>CANSGD010001040.1:3600000-4298225 GCA_947645195.1 Patellifolia procumbens
GGCTGTTGAGCAGTCTTCTCAACAATGCCGCGCCTACAATAGTCGTCATAGAGAGGATAAAGGGCAAAGTGCTGATCTTCGGCCAAGGTATCTATCTGTCCCCCATCTCATCAACATGGGTGTAGAGTTGATCAATGCGAGTGCCATATCCCGCTAGGGTGGCGGTGTTCGCGTTGATCATCCCTTCTATCCGTCCCATCCCCGTCTCCATGCGACCTAGGGTCGACATCATAGAAGTGAAATCAAAGGTGTGTTGGGGAGGGGGAGGAGTAGAAGTGGAGGCGCCCTCGTCTAAGGTCGGCGTATGACGCCTATGGTATGAACGACGAGGGGGCTCGGGGTCAGGGACAATAAGGTCAACTCCCTCTATAGGGAGTAGGTAGTTCTCCTGACGGGGCCGCAAGGGGGCTCTAGGGTCGGCTAGGGTGATGGATTTTTTTGATTTAATCATCCACTGAAATCTCTGGTCAGGCAAGCGGTTTAGGACTTTGAGGGTGTTGAGGTATGTGAGGTCTTTGAGGGTAGTGCCGAGGACGGGGGTACGCTGGGTCTCGTCAAAGCCGGTAATTTGCCGGGCAAACAAAGTGATCAACCCCCCGTTGACTAGCCGCCTAAAGGTCCAAGTACCGTCTTCCCTATTCTTAGGGAGCAAGTTCGAGATACGCTCGAACTGGATAGCTACATAGTGGGCCAAATTGTACTGAAATGTTTCCCTGGAGCCCTTGGCAATGTAGCTACCTATGGCGACTAACTCGGCCCCCCGGACCAAGTGACCCTCATACCGCCCTAAAAGAGTCTGGGCCATGAACCTTAGCCAAATGCTAATAATTGGGTGATGAAAATTCGCCCAATGACAATGTTGGATGTCAATAGGCGCAGTGTCCCCTGTAAGCATGAGATAAGTATGGGCCATTTTGAAGTGGTCCGGTGGGTAATAGTCGCCCCGTACCTGTAACCTAAGAACCCCCGCAAAGTCCCTAAGGGTGAGTGAGTGTTCTTGGTTTAATAGTCTGAAATGGACGTGGGTAACTGGACCGGCTCGGGGCTTAGTCAGACTAAAACTGCTGAAAATTTCATAAACTAATGGAGGATATGTATTAACATGCACATAATATAACAACTCCATGCCCAAAATTTTCATAAATTCCTTGAAATCCTCAGTTAATCCCATTTTAGATAAAAAAGCAAGATCGAGAAAACGAGTAGGAAGTACCTCACGTTTTTTAAATCGAAGGAACTTTTCGCGATGTTCATCATCCCGGAAAATGATTTCCGGGTACTGGGGATCTCGTGGAACTTGTGGTGGTGGTGGTGGTGGTGGTGTTTCTTCCCGCCTAGATCGCGAGCTTTCACCTCTAATGAGCCTTCTAAACTTGCTTGCCATGGTGAATTTGAACCTTGTAACCCTTTTCTAACACAAAGGATGGAGTTTTGGGTGAGTGGTGAAGAGAAAGGAGAAGGGAGGATGATTTTTGTGGGTTGAAATTTGTGAGATGGAGGGTGAAAAGAGAAAAGAAAGAGATTTTATGGAGTTTGGAGGAGAAAGGATGAAGATTTGAGGGAGAAAGATGGAGTTTTAATGGAGGTTGGGGTTTGGGAGTTTGAGGATGAGTGAAGAGAGAGAGAGAGAGTTTAAGTGTGAAGATAGGAAGTGAATGGTGTGGAAAGAAAGGAAGGAAAATCGTGTTTTTAAACGGTATATTGGTCGCAGGCCCGATCGGGCACTGGGTCGCCCGATCGGGTGGAAGTTCAATTATTTCCTGACGTTGATTTTGTTGCTCTACCCGATCGTCCGCCCGATCGGGCAACATATTTTTGATCGGGTACTCGAGTGGCGGACCCGATCGGGCGAAGCTTGCCCGATGCCATCGGGTAGGAGTCCCTTTTGGCAGATTTTGACTTTTGACCTTTGTTGTTCCACCCGATCTTCGGCCCGATAGGGCATGGTATTTATGATCGGGTGCCAGGGTTGCGCACCCGATCGGGCATACCTCACCCGATGCCGTCGGGTGCTCCTCCTTTTCCTTCTCAGTGAAATTTTACGCCCTCCCGATCGGGCAGATCGGGCGAGCTACTGTTAAGTAAGTAGCTCGCCTTTTTGCAAGTCTGGGGCAAGCATGGCTCAAGTTTCTCCTCAAATAGCATATCTGCACATCAAAACACACAAGATCTAGGAACACATTAGTACCCTCACGCTCTCTCACATGCTACAAACTACGAAACAAAGTAAAGAAAAACTAACTAAGGGATACGGGTTGCCTCCCGTAAAACGCTGGTTGATGAAGGTCCCGCACGACCATATTACCTCTCTAGACAGATGAATCAAGTGGGGAGGAATCAAAACGGATTTCCTCCACACAACCAACAAAGACACCCTCATGGTACAGCTTGAGACGCTGTCCATTTGCCTTAAACTTCTCTCCTTTTTGGTTGACAACCTCGATGGCACCATGTGCCTTTACTTCTGACACCTCGAATGGTCCAGACCACCGAGATTTAAGCGTTCCAGGAAACAGTCTCAACCTGGAATTGAACAATAAGACCTTGTCGCCAACCTTGAACTCTCTTTTTCCTATCATCTTATCATGCAACTTCTTAGTTTTCTCTTTATAGAGCCTGTGATTCTCATAAGCATCCAAACGGAGCTCATCCAACTCATTGAGTTGAAGAAGTCGTGCTTCACCTGCAGCTGTCAAATTAAGGTTAATCTCTTTGACCGCCCACGCAGAAAGATACTCCATCTCAACTGGTAGATGACAAGCTTTGCCATAAACCAGTCGATAGGGTGTGGTACCCAAAGGATTCTTAAAAGCAGTGCGGAGCGCCCAAAGAGTATCATCAAGTTTCAAAGACCAATCTTTTCTAGCTTTAGTGACAACTTTCTCAAGGATCCTCTTAATTTGCCTATTAGACACTTCTACTTGGCCACTAGTCTGAGGGTGATAGGCAAGACCGACCTTGTGGGTGACTCCATGTTTTTTCAATAGGGCCTTGAAGGTGCTCTTATGAAAGTGAGAACCTCCATCACTAATTACAACACGAGGGACACCAAAACGGGGAATGATTATTTTCTTAAACCTCTTCATCACAACCTTAGAATCATTGGTTGGTGATGCTATAGCTTCTACCCATTTGGTCACATAGTTGACAGCCACTAAAATATACCTATTCCCACAAGAGGTAGGAAAGGGTCCCATAAAATCAATCCCCCACACATCAAAAGGTTCGACCTCTAAAATCCCACTCTGTGGCATCTCTTGCCTTTTTGAAATATTACCCGTCCTTTGACAAGCATCACAAGACAAACAAAAGGCACGGGCATCTTTGAAAATCGAAGGCCAATAGAAACCATTATGTAGGACTCTAAAACCAGTCGCTTGGGAACCTAGATGACCACTAGAAGGCATACTATGACAATGTAGCAAAACACCTTCTATTTCGCAATCAGGAATGCAACGACGAAACATCTCGTCGGAGCACTTCTTATATAGGAAAGGATCCTCCCAAAAATACATTCTAGCCTCATGATAAAACTTTTTGCGCTGCTGATATGTAAGATTGGGAGGATGAGAACCACTAACACAATAGTTTGCAAAATCAGCATACCAAGGAGATTTAGAGGACACAGAAAACAAATGATCATCAGGAAAAGAGTCATCTATAAGAGGGTCAGAAGGTGATCCAAACCTCAACCTAGAAAGGTGGTCGGCGACCACATTCTCAGCACCCTTCTTATCTTTGATTTCCAAGTCGAAATCTTGCAGCAAAAGAATCCATCTGATGAGTCTAGGTTTGGCCTCCTTCTTGGCCATCAAGTACTTCGGAGCAGCATGGTCAGTGTGTACTATAACTTTCGAACCTATCAGATAGGTTAGAAATTTGTCCAATGCATAGACTATGGCTAGCAACTCCTTCTCTGTCGTAGCATAATTAACCTGGGCTGGATCCAAGGTTTTGCTGGCATAGTGAATAACATGGAGTAGCTTATCATTCCGCTGACCAAGTACTGCCCCTATCGCATAATCACTAGCATCACACATGATCTCGAAAGGGAGATTCTAATCTGGAGGTTGTATAATAGGGGCAGTGATCAAAGCTGTCTTTATCCTGTCAAAAGACTCCAAACAATCATTAGTAAAATCAAACGTGGCACCCTTTAGCAACAATTGAGTGAGGGGTTTCGCAATTTTTGAAAAATCTTTGATAAATCTGCGATTATACCTCGCGTGACCAAGGAAACTCCTCACTCCTTTGACGTTCATTGGAGGGGGAAGTTTCTCGATCACCTCAATCTTTGCTCTATCCACTTGGATGCCACGCTCAGAAATCAAATGTCCCAAAACAACACCTTCATTCACCACGAAGTGACATTTTTCCCAATTAAGCACAAGGTTTGCCTCAACACATCTTTTAAGCACTTTGGACAAATTATGCAGGCAAACATCAAAATCAGAACCATAAACACCGAAATCATCCATAAACACTTCCATGCTATTTTCAATAAAATCAGAGAATATGGCCATCATGCAGCATTGGAAAGTAGCGGGAGCGTTACACAATCCAAATGGCATCCTTCCGTTATGCGAAGGTGCCATAAGGACATGTAAACGTAGTCTTTTCCTGATCATCTAGATGGATGGGAATTTGGAAAAAACCTGAATATCCATCCAGATAACAGAAATAGCTATGTTTGGCTAGCCTTTCCATTATCTGATCAATAAAGGGGAGGGGGAAATGGTCTTTCAGAGTGGCATTATTAAGTCTACGATAATCAATGCACATACGCCACCCTGTGACAGTCCTAGTGGGAATCAAATCACCTTTTTCATTTTCAACAACAGTGGTCCCCCCCTTCTTGGGAACCACTTGTACAGGACTGACCCACTTCGAATCAGCAATGGGATAAATGATCCCTGCATCTAACAGTTTCATAATTTCTTTCTTAACCACCTCTTGCATATTAGGATTCAAACGTCTCTGAGATTGAATGCAAGGGCGGTGATCGTCTTCCAGATTAATACGATGCATACAAAAATCAGGACTAATGCCCTTCAGATCATCAATACTATACCCAATAGCCTTCTTGTGTATACGAAGCACAGTAAGCAAACTTTTCAATTGGCTATCTGTGAGTTTAGTACTGACAATTACAGGACATTCTTCCTTATCATCTAAAAATGCATACATCAAATGAGAGGGTAGTGGTTTGAGTTCCACCTTAGTTACCTGAGGAGTAGAACTAGAGCATACACTTTCAAGTACCACAGTTTCCTGTTTCTGTTCAGCTCCATGACCCTCTAAATCAGCAAGGCAGGCATCAACATCAGTATCGATGCCTAAAGAGTCACTATCAGTCAATGCTACCTCCAATGGGTCAACATCACGTATCTGCTGGAATGCAGACATCACAGCTTTGTGTACCACATCTATCCTGCAACAAGATTCTTCAAGCATAGGGGACTTCATAGCATTGGTTAGTTTAAAAGTGACAGTATCATCACCAACACTCAAAGTCAAAGACCCTGAATTGACATCAATAACAGCACCTGCAGTGCACAAAAATGGTATGCCCAATATAATAGGAATTTGGGCATCCTCTTCTATATCCAACAAAATAAAATCCACATGAATGTAAAACTTTCCCACCCTAATAGGGACGTCTTCTAAAACACCTAGAGGGTATTTTATAGAACGGTCAGCCATCTGCAAAGTAATTTAAGTGCACTTAAGTGCCCCCATATTCAGTTTATTACAGACAGACAATGGCATGACAGACACGGATGCACCTAAATCACATAAAGCTTTATCAATAAAAAGTGCACCTACATGACAAGGGATGGAAAAGATACCAGGATCTTTCAATTTAGATGGAGATTTATTTTGCAAAATGGCACTACACTCTTCAGTTAGTGCGACTCTATCTACCCCACCAAAATCTCTCTTTTTAATGATCATTTCCTTCAAAAACTTAGCATAGACAGACACTTGAGAAATAAGTTCAGTGAAAGGAACCGTTACCTCAAGGTTCTTGACCATAGCCATGAACTTACCAAGTTGTTGATCCACCTTGGACTTTTGCATTCAATGAGGAAAAGGCAACCTTGGTGTAAAAGGTGTATCAGAAATCTTCTCCTTCTTCTATTCTGCCTGTTCAACTGTTTCAGATAGTTCGACATCAGACGTCGAATTCTTCTCCAATTCCTTCTCTACTACCTCCTTCTCCTTGCTAGGGACAATATCATCATGAACGGGCATAGGAGGAGCAGCATAAGCAGTGCCACTACGAAGAGTAAAGGCGTTTGCTTGCTCCTTATGTGTAGGTTGCCCTGGCAATTGTCCCTGCTGCCTCTGTGCATTAGTTTCTGCCAACTGAGCAATCTGGGTCCCGAGAAGTTTATGTGCTTCTCTTGGGCCCTCTGTGCATCCTCATTGGCTTTCGGCATAGCCAACAACTGTCTCTCCTGAGTTTTCTGTGCTTCCTCATTTGTCTTTTACATAGACATTACTAGTTTCATCAGTTCAGAAGTGATAGGCTTTTCTGAGGTTGCATTTTGTGGTGATGGCTGATAATTCTGATGAGCAGGTCTTCGGAAACCAGGGGGATTATGAGAGTTCCCTTGATTTTGGTAGTAGTTGGGTTTTGGGTTGTTATGTGGAGGTTGATAGGAATTTTGTGGGGGATGGTAGGAATTTTGTGGCTGTGGGTTCTGAACGGTGTTACTTCTATAGGAAAGAAGTGGGTTGTCTTTCCAACCAGGATAGAATGTGTTGGAGTAGGGGTTATTTGGTTGTCTTTGCTGAAAAGCATTCGCCTACTCCATCTGATTCTGACTGAACTGACAATCATGGCCGAAGTGACCCTGAATACCACACACCTCGCAGTAAGATGAGGTGATGGGTGCAACTGCCGACATGGCGTTGATGCTCATAGACGGAGGTGTTGAACTAGAAGACTTCATTGTTTGTAGTTGCTGAGTTAGTTGCGCCATCTGAGAGGTAAGCAATGAAATAACGTCAACTTCAAGAACCTTCTTAGTCAAACTCCCAGATGATGAGTGGTCATTGGCTGCAAGATTTGCTAGGAAGTCATAACCCTCATCAACTGCCTTGTCGAAAAAGACTCCTCCTGCAGACGAATCAACATTACTCTTCGTCTGAGGTTGCAGACCATTATAAAAAGTCTGCGTCAGAAACCACTTGTCCATATTATGATGTGGACATTCCCTCTGTAGGTCTCTGAATCTAGTCCACGCTTCCCTCAATGTCTCATCTGGCTCTTGGGAAAACGTGGCCAACTTGTTTCTGATTTCTGCTGTTTTTGTGGGAGGGTAATACTCATGAAGAAATGCAGCAGAAATCGACGGCTATTCTGTCTCAGTGATATCGCTGAATCACTTCTGATCCTTGTCTCTGAGTGAGAACTCAAATAACATAACTTTCAGCTGCTCAGGTGTGACTCCTTGATGTTTAACAGTTCTGCAGAGTTGTTGGAATCTCTGCAGATGGTTGGTCGGATCTTCAGAAGGATGCCCACTAAACTGATTCTGCTGCACCATATTAATTAGTGCAGGTTTGATTTCAAAATTGTTTGCAGCAATAGTGGGCATCTGTGGACCTATGGGTATGCCTTCAGGATTAGGCACCCCATAAGATTTCATTGACTTCGCCATTGGTGGTGTAGAAATCTCTGAATCTGGTTTCACTTAATCAAATTCTGCTCTAAGATCCCGAAGTATTGCTTCTGTGCCGGGATCTCCAGGAATAATATGAGTTTTCTTTTGAAACCTGGACATATAAGAGAAAACGACAAGATAATTGTGAGAACGGCCTCAATTGGAACGGGAGGTTCCAATGAGGCAAAAAGAAGTACGCTAATTAATCGAATAAAAACTAGAAAACTAGCCGTCTCCACGGCAACGACGCCAAAATTTGATAGGATTTAGTCGTATCACCTAATCAAAGATAAACCTACAGTCCTCTAACTATGTGATGTATCACATTTATATATAGTTTCTAGATGCATTTAGATTGCATTTAGAACTCCTTTTTGAGCACTTAGGTGCATAATGGCATGAATTAAACAAGTTGTGCTCTACTACTCCCCGTTTGTGTGTTTCGATGATTTTCAGGTTATTTTGATACAAAGTGATCATGAGTACCAAGGATGTAGCCTATTAATCATTGAAGATGAAGGTAGCTTGCGCAAGGATCACAATGCATCCGTTTGGGACAATTTTGAGTTGGAATGAAGCAAAGAGCTAGTGAAAGAAGTGCTAAAACTGACACACCTTCACTATTTTTATTATAACTTTTTATAGAAAATTTATAATCCAGAAATTCCAATTGTATTGGATTCTATACTTCAAGATCTTTCCAATGATAGGTCACACGCCCCAATCGGACGTCTGGTTTGAGAGATACGGCCTTCGCAAGTTGATGCAGAATTGCAGTTTACCCACCCGATCGGGCGGGATTTGACCCGATCGGTCCTGAAGCACGGACAGCTCTTTTCCGAAATTCTATCTTCTTTAATGAGACTTTGGGCTATTATATATAGTTATCCTTCATTATTTTTTAGAGACATCTTTTCATTCTAGTTTTTCCATAGTTCTTAGCTTAGCTTTATTTTAGTCTAAACACTTTAGATTAGATTAAAGGTGATTGAACCTATTCGATTTCAATAAAAGTTCCTGCTTTCTGTCAATTGGTATTCTTCTCTACTCTTTATCTCTTTAATTACTTTGATTGCTTAGTTTAATTATTTAATCATTCATGATGCAATTATTAGGGTTTCAAATTAGTTTTATTATTGTCAATTCAATTATGAGTGAGTAGTTGAATTTCTAGGGATTTAGATAGGGAAGCCATGTTTATACCATGATTATTTGAATTGCTATTAGTTTCTAGGGTTTGATGAGATAGGTTATGGTGTGATTTGTTCTTATTGAGTAATTAACATTATTGTGCAGTTTCTTTGATTACTTGAGGTTAATAATTGTTTGCACATATCCGTCTTACTTTTAGAGGCCTAGTACACACCAGTAATTCTGATTATGTTTGTGAACATGCTGCATATGTTGAATTATGGACGTTGAGACTTAACCATAGCTTAACATTGTTCTAATCTATCGATTCTCGACCTAGGTTCTGATAGTTGTTTGATCCTTTGATTGGTATAAGCATGGTGGACCGAACTAATTCCCTAGACCTTTATTTCATAGAGTAAAATTCCACTTTATATTGTTTTCTAGTAGTTAATTATTAGTTCAGCTGTTTCTATCTGATCTTGTCTGAAGTAGCTTTTTAGCTGAATATTAACTTAGAACTCCGTCTCTCTGTGGATTCGACCCTACTTCCTTTTACTACCATTGTTAGAGGACTGTAGGATTATCTTTGAATAGGTGATACGACTTTAGCCTATCAAATTTTGGCGCCGTTGCCGGGGAGACGGCTAGTTCTCTAAGTTTTTATTTAATTATTTGGTCTACTTCTCTGTACCTCATTGGAACTTCATTGTTTCAATCGAGGTACCCTTTACTGCTATTTTTTGTTTCTTTTGTATGCCCAGGTCCCAAAGAAACGGTACCCCCATTCCAGCGGACCCTGATCTTGATAGGACAATTAGGCGGATCCGAAAGATAAAGCAGAAAGACAAGCAGTCTGTTCAGCTGAATACCTCTGGAACAGACACCTTGAGTTCAGTCATGTCAAAGTCACTGAAGTCATATGGGGTGCCCAACCCAGATGGTCTCTCCACTGGACCTACTATGCCCACCATTGCCGCAGCAAATTTCGAAATCAAGCCTGGACTCATCAGCATGGTCCAGCAAAATTAGTTTGGTGGGCATCCTACTGAAGATCCGGCAAATCATCTGCAACGGTTTCAAGAACTTTGTCGAACCGTTAAACATGCCGGCGTCACTCCAGATCAACTCAAAGTCATGTTGTTCGAGTTTTCACTGAGAGATAGAGCCCAAAAATGGTTGAACGATGTGAAAGAAACTGAGTGGAGTGAGATTTCTGCTGCATTTCTGAGAGAGTATTACCCACCCACTAAAACAGCAGAAATCAGAAATAAACTAGCCACGTTTTCCCAAGAGCCTGATGAAACATTAAGGGAAGCGTGGGCTAGGTTTAGAGATTTACAGAGAGAGTGTCCACACCATAATATGGACAAATGGTTCTTGACGCAGACATTCTACAATAGTCTGCAGCCTCAGACGAAGTGTATTGTTGATTCGTCTGCAGGAGGAGTGTTTTTAGACAAGGCAGTTGATGAGGGTTATGAATTCATATCAAATCTTGCAGCCAATGACCATACATCATCTAGGAGTTTGACTAAGAAGGTACTTGAAGTTGACGCTATTTCATTGCTTACATCTCAGATGGCGCAACTAACTCAGCAGCTAATGAAGTCTTCTAGTCCGACACCTCCACCCATGAGTATCAATGCTATGTCTGCATTAGCACCTATTACCTCATCTTACTGCGAGGTATGTGGTGTTCAGGGTCACTTTTGGCATGACTGTCAGTTCAGTCAATTTCAGATGGAGCAGGCCAATGCCTTCCAACAAAGACCACAAACCTTCCCCCCTTCACATAACTACCAAAACCCACAAAACTATCAACCTCCACCTCCACAAAACTACCCTAAACCTTCATACCGTCAAACCCCACAAAATTTCCAAAGACCACCACCACAAAACTTCCATCATCCCAATAACTTCCAAACTCCACAAAATTTCCACACCCCACCTCCACAAAACAACCCACAAGAGCCTAGCAATTCTGAACTGATGAAACTGATACTGTCTATGCAAAAGGCAAATGAGGAAACAAGGAGGGCTCAAGAGAAGCACATCCAACTTCTCGAGGCTGAAGTTGCTCAGTTGGCAGAATCTAATGCACAGAGGCAGCAGGGACAATTGCCAGGGCAACCAGTTCAGAGAGAACATGTGAATGCCATCACTCTTCGTAGTGGCATTGCATATGATGCCCCTCCAGTGCCCATTGATGAGGTTACCCCGACTGCAGGGAAGAAGAGGGTGGTAGAGGAAGGAAAAAGAAAGAATTCGACGTCTGAAGTCGATTTGTCTGCAGAAGCTGAACAGACAGGGAAGAAAAAAGAGAAGGTTTCTGAAACGCCTTTTACACCAAGGCTACCTTTTCCTCACAGGATGCAACAGTCCAAGGTCGATCAGCAGTTTGGTAAGTTCTTGTCTATGGTCAAGAACCTTGAGGTAACGATTCCATTCACAGACTTAATTACCCAAGTGCCTGTTTATGCCAAATTTCTGAAAGACATGATTACTAAGAAAAGAGACTTTGGTGGGGTAGAACGTGTCGCTCTTACTGAAGAGTGTAGTGCTTTTATTCAAAATAAAACCCCACCAAAGTTAAAAGATCCTGGTAGTTTTTCTATACCCTGCCATCTTGGACCTATTTTTATTGATAAGGCTTTGTGTGATTTAGGTGCTTCTGTTTCTGTTATGCCATTGTCTGTTTATAAGAAACTGAACATGGGAGCCCTTAAATGCACACAAATCACTTTACAGATGGCGGATCGTTCTATAAAATACCCTCTAGGTGTTTTAGAGGATGTTCCTGTTAGGGTAGGGAAATTCTATATTCCTGTTGATTTTGTGGTGTTAGATATGGATGAGGATGCCCAGATTCCTATTATCTTGGGTAGGCCGTTTTTGTGTACTGTTGGTGCTGTCATTGATGTCCAGTCTGGGTCTTTAACTTTTAGTGTTGGTGATGACAAAGTGATTTTTAAACTGACCAATGCTGTTAAGGCTCCTATGCTTGAACAATCTTTTTGCAGGGATAAGGTTTTAGATGAAGTAGGGGTGGAGAAGGTTCCAATTCCACCTAAGGTTGCCACACCGTCTGGAGGCATTGTCAAGAACATTTGGAGGAGAAAGATGTTTGATGAAGGTGGCACTCATTGCCAAGCCCCTCCTATTTGAGAGAGGGAGGATCATGGTCGTGCGGGACCTTTATAAACCAGCGCTGTGCGAGAGGCAACTCGTATTTCTTTTCTTTCCCTTTTCCTTTTCTTTTTATTTTTCTTCTTTTTGTGAGCGAGAGTGAGGGTACTAACATTGTTTTTCCTCTTAGCATAGTCCTTATCACCTTTTGGCATTGAGGACACTGCCAAGTTCAGCTTGGGGGAGGAGTTCTGTTTGTATTCCCTATCTCTTTTACTGCTTTCTAGAATAGATTTACTGCTTTCAAAATACTGAAAAAATCAAAAAAAAAAATATGGTTCCCATGACTGGTTTAGTTGCCTCCCTGTGCCCCTTTTTGTGCTCTATTTGAAATTGATTTGACTTTGTTTTCTGGATAGCTGGGCATTTGTGATCTTGAGGCTTTGATTTGATGTTTGATTGCTATGATTTCGAGCAATTTTGGATTATATTAGACCACTTTGTGCTGCATACCTGAATTGGTTAGACTGTGAGGCCTCTTTGTAGCCTATTGGATTCATATTATTATCCAGTCTATTCTTGTGTGTTAGTTCCTCTTTAGTGGATTGATCTTGACTTTGACTTCGTACTCGTCTGATTTTAGATGACTTGTAGCATGTGCTGTGATAGAGGCGTTCTTTTGTCTTATTCTTGAGCTTCAGAGTGAGTTTTTGATATACTTTTATCCTCCTTAGCCCCGCTGAGCCTAATGACTTGTTTCGTTTTACTTAAACCCCTATTACGAGCCAAAAGCCTTCACTTGATATTATTCCAAGCCTAGCTTGGGGGAGCTTTTGTATGGTTTGAGTTTGAGATTGGTTTGTTGGTTTAGTTTGGTTTTTTAGGAGTTTAAAAGTGTATTTGCTGTGGTTTGAGAGTGAGAAAGAGAAAAGAAAAAAAGCAAGTTTAGAGTTGCGTGAATGAAGTTCAGAAAAATGAAAGAAAAATGAAATGAAAATTCAAAAGAATTCTAGTTCTTTCATTCACGTACGTTCATAAAAGAATGTTCGCTCCATTGCTAGAAAATTGGGTTTGTTATGCGCTTTTCATTGATGTATGAGAGTTGGGTTATTTTACATGGTTTTATGGTGATTGTTGGGAGTTGTGAAGGCCATCTTAGGCCTTGTTTGAATGATTTATGCTCCCCCTTTCTTGGTTTTTCCACCACATTACCCAAAAGTATCCCCTACCTCTCACCTAAGCCTCATTACAACCCTATAAAGTCCTCTTGAGCTTATGTCTGCATTGTTCATTTGATTGATTTCGAGTTAGTTTGTCAAAGTTAAAGAGTATTTCTGCTAATTGAGTCGACTTGACTAGGATGAGCGTCATTGAACCTTCTTAAACACATGAGAGTGTGAGTGGGAAGGGTACTTATGGTCGGGTTGGTGAGTGTTCGGGCACATTCTTTGCCTGCCACAAAATTGAGAGGAGTGACACCCTTGTGAGTGCCTTTTCAGGACTTGTATGCTTTGTGGGTGCTAAAATTTGATGAATTGCTTGGATGATTGGTGGTTGGATGGATTTGATTAGCTGAACTTGAATTTTGCCTTCTTGAACGATTCTTAGTCATGAAAACGTTTTGAGCTTTGATTATTTTTAACTATGGGGTGAGGCAATTTATTCCATGTTCATGTTTTATTTGCTTGAGGACAAGCAAAGGTTTAACTTGGGGGAGTTTGATGTATCACATTTATATATAGTTTCTAGATGCATTTAGATTGCATTTAGAACTCCTTTTTGAGCACTTAGGTGCATAATGGCATGAATTAAACAAGTTGTGCTCTACTACTCCCCGTTTGTGTGTTCCGATGATTTTCAGGTTATTTTGATACAAAGTGATCATGAGTACCAAGGATGTAGCCTATTAATCATTGAAGATGAAGGTAGCTTGCGCAAGGATCACAATGCATCCGTTTGGGACAATTTTGAGTTGGAATGAAGCAAAGAGCTAGTGAAAGAAGTGCTAAAACTGACACACCTTCAATATTTTTATTATAACTTTTTATGTAAAATTGATAATCCAGAAATTCCAATTGGATTGGATTCTAGACTTCAAGAGCTTTCCAATGATAGGTCACACGCCCCAATCGGACGTCTGGTTTGAGAGATACGGCCTTCGCAAGTTGATGCAGAATTGCAGTTTACCCACCCGATCGGGCGGGATTTGACCCGATCGGTCCTGAAGCACGGACAGCTCTTTTCCGAAATTCTATCTTTTATTAATGAGACTTTGGGCTATTATAAATAGTTATCCTTCATTATTTTTTAGAAACATCTTTTCATTCTAGTTTTTCCATAGTTCTTAGTTTAGCTTTATTTTAGTCTAAACACTTTAAATTAGATTAAAGGTGATTGAACCTAATCGATTTCAATAAAAGTTCCTGCTTTCTGTCAATTGGTATTCTTCTCTACTCTTTATCTCTTTAATTACTTTGATTGCTTAGTTTAATTATTTAATCATTCATGATGCAATTATTAGGGTTTCAAATTAGTTTTATTATTGTCAATTCAATTATGAGTGAGTAGTTGAATTTCTAGGGATTTAGATAGGGAAGCCATGTTTATACCATGATTATTTGAATTGCTATTAGTTTCTAGGGTTTGATGAGATAGGTTATGGTGTGATTTGTTCTTATTGAGTAATTAACGTTATTGTGCAGTTTCTTTGATTACTTGAGGTTAATAATTGTTTGCACATATCCGTCTTACTTTTAGAGGCCTAGTACACACCAGTAATTCTGATTATGTTTGTGAACATGCTGCATATGTTGAATTATGGACGTTGAGACTTAACCATAGCTTAACATTGTTCTAATCTATCGATTCTCGACCTAGGTTCTGATAGTTGTTTGATCCTTTGATTGGTATAAGCATGGTGGACCGAACTAATTCCCTAGACCTTTATTTCATAGAGTAAAATTCCACTTTATATTGTTTTCTAGTAGTTAATTATTAGTTCAGCTGTTTCTATCTGATCTTGTCTGAAGTAGCTTTTTAGCTGAATATTAACTTAGAACTCCGTCTCTCTGTGGATTCGACCCTACTTCCTTTTACTACCATTGTTAGAGGACTGTAGGATTATCTTTGAATAGGTGATACGACTTTAGCCTATCACTATGGTAGTCAATGGAAGCAGGGTCGAATCCGCAGGGAGACAGAGAATCTATATTAATATTCAATCAACTAACTACTTCTGATGAAATCAGGAAGAATTAACTGAACTAATAATTAAGCTAAGGAATACGAATTAAACCGAGAATTTAACTATGGAATAAAAGCCTAGGGTATTAGGTCGGTCCACCATGCTTATACCAATCAAACAAGGTCAACTACTATCAAAACCTTAAGTCAAGAGTCGAGGGATTAGAGCATGTGTTGAGCTATGGTTAAGACTCAACGCTCATAGTTCAACATACGCCGCATGTTCACTAACGTAATCAGAACTATTGATGTGTCTTAGGCCTCTAGTCGTAAGACAGATCTGTGCAAACAACTATTAACCACAAGCAATCAATGAAATTGGCCACTAACATTAATCACTAATTAAGAACAAACCACACCACAATCACTCTAATCAAGCCCTAGGAATCAATAGGAGTCTAAATAACAATCATGGTATAAACATGGCTTCCCTATCTAACACCCTAGAAAGAGAACTACTCAGACATGATCGAATTGACAATAACAAAACTAATTGAAAACCCTAAGAATTGCATCATGAATTAATCGAATAATAAACAATTAAACTAGAACAATTGAGAGATAAAAATAAAGCAATAAGAAAGATGATTACCAAATTGACGGAAAGCGGGAACTTTAATTGAATTGAAATAGCATTCGAATCTCTTCTACAATGGAAAACTATGAAAACTAGACTAAGAGCTCTCTAAATGTTCAATCCATTCAAAGATCCAAATAAAAATAACCTCCAAAGTATTTATAGTTTCTAAGAAAGCAATAAGATAGAGTGGGGAAAAACGCAAAATCGCATCCCCGTGTCGTCCACCCGATAGGGCAAAGGGCCGCCCGATCGGGCCTGGGAACAATCATTCAGCAGCAGAAATTAAGTGAGCGCACGATGAGATCGGGCAACGATCACCCAATTGGGGCCACAACACCAGCACCTGATCGGGCAGGACCGCCCGATGCGATCGGGTGTGTGTCTCTTCTTCATTCCAGAAATCTCAGCAAAAGAGGCTAAGTACAACTCCGCCCGACGGGATCGGGCAAGGCCGCCCGATTGGGCGGAAAATCTCAAGTTTTGGCCTAAATTACTCGTACCCGACCGGGCAGTGGTTGCCCGACCCGATCGGGCGAAGCTTCTTTCTTTCTTGCCTCTTCTTGGCTTCAAACGCCAAGTGTTTTGCATATTTCTTCTTCACAACGGGGTCCGAATACCATCTCGAGACCGCCAATATGCCTCATAACCTTCCGCTATAGCGTGGTGGTCAAAACGCTAAGTAAATAGAGAGTTTTTTCCCTAAAGACCTGCAAAACGATGTGGAACACACAAACCACAACTATAACGAAATAGTTAGCATAAATAGCTCCTAAGATCGTCAATATCGCACAATTTAGCTTGTAAAGAAAGGGAAAAACTCTATAAGAAATCAATATATCACCAATTGATGATTTTGACTTGGAATTCGAATCTCGAAGAGCAATAAAAGCCCAAGCCCTAGCAGATTTCATTGCTGAATTCCTAACGGAGGCCGAAATCGCCACCCTAACCGAGACATGGCAACTCTTTGTGGATTGCTCTTCCTCGAAAGCAGGTTGTGGAGCCGGGCTTTTGATTATAGATCCCATCGAGAATAAAATGGAATATGCAATAAAGTTTGATTTCTCTGCGTTGAACAATAAAGCTGAGTATGAAGCCTTGTTGCTAGGATTGAAATTGTGCCTTTCGAATGGGGCTAATGAAATAACAGTAAAAATCAACTCGCAGATGGTCGTCGGTCAGGTTAATGGGGAGTTCGAGGCAAAAGAGGATAGCATGAGGATGTACCTTGGTAAAGTGAAAGAGCAACATAAAAAATTCACCAAGTTCACAATCCAACATATCCCGAGATCCGAGAACCAGCAGGCAGACACATTATCTCGAATGGCAAGCTCTGCCTCTGGCCTAGAACCTCGAACTATCTCCTGGGAAGTTCTGTATAGACCAAGTATCAACAAGCAACCCTTCATCCACAGCATAGACTGGTCGAATAATTGGATGAAAAGCATCCGCGATTACCTCGAAGAAGAAAAATTACCAGAAGATGAAAAAGAAGCAGAAAGAATTCGACGACGTTCGAGTTGGTTCCTCTTGCATGATCACTTGTTATATAAAAAATCATTCACACACCCACTGTTAAGGTGTGTGACGCTCGAAGAAGGACAACAAGTGCTTCGAGAAATACATGGAGGAACATGTGGCAGTCATCAAAAAGCTCGAACTATCGCTGAAAAAGCTCTTTGAGCAGGATATTATTGGCCCACATTGATGCAGGATGCCAAAGGTCCGGTTAGGAAGTGCCATAATTGCCAAGTATACACCCATATACATCGACAATCTGCTAGTCCTCTCACAACCATGCAAGCTGTGCTGCCATTTAGTCAATGGGGTATGGATATCTTGGGACCATTTAGTCGCAGTTGACTATTTCACCAAGTGAATCGAAGCAAAACCCTTATCCACCATTTCTGATAATCAAGTACAGAACTTCATATGGAAAAACATCATCACTCCTTTTGGTGTACCTCGAGCACTCATCTCGGACAACGGTCGACAATTCAACAGTGGACCCACCAAATCATATTGCGCCCGGTTTAGCATAAAAACAAAGTTCTCTGCTGTTAGTCGACCACAAACAAACGGGCAAGCCGATGCAGCCAACAAAGTCATCCTCAAAGGCCTGAAAAATATGTTAGACGGAGCGAAAGGATCATGGGTCGAAGATCTCCCAGGCATACTATGGTCCGCTCGAACTACTGAGAAAGAGGCAACTGGTCACACGCCCTTTAACTTAGTTTATGGAAGCGAAGCCGTATTGCCGGTCGAAGTTGATATCCCCTCACCGAGGATAACCTTTTATGACTATGGGTAAAATGAAGAAGAAAAAGGCATCAAGCTCGATCTCCTACCAGAAACCAGAGGGAGTGCCCTGCTCAAGTCCATTGCTTAGAAAACGAGGATGACCAGGTTGTTCAACAGAGAGGTCCGTGAAAGGAAGTTCGAAGTAGGGGACCTTGTACTTTGAAAAGTTGAAGCTACAGGCAGGAAACAGGACCTTGGTAAACTAAGCCCTAACTGGGAGGGGCCTTATCGAGTTACTAAGATAATTCGACCTGGTACGTACAGACTCGAGAACATTGATGGTGACCCCCTATTTCGACCATGGAACGTGGACAACTTAAGAGAATTCTACATCTGAACACATCACAACAAATTAAGGGGCTAATATAGGGACAAACTGCTTCGATCTCGCCGGTCTAGTTGTTAGTTAAATTGCTGTGATGTACGTCGAAATATTTATCGCTTCTAAGACTTGTAAAAACCTTGCCGGTTCAACAGGCTTGTAATAGAGGGATTATAAATAAAATTCGACGTTACTGGTCCTTCGAATATATTTGTTGATTATTTTTATGACTTACAGTTAAGTAAAACAGAATCAAAGACCTAACAGGTCATTCGAAATTTCGACCTAACAGGCCACTCGAAGTTTCCAGTTCACCACCCTAGTGAGGGTGATCGAAGTTTTCAGTCCACCACCAAAGTGAGGGTGGTTGAAGTTTTTGGTTCACTACCCCAGTGAGGGTTGTCGAAATTTGTTGTCCCACCTAAATGGAGGGTGGTCGAATTATGTAACTTAACATGTTATTTGAATAAACTGGACCTAACAGAACATAAAAAGTAAGAAGAGCTCGTCAGACTAAAAACAATAAAGAAGAAAATAGTTACAAGTGCTAGGTTGTTACATTGAAGAAGATAAAGAAGATGGCTACAAGATGTTAAGAATACAGGCCTAAGGCATCTAAGACTCAATGTCGACTGGAACCTCGTCAGACGAGGAACCAGAAGAAGAGCTCGCATCATCAGTCTCCCAGCCTCGGCCTCGCCTTCTTTGTTTGGCGCCAGGTCCACAGGGGCTTGTTCTTCTGTTTCCTTAGCTTCTTTGACCACCATAGCAACAGAGGACGAACCATCAACAATACCCTGCTCCCCCTTCACCTTGGCAATGTACTCGTCAAGGGCTGCCTGCTCATGCTCATCGTACTTGGCCAAGACTTGTTTAAAATCCAGTATGGGGCCAAGTCCTTCAAAGTCTTCTCAAAACAACGATGTATATTACCGCGAGCAGATTGGTAGCCCTCGACGACATTCTGGTCCGCAAAAACAAGGCCATCATCAGACTTCAGCCACCGCCGGATGATCTTGCTTTTCCTATGTTTAAGATCCTTGACAGATCTATTGTACTTCTATTGCAAGTCATCACGTTCGGCAAGGGTATGCTCGAGCATCTCTTTGTGGGCCTTTAGTTTGCCCTCGAGCTAAGCGACCATCAGGCCTGATTCATCGAGCCTCTTCTCAGCCGCCTTGAGCTGGTTGGAGACTTCCTCTTTATTGTTCAAGAGGCTGGTCCTCTCGCTGTTGAAAGCCTTAAGATTGTCAGCATTTATCTTGTTAGCTTTCTCGAGCTCCGCCTCAAGAGTCACAACCTTGAAAGAAGCCTCCAATAGCTCTTGCTTACACTTCGCAAGCTCATTAGCCAGCTTGTTCGAATTTATGACCTTCCTTTTCAGTAAGGCAGGCCATTCGGATAGACATCTGAGAAACAGAGACACGATATTTAGACAAGAATAGATTAACAGGAAGACATCATTGAAATCAAGGCTCAGCTGTAGCCAGCACTCATTGAGTGCTTCGATCTCCTTCTGCACTCCCCCGCTCGAGACATCTTCTTTGTCCCCTGGCACCAGCAGTGCTTCTCGAACTCTTTGGTAGCGAGCTTGAAGACCTTTTCTGCTCGCTTTATCGATGCTGACAGCACCAGATTGGCCCTCAACATCGTGTGACCAGGAAGACTTATTCCTCTTAACTAGGGGCTCGTCGACGTCCTGCTCGTCGAGTGGCCCTGAGCTCGAACACAGGTGAAATCTTAGATCAGGAAATAAGGGGTCAAGCTTAGGGGAAGCGGGCGCCTTCCTCTTCGACCCAGCGCTTCCGGGGATTTCGACCGCAGATGAAGGCTGGTCGAAGATAGGAGCAGCCTCCTTAGGTAGGGTAGGCAAAGGCTTAGGAGGATTCGACTTTGCCTTCGGCTTGTGTTTTGGATTCTTCACAAAGAAAAAGACAAGTTAGAAAAAGTCAAGAAGCTCAAAAAAAAGTAAGACATGGCGGTCGAACTTACTGCGGGTGATTTGGGAACTTTAAATTTCCCCTTCTGGATCGACAGCCTGGCCATGGCTGCCATTCCTCCTTTGGCTGTATTCTTTTCATCTCGTCGTCAAGATTATTGTATGCAAGCACTACATAGACAGGGGATGAGTTAGAAACAAGAAAAATACTTAGAAAGAAAAAGCAAATAAAGGGTTATCGACCCCTATGTTAGTCATATGCTGAAGATATGCCGAAAGCCGACAAAAAGTGCTCATTCGACAGATCCTTATCGTTGGGCAGCCAATAATCCGTCTGGTACTTCGGCTTACCATCAACGTGATATCCCATAGCCTGACAATGAATGACCACAATGGCCTCTTCTGCGTCTATTTCAGGCATATTGAGGTTCATACCGAAGTTTGGAGGTTTATCGGACAACACGCGAGGCACGTCCCATGGTTGTCGCCTCGAAATACGAAAAAGGAACTCACCTCGAAACAGAGCCTGGTTGGTAGGCGTCTCGGTTGTAACCTTGTAGGACTTCTCCTCCCTTAGCCTGTCCTTAACCATAATGAGATGTCGATCTTGGAAGGAGTACCAACCAGGCCCATTATAGCACTCAGACACCTCGCAGAGTTTGAACATGTTTCGCCAAAGGCGCAATGAGGGCTGCACTCCCAACATGTGGAAAATACACAAGAAAGCCACAATCGCTCCTATCGAATTGGGCATAAGTTGACACAAGGCTATGTTGTATGCCTCTAAGATCTCTTATTAGAGTGGGTGCAAGGGAAAACGTAGACTTAGCTCGAAAAAAGCCTTATGCACACTGATGCACCCAGGGGGTGGCGTCACTACCAGGCCTGTGACCTGCGGGGGATAAAGCACATACGACATCTTAACAGAATAGAGAGTCGACAGAAACGACAACCCTCTTTGAAGATCCTTTCGCCACTTCCCCGTCGACCAATGGCCACTTATTCCCAATCTCTTGTTGGGGGAAGGGCAAGGCTCGAAATGGTCGGATGTCGAAGTAACTTCACATGTTGCCTCCATTATTTGCACTACACCAAGTGAAATAAAAGAATCTAAGTAATTCCTCTTAGTAGGGGGAAGGCTATCATTATTTTATTGGGATGATCTAAAGCTCCTCGAGTCCCTCGAAATTTTCCTCACACTCCTCATCCTCAATAGGAATAGCGTCGAGCAAAAGATAAGGATTTGGGGTCCAATAAGCTATTGTTACAACAGGGGCCCCATCTACCCATGTCTCGACCCATGGCATATAAGGGAGGGGTAAGATATGAGAGGCACTTGATTCAATAACGGGGTTCATTATTTATAATACAATAACCCCTACGTCGAATTTATTAAAGAAAGGAAAAGAATCAAGAATGAGAAATCATACCTTAATCGAAAAGCACGAAGGAGATTCCTCGAAACCCTTGGCGCAGACAGATAGCAGCAAGCAAAGGAAGCAAAGGCTTTTTTAGAGAGAGAAATTAGAGAGAGAAGTTGCAAAGTCAGTAAATGAGGTAACAGTTGGGACATTTATATCTCACCTACCCCCTCAAAGGACGAACAGTGAAATCCCTCTAATATGAACATTACTCAACATGGGAGTTCATGTCATGGAATAATAACCATTTAATGTGATACGTCGTATGTACAGTTGAACGTATAAATACTGGTCAAAATACATAGTTGACTAAGAGGAATACAATGTTGACTTCAAACCATTGACCCTTACCGGGGCTACTTCGAGAAATTTCAGCAATACAATCTCTCCCTCTCCGGGGCTACCTCTAACTCTTCAAAGTAACAATTCTTTGACTGAGCTACCTCGAGCAATTTGAAAGGCGTTCAAACAAGGCACACCCTTCGAGCAAAATGAGTACATGACTCAATTAGCCCTAACCAGGCTACCTCGAAGTCTTAAAAGCCCTTTAAAACAAGGCACACCTCTCGATAAAATGAATGCATGGCTTGTTAGCCCTAGATTCATTCGAGGTTCATTACTATGAACCAAATAAGTATAGACCTGTTGGCCCTTACCAGGCCCACTTCACATCCATCACTAAGGAGGGTGTTCGAGTTTTTGTAAAACACCCAATGTGAGGGTGTTCGAGTTTTTTCTGAAAAACCCAATGTGAGGGTGTTCGAGTTTTTACCAAAACACCCAATGTGAGGGTGTTCAAGTTTTTTCTAAAACACCCAAGTGAGGGTGTTCGAGTTTTTTATAAAACACCCAATGTGAGGGTGTTCGAGTTTTTTCTTAAACACCCAAATGTGAGGGTGTTCGAGTTTTTTTCTAAAACACCCAATGTGAGGGTGTTCGAGTTTTCACCAAAACACCCAATGTGAGGGTGTTCGAGATTTTTCTTAAACACCCAATATGAGGGTGTTCGAGTTTTTCCAAAAACACCCAAGTGAGGGTGTTCGAGTTTTATCTAAAACACCCCAAAGAAGGTGTTCGAGTTTTTCCAAAGACTCCCAATGTGAGGGTGTTCGAGTTTTCCTAAAAAACACTCCCAAGGAGGTACGTCGAATTTTTTCAGGATCTTCTGATAAGGAGGGTGTTCGAGTTCTCAAAACGAAGCGAAATGTTCCGCTCCACATCGCAGTTCCATCATGATTGTGAAAGTCCAACGTAGAGCGTGGGGCTAATGTTTGGTCCCATTCCAGTCATGGCCCACCTTACCGGTGAAATGACTAAAATACCCTTGAGGTGTAAAATTACCATTTTACCTCTAGGGACCTTTTAGGCCAGAAAGTACAACCTTTCAGTCAAGTCCACTGACAAAAGGCATTCATGACATCATCACCTTCACCAGGTGACATCACATCAGTACAACCTATAAATAGTACTTTCATTTGATCAGTCAGGTACGTTTTCACACGCTTTCCCAAATATTCTCACACATTCATTTGGACTATTCTCTGACCTTCTGAGATTAGATCTGACTTAGGCATCGGAGAGACGATCCCGGGATCATTCCCGAGGTAGTTCACCACCGTGCTTGGTTTTGTATAGGTACTCGAGTTTACTGGACTTCGGACTGTTATTGGTTACTACCCTAGCTGGATTTGGACCCCACAGAACTGCAAATTTCTATTGTGTTTCTTGTACTCGAAACAAATTGATTGATGATGTTGATGATTGATTGGTTTGTTGTTGGGTGATGTTTTCTTGGATACTAACGATCCGTATTGAGAGGTTGTTGCTCCCATTTTAAAATCCAAATTTCCATAAGTCCAAACTCCTAAAAATCGAAATTCCTTTTTATTTTGGTTTCTTATTTTAACAATAAAAAACAATAAAAAAAATCCCACACAAGAAGAAAAAGATTTCCCCTTTTAGCCTAGCTTTGTAAATTCTTTTTTTTTTACTTTGCATGAAACTTGCTTTGTAAGCAATGGAGTGTGAACTACTTGATTGAATAACCTCGATATGTTAAGAATTTGTGAATGAATTAGATGCCTTTGAATAAGCTTAAATCCCGTGCAAGATCGACAAGTTTTGGAAAAACCCTTGGATCATGTGAGATCTTAGCTTGGGGGATTTATGGTAAGAAGGAGTCGTTTTCCTCCAATTGATTTGAACCCCGAAGCGGCGATACTGTTGTTTGAACCTTGGTGAGACTCTTCTTGGGCCTTCTACATTGGGACCATTATCACATAGGTCCCCGATCTTCCTTGAGCGTAAGTTTTTCCTTGTCAAAGGTATCTAGATCGAGAACTTGCATGGTGACTATCGAATCTGCGATCCAACCACCCTTAGAACATGGTTGAGAAATTTTGTTTCATTTTATTTTTCCTTTTTCCTTCTTTCTTTCCATCTTTGGTGTCCAATGTAAATAAAACTACAACATATCTAGCCTCACTTTCCTCGCTCCAAAAACACTCCTCATATGACCATTCACTAAAACCTTGCTACAAGTGTAACCACATTGTCATAATACCACGTAGCCTTGTATGCTAGTGAAGTGAGTCGTTGTTGAAATGGAGTTGCAATCCAAAGTAAATCAAAGTGAGAGTTTGTGTTGTTGGTACTAAAAAAAAAATCTAATGAAAAAAAAAGAGAAGAAGCAAAAGACTTCGAAAACTAAGTGCATGGAACCCCAAAATTAGAGTTCGAAATAAAAGTTGGATGATATCTTGGTAGAGCATGGTGTTGGTCCTTTGGGTAATTAAGTGATATGCTTCACTTCACTAGCACAAATTTTAAGCAGCACAAAGCTAAATTGCATCCTACCCTCTCACCTACTTCCCTTCCTTCTAACCAAATAATGTTCTCTTGATTCTTACTTGTGGATTGGATCTTTGTCGGAGAAGAGAGTCACATTTCAAGCATATGGAGAGGATAATTTATGGTGAGATGATGAGAGACCCCATTTTCTCACCTTCATGCTACTTTTATGGAACCCTCACGGTTGCCTAGTGAAATCGTCGTGTAAGGTCGATATGAGCTTGGGGGGAGACGCGGTAGATTGGTTCAACCATCTAAAGTCGAGCATTGTTCCATTGGGTTTTCTAGGTGGAAGTTTCTATGCTCCAAGATGAGTTTGACATCCATCTCGTTCATAATTTTTTACTATATTGGAATTGTTTAAATCATGCACGTGCACCTCCTTGAGCAAATTTTTCCTAATCTTATCTCCATCACCATTTTTGAATTGCTTAGGGACAAGCAATTGGCAAGCTTGGGGGAGTTTGATAAGTGAGTTACTCACTTTAGACACCCTCCTTTACCTTATTTTAATTGTTTCATCCCCATTTTGTCTCATTTCTACACCTTTTCCACTTCTTTTTGATTTGAACAAGTTTTCCACCCCTTTTGACAATTTTGGTCATTACGCCTCTCTTCGGACATATTTTGCACGTGTTTTATTTGAATCCCATTTTACAGGTGATTCAGGGGTTGTGTTGTTATCTATGTTCGTTGAAAAGCCGAGTCGAAGACTGTTTATACCCCTACCATGTGTATGGAAGAGAAGAAGAGGAGAAATGAAGAGGAAGAGCCCAAGCAGCCCTGGAGCGGGTGCTCTCATTGACAACTCGGGTGGGCGCTTGACAGGCAAAAGTCGTATCACCTAATCAAAAGTAAATCCTAAAGTCTTCTAACCAACAGGTCAGGGAAGTAGGGTCAAATCCACAGGGAGACAGGTTTTCGGAGTTAATATTTAGTCAAAAATTATTTCAGACAAGATTAGGGAAGAATTAGCTAAACTACTAATTAAACTAAAGAACGCAATATAAAGTGGGATTTAAACTATGAATTAAAGGTCTAAGGCATTAATTTGGTCCACCATGATTATACCAATCAAAAGGGTCGAACAACTATCAATACCTAGGTCAAGAGTCGAGAGATTAGAGCACGTGTTAAGCTACGGTTAAGACTTAACGCTCATAATTCAACATATGCCGCATGGTCACTAACATAATCAATATTACTGGTGCGTGCTAGGCCTCTAAAAGTAAGACGGATCTGTGCAAACAATTATTAACCACAGGCAATTAATGAAACTAGGCAATAACATTAATCACTCATCAAGAACAAATCACACCATAATCAATCTAATCAAAACCTAGAAAATAATAGCAATTCAAATATGAATCATGGTATAAACATGGTTTTCCTCCCTAAAACCCTAGAAAGACGACTACTCAGATATGATTGAATCAACAATAACAAAACTAGTATAAAACCATAATCTTTGCATCATGAAACACGCAAATGGGGAGTAGTGGAGCATAACTTACGTAATCAATGCCATTATCCATTTTAATGCTCTAAAAGCAGTTCTAAATGCAATCTAAGCGCATCTAAATAATATATATATGTGACACATCAGCGCTCCAAATTGGTGTAAGGAGGCAATTTCTGCCAGATATCCTAGAGCGGGCTCTCCAAGTGCCTTTGGGAGCAGGCGCTCTAAAGGTATTCTAGGCCCTTTTGCCCGTTTTTCGCATGTGATTGGGGGAGGTATATATACCTCACCCCAACTTTTGTATAACACCTTTGATTTTACACATTATCATTAACCTAAACTTAGTTTCTAGAGTGTAGAAGTCATTTACTACTCTTAGTTGATGATTTTGAAGAATTGAAGTTCCATTAATGGTAGTTATTGTTTGTAAGTTGAATTTCTAGCTTTCATTTCAATTAAAGTTACTTTCTTTGTCATCTTTTCCGTTATTCTCTTCTTTGGTGTTGAACCCCCTCTTTTACAATCATTGTAGCTTGACTTTCTCGATTTTCCACCTTGCTTTAACTTTTGAGATGGAATCTTTGCATGAAATGTATATTACTATGGATTGTGAGTAGTTCTTTTGCTAGGGTTTGGGCCAAAACCCTCATTAAGGCCATGGTTTATGCTTGAGTTTAGAGATTCATGTTTAGGGTTGGTTGTTGAATAAATGGGGTGCTTCATTGTATGTTTTTGTGATTGATCACCATAGAAGTTGTATCTAGTCTTTGCAATGAAGGATCGAAAGATGAAGTTGTATGAGTGATATCATGTTATTTTGTATAGTTTTCCCCCTACGTTTGATCTAAAATGTGCGTCAAACTATGCTCTTAGGAGCTATTTTATGCTAACTCCTCTATCTAGTTGTGGTTTGCGTGTTTTATGTTGAATTACAGGTTTTAGTGAGTGTTCTCTCTATTTTCTTCTATTTTGAGCAATAACATATGATAGGAGGAGTTATGAGGCATATATGCTGAGTTGTGGAGCTCTAAGGCCTTACTCCATAGGCTTAGAGGCGTCCTTGGTTTGAAGTTTTGGCTCTAAGAGACAACGAAGAGAAACTGCAGTTAGCCCGATACCACCGGGAGTTTCGCCCGATCGGGCGAAATCATTACTGCAGGGAAGATCGTTAAAAGGCCCGATCGGGCGACTTTGCCACACGACATCGGGCGGTTTTTCTACTATGCCCAGTTGCTTGCGTAATGTCTGATGCTGAGTTCTAAAAAGACGTAAGACCCGCCCGATCGAGCGGATTTGCCCGAACCCATCGGGCGGTTTGCTGAATGCTGCCAGGCCAATATTTGAAGAAGGGAATTTCGCCCGATCTCTGATAGGCTAAAGTCATATCACCTAGTCAAAGATAATTCCTACAGACCTCTAACAATGGTAGTCAAAGGAAGCAGGGTCGAATCCATAGGGAGACAGAGGTTCTAAATTAATATTCAACCAACTAACTACTTCAGATGAAATTAGAGAAGATTAACTGAACTAATAATTAAACTAAGGTAGACGAGAATTAAAATAAGAATTTAACTATGGAATAAAATCCTAGGGTATTAGGTCGGTCCACCATGCTTATACCAATCAAATAGGGTCAACCACTATCAAAACCTAAGTCAAGAGTTGAGGGATTAGAGCACGTGCTGAGCTATGGTTAAGTCTCAACGCCCATAGTTCAACATACGCCACATGTTCACTAACGTAATCCGAACTACTGATGTGTCCTAGGCCTCTAATCGTAAGACGGATTTGTGCAAACAACTATTAACCACAAGTAATCAATAAAATTGGCCACTAACATTAATCACTAATCAAGAACAAACCACATCACAATCACTCTAATCAAGCATGGCTTCCTTATCAGACACCCTAGAAAGAGAACTACTCAGACATGATCGAATTGACAATAATAAAACTAATTGGAAACCCTTATAGTTGCATCATGAACTAATTGAATAATCAAAAATTAATTTAGAACAATCAAGAAGTAATAATAAAGCAACAAGGAAGAAGATTACAAATTTGACAAAAAACAATAACTTTAATTGAATTGAATCAAGGTTTGATCCCTTATACAATAGAAACTAATAAAAACTAACTTTAAGAGCTCTCTAATTGTCTAAGATAATGAAAGATACATGTAAAAATAACCTAAAAAGTATTTATAGTCTTCTAAGAAAACAGTAAGATAGAATGGGAAAAGACGCAAAATCGCGTCCTCCGTGCCTTCCACCCGATCGGGCACAGGGCCGCCCGATCGGGCCTGGGAACAATAATCCAGCAGCAGCAAAAATGTATGCACTCTATGTGATCGGGCGATGAGCACCCGATCGAGTCCGCAACATCTACACCCGATCGGGCAAGGCTTCCCGATGACATCGGGCGAAGCTTGGCTCCAGCAGTCCAAAACCAGAAGAAATGGCTAAGTATATGTTTGCCCGATGGGATCGGGCGGGAAATATGAGGTTTTGGCCGTAGAAGATCGTACCCGATCGGGCGGAGCTAATCTCTGGTTGGCTCCATACTTGGCTTCAGAAGCCAAGTCTTTTAACAATTCTTGTTCACAAAAGGGAGGGACCGAATACCATCTCGAGACCGCCTATATGCCTCATAAACCTCCTTTATAGTATGTGATCAAAATGCCAAGTAAAAAGGGAGTTTTTCCCCAAAACCTGCAAAACGTTGTAAACCAGACAAACCACAACTATATCGAAATAGTTAGCATAAATAGCTCCTAAGAGCGTTAATACCGCATAATTTAGCTTGTAAATGATGGGAAAAAACTCTATAAGAAATCAATATATCAATCTCATCGGCGGTTTTGCCCAATTGGGCTAATGTCACTTTTAGTTAATGACGTGCGTTTTGTCGTCTGTTTTTAATCCTTTTTCTATCCTTTTTAGACTTAGTATAAATACCACACTTAGTTTATTTTTAGGGACATCTTATTTTCATTGATTTCATTAAGCCCTAGTATTAGAACTCTAGTTTTCTCTTCATTATTGAAGTTTGGATCGTTGATTTGGTTTTCAATATAGTTCATATTTCAGACTCAATTTCGGTAATCTCTTTATTTTTGTCTCGTTCTTATTTATTCATACTTAGATTGTATGTGATTGATTATTGCTTTCATTGTCAATTATGAATCTTTACATACAATTGCTTTTGTCTTTCGTAGCCATGAGTGAGTAGTTCCTTTTTCAAGGATTTAGGGAGGAAAACCATGTTTACGCCATGATTGCTCATTGAATTGTTATAGTTTCTAGGTTTCGATTAGACCGATTATAATGTGATTTGTTCGTGAATCCATAATTTATGTTAGTGGCCAATTTCATGAGTTAGGTCTAGCTAATAATCGTTCGTGCAGATCAGTCTTACCTTTAGGGGCTTAGAACACATTAGTGATTCTGATTATGTTTGTGATTATACTGCATATGTTGAATCATGAGCGTTGCGACCTGACCATAAGCTTATTATTTGCTCTAATCGTTCGACTCTAAACCTAGGTGATGTTAGTTATTTGAACCTCTTGAATGTTATAAGCATGGTGGACCGAACTATTACCCTATACTTTTAAGTCATAGATAAATCTTCAGCTTAATTCTGTTTTCCTTAGTTTAATTAGTAGTTCATTCTTTTTTCCCTGATTTCATCTAAAGTAGTTATTTGATTGAATATTAACATAGAAACTCTGTCTCCCTGTGGACTCAACCCTACTTCCCTTGAATATTGTTATTAGAGGACTTTAGGAATTATCTTTGATTAGGTGATACGACTTTAGCCTATCGAATTGTGGCGTCGTTGCCGTGGAGACGACTAGTTTTTTAGTTTTTATTCGATTATTTAGCGTATTTCTCTTTTGCCTCATTGGAACCTCCCTTTACAATTGAGGCCACTCTCACGGTTATCTTGTTGTTTCTCTTTTATGTCCAGGTACAAAAAGAAAACACATATATTTCCAGGACATCCAGATACGGAAGCGATATTTCAGGACTATAGATAAGAGTTTGAACAAGAGAAACCCGATTCAGAGACTTTTTCACCACTAATGGCAAAGTCATTGAAGTCTTATGGGGTGCCTAATCCTGAAGGCATTCCTACTGGTCCACAAATGCCCACTATAGCTGTAAATAATTTTGAGATCAAGCCTGCACACATCATCATGGTGCAGCAAAATCAGTTTAGTGGGCATCCTACTGAAGATCCCGCCAATCATTTGCAGATATTCCAACAACTCAGCAGAATTGTTAAACATCAAGGAGTCACACCTGAGCAGTTGAAAGTCATGTTGTTCGAGTTTTCACTCGGAGACAAAGCTTAGAGGTGGTTAAGTGACATCACAGAGACAGAATGGTTGGGGATTTCTGCTGCGTTCCTCAAAGAGTATTACCCTCCCACAAAGACTGCAGACATCAGAAATAAGTTGGCCACATTTTCCCAAGAGCCAGATGAAACATTGAGGGAAGTGTGGACTAGATTCAGAGACTTGCAGAGGGAGTGTCCACATCATAATATGGACAAGTGGTTTCTGACACAGACATCCTACAATGGTCTGCAACCCTAGACGAAGAAGACTGTTGATTCTTCTGCAGGAGGAGTCTTTTTAGACAAGGCAGTTGATGAAGGTTATGACTTCCTACCTAATCTTGCTTCCAATGATCACTCCTCATCTAGGAGTCACACTAAGAAGTTACTTGATGTTGACTCCATTTCATTACTTGCATCTCAAGTGACGCAACTAAACCAGAAGTTTGACAATTTGAAGCCTTCTAGTTCCTCTACATCCCCTATGAGCATCAATGCTATGTAAGCTGTTGCACCCATTACCTCATCTTACTGCAAGGTGTGTGGTATTCAGGGATAACCCACTTCTCTCTTATAGAGACAACCAAATAATCCATACTCCAATACCTACAATCCTGGGTGGAGAGATAACCCACTTCTCTCTTATAGAAGCAATAATGTTCAGAACCCACAGCCACAAAATTACTACCATCCTCCACAAAATTCCTATCAGCCTCCACACAACAACCCAAGACCCCACTATACCAAAACCAAGGGAAATCTCAAAATTCCCCTGGTTTCCAAAGACCTGCTCCTATAAGAGCCTACTACATCTGAACTGATGAAGCTGGTGCTGGCAATGCAGAAAACTAAGGAGGAGGCACAAAGAGCTCAAGAGAAGCATATGTTGGCTTAAAAGGAGCACATCAAACTTCTCGAGACTTAGATTTCCCAATTGGCAGGAAACAATGCTCAGAGGCAGCAGTGACAATTGCCTGGGCAGCCTATGCAGAAGGAGCAAGCAAATGTCGTTACACTCCATAGTGGCACTCCTTATGTTGCTCCTCATATGCCCATTGATGATGTTGTTGCCCCTAGCAAAGAGAAGGAGGTAGTAGAGGAGGATTTGGAGAAGAGTTCGGCGTTTGAGGTCGAATTGCCTGAGGAAGCTGAACAGACAGGGAAGCAAAAGGAAAAGGTTTCTGAAACGCCTTTTACACCAAGGCTACCTTATTCTCATAGGATGCACAATTCAAATAACTTATTCTCACACTTGGTAAGTTCTTGGCTATGGTCAAGAACCTTGAGGTAACAATCCCTTTCACATAACTTATTTCTTATGTACCTGTTTATGCCAAGTTTTTGAAATAAATGATAACTAAGAAAAAATATTTTGGTGGGTTAGATCGAGTCACTCTAACTGAAGAGTGTAGTGTTGTTTCGCAAAATAAATCTCCACCTAAATTGAAAGATCCTGGTAGTTTTTCCATCCCTTGCCATGTAGGTGCATTGTTTATAGATAAGGTATTGTGTGATTCAGGTGCGTCTTTGTTTGTCATGCCATTGTATGTCTGTAAAAAAATGAATATGGGGGCACTTAAGTGCACCTAAATCACCTTGCAAATGACAGATCATTCTATAAAATAACCCTCTAGGTGTTTTAGAACACGTCCCTGTTAGGGTGGGAAAGTTTAACATCCCTGTGGACTTTGTTGTGTTTGGATATGGAGGAGGATGCCCAAATTCCTATTATTTTGGGTAGACCATTTTTTTGTACTGCTGGTGCTGTTATTGATGTCAAGTTTGGGTGTTTGACTTTGAGTGTTGGTGATGATACAGGTGACATTTAAACTAACCAATGATGTGAAGTCTCCTATGCTTGAGGAATCTTGTTGACAGAGCTGTTTTATCTGCATTTTCGCAGATATCTGGTGCTGACCCTCTGGAGGTAGCACTTACTATGGGAGATCCATTAGGCGACGATACTGAAATCGACGCCTATATTGCTGATTTGGAGGGCCCTATTGCTGAAAAGGGACAAGAGTTTGTGGTAATGGACAATGTTTATTCTACCTCTAAACCTCAAGTAACAAAGGTAGAACTTAAACCGCTCCCTTCCCACTTGAATTATGCTTTTCTGGATGATAAGGAACAATAACCTGTGATTGTTAGTACTAAACTCACAGATAGCCAATTGGAAAAATTGCTTATAGTGCTTCGTAAGCACAAGAAGGCTATAGGGTATAAGGGCCTTAGTCCTGATTTTTGTATGGATTGTATAAATCTTGAGGAAAATCAACACCCTTGCATTCAACCTCTAAGGCGTTTAAATCCTAACATGCAAGAGGTGGTGAAGAAAGAGATCATGAAATTATTAGATGCAAGCGTTATTTATCCTATTACTGATTCTAAGGTGGTTAGTCATGTGCAAGTATTTCCTAAGAGGGGGGGACAACTGTTGTGAAAAAATATTAAGGGTGATTTAATCCCTACCCGGATAGTCACAGGATGACGAATGTGCATTGATTATCGTAGACTTAATATTGTCACCCTGAAGGACCATTTTCCCCTTTCCTTTATTGATCAGATGCTGGAAAGGTTAGCTAAGCATGCATAGCCTTTTTCTGTTATTTAGAATGGATATTCTGGTTTTTTTCCAAATTCCTATCCACCTAGATGATCAGGAAAATACTACTTTTACATGTCCTTATGGTACTTTTGCCTATCGTAGAATTCCATTTGCATTGTGTAATGCCCCTTTTACTTTTCAGCGATGTATGATGGCCATATTCTCTGATTTCATTGAAAATATCATGGAAGTTTTTATGTGATTTTAGTGTTTATGGGTCTGACTTTGATGTTTGCATGCATAATTTATCTAAGGTGTTAAAAAGATGTGCTAAAGTGAACCTTGTTTTAAATTGGAAAAAATGTCATTTTATGGTCAATGAAGGTGCTGTGTTGGGTCATCTGATTTCTGAGCATGGCATTCACGTTGATAGAGCAAAAATTGAGGTGGTTGAGAAACTTCCCCCTCCAATGAATGTCAAAGGAGTGAAACGTTTCCTTGGTCATGCGGGTTTTATCGCAGGTTTATAAAAGATTTTTCAAAAATTGCGAAACCCCTCACTCAATTGTTGCTTAAGGATGCCAGATTTGTATTCACTGATGCTTGTCTAGAGTCTTTTGACAGGATTACGATGGCATTGATCACTGCCCCTATTATACAGCCACCGGATTGGGATTTGCCCTTCGAGATAATGTGTGATGCTAGTGATTACGTTGTTGACACAGTGCTTGGTCAGAGGAAAGATAAAGTGCTCCATGCTATATACTACGCCAACAAAACCTTAGATCCGGTCCAGGTTATTATGCTACAACAGAGAAGGAATTATTGGTCATAGTTTATGCTTTGGACAAGTTCCGAACCTATCTTATAGGTTCGAAGGTGATTGTGCTTACTGACCATGCAGCATTGAAGTATTTGTTGGCCAAGAAGGAGGCCAAACTCAGATTGATTCGATGGATATTGCTGTTGCAAGAGTTTGATCTTGAGATTAGAGATAAAAAGGTGCAGAGAATGTGGTTGCTAACCACCTCTCCAGGTTGAGGTTTGAGTCTGATTTCGATTCTCCTATTGATGACTCTTTTCCTGATGATCATTTGTTTGCTGTTTCTTCCCAATCCCCCTAGTATGCTGATTTTGCCAATTACTGTGTTGGTGGATTTCATTCTCCCGATCTTACCTATCAGCAAAGAATTTTTTTTTACGATGATGCTAAAAGGTACTTTTGGGAGGATCCTCTTCTCTATAAGCAATGCTCTGATGGAATGTCCCGTCGTTGCATTCCTGGTTGGGAGATGGAGGGGGTTCTAAAACATTGTCATAGTATGACCTCTAGTGGCCATCTAGGTTCCCAAGCTACTCGTTATAGAGTTTTTCATAGTGGTTTTAATTGGCCTATAATTTTTAGGGATGCCCGTGCCTTTTGTTTGTCTTCTGATGCTTGTTAAAGGTCGGGTAACATATCTAAGAGGCAAGAAATGCCACATAGTAGAATTCTTGAAGTTGAACCTTTTGATGTCTGCGGAATGCACTTTATGGGCCCTTTTCGTACTTCGTGTGGGAATAAGTATATTTTAGTGGCTGTCGACTATGTAAGAAAATGGGTGGAAGCTATTGCATCACCAACCAATGATTCAAAGGTTGTGATGATATTGTTTAAAAAGATTATATTTCCCCGTTTTGGTGTCCCTAGAGTTGTTATTAGCGATAGAGGTTCTCACTTTCACAAGAGCACCTTCAAAGCCCTTCTTAAAAAACATGGGGTCACACACAAAGTTGGTCTAGCCTATCATCCTCAGACTAGTGGTCAGGTAGAGGTTTCTAATAGGAAAATAAAAAGGATTCTAGAGAAAGTTGTCACAAAAGCTAGGAAGGATTGGTGTTTAAAGCTTGATGATACTCTTTGGGCGCTCCGCACCGCTTTTAAGACTCCATTGAGGACCACCCCTTGTCGATTGGTATATGGCAAAGCTTGCCATTTGCCAGCTGAAATGGAGTATTTATCTGCGTGGGCGGTCAAAGAGATTAACCTTAATTTGGCAGCTGTAGGTGAGGTGCGGCTTCTTCAACCGAATGAGTTAGATGAGCTTCGTTTAGAAGATCACGAGAATCATAGGCTCTACAAAGAGCAAACGAAGTAGTTGCACGACAAAATGATCCAGAAATGAGAGTTTCAGATTGGTGATAAAGTGCTCATGTTCAATTCAAGGTTGAGATTATTTCCTGGCAAGTTGAAGTCTAGATGGTCTGTACCATTTGAGGTGACTGAAGTGAAGTCACATGGAGCTATAGAGGTCGTTAGTCAAACAGGTTAGAAATTCAAGGTTAATGGGCAGCGTCTGAAGTTGTACCATGAGGGTGCATTTATTTGTTGTGTGGAGGAGATTCATTTCGGATCTCCTTCATCTGATGATGTCTGACAGAGCAGGTAATGGTCATGTAATACCTTTATAAACCAGCGCTTTGCAGGAGGCAACCCGTAATTATCTCCCATAAATTCTTTTTGATATTTTTTTTAGCTTAGAGAGAGAATGAGAGGATACTAATAGCATTTGTGAGTGCAGTCTGTGCAGGTACTTGGCCATTGTGTAGCTGAACTTGAGCGGAAAAGTGGAAAATAGGCCAAAAAGCATTCCGCCCAATGTCATTGGGCTCTTCTGCCCGATCGGGCTCACTTTACGTCCTTTTTAAATGCTTAATTTGGTTGAAGAAATTTCGCCTGATTCAATCGGGATGATTTCGCCCGATCGGGCGAGCTCCCAGCCATTAAGAAATTTTGCCCGATGTGATCGGGCAATCTGACTTGATCGGGCCCGCAACAAATGGAGTTGAAGCATAAAATATCGCCCGATCAGGCGGAAGGTTGCCCGATTGGGCCGTTTCAGAAACTGGGTAGGATGATTTTTCGCCTGATGGAACCGGGCGTTGTCGTCCGATCGGGCCGAATACCTTTTGCCGGGTTATTTCGGGAACCCAATTGCTTTTTACTCACATCCCCACCCTTATTCACTCATCTCCCTCACATACACTCTCTCTCAAAACCCTCATCTCCCACCACCATACTCACTCTCATCTTCAATCTCCATCTTCAACCTTCCATCCTTCTCCTTCAAACTCCATTAAATCTTTCTCTAAGCTTTTCCCTCCATCTCCTTTCCTACTTTTCTTCATCTTTCACCCCAAAATTTTTTTTTCCCATTTTCATCACAAATTCTCCATTTTTCATCAACATTTGTGAGTAAAGGATTAATTTGGGATCTATGGCAAGTTTAGGACGGCTTTTATGTGGTCAAGGTTCTAGATCTAGGAGACGACAACGATCTCCTTCACCACCACCACAACCACCACCACCACCAATTGAACCAGATGATCGGTTTCCTCAAGTCATCTTTCGAGACGAAGAGCAGAAAGAAAAATTTCGTCTCCTTCGAGAGCGTGAGGTAGTTTCCACTCGTTTTCTTGATGTCCCTTTACTTACCAGTCTAGGTTTGTATGATGGTTTTAAGGAACTGATGCGTGCTATTGGCATGAAATCATTTTTTACTGTTTAGGTTTGGACTTACCCTTTGCTTGTTTACGAATGCTATAGTAGTTTACAGGTAGTCAAACCTAGGTCCAGCCCTGTCATTCACATTAGATTTTGACTTTGCAATGGGGACCAGGAATATACACAATCTGAATTTTCCCGAGTCCTTATATTGTCCAACAGGGGGCCGATTCGATGACCTATCGATTGGCAACCTCGTCTGACCTACTATGGTTTGACTAGGGATGAGGGGCCATTTACATTTCAGCACTGTCCGGCCAAGCTGATCCACCATATTATATTTTCCATTTGGGTTCGATTTATGGCATGGACCTTATTTGCTAGGGTGGGGGGTCAATTGATAAGAAAAGATGATTTCACTTTGTTGGGGATGTATATGTTTAAGGGCACAGAATTACAATACGATTATAACATTTCTCATCAGGTTGCCATACAGTTGGAGCGTGTCTCCAACAGCCTTCCCACCCGTCGTGATGACGAAACTTATGCCTCCCGTCGTATTGTTAACGAAGGGTTAGTAACCTTTTTGCTAGGCGGATCCCTGGGTTTGATGAAACCCAATATGGTCCTGCCACGACCCCTGAGTTGTTGGATGCTACCTACCTTGAGACCATCCACCTTCTAAAACAAAAGGCTAACGGCAAATACTGTGTCCTCATCAATGAGACCCTTGTCATAGTTCTTTCCCTCGCTGCAATGAGGACATTGCCAAGTTCAGCTTAGGGGAGGATTATCATCTCTGTATGTACTCTCTCTCTCTTTTACTGCTTTCTAGTATAGTTTTACTGCTTTCCTAGACTAGTTTAACTGGTTTAAGAAAAAAATGCTGAAAAAACACAAAAAAATATGATTGATCATGAATGGTTTGATTGCCTCCCTGTGCCCCTTGTTGTGCTTTGATTGAAAATGATTTGACTGAGTTTTCTAGATAGATGGGCTCTTGTGATTTTGAGGCTATGATTTGATGTCTGATTGCTATGATTTCGAGCGAGTTCTGATTATTATACGCTACATTATGCTGCATGCCGGAACTGGTTAGACTGTGAGGCCTTTTCTAGCCTACTGGATTCATATTACTATCCAGTCTGTTTTTGGTGTGTTAGTTCCTCTTTAATGGATTGATCTTGACTTTAACTTCGTACTTATATGATGTCTGGTGACTTTGTTACATTTTCTGTGATAGAGGCGTTCTTTTGTCTGATTCTTGAGCCTCAGAATGAAAGTTTGTTACACTTTTATCCTCCTTAGCCCCGCTGAGCCTAATGACCTGTTTCGTGTTACTAAACCCTATTACATGCCCATAGCCTTCATATATATATTATTTCCATGCAATGCCTAGCTTAGTGGAGCATTTGTATGAGTTGAGTATGAGATTAGTCTTTATGGTTTGCATTGTTTGGGGAATAAAAGTGCATTTTACGTGGTTTCAAGTGTGAGAAAAAAAAAAGAAAATCCAAGTTTTGAGTTGCGTGAATGTTTAGTTCGAAAAATAAAAACAACAACAACAACAACTAAGCCTTATTCCCAAAGTGATTTGGGGTCGGCTAACATGAATCGTCAACTGAAACCGTTGCCAAAGGAGATGGCATCGACAAGAGTGAAAATTTTTTTTAAAAGGGAATAAGTTTTAAGAATTTTGAAAACAAGGTTTACACCAAAAAGTTTAAAAAAGGTTTTCAACAAAAGGTTTTAATACTAACACAATTGAGAAAAATAAATAAATGCAGTAATCACACCCCTTCCTCCACATGGATACTGCCCCTCCACCCACTTCTATCTAACGCCATGCTCTCCTCAATCCCAAGTAACCTCATATCAATTTCAATTACCTTTATCCAAGTCATCTTAGGTCTTCCCCTACCCCTTACAATTTGATTACTCCTCCACTCTTCAATTCTTCTCACTGGTGCATCACTTGATCTCCTTTTCACATGACCAAACCATCTTAACCGATTCTCCCTCATATTTTCTTCAATGGATGCAACTCCAACTTTTTCCTGAATCATTTCATTTCTTAATCGGTCCTTCCTTGTGTGCCCACACATCCACCACAACATACTCATCTCCGCCACGTTCATCTTGTGAACGTGGCATTGTTTCACCTCCCAACATTCGGTGCCATATAACAAAGCAGGCCCAATTGCCGTACGTAAAACTTTTCCTTCAGTCTTTGGGGAATGCCAGAATCACAAAGGAACCCGGTGGCGCTTTTCCACTTTAACCAACCCGCGTTAATTCTATGAGCCACGTCTCCATCCAGTTCTCCATCCTTGAACCACTTTGCTATCCAAAGTGACCGCCCCTGCCTCGTTGCTTGTAACCCCACTGAACTTGCACTTCATATACTCCGTCTTACTTCTGCTCAATCTAAAACCACGGGCTCCTAATGTATCCCTCCACAATTCCAACTTACTCTTAACACCTTTCTTTGTCTCATCAATTAACACAATATCATCCGCAAACATCTTACACCACGGTATATCATCTTAAATTGACCTCATTAGTTCGTCCATGACTAAAGCAAAGAGAAAGGGGCTAACAGCAGAACCTTGATGCACTCCGATCGTAATAAAAGGAAAAATAAAAAATATAGAGAAATAAAAGTCTCAAAGACTTCAAAGTTCCTTCATTCACGTTGTCTATAAAGAGAAAAATTGTGCTACATTATTTGAAAGTTGGGTTTGTTGGAGGTCATTATCGATTAATAGGAGTCAGGGTGTATTGTGGTTATGTGATATTATTGGGATATGTTTTGGCCACCTTCGGCCCTGTTATGAGATACTCTTGCTCCCTCATCCTTGGTTTTTCCACCACATTTCCTAGAATTTTTCCCTACCCTTGCCTAAGCCCCATTACAACCCTAAAAAGTCCTCTTGAGCTTGTTTTTACAATGTTTATTGGATTGATTTTGAGTCAGATTGTCCATGTTAAAGAGTATGTATGCAAATTGAGTCGACTTGATTAGGACAAGCGACATTTAACCTTCTTAAACACATGAGAGTGTGAGTGGCAAGGTACATTTATGGTTTCGTCGGTGAGTGTTCGGGCATATTCTTTGGCAGCAACAAAATTGAGAGGAGTGAAACCTTGGTGGGCACCATTTCAGGACATGTATACCATGTAGATGAGTTGAATTTGGCGATTTACTTAGATGATTGATAGTTGGATGGATTTGAATAGCTGAATTTGAATTTTGCATGCTTGAACAATTCTTAGTCTTGAAAATGTTTTGAGCTTTGAATGTTTTATTCTTGGGGTGAGGCAATTTATGCCATTGGTCATGATTTATTTGCTTGAGGACAAACAATGGTTTAGCTTAGGGGAATTTGATATCATGTTATTTGTATAGTTTTACCCTTACTTTTGAGCTAAAATGTGCGTCAAACTATGCTCTTAGGAGCTATTTTATGCTAACTCCTCTATCTAGTTGTGGTTTGCGTGTTTTATGTTGCATTACAGGTTTATGAGAGTTTTTCTCCCTATTTTCTGTTATTTTGAGCAATAACATATGATAGGCGGAGTTATGAGGCATATATGCTGAGTTGCGGAGCTCTAAGGCTACACTCCATAGGCTTAGAGGCGTCCTTGGTTCGAAGTTTTGGCTCAAAGAGCCAAAGAAGAGAAACTGCAGTTCGCCCGATCGGGCGAAAACATTGCTGCTGGGAAGATCGTCAAAATGCCTTATCGGGGGACTTTGCCAGACGACATCGGGCGATTTTTCTACTATGCCCAGTTGCTCGTGCTGTGCTTGTTGCTGAGTTCTGAAAAGATGTAAGTTCCGCCCGATCGGGCGGATTTGCCCCGACCCATCGGACGGTTTGCTGAATGCTGCCAGGCCAATATTTGAAGAAGGGAATTTAGCCCGATCTCATCGGGCGGTTTTTTTTCTATCGGGCGAATGTCACTTTTGGTTAATGACGCGCGTTTTGTCGCCCGTTTTTAATCCTTTTTTCTATCCTTTTTAGACTTAGTATAAATACAACACTTAGTTTATTTTTAGGGACATATTATTTTCATTGTTATTTCATTAAGCCCTAGTATTAGAACTCTAGTTTTCTCTTCATTGTTGAAGTTTGGATCGTTGATTTGGTTTTCAATATAGTTCATATTTCAGACTCAATTTCAGTAATCTCTTTATTTTCGTCTCGTTCTTATTTTTTCATACTTAGATTGTTTGTGATTGATTATTTCGTTCATTGTCAATTATGAATCTTTACATAGAATTTCTTTTGTCTTTCGTAGCCATGAGTGAGTAGTTCCCTTTTCTAGGGTTTTAGGGAGGAAAACCATGTTTATGCCATGATTGAAATTTGAAATGCTATAGTTTCTAGGTTTCGATTATAGTGATTATAATGTGATTTGTTCGTGAATCCATAATTTATGTTAGTGGCCAATCTTATGAGTTATGTCTAGCTAATAATCGTTCGTACAGATCAGTCTTACATTTATAGGCTTAGAACACATTAGTGATTCTGATTATGTTTGTGACCATACTGCATATGTTGAATCATGAGCGTTGAGACCTGACCATAAGCTTAACATTTGCTCTAATCGTTCGACTCTAAACCTAGGTGATATTAATTATTTGAACCTCTTGAATGGTATAAGCATGATGGACCAAACTATTGCCCTAGACTTTTAATTCATAGATAAATCTCCAGTTTAATTATGTTTTCCTTAGTTTGATTAGTAGTTTAGTCTTTTTTCCATGATTTCATCTACAGTAGTTATTTGATTGAATATTAACATAGAAACTCTATCTCCCTGTGGACTCGACCTTACTTCCGTTGACTATTGTTTTTAGAGGACTTTAGGAATTATCTTTGATTAGGTGATACGACTTTAGCCTATCAATGAGACTCCCATTTGTTTACTTGACTAAATGGGCATGAAAATAGGAAATTCTAGTCTTGAGTTGATCTTGTCACTTGCTCCTAATCCTTAGGCTAGGGTTAATGCCATGAAATTAGGAATTAACACCTTGCTTAAGAGCTCCTTCTTAGCTCGAAAGAGTAATTAGTGGAACCTTAATTGACTAACTACTCCCTCCCCCATCAATGTCTCTCTTGGTGTTCAAGCATGATCTATGACTACAATGAGTGGTAATGCCCTTACCGTAGTGTCTTAATCACATTTTATTCTCTTTGCTTATTTATCGTGTTTACTTAGTTTAGCTCTCCTTAGTTGTTTTAGTCTTAATACACACAAATCTTGACCCCCTTTGGTGACCCTTAATTTAGTCAACCTTAAAGATTCAGTGATTGACCTTACCTCTCTGTGTATAAGACCCTACTTGCCTTTTCTACTTAGCTAGCGAGACCAAGATAGAATTATCTTTGTTAGGCTCGACAACGACCTATCATATAGGGTGTAAAACTAAAATAGGAGCATTATAAAACATTAGTATTCTTACCCCAAGGCTAATAAAATCGAGATTCTACTTTGAATCGTAGAGGGGTCTTGGAATCAAATCGTAAAATCGTAAGAATCTACGAACATGTATGATCTAGATATTGGTCATTTATAAGGTTAAAAGGACTAATAATTGAACTAAATAGTTATTGCCATTAAATAGGTGATATTAACCATATATGTCTATTAATAGCTTTGGCAGATTGATTAAAATTAATTTAGATGTATGAGTTTTTCGCTAATACACAAAAATGGATTGAATCGTATATAATCGTGAATTGAGTCGTATGACCATTTGTGAATCGTAAAATAGTAAGATTCTACGATTTGAATGGGGATTTTAACAACTATGCTCTTGCTAAAATATTCAGGAACTAGGACTAACCATTTTTTTAAAAGATAGGGAAAAAAAGATAATATTAGGGGCCCCTCCGCATGTGGAGTTCCCCCAACGTATCTAAGATAAGAATGGGGGAATGTGTGGAATGATCTGAGACTTCTATATGTAGAGAATCATTGACTAGGTTGCCTAAATTCGCTATCCAGTCCACCGCTCTGTTTGCTTCCCAAAAGATGTGGTGTATTTCCTAATTGTGCTTTTGGTGTAGGATCATCTGAATATCATCAATAATGTTGGATATTTGTCATGGAGGACTCCAAATGCTCTTTACTGCGTTGATGACCAGGAGATTGTCACCTTCGGTAATGACGCTACGATGTGGAATTTGCTCTGCTACTACAGTATGCATGATGCCTAGGTTGAAAGTAGTTGCCACTCTGACATTACAAATCTCATCTATGGTGATGGAACCTGCTATTAAGATTAACCGTATCAAGACTACATTTACATGATGATCTCGCTTTTATTAGTCTTTCTACTTTCACATTTCACCGTACCCATTCAAAATTTTGATATGTATTTGTCAATTAAAATTAGAAAAGTGTTGGTATTTTGAAAGAATATAGTGAAATAAATAAAACAAAAACTTCACATAACTATAAAGTTTTGTGTGCATAAATCACAAATGATGGTTAACTAGATATGTATGTTTTGCCAAAACACAAATACAATTATCTTATAAGTGAAGCAAAAAGAGTATTATATCTACGAGTATTAAAATAATTGGATAACATGTTTAGGTTGCCTGACACTATTATATATTTAGAGAGTAAAATGTCTCTAACTAATATAGACTAAGAGTAGATTAATTATGTAATCAAATACCCTATTACACCTAATCACGGATAGATTGAAGCGATGTTTACAAAATAACTCAGAATACAGACCCTTAGTAAAAATATCAACAACTTTTAACTTTGTCGGAATGTGCTTGACCTAAAGACCACCTTTAGCAACCATCTCACGAACAAAATGATAATCAACATCGATGTGCTTACTACGATCATGATTAACACTAAGATACATAGTAGAGACATTGTCGCAATAGAGAATAGTCGATTGTCGATGAAAATACCCCTAAATTAGTGACATAGGGAAAATTAGGTCGTTACCAATCCCCCTAAAATCAAACTAATACCTAACTAGACCACTAAACTAGGTAAAGTGGTAAGTAAGAGTCATTCTTCCACAAGGACTAAGGAACCCTAATATGTTCTAATTTAACAATAAGCTAAGCCGAAAAAGAGTCGAAAGGCGTCAACTACCAACTAAAGTCTATTGAACTAAACTAAGTACCAAAGATCAAATAGGATTAGGGAAAGGGATCCAACACCAACCAATAATGATTTAGGGAATTTGAAAGGTGAAACATGGAGGAAAGAAAAGCAAGCAACTAATTGAGGTTATTGACTCTTAACTAGTTCTAAGCCCTTTCTCAAGGGTGCATAAAACTACCTAGATCACACAATTAAGTCATTCTCATGGTCTCAAACATGCAACCAAGGGATAATCACAATGTCAATCCACAAAACCCTCATCGAAATCTCACTCTCATGAGTAATTAAGCAAGATAATAGCATAAAGGAAAAATTATTTTTAATAAGTTAACCTTTACCCCTTCTTCTAATATTAAGTTAACCTTTGGATATTCCTAGAATAAGTGAAGCTTGTATAGGTATTCACTTTAAATGAGTATAACAGGTTACTCAACCTGCTATTGTAGGTTAATGCTGACGTGGATTATTTTGATTGGTTTAAATATAACAATTCTTTTTTTTAGATTTCTCCCTCCCCCCCACTCTCTCCTCCCTCATAAACTCATCTGCTTCCTGAATAGGTGAAGCCATTTCACCATTATTTCCGACGAACCACTATTTCCAAGAAACAAATACTTCCTTCAATCAAACAAACCTACCCCCATCACATAATTCATCCCCCGTGACCCCCTCTCTCTCTTCCCTATATTTCCCTCTCAATTACCCACTTCCTTTTCACTCTTACAGGAATACAATTCCTCTCCAAATTACCTCCTTCCATCATCAATAGAAGAATGGACATCATCGGAGCACAACAAAGAGCCAATTTGCTGCATTTGAGGCGTAACCAAAAGGAGAACATAGAGAGTAGATGATGAAGATGAGGTTTAGAAGAAAAGAAAAAGGATGCGGAAACACCGTTTGATTGGGATGTGGGCTAGATTTCAATGGTCTAGGCGGTTTATTAGAAGGGTTGTAGGTGGTTCAAGGGGTGGTTGAAGTAGGGTGGCCGTTTATTTTCTGGTGGAGTATCGTTGTGATTGGAGCTTGCTGGTGGTTGGGGTCGGATGGTGGTGTGAGGAGGTGATTCAGGTGGTTGGCGGCGGTGTTTCGGGGTGGGTGGTTTTCAATGGTTTGGGTAGTTTAGGTTGTGGCTGGGGTAGGTGATATCACGTATTTATATAGAGTTTTCTCCCTTATTTACAAGCTAATTTGTGCGTCATTGGAGCTCTTGGGAGCTATTTTGTGCTAACTATCGTATGTAGTTGTGGTTTCGTGTTTTAGTATTGAATTGCAGGTTTTATGGAGTTTTCTCCTTATTCCCGAGCCATTTGGAAGCAACCACGGCTTTACGAGATGTTATGAGGCACGTAGGATGGCTCACGAGCTTTATGGATAGTTTAGGAGGTCCCAAGACCCCTAAACGTGAAGATTAGAGAGCAAAGGAGTCAAAAGGGGTTTTCCGTGCACTGATCGGGCAGAAATGGCCCGATCGGGCGAAGTATTTATGATCGGGTATGAAAGTTGCGGACCCGATCGGGCGATGTTTGCCCGATCGAATCGGGCGAGGAAGCATGTCCCCAGACCCGATCGGGTGACTACCGCCCGACCCGATCAGGTGGAGTGCTGCTTGGTCTCGTTGCGGTGCTACAGGCGAGGGGAACACGCTGGCCCAAGTTGTAGCCAGACCCGATCGGGTGGCAGCCTCGGGCCCGATCGGGTGGGCCGCTTTTCTCGCCTTATTGCTGTACTGCTGCTGCCAGAGCCCAGAAGTGAAGTTGGGGGAATTTGTATGTGGACCCGATCGGGTACTGTGCTCGGGCCCGATCGGGTCTGGCGCTCTTTATCGCGCTTTTTCACTTTTTGTTCCCGTTTTTAGTGAACTTGAGGGGTATTATAAATACCTTTTCCTCATGATTTAGAGAGAGCTATCTTTCATTCATATTTTATTCATCTTTCATTAGGTTTTAGACTAGTTTTATTCTTCATTGCTCTTAGTTTAATTCAAACACTTTAGATTAATTTAGAGGTGATCAAACCTATTTCGATTTCAATAAAAGTTCCTGCTTTCCGTCAATTGGTACTCTTCTCTACTCTTTATCTCTTTAATTACTTTGATTGCTTAGTTTATTTATTTAATTGTTCATGATGCAATTCTTAGGATTTCCAATTAGTTTTGTTGTTGTCAATTCGATTATGAGTGAGTAGTTCTTTTTCTAGGGTGTTAGATAGGAAAGCCATGTTTATACCATGATTGCGATTTAGAATTCTATCAATTTCTAGGGCTTGATTAGGGTGATTGTGATGTGGTTTGTTCTTTATTGAGTAGTTAACGTTATTGCGCAGTTTCGTTGGTTGCTTGTGGTTAATAGTTGTTTGCACAGATCCGTCTTACGACTAGAGGCCTAGGACACGTCAGTAGTTCTGATTACGTTAGTGAATATGCGGCGTATGTTGAACTATGAGCGTTGAGTCTTAACCATAGCTCAACATAGGCTCTAATCTCCCGATTCTTGACTTAGGTTTTGGTAGTAGTTGACCCTAATTGATTGGTATAAGCATGGTGGACCGACCTAATACCCTAGGTTTTTATTCCATAGTTAAATCCTCAATTTATTCCGTCTTCTGTAGTCTATTCATTAGTTTAATTAATTTCTTCCCTGATTTCATCTGGAGTAGCTGAATTGGTTGAATATTGATTTAGAAACTCTGTCTCCCTGTGGATTCGACCCTGCTTCCACTGACTACCTAGTTAGAGGTCCGTAGGTTTATTTTTGATTAGGTGACACGACTAAAACCTATCAAATTTTGGCGCCGTTGCCGGGGAGACGGCTAGTTCTCTAAGTTTTTATTTAATTATTTGGTCTACTTCTCTGTACCTCATTGGAACTTTATTGTTTCAATCGAGGTACGTTTTACTGCTGCTTTTTGTTTCTTTTGTATGCCCAGGTCCCCAAGAAACGGTTCCCCCATTCCAGCGGACCCTGATCTTGATAGGACAATTAGGCGGATCCGAAAGATAAAGCAGAAAGACAAGCAGTCTGTTCAGCTGAACACCTCTGGAACAGACACCTTGAATTCAGTTATGTCAAAATCACTGAAGTCATATGGGGTGCCCAACCCGGATGGTCTTTCTACTGGACCACCAATGCCCACCATCGCCGCTAACAACTTTGAGGTTAAGCCTGGACTCATCAGCATGGTCCAGCAAAATCAGTTTGGTGGGCATCCTACTGAAGATCCGGCAAATCATCTGCAACGGTTTCAACAACTTTGTCGAACCGTTAAAAATGCCGGCGTCACTCCAGATCAACTCAAAGTCATGTTGTTCAAGTTTTCACTGAGAGATAGAGCCCAAAAATGGTTGAACGATGTGAAAGAAACCGAGTGGAGTGAGATTTCTGCTGCATTTCTGAGAGAGTATTACCCACCCACTAAAACAGCAGAAATCAGAAATAAACTAGCCACGTTTTCCCAAGAGCCTGATGAAACATTAAGGGAAGCGTGGGCTAGGTTTAGAGATTAACAGAGAGAGTGTCCATACCATAATATGGACAAATGGTTCTTGACGCAGACATTCTACAATGGTCTGCAGCCTCAGACGAAGTGTATTGTTGATTCGTCTGCAGGAGGAGTGTTGACCATTCATCATCTAGGAGTTTGACTAAGAAGGTACTTGAAGTTGACGCTATTTCATTGCTTACATCTCAGATGGCGCAACTAACTCAGCAGCTAATGAAGTCTTCTAATCCGACACCTCCACCCATGAGTATCAATGATATGTCTGCAGTAGCACCCATTACCTCATCTTACTGCGAGGTATGTGGTGTTCAGGGTCACTTTGGGCATGACTGTCAGTTCAGTCAATTTCAGATGGAGCAGGCAAACGCCTTTCAACAAAGGCCACAAACCTCCCCCCCTCCACATAACTACCAAAATCCACAAAACTATCAACCTCCACCTCCACAAAACTATCCTAAACCTTCATACCATCAAACCCCACAAAATTTCAATAGACCACCACCACAAAACTTCCATCACCATAACAACTTCCAAACTCCACAAAACTTTCCCACCCCACCTCCACAAAACAACAACCCACAAGAGCCCCCCATATCTGAAGTGATGAAACTGATGTTAAGCATGCAAAAGGCAAATGAGGAGGCACAAAGAGCCCAAGAGCGACAGATGCTAGCCATGCAAAGATCTAATGAGGAGGCACAAAGAGCCCAAGAGAAAAGCATCAAACTTCTCGAGGCTCAAGTTGCACAATTAGCAAGCTCTAATGCTCAGAGGCGGCAGGGGGAATTGCCAGGGCAACCCGTTCAGAGAGAACATGTGAATGCCATCACTCTTCGTAGTGGCATTGCATATGATGCCCCTCCAGTGCCCATTGATGAGGTTACCCCGACTGCAGGGAAGAAGAGGGTGGTAGAGGAAGGGAAAAGAAAGAATTCGACGTCTGAAGTCGATTTGTCTGCAGAAGCTGAACAGACAGGGAAGAAAAAGGAGAAGGTTTCTGAAACGCCTTTTACACCAAGGCTACCTTTTCCTCACAAGATGCAACAATCCAAGGTCGATCAGCAGTTTGGTAAGTTCTTGTCTATGGTCAAGAACCTTGAGGTAACGATTCCATTTACAGATTTAATTACCCAAGTGCCTGTTTATGCCAAATTTCTGAAAGACATGATCACTAAGAAAAGATACTTTGGTGGGGTAGAACGTGTCGCTCTTACTGAAGAGTGTAGTGCTTTTATTCAAAATAAAACCCCACCAAAGTTAAAAGATCCTGGTAGTTTTTCTATACCCTGCCATCTTGGACCTATTTTTATTGATAAGGCTTTGTGTGATTTAGGTGCTTCTGTTTCTGTTATGCCATTGTCTGTTTATAAGAAACTGAACATGGGAGCCCTTAAATGCACACAAATCACTTTACAGATGGCGGATCGTTCTATAAAATACCCTCTAGGTGTTTTAGAGGACGTTCCTGTTAGGGTAGGGAAATTCTATATTCCTGTTGATTTTGTGGTGTTAGATATGGATGAGGATGCCCAGATTCCTATTATCTTGGGTAGGCCGTTTTTGTGTACTGCTGGTGCTGTCATTGATGTCAAGTCTGGGTCTTTAACTCTGAGTGTTGGTGATGATAAAGTGATTTTTAAACTAACCAATGTTGTTAAGGCACCTATGCTTGAACAATCTTGTTGCAGGGATGAGGTTCTGGATGAAGTAGGTGTGGAGAAGGTTCCAATTCCACCTAAGGTTGCCTCACCGTCTGGAGGCATTGTCAAGAACATTTGGAGGAGAAAGATGTTTGATGAGGGTGGCACTCATTGCCAAGCCCCTCCTATTTAAGAGAGGGAGGATTATGGTCGTGCGGGACCTTTATAAACCAGCGCTGTGCGAGAGGCAACTCGTATTTTCTTTTCTTTCCCTTTTCCTTTTCTTTTTATTTTGCTTCCTTTTTGTGAGCGAGAGTGAGGGTACTAACATTGTTTTTCCTCTTAGCATAGTCCTTATCACCTTTTGGCATTGAGGACACTGCCAAGTTCAGCTTGGGGGAGGAGTTCTGTTTGTATTCCCTATCTCTTTTACTGCTTTCTAGGATAGATTTACTGCTTTCAAAAATACTGAAAAAAATCAAAAAAATATGGTTCCCATGACTGGTTTAGTTGCCTCCCTGTGCCCCTTGCTGTGCTCTATTTGAAATTGATTTGACTTTGTTTTCTGGATAGCTGGGCATTTGTGATCTTGAGGCTATGATTTGATGTTTGATTGCTATGATTTCGAGCATTTTTGGATTATATTAGACCACTTTATGCTGCATACCTGAATTGGTTAGACTGTGAGGCCTCTTTGTAGCCTATTGGATTCATTTTATTATCCAGTCTATTCTTGTGTGTTAGTTCCTCTTTAGTGGATTGATCTTGACTTTGACTTCGTACTTGTCTGATTTTAGATGACTTGTAGCATGTGCTGTGATAGAGGCGTTCTTTTGTCTTATTCTTGAGCTTCAGAGTGAATTTTTGATATACTTTTATCCTCCTTAGCCCCGCTGAGCCTAATGACTTGTTTCGTTTTACTTAAACCCCTATTACGAGCCAAAAGCCTTCACTTGATATTATTCCAAGCCTAGCTTGGGGGAGCTTTTGTATGGGTTGAGTTTGAGATTGGTTTGTTGGTTTAGTTTGGTTTTTGAGGAGTTTAAAAGTGTATTTGCTGTGGTTTGAGAGTGAGAAAGAGAAAAGAAAGAAAGCAAGTTTAGAGTTGCGTGAATGAAGTTCAGAAAAATGAAAGAAAAATGAAATGAAAATTCAAAAGAATTCTAGTTCTTTCATTCACGTACGTTCATAAAAGAATAGTCGCTCCATTGCTAGAAAATTGGGTTTGTTATGCGCTTTTCATTGATTTATGAGAGTTGGGTTATTTTACATGGTTTTATGGTGATTGTTGGGAGTTGTGAAGGCCATCTTAGGCCTTGTTTGAATGATTTATGCTCCCCCTTTCTTGGTTTTTCCACCACATTACCCAAAAGTATCCCCTACCTCTCACCTAAGCCTCATTACAACCCTATAAAGTCCTCTTGAGCTTATGTCTGCATTGTTCATTTGATTGATTTCGAGTTACTTTGTCAAAGTTAAAGAGTATTTCTGCTAATTGAGTCGACTTGACTAGGATGAGCGTCATTGAACATTCTTAAACACATGAGAGTGTGAGTGGGAAGGGTACTTATGGTCGGGTTGGTAAGTGTTCGGGCACATTCTTTGCCTGCCACAAAATTGAGAGGAGTGACACCCTTGCGAGTGCCTTTTCAGGACTTGTATGCTTTGTGGGTGCTTGAGTTTGATAAATTGCTTGAATGATTGGTGGTTGGATGGATTTGATTAGCCAAACTTGAATTATGCCTGCTTGAACGATTCTTAGTCTTGAAAATGTTTTGAGCTTTGATTGTTTTATCTATGGGGTGAGGCAATCTATTCCATGTTCATGTGCTGTTTGCTTGAGGACAAGCAAAGGTTTAGCTTGGGGGAGTTTGATATCACGTATTTATATAGAGTTTTCTCCCTTATTTACAAGCTAATTTGTGCGTCATTGGAGCTCTTGGGAGCTATTTTGTGCTAACTATCGTATGTAGTTGTGGTTTCGTGTTTTAGTATTGAATTGCAGGTTTTATGGAGTTTTCCCCTTATTCCCGAGCCATTTGGAAGCAACCACGGCTTTACGAGATGTTATGAGGCACGTAGGATGGCTCGCGAGCTTTATGGATAGTTTAGGAGGTCCCAAGACCCCTAAACGTGAAGATTAGAGAGCAAAGGAGTCAAAAGGGGTTTTCCGTGCACTGATCGGGCAGAAATGGCCCGATCGGGTGAAGTATTTATGATCGGGTATGAAAGTTGCGGACCCGATCGGGCGATGTTTGCCCGATCGAATCGGGCGAGGAAGCATGTCCCCAGACCCGATCGGGTGACTACCGCCCGACCCGATCGGGTGGAGTGCTGCTTGGTCTCGTTGCGGTGCTACAGGCGAGGGGAACACGCTGGCCCAAGTTGTAGCCAGACCCGATCGGGTGGCAGCCTCGGGCCCGATCGGGTGGGCCGCTTTTCTCGCCTTATTGCTGTACTGCTGCTGCCAGAGCCCAGAAGTGAAGTTGGGGGAATTTGTATGTGGACCCGATCGGGTACTGTGCTCGGGCCCGATCGGGTCTGGCGCTCTTTATCGCGCTTTTTCACTTTTTGTTCCCGTTTTTAGTGAACTTGAGGGGTATTATAAATACCTTTTCCTCATGATTTAGAGAGAGCTATCTTTCATTCATATTTTATTCATCTTTCATTAGGTTTTAGACTAGTTTTATTCTTCATTGCTCTTAGTTTAATTCAAACACTTTAGATTAATTTAGAGGTGATCAAACCTATTTCGATTTCAATAAAAGTTCCTGCTTTCCGTCAATTGGTACTCTTCTCTATTCTTTATCTCTTTAATTACTTTGATTGCTTAGTTTATTTATTTAATTGTTCATGATGCAATTCTTAGGATTTCCAATTAGTTTTGTTGTTGTCAATTCGATTATGAGTGAGTAGTTCTTTTTCTAGGGTGTTAGATAGGAAAGCCATGTTTATACCATGATTGCGATTTAGAATTCTATCAATTTCTAGGGCTTGATTAGGGTGATTGTGATGTGGTTTGTTCTTTATTGAGTAGTTAACGTTATTGCGCAGTTTCGTTGGTTGCTTGTGGTTAATAGTTGTTTGCACAGATCCGTCTTACGACTAGAGGCCTAGGACACGTCAGTAGTTCTGATTACGTTAGTGAATATGCGGCGTATGTTGAACTATGAGCGTTGAGTCTTAACCATAGCTCAACATAGGCTCTAATCTCCCGATTCTTGACTTAGGTTTTAGTAGTAGTTGACCCTAATTGATTGGTATAAGCATGGTGGACCGACCTAATACCCTAGGTTTTTATTCCATAGTTAAATCCTCAATTTATTCCGTCTTCTGGAGTCTATTCATTAGTTTAATTAATTTCTTCCCTGATTTCATCTGGAGTAGCTGAATTGGTTGAATATTGATTTAGAAACTCTGTCTCCCTGTGGATTCGACCCTGCTTCCACTGACTACCTAGTTAGAGGTCCGTAGGTTTATTTTTGATTAGGTGACACGACTAAAACCTATCAAATTTTGGCGCCGTTGCCGGGGAGACGGCTAGTTCTCTAAGTTTTTATTTAATTATTTGGTCTACTTCTCTGTACCTCATTGGAACTTCATTGTTTCAATCGAGGTACGTTTTACTGCTGCTTTTTGTTTCTTTTGTATGCCCAGGTCCCAAAGAAACGGTTCCCCCATTCCAGCGGACCCTGATCTTGATAGGACAATTAGGCGGATCCGAAAGATAAAGCAGAAAGACAAGCAGTCTGTTCAGCTGAACACCTCTGGAACAGACACCTTGAATTCAGTTATGTCAAAATCACTGAAGTCATATGGGGTGCCCAACCCGGATGGTCTTTCTACTGGACCACCAATGCCCACCATCGCCGCTAACAACTTTGAGATTAAGCCTGGACTCATCAGCATGGTCAAGCAAAATCAGTTTGGTGGGCATCCTACTGAAGATCCGGCAAATCATCTGCAACGGTTTCAACAACTTTGTCGAACCGTTAAAAATGCTGGCGTCACTCCAGATCAACTCAAAGTCATGTTGTTCAAGTTTTCACTGAGAGATAGAGCCCAAAAATGGTTGAACGATGTGAAAGAAACCGAGTGGAGTGAGATTTCTGCTGCATTTCTGAGAGAGTATTACCCACCCACTAAAACAGCAGAAATCAGAAATAAACTAGCCACGTTTTCCCAAGAGCCTGATGAAACATTAAGGGAAGCGTGGGCTAGGTTTAGAGATTAACAGAGAGAGTGTCCATACCATAATATGGACAAATGGTTCTTGACGCAGACATTCTACAATGGTCTGCAGCCTCAGACGAAGTGTATTGTTGATTCATCTGCAGGAGGAGTGTTGACCATTCATCATCTAGGAGTTTGACTAAGAAGGTACTTGAAGTTGACGCTATTTCATTGCTTACATCTCAGATGGCGCAACTAACTCAGCAGCTAATGAAGTCTTCTAATCCGACACCTCCACCCATGAGTATCAATGCTATGTCTGCAGTAGCACCCATTACCTCATCTTACTGCGAGGTATGTGGTGTTCAGGGTCACTTTGGGCATGACTGTCAGTTCAGTCAATTTCAGATGGAGCAGGCAAACGCCTTTCAACAAAGGCCACAAACCTCCCCCCCTCCACATAACTACCAAAATCCACAAAACTATCAACCTCCACCTCCACAAAACTATACTAAACCTTCATACCATCAAACCCCACAAAATTTCAATAGACCACCACCACAAAACTTCCATCACCATAACAACTTCCAAACTCCACAAAACTTTCCCACCCCACCTCCACAAAACAACAACCCACAAGAGCCCCCCATATCTGAAGTGATGAAACTGATGTTAAGCATGCAAAAGGCAAATGAGGAGGCACAAAGAGCCCAAGAGCGACAGATGCTAGCCATGCAAAGATCTAATGAGGAGGCACAAAGAGCCCAAGAGAAAAGCATCAAACTTCTCGAGGCTCAAGTTGCACAATTAGCAAGCTCTAATGCTCAGAGGCGGCAGGGGGAATTGCCAGGGCAACCCGTTCAGAGAGAACATGTGAATGCCATCACTCTTCGTAGTGGCATTGCATATGATGCCCCTCCAGTGCCCATTGATGAGGTTACCCCGACTGCAGGGAAGAAGAGGGTGGTAGAGGAAGGAAAAAGAAAGAATTCGACGTCTGAAGTCGATTTGTCTGCAGAAGCTGAACAGACAGGGAAGAAAAAGGAGAAGGTTTCTGAAACGCCTTTTACACCAAGGCTACCTTTTCCTCACAGGATGCAACAATCCAAGGTCGATCAGCAGTTTGGTAAGTTCTTGTCTATGGTCAAGAACCTTGAGGTAACGATTCCATTTACAGATTTAATTACCCAAGTGCCTGTTTATGCCAAATTTCTGAAAGACATGATCACTAAGAAAAGATACTTTGGTGGGGTAGAACGTGTCGCTCTTACTGAAGAGTGTAGTGCTTTTATTCAAAATAAAACCCCACCAAAGTTAAAAGATCCTGGTAGTTTTTCTATACCCTGCCATCTTGGACCTATTTTTATTGATAAGGCTTTGTGTGATTTAGGTGCTTCTGTTTCTGTTATGCCATTGTCTGTTTATAAGAAACTGAACATGGGAGCCCTTAAATGCACACAAATCACTTTATAGATGGCGGATCGTTCTATAAAATACCCTCTAGGTGTTTTAGAGGACGTTCCTGTTAGGGTAGGGAAATTCTATATTCCTGTTGATTTTGTGGTGTTAGATATGGATGAGGATGCCCAGATTCCTATTATCTTGGGTAGGCCGTTTTTGTGTACTGCTGGTGCTGTCATTGATGTCAAGTCTGGGTCTTTAACTCTGAGTGTTGGTGATGATAAAGTGATTTTTAAACTAACCAATGTTGTTAAGGCACCTATGCTTGAACAATCTTGTTGCAGGGATGAGGTTCTGGATGAAGTAGGTGTGGAGAAGGTTCCAATTCCACCTAAGGTTGCCTCACCGTCTGGAGGCATTGTCAAGAACATTTGGAGGAGAAAGATGTTTGATGAGGGTGGCACTCATTGCCAAGCCCCTCCTATTTGAGAGAGGGAGGATTATGGTCGTGCGGGACCTTTATAAACCAGCGCTGTGCGAGAGGCAACTCGTATTTTCTTTTCTTTCCCTTTTCCTTTTCTTTTTATTTTGCTTCCTTTTTGTGAGCGAGAGTGAGGGTACTAACATTGTTTTTCCTCTTAGCATAGTCCTTATCACCTTTTGGCATTGAGGACACTGCCAAGTTCAGCTTGGGGGAGGAGTTCTGTTTGTATTCCCTATCTCTTTTACTGCTTTCTAGGATAGATTTACTGCTTTCAAAAATACTGAAAAAAATCAAAAAAATATGGTTCCCATGACTGGTTTAGTTGCCTCCCTGTGCCCCTTGCTGTGCTCTATTTGAAATTGATTTGACTTTGTTTTCTGGATAGCTGGGCATTTGTGATCTTGAGGCTATGATTTGATGTTTGATTGCTATGATTTCGAGCATTTTTGGATTATATTAGACCACTTTATGCTGCATACCTGAATTGGTTAGACTGTGAGGCCTCTTTGTAGCCTATTGGATTCATTTTATTATCCAGTCTATTCTTGTGTGTTAGTTCCTCTTTAGTGGATTGATCTTGACTTTGACTTCGTACTTGTCTGATTTTAGATGACTTGTAGCATGTGCTGTGATAGAGGCGTTCTTTTGTCTTATTCTTGAGCTTCAGAGTGAATTTTTGATATACTTTTATCCTCCTTAGCCCCGCTGAGCCTAATGACTTGTTTCGTTTTACTTAAACCCCTATTACGAGCCAAAAGCCTTCACTTGATATTATTCCAAGCCTAGCTTGGGGGAGCTTTTGTATGGGTTGAGTTTGAGATTGGTTTGTTGGTTTAGTTTGGTTTTTGAGGAGTTTAAAAGTGTATTTGCTGTGGTTTGAGAGTGAGAAAGAGAAAAGAAAGAAAGCAAGTTTAGAGTTGCGTGAATGAAGTTCAGAAAAATGAAAGAAAAATGAAATGAAAATTCAAAAGAATTCTAGTTCTTTCATTCACGTACGTTCATAAAAGAATAGTCGCTCCATTGCTAGAAAATTGGGTTTGTTATGCGCTTTTCATTGATTTATGAGAGTTGGGTTATTTTACATGGTTTTATGGTGATTGTTGGGAGTTGTGAAGGCCATCTTAGGCCTTGTTTGAATGATTTATGCTCCCCCTTTCTTGGTTTTTCCACCACATTACCCAAAAGTATCCCCTACCTCTCACCTAAGCCTCATTACAACCCTATAAAGTCCTCTTGAGCTTATGTCTGCATTGTTCATTTGATTGATTTCGAGTTACTTTGTCAAAGTTAAAGAGTATTTCTGCTAATTGAGTCGACTTGACTAGGATGAGCGTCATTGAACATTCTTAAACACATGAGAGTGTGAGTGGGAAGGGTACTTATGGTCGGGTTGGTAAGTGTTCGGGCACATTCTTTGCCTGCCACAAAATTGAGAGGAGTGACACCCTTGCGAGTGCCTTTTCAGGACTTGTATGCTTTGTGGGTGCTTGAGTTTGATAAATTGCTTGAATGATTGGTGGTTGGATGGATTTGATTAGCCAAACTTGAATTATGCCTGCTTGAACGATTCTTAGTCTTGAAAATGTTTTGAGCTTTGATTGTTTTATCTATGGGGTGAGGCAATCTATTCCATGTTCATGTGCTGTTTGCTTGAGGACAAGCAAAGGTTTAGCTTGGGGGAGTTTGATATCACGTATTTATATAGAGTTTTCTCCCTTATTTACAAGCTAATTTGTGCGTCATTGGAGCTCTTGGGAGCTATTTTGTGCTAACTATCGTATGTAGTTGTGGTTTCGTGTTTTAGTATTGAATTGCAGGTTTTATGGAGTTTTCCCCTTATTCCCGAGCCATTTGGAAGCAACCACGGCTTTACGAGATGTTATGAGGCACGTAGGATGGCTCGCGAGCTTTATGGATAGTTTAGGAGGTCCCAAGACCCCTAAACGTGAAGATTAGAGAGCAAAGGAGTCAAAAGGGGTTTTCCGTGCACTGATCGGGCAGAAATGGCCCGATCGGGTGAAGTATTTATGATCGGGTATGAAAGTTGCGGACCCGATCGGGCGATGTTTGCCCGATCGAATCGGGCGAGGAAGCATGTCCCCAGACCCGATCGGGTGACTACCGCCCGACCCGATCGGGTGGAGTGCTGCTTGGTCTCGTTGCGGTGCTACAGGCGAGGGGAACACGCTGGCCCAAGTTGTAGCCAGACCCGATCGGGTGGCAGCCTCGGGCCCGATCGGGTGGGCCGCTTTTCTCGCCTTATTGCTGTACTGCTGCTGCCAGAGCCCAGAAGTGAAGTTGGGGGAATTTGTATGTGGACCCGATCGGGTACTGTGCTCGGGCCCGATCGGGTCTGGCGCTCTTTATCGCGCTTTTTCACTTTTTGTTCCCGTTTTTAGTGAACTTGAGGGGTATTATAAATACCTTTTCCTCATGATTTAGAGAGAGCTATCTTTCATTCATATTTTATTCATCTTTCATTAGGTTTTAGACTAGTTTTATTCTTCATTGCTCTTAGTTTAATTCAAACACTTTAGATTAATTTAGAGGTGATCAAACCTATTTCGATTTCAATAAAAGTTCCTGCTTTCCGTCAATTGGTACTCTTCTCTACTCTTTATCTCTTTAATTACTTTGATTGCTTAGTTTATTTATTTAATTGTTCATGATGCAATTCTTAGGATTTCCAATTAGTTTTGTTGTTGTCAATTCGATTATGAGTGAGTAGTTCTTTTTCTAGGGTGTTAGATAGGAAAGCCATGTTTATACCATGATTGCGATTTAGAATTCTATCAATTTCTAGGGCTTGATTAGGGTGATTGTGATGTGGTTTGTTCTTTATTGAGTAGTTAACGTTATTGCGCAGTTTCGTTGGTTGCTTGTGGTTAATAGTTGTTTGCACAGATCCGTCTTACGACTAGAGGCCTAGGACACGTCAGTAGTTCTGATTACGTTAGTGAATATGCGGCGTATGTTGAACTATGAGCGTTGAGTCTTAACCATAGCTCAACATAGGCTCTAATCTCCCGATTCTTGACTTAGGTTTTGGTAGTAGTTGACCCTAATTGATTGGTATAAGCATGGTGGACCGACCTAATACCCTAGGTTTTTATTCCATAGTTAAATCCTCAATTTATTCCGTCTTCTGTAGTCTATTCATTAGTTTAATTAATTTCTTCCCTGATTTCATCTGGAGTAGCTGAATTGGTTGAATATTGATTTAGAAACTCTGTCTCCCTGTGGATTCGACCCTGCTTCCACTGACTACCTAGTTAGAGGTCCGTATGTTTATTTTTGATTAGGTGACACGACTAAAACCTATCAAATTTTGGCGCCGTTGCCGGGGAGACGGCTAGTTCTCTAAGTTTTTATTTAATTATTTGGTCTACTTCTCTGTACCTCATTGGAACTTCATTGTTTCAATCGAGGTACGTTTTACTGCTGCTTTTTGTTTCTTTTGTATGCCCAGGTCCCAAAGAAACGGTTCCCCCATTCCAGCGGACCCTGATCTTGATAGGACAATTAGGCGGATCCGAAAGATAAAGCAGAAAGACAAGCAGTCTGTTCAGCTGAACACCTCTGGAACAGACACCTTGAATTCAGTTATGTCAAAATCACTGAAGTCATATGGGGTGCCCAACCCGGATGGTCTTTCTACTGGACCACCAATGCCCACCATCGCCGCTAACAACTTTGAGATTAAGCCTGGACTCATCAGCATGGTCCAGCAAAATCAGTTTGGTGGGCATCCTACTGAAGATCCGGCAAATCATCTGCAACGGTTTCAACAACTTTGTCGAACCGTTAAAAATGTCGGCGTCACTCCAGATCAACTCAAAGTCATGTTGTTCAAGTTTTCACTGAGAGATAGAGCCCAAAAATGGTTGAACGATGTGAAAGAAACCGAGTGGAGTGAGATTTCTGCTGCATTTCTGAGAGAGTATTACCCACCCACTAAAACAGCAGAAATCAGAAATAAACTAGCCACGTTTTCCCAAGAGCCTGATGAAACATTAAGGGAAGCGTGGGCTAGGTTTAGAGATTAACAGAGAGAGTGTCCATACCATAATATGGACAAATGGTTCTTGACGCAGACATTCTACAATGGTCTGCAGCCTCAAACGAAGTGTATTGTTGATTCGTCTGCAGGAGGAGTGTTGACCATTCATCATCTAGGAGTTTGACTAAGAAGGTACTTGAAGTTGACGCTATTTCATTGCTTACATCTCAGATGGCGCAACTAACTCAGCAGCTAATGAAGTCTTCTAATCCGACACCTCCACCCATGAGTATCAATGCTATGTCTGCAGTAGCACCCATTACCTCATCTTACTGCGAGGTATGTGGTGTTCAGGGTCACTTTGGGCATGACTGTCAGTTCAGTCAATTTCAGATGGAGCAGGAAAACGCCTTTCAACAAAGGCCACAAACCTCCCCCCCTCCACATAGCAACGAGAGATGCCCTAGACGACACCAGCAGAAACGATCTTGACGACGCTGACAGAGACACATTAGACGACTGTAACGGAGACTCTCTTAACGACGCTAATGGAAACACATTAGACTAGGGGTGTTCATTAATATCCGATCCACGATCAGATCCGAAAACTCGGATATCCCAACCGAAATATCACGTTTCAGATAATTCAGATCGGATTCGGATCACCCTTTTGGCCTTTTCGAATATCTAAAAAATCCGAAATATGTTTAAATAAATCGGATTTTTTTCAGATAAATTTTCGTTTTTTTTCATTAAATAAAATTGATTTTACACTTTTTCCCCAAAAAAATTAGATCGGATAATACGAAAATTTGGGCACACTTATTTTCGGATCGGATTGAATAATCCAAAATGAACACCCCTACATTAGACAATGCCAACGGAGACGAACTAGATGAAGTGAAACCAAGTAGCAAGGCCAAGAGTTGAGGGTCGATCATGGGCATACGATGGGTCATTGGACTTTCCAGACACAATGGAACGACAAGGAAATTTACGCTCAAGGAACAAAACATGCTGACTTGTATAAAATTTCCCCAAAAGTGGATCGAGAGATCGATAACCCTTCTAGTTTGACACATAGCCAATAAACATGCATTTTTTAAATTTAGCTGGTAATTTATTAATTTTAGGATCTAAAAACAAGGGAAACCAGACACATCCAAAAAGTTTTTAAAAACTCATAGGAAGGTGAATGATGAAAATTTTACGCAGAAAAGGAGACACCCTGCAAACCCGAACTCGGAAGACGATTAATGGCATAAATAGCGGTGATACACACATCAACCCAGTATTGAAGTGACAAGTCAACTTGAATAAGCATAAAGCCATTTCAGTAATGGTTCGATGGTTTTTTTCCGCATACAGCATTATGTGCTTGAGTACGAGCACAAGATTATTGTAGTTAAGGAGTGTTATCAAGCTCACATAGACCTTCACTTTGGAAAAACTTGATTTTTAGAATTAATAAAATTTCAACAAGTGTTTGGAAAGCTGAGAAAGTATTCTAAACATCATATTTCAATTCGAGTGGATAAAGCCAAGAAACATGGAATAATCATCAATGAAAATCACATAAACTGATAATATTAATTCAATAAAATAGGTGAATGCCTAAGGTCACTATGTATCAAATATAAGGGATAGGAAAAACGATGAATCACAGACTAAAAGGCAAACGATGTATTTTTCCAACTTGGCAATGAATAAAATCATCATGAAAAGCCGAAGTACAAGAAATTAAATTGTTTGAGCATAAATTCCCTTTTAGCAGAAGTATGACCAAGACGATCGTGCCAAATATTTCCAGACTCATTAGTGGTAATAAACGCAGGAACATACGACTCTAAGAAGACCTTGGAAGACCATGGGCAAACTTGGGGATATGAATCTGAACTAAGAATTTGAAGCTGAAGAGTATAGCCACCATTCTCACTGGTTTCGCGCAACAGAAACGCTCCCGTTCTCTTCGTCTGAACACAAACAAAAGTTTCTTCAAAACAAACAACATAATCATTATCCCGACATAAATTTTGAACGTACATTAAATTATGTTTCAACTAAGAACATGACACACCTTCGATAGGCGGAGGGAGGACTGGGGGAAACAGAGTTAAACATCCAAGTTTATTAATGACAAGCCTTGTACCATTAACAACAACAGTTGAATTTGAACCAGTGTAAGTTAGGATATTAGATAACTTACCATCCTAAGAGATCATGTGAGAGGCGGCTTCAGAATCAGGATACTAGATAGAGTCGTTCGTTTAACCACAAACAAACAGTGCATCAAGGGCACGTGTGACACCATCAGATGAAGAAGGTAGTATGAGTACTGACAAAATTTCCATTAGAAGGATTACTTCCTATTGAAGACAAATTAGAATTTTTTGCCAATTACAGCCATGTAAAATACCTCTTTTGCTAATTATAGCCATCATCTTTTTTTCTTGTGAATTACGGCCATGAAAGACTAATATCTAAGTAAATTGTTGCCATTTTCACTAATTACACCACTAATCCATTGTTTGACCTGTCAAATTATGTTTAATTTTTTATAAATATTTTTTATTCTATTTTATAATATTTTAAAATTATATGTTTTTCATATAAGACATGCTAATGACACGTATTTCGAGACAATATTTAATCGCGTTTTTCGAACTGCAGACGACGTTTTTCGAAAAAGGAACACAGCCAGGCACCCTTTGTGGGCACGAATTTCGGGAATCCTTACAAAACGAGTAACTATAGGCCGGGTTTTCAATCACGTACTTCGAGAAGGGTTTTTCAGACTGAACACAACGTTTGTTTTCAAAAAAGGGACACCGTCGTGAACCCTTTTGTGAACACGAATTTTGAGAATTCCTATGAAACGAGTACCAATAAGTCGGATTTTCGAACACGTAATTCGAGAAGGATTTTTGGGACTGAACATGACGTTTTTTTTGAAAAATGGATACCGTGGTACGTTTTACATGGGCACGAAAAACCCGTCTCGAAGTGTATGCGCGAAAATTTGGCCTGTAGGTACTGGTTTCGTAGGGGTTCTCGAAATTCTTGCCCACAAAAGGGTGCACGGCGGTGTCCTTTTTTGACAGCAGTGGAGTGAGATTTCTGCACAGATCCGTCTTACGACTAGAGGCCTAGGACACGTCAGTAGTTCTGATTACGTTAGTGAATATGCGGCGTATGTTGAACTATGAGCGTTGAGTCTTAACCATAGCTCAACATAGGCTCTAATCTCCCGATTCTTGACTTAGGTTTTAGTAGTAGTTGACCCTAATTGATTGGTATAAGCATGGTGGACCGACCTAATACCCTAGGTTTTTATTCCATAGTTAAATCCTCAATTTATTCCGTCTTCTGGAGTCTATTCATTAGTTTAATTAATTTCTTCCCTGATTTCATCTGGAGTAGCTGAATTGGTTGAATATTGATTTAGAAACTCTGTCTCCCTGTGGATTCGACCCTGCTTCCACTGACTACCTAGTTAGAGGTCCGTAGGTTTATTTTTGATTAGGTGACACGACTAAAACCTATCAAATTTTGGCGCCGTTGCCGGGGAGACGGCTAGTTCTCTAAGTTTTTATTTAATTATTTGGTCTACTTCTCTGTACCTCATTGGAACTTCATTGTTTCAATCGAGGTACGTTTTACTGCTGCTTTTTGTTTCTTTTGTATGCCCAGGTCCCAAAGAAACGGTTCCCCCATTCCAGCGGACCCTGATCTTGATAGGACAATTAGGCGGATCCGAAAGATAAAGCAGAAAGACAAGCAGTCTGTTCAGCTGAACACCTCTGGAACAGACACCTTGAATTCAGTTATGTCAAAATCACTGAAGTCATATGGGGTGCCCAACCCGGATGGTCTTTCTACTGGACCACCAATGCCCACCATCGCCGCTAACAACTTTGAGATTAAGCCTGGACTCATCAGCATGGTCAAGCAAAATCAGTTTGGTGGGCATCCTACTGAAGATCCGGCAAATCATCTGCAACGGTTTCAACAACTTTGTCGAACCGTTAAAAATGCCGGCGTCACTCCAGATCAACTCAAAGTCATGTTGTTCAAGTTTTCACTGAGAGATAGAGCCCAAAAATGGTTGAACGATGTGAAAGAAACCGAGTGGAGTGAGATTTCTGCTGCATTTCTGAGAGAGTATTACCCACCCACTAAAACAGCAGAAATCAAAAAACGTCGTCTTCAGTCTGAAAAACCCGTCTCGAAGTACGTGACAGAAAACCCGGCCTGCAGGTACTCATTTCGTATGAATTCTCGAAATTCGTGCCCATTTAGGGTGAACGGTGGTGTTCGTTTTTCGAAAAAATTCGTCTTCAGTCCGAAAAACTCGTCTCGAAGTACGTGCTCAAAAATTCGGGTTATTGGTACTAGTTTTGTAGGATTCTCGAAATCGTGCCCATACAAGGTGCCCAGCGGTGTTCGTTTATCGAAAAAACGTCGTCTTCAGTCCAAAAAACGTGATTAAATATTGTCTCGAAATACATGCCCACTAGCATGTCATATATGAAAAACATATATTTTAAAATATTATAAAACTGAATAAAAAAAAGATTTTTAAAATATTAACCATGATTTGACCGGTTAAACTATGGATTAGTGGTGTAATTAGTGAAAATGCAATAATTTACTTAGATATTAGTCTTTCATGGCTGTAATTTACAAGAAAAAAAGATAATGGCTATAATTAGCAAAAGGGGTATTTTACATGGCTGCAATTGGCAAAAAATTCGACAAATTATTAGCAATATAATTGGCACAAGAATAATTTAACAATGACTTGTTAGAATAGTTACCCATACCTTTAGTTCAGTCCTCATTACCACGTCCTCCATTGTTGTGACCGCTTTTGTTACGACTAATTCTGTTTTTATTCTTTCCACCCCCTTGACCCTTATGATTTGAACCACCCGATGTAGATGATTGCGATCCCGAAGATCTAGACTGAACGACAACCAATGTCTGATGTGCAGTAGGTGCCTCATCATAAGCACGCATAACCTTGAGACTTGATGCATTGCTCATGTTATAAAAGTTTAGGGCAGAGATCATCAAAAGGCAAAGATGTCTGAAATTGTAACAAGGTGTTGACAAGAGCATCATAGTCACGATCACGATCCAATGCAGTCAAAATATACTTAACAAGATTATACAGAGACTAAGGACACCGAATAGCAGCTAAGGAATCGACTACTATCTTTATTTCACGTAAAAAAATACTTCTATAGATTGTTGTCCATATTCTTATGACTTAATCTACCTTTCAATTCCATTAGATCTAGACATATTAGCATGTAAAAATCGTGATTGTAACCTATTCCAAATTTCCACAGCAGCATGAAATTCATGAACATATATCATAACATCATGAGATATTGTTGAAGTAACTACAATTTATTTGCTGACCGATCTGTAAATACTCTTAAAATTACGGATTAGGCATCAATTGACCAAGATTATTAAGTAACGTAGAGGGAGGAATTACTTGTATATTGGAATAATCAGCTAACCTGTTTAATGGGGCCAAAACATAACTATGAAAATTTATCGGTGTCAAATGGTTAATTTTGTAAGATAATTTTCAAAAAACATAATACTTTGAACGAAGAATTCACAATTTCCCCAATTCAAGTGGGGTCAAGTGATCCAACTTATTACAATATAGATTCGCCATTGAATAAAACGTCTCTAAATATAGAGACTAAGAGTTGATTAATTACATATTTAAATACTCTTATCTTTAATTAATATAAAAATTAAATCAATGGCATGCTTTGCCCATAGTTAGGTTGCGTGAACATATCACTGGAGGAGATGTAAGATCAATAATTGGCAGTTTTGCACACCATAAATATATATCAAATTCTAATAATTTCTAAAACGTTATCTTATGCATTGTTGTTGGGCGGCACATGATTTGATGACATTAATGAGCTCAACTTTGGACCCTACTATGGGCTTGTGACACCCACTACAGGTCCACACAATTATTTGCGACTCATAGATAGTTATAAACTTATAATCCATGCATTTTTAGTCTTGACTTGTAAGAAACAAGAAAAATATATTCTTTCCGTTTTTAAAAAGATTTTATTTTTTTAATTACATTTTCAGTTTCTTATTTAAATATGGTTCATTAACTGTACTATTATTTTTCATACAAAAAAACATTTGATCCAATTCTCTCTCTTAATAAAAAATTTAAAATAATATACATTGTCTGACTTTTCAATTATAAAATAAAAATTTAGACCTCACACTAACCTCTCTGCTTAAATGTTTTGTTCAAAAAAGGGAAATCCTTTGAAAAATAGAGGGAAAAGAAACAAAAGTTCTTACAAAAGCGGTTTAACTTTATATTAAAATTAGACTAACTTAAGTTCATCATTTAATTCAAAAAGCCCGTGATTTTGTTCATAAAGATGTTTTATTCTCTTCTTTCTATTGAAATTGGGTTGTTGATGATCTCTTATAAGACGATCTCGATTAGAAAAAAGTTTCATGATTTTGGCAAGCCATACGAAAGACCACGTGAAAGAAACTTTCCGTTTCATAACATAACAAGATGGTGCCAAAATTTATTGTTTTTGTCTAAAATAGTCCTGTTATGTACTTGTATATATTTTTATTTATTTTTGGGTAATAAGAAGTGGTCCTACCCCGCTCGCGTCCTAATGGACCTGATCAGACACTTGAGAGTAGGGGAATCCCTACCCTCAAATTGTCCCTAATAGGGATTGAATCCCCAACCTTGAGGTTGGAAGGGTGTTCTCTTTACCACTAAACCAAATAGTTCTTGGTGTGTACTTGTGTATATGGTATTGCCAAAATCTCATGTATCGCAATTTAAATCAGAGAAGCACATGGAGCTTAGGCCTTAGGGTGGACTTGAAATATACTGGTTTTTGCAGATTGGAAGTTTTGGTCAATTGTAGAGGTGCTAAAAGTCGAGACAATTTTACTACATGGACATGGTACATAATTACCAGATTTGTGTACATCTAAGTAAATGGATTGGTCTGACATGACATCTTTATTAAACATGTTCAGTTTAGGGTAGGTCTATAACACGAAAATGACATAATAACACATTTAATTACGTGGAATCCAATACTTCAATGTTTTCCATTCTATGTGGCCTTTATCCTTTCATTTTTATTTTATTTTTTTATTTAGTATTACTTTTATACAATATTAGATACTAATTGAGCACTACATGAAGTTTAATAACTAACTAGTGCCTAGATAATAGTGAATCCGACACGAACTTAGCACGTCATGACTCATCTATCGCCTCTGCTCAATTGTAATCAAGGTATTAGAGAATAGTGACTAGGCTGGCTTTAGTTTCAAGTGGAACTTTGGGCTTGTCTTAGTTTAAATTTATTTGTGTAAATCAGTGTAATATAATATATAATTACCCTAATTAATGTCATCTTATTTTTGTATTTTATAAGCTTATGAAGTATATTGATCATTGCCTGATCTTTAGTATTTATGAAGTACAATTGTAGAATGAATATGTGCCTCGCATGGTATAGTAATTCATTATACAATATTACAACATGTCTAGCACGTATGATATAATGTATGTGCACATGCGTAAATACATCATAAAAACGTTGAAGTTTCTTTCCCTATTAAGCGTTGCAAGTTTTAACTTACATATCGCCTTTGTAGTCTGAAAATTAAGCGTTGCAATCGTCTATTTATGCAAGACTTTATGAGCTAAGCGCCTTATCAGTATTTCAAAAAACTTTGCATTTTAGGGTCCAAAACCTTGCATTTGCTCAAAGCCAGTTATAGCTCATTCAAAGCGTTGCATTAGGTCTATTGCAACACTTATAGTCACATAATACGACAATTTTAGTGGTTGCATCAACCCTTTGTTACTGTAGTGTAGTAAATTCCCTTTGCTTATTTTATAAGAACAAACTCACATCAGATACTAAACGTCAACCCTTATGGTTCATTACCCCAGTATTTGAAAATGCAACTTCCGAAAATAGGGAAAAAGGTATTGAAATAAATCTACATGTTAAGCACATTACTTGTAAAGACTTTGTTACTTAAAAATTGGTAATGAGATTAACTTTTGATACCAAATTGATGATATTTTTAAAAAAATTAATAATCCTTTGGGCTTCCTTCGCACAGGGCCGCCATCTAGAGGCCTATACCTCCTCTGTAAATTATTTTTGCTTCCACCAAGATTTGGTCTCTCATATGAAAGAAAGGAATCTATACCGTTAGAAATTAGACCTAAAAGGTCCTTGATACCAAATTGATTATATGGGTAATGGGCATATGAGAAAATAACAAACTGAATTTTCTTGACTTTATGTTTGGATGTTGCACATACGGTCATACCCCTCAGGCCCTCATAGATTGTATAGTTCAATCTGCAAAAGCATCAAACGAGTAGACAAAAATCATGGGCCTAGAGCATATCTAAACCTTAGCACAATTCCAGCCCATAACTTGCCGAGCCATACTTACGTTTAAGAGTCAACTTTATGTCCACCTAATTATTGACAACATGCAATAATTATAAGGAAGTACCAACTGAGGTTAGCACGAGTGGTTAAGGGCCTCTTGCAATAACCAAGGTCTCGGGATCGAGTCTTGGGAATGGAAAAAATCTCAGCTGGGAGGGATGCTGCCCACCAAGGTACCCATACAAACTCCCGCGGGAGATTAGTCCACTCGCCTAAGGCGGTGGGAAACTCCTCGTAGTAGTACCAAAAAAAAAAAATTTATAAGGAAGTAGCTCTAGTAAAGTAAAGCTAAAATTCTATCAATTAATAAAATCAAGACAGGTAAAATTTTTTAATTTATAAATTACTACTAATTACTCTATCCGTTCCAAAATTTGAGTCCTCTTTTTATTTTGTGACTCAAATTTAAAATTTTTGACCAAATATGGTTATTAATATATACAAGAAAACATACCCATGTGAGACCTTGTTAGAATCGCCTTTAATTGTACATATAGAAGGTCAAACTGACGTCTTGAAAATAGTGCAAAAGAAAACATGACTTATATTTTCGGACTAATGGAGTATTATTTAAACAATTTTTTATCCCATTCAAAGAATTTCAGATTTTCGTATAAACTAAATTCATTGTGTGTAGAGAGCTGTCAATTCGGGTTTATGGGTTGGTCAACTTCGGTTGTCCATTTGGTTGGATGGAGTTGGTTACGGGTGCGGTTTCCTCGGGTCTAAATCCTTTTGGGTTTTGGTCGGGTTGAATTTGGGTCAGGTTCAGTTCGGGTTTGGGACGAGTTATGGCGGTTAGTTTCGGGTCTGCCTAAGCTTCGAGTCGACTCAACAGCGGTTTGGGTTACATTCGGGTTGGGTCAATCTCTGGTCGGGTTGTGTCCGGGTAAGGCCAAACTTAGACCAGGTAATGTTCGGTTCGGATCTACATCAGATCAGGTCACATTCGAGTTAGGTCAAATTTGGGTCGGATCAACTTTGGATTTCTTATGTTCAGGTCCTGCTATGTTCAAATTAAGTCAACTCGATTCACATTTGGGTTAGGTCAAGTCTGTTATTGGTCCAATTCGGATGAGATTGTTTTGGCGGCCGCTAAGTTTGGATCAAGTTAATATAATCGATTATTATTTTTCACGTGTTATTATTTTTCTGATGAAAAGTTAAAAACTTTATTCGAACTTCTCTATTTCTCTGAATTGTTTTATTCTTGTAGAATGTAGGTACCAAAAAGTTATCAAATATACATTGGGTTGGAGTTAGACCAATTGTAAATTGCAACAAGATTGTGGAAACGGCTCGGTAATTGAAGTATAAAGATAAATGTATAAACCAAAAGTATTGTAATATCGTATTACTTTATGTTATTTGTATAATATTCAACAAAATTTTAGAAGCAAAAAAGTAATGTACCAATGGAATAATGGTTGTATTGTCTTAAACTTATGTCGACTTACAATTTTGTAGATGTTATTGAATATCATTTCATACTTACAGAGTAAATGATAGTTAAGTTTCATGTATTAGATCCGTATATAATATAGTTATGATCGATTTGTTATATCAATCATCAATTCATTAGATTAATGTTATATCTAAGACCAATCAATCACATCAATATTATACTAATGTATAAGATAGTTAAGATGAGCATAGTAGATCAGTCATTAATATATTAGATCAATGTGTAATTGTGTATACTAGTTAAAGTTAGTTCATTAGAGCAATCATTAATACATTAATAGGCTATGATAAGTTAGCATAAATCGATGTTGAAACTTAGTATAGCTAATAGGTAATACTTATAACAGTTTATCAACATTTAATCGGTGCCTGTTAGTGATCTACTTAATTAATACTTTAATATATATAGTACTGTCGTAATAATAGAAGTATTACTAGTGCATGTATTTATAATGGTAATATCAATTATGATCGATCTAGTGCAACGAGTTTGTAAATTTTGTTGTTCAGTTATAATTTGATCGATCATGAACTAAGTTTATAATGACACTATTAGGGCGTGTTCTTTTTAACTTATTTTCAATTCTTATAAGTTTTGAAAAGTTTAGATAAGTTAAGATAAGTTCATATAAGGTCGAATGAGATTATTGAATGAGCATGCATGTCTGCTTGTAAACCTTCTCCCACAGCTTAGTGCTCAGTTTGAGCAACCATGCTCTGATCCTTCTCTGTAGCGGAGTCTTGGGGTGCTCTTCAGTATCTGACATTCACTAGACCTGACATCTCACATGCCATGCAACATATTTTTTATTCATGTATCGGCCTATGGAGGAACATATGTAGGCTCTTAAACGTATTGTAAAATAAGTTAAGGGCTCTTTTCATCATGGTCTTCATTTATATCCTTCTTTCACCTCTACACTTATTTCCTATATACTGCTGCATGACAGGCTACGCTATCACGATTTAGTGGCGAACCAGAATACAGGGGCTGCTATGTCGGCTCTGAATATGGTCGGTTGCAAAATTTACCTGTTGAACTTCATTGTCCTATTAAAAAGGCCACATTAGTCTATTGTGATAATGTGAGTGCGATATACTTGTTAGGCAATCCAGTTAAACATCAACGTACTAAACACATTGAGGTGGACATTAATTTTGTGCAAGAGAAAGTGGCATGCGTGGTGAGGTGCGCGTGTTACACGTCCCATCCAGATATCAGATTACTGACATTTTTACTAAGGGTCTTCCATTAATCCTCTTTAAAGACTTTAGGGATAGTCTTAGCGTCCGTCTTCCTCCGGCGTCGACTGCGGGGTGTGTTAGAATATATATGTAAATATATAATATTTTCGTTATATTGTTTGTTAAGATTGTATTTCTTTAGTCATTGTTAGTTTCCTTAATTAAGGATGTCAGTTAAGATTGTAATCTCTAGTATATATTATTAGGTTGTAAAAAATTATCATTCAAGGATATTAATTCTATCAATAAGTTTGTTAGATACATATTATCTTAGAAAAATATTGTCTAGCTAGTGAATTATTTCTAAGAAAAAATTGACAGGAATAATGATAACTATGACTATTTCGCTCTAAATAATCTAGACTATGAATTATTCTAAAATAACTTAAACTACCAAGGGGTATCTTCACAAAATATTTCAAACTTTTATTTTTCTTGCTTTCAGTGACCCCTTATGGCTCTACTATATATAGGAAAATTAAGTGTTTGGATAACTTTGAAAAGGCATATCCAATAGTTTTGATTGTTCTAGAATAACCCACAATTAAGATTATTAGTGACATGTGCATAGTTGAGATTATTCCTAATAATTTTTACCATTTCTAATTATAAGTGTTGAAAATTATTAGGAATATGATATCTTTTAGAGATAGTTCCTAATAGACATCCCTTTATACCTACATGTATTATACTCATGGTTAACCATTAAACACGTCATACAAGAGTTTATGTTATATAATAATTCTTCCCTACAAATTTATCAGGATTGTATTTAATTTCGATATGTGTAATATTGAAAAATTGGGAACACAGATATGGTGGGAAAGGTATAATTAGAAATTATTTGAACTATTCCACAACAAACCTCAACGAAATTTGTAGGTGATATTGATATCGATGCATATTGCTATAAATGACGTGAAAAATATTAGCATAAGTTTACGTTAAAAATGACTTCCAACCAAAAAAAATGAGAAACTTTTGTTAATTAAAGGTTGGAAAAAAATAATTCATCTTTTAATGAGTCGACCTATAAAAAAAATGGTAGCGTAAAATTACATGAATTACGCTGCTCAAATTCATCTTTTAATATGAAATTTTAATAACTAATATCTTAAACAGCTGTAGCAACATGTGTTTGAATATGACGTGTTTTATAGAAGACTTTTTATTGTCAATATATAATTCAGAGAACTAATGCTATCTCTCAAACTAGGTCACATTTTGAAAAGACAAATACTTCTAGCTACTAGCTACTAGCTAAATAGTCTCAGCTCTAACTAACCTTACAAATAAGGAAAAAACGTAAATGTTAAGTCTAAACTCTTAAGTGGTGGTCCATCTTCTCAAATTTGATATAGGAATAATAGTATACATATAAAGAGACATACGGGACCAGAGAGAGACACAAATGAGTGCGACACATACTATGTCATTTCATTTATGTTATAGTATAACTAGCTAATTATGGGGCCATTATACTATTACAAAGATTTTGTGGCTTCTCTAGTCTCTTAATGGCCGGATTAACACCCCAAATTGCCCACCTTTTACTAATATGCATGGTTGGTAAACCTGCAAGCTACGCCATACCACCATCACCTTCACCATGATCGATCAAATCATCAACTCTTTTGTGCCTCTATAAAACCATATAAATGTCAACTTACTCAAATTCTCTTGCCTATCAATTGTAAAGCCCTTAAATAACAAAAGGCCGTGCTCACTTCTCTATTTCTGTCAACCATGAGAAGGTCGAAGAGACGCCACATATAACTTCAATATGCGTATCATCTTCTTGTCCTTCATTGTTGATTCAGCCTCGGTTGCGGATCGACGACAACTATCTTCTTGTATGTGTTTCTACATAGGTTGATTGCTTCTTTTTGCATGGAAAAACTTCATGTAGTTTTCCATGTTTGTACCATTTTTTTGGGAAATTAATTTTTGATTGTTTGACTATACTCTTTATATATACTTGCACCTTGTTTATTCCCCGCGTTTTTGGACATGTAATTGTCACAATAAACATTGATTGAGATGGTATGAATCATATGTTTTGCTCCTTTGTTTCATTGGATAGATAACTTCATTCTCTTCAAAACTTCAGGAGACTTTTCCCAATCAAGTTATATATTGAAAAATTGGAGTCAGTCATATACTTTAATTTCGAGGAAAACCAAAAATATTTGAGCGATTGTGAGGAACATATATATATTCATAGAACTTTTAACATTGTCGCACTGTCTATCAGAAAGAGACGATGGCGAAATTTCTATGCGTTTATACTAGGCTACCATTGTACAATCTCTCAATTTGTTAGACAGTGATGCGATTGGGATTTGTTTTGCATTTGTAAGAATGGCAATCAGATACTTGGTGAAGTTGTAGTTTGCGATCAAATTTGATTCTTCAGCGGATACAAAAAATTTTAAAAAAATTGATGGTAGCAAACTATAGTTGGATTTTTTTTACTGGGTGCAAATATTTAACTTTTATAATCCTTCCGTCTTATTTTATCTCCTATGTATTAATTTTGATTACTATTTACATTGCAACTTTGACTATCTTTCAGTTTATTTACGTGATGGAAACATATGTGTTTAATTTAGCTTAATGCGTACTTCTCAAAAATATAATTTATAGTTTTCTATACTTAATTTGAGATATTAATTTTTTTTTGGAATTGTGTCTCAAAAACTGTGAAAAAGCTAATATAGCAAATAAAATGTGACGGATGAGCGAGACTATATTAATAATAGAAAATTATCCAGAATTCCAAATTGAAGTGGAGTCAATTAATCCCAGGCTACTAATGATTAGAACATGCATCCGCCCATGTTCTTCAGTGTTGTTCTTAGGGGCGGGAAATTCTCCACACTCATAGGGGATGATCTATAAGATATTATTGAGGATATGTTCGGTAACTCATTTCAACTACTTTAAATGATAAAGAGCTACAACATTTTAGGTGCAGAAATGATTTAAGTTATTTGTTGTGCTTATGCACTTTGAATAAGATTTAAGGTGCTTAAAAAGACTTATATTGAAACGTTATTATGAGTGACTTATCATTTAGGGTGCTGAAATTTTTCTTATTCTACCTCTTTGCTTTAAGCTACTACTTAAATTATTAAATTTACCATAGAATTACCTTATTAGTTTCATTAACAACTTATTAGTTTCAGTTACCATATTTTTGATTTGAGGTAACTGGTCGATTTCAGCTAATGTTACCTGACATAGCTTGACTAAGAGCTAGACAATGGGTGATATAGTTACAAAAAATAGTTTATGCCCCTATAAACATATGGGTAAAAAGAGATGGGATAGAATATAGGTAAAAAAAATTGGGAGAGAAGGTATCATTAACATGTCATAAAGTACAAAGCAAGAATTTGAGTTTATATGTTTATATATCTATAATTTGAAATGATAGAAGACAAAAGTCTTAGGGTAATCTTCTCTCAATGGTAGTACTCGTGGCTGTGAAAGAAAATAAGTTTTAAAAGGTTGGGGTCCTACTTAGCATCGATGAAAGCATTGCTTTGGTTACTATGATGTTTTAATTTGGAGAGGTAATCAACAACTTAATTTTCTTCCTGGAAAATATATGTGATCATAAAAAAATCAAAGTTGTTGATGATATTGGTGATGTCGACCACAAGAGTTTGGATCGTCAAAGGAGCACGGTAGTCGGTAGATGCCTTTGATAGTATTGATGAGGACCGAGTTGTCTCCTTTCAACGATGATGTTCTTGATGTTCATATATTTTACTTGGAGGAAGTTGTTTCTGAAAGTAGTTGCTACTGCAGTTAGGAGAGTTGTAAGTCAATTTATAAAAGCAACAACTGATAAGACATTGCTTTTTCAATTGCTGAATTCGCAGAGATCCACTGGTATTAAGTTTTTCAATATTTGGTGGTGGTAGCATCCATCAAACTTCTATGGTGTTTAATCCTACAATGGGAGGGGAGAAAAAGTATTTTGAGTGTCATAAAAATAATGAAAGTTCCATTCTTTTAACACATTTTATGCACGGAACCATACTCTATGTTCATTATATGATTCATACTCTATGTTCATTAGAGGGATGCTAAAACATCTAACACAATTTTCAAAAAAAGACAACATATTATCAGGTAAATACAATATATTACCATTTGAAAGACAATATATTACTATGAGAAAGACAATATATTTCCATGTAAAAACCATGATAAATAAAATATTTTTTATTGTCTTGAGTTTACCCTTTTACCCCTCATTTAATACGTAAAAAAACTATTTTACCCCTTATTTACCATGTAAAATGACCGCTTTACCCTTGTTAGATGTTTTATACTGTTAGTGTTTTAACATCCTCATGTTCATTATAATATCAATCACAGGGAAGGTTATTCAATGGCTACAATAATAGTTTCAAACTCAACCCTTAACTTTTGTAGAATTCATCTTGTCCATTAAATATAATTAACTTCTAAAAATGTTGACTTTTTTATTTTATTAAATCATTTAGATTAATGGTCTAGGTCAACAAACAACTAATGAAGGGTTTTAATTTAAATAGTTATAGTAGCTATAATTTGAGTGTAGCAATTGTTGAACAATCCCAATTTCAGTAACCTATCAGTTTGAGTTGCTATCTTCTCATGTTTAGCTAATATATCAGTTTCACCATGATCATTTTCAACTAATGCTATCATATTCATACATTCCCACTGAGGCCCTGTTCAGTTCAACTTAAAATAATAATATTCAGTAAAAATAAGTTCAGTTCAGTAAAAATAAGTTCAGTTCAGTAAAAATCAGTAGTGCAAAGAAGAAAAAACAATATGAATCAGTAAAAATAAGTTCAGTTCAGTAAAAATAAGTTCAGTTCAGTAGAAATAAGTTTAGTTCAGTAAAAATAAGTTCAGTTCAGTAAAAATAAGTTGAAATGAACCGGGCCTCAAACTCGTTTTACATAATATTCTTTTGGTATCATAACTAATGTTATTTATTTAAGGAAAATGATAAATACAACCATTAGGACGGTATATAAGAATCTAAATCATGAAATTTAATTAATTTATAAGCATTAATAACACCGATTCTTGCGTGATTTTCACATAAATTTCCAACTTAATACTATTTTAAGTAATGTAATTTAATGCTTATATATCCTTTATTTAATAAGAATTGGTAGGTTATGGAATGGTCTTTATTAATATTTACTTGATGTTGAGCGTAATGAAATTTTATGGGCATATTAATAATAAATGGAGTCATGTCTTTCCTACTCAATTATAATAATAGAAGTATTTCTTAATTGACAATTATTCATTAACAAGTACAAACCCTACAACATCCACTTACTAAAAGCAATCAATATAAAATTTTAAGATCACTTTTTATGGTGTAATATGTTTTGAAATCAGTTGATTTGGTATTGTACTTTCCACGCCTTTTTCCGATGAATAATCTTAAGACTTTACTTTAGACATATTGAATCAAATCTCAGTCAAAAGATTTATCTTTAGCGGATGTTGTCATGGACTCATGATATCCTTAATTTCTCTCCAAAAGCGTTCTAGAAGTTGCGCATTCCGCTGTTTTGCCAGTAGCAAACCCCTTTTCTGATAATTATATTCACAGCCCTTTCTGTTTTTATTTTTGTTGATGTTATTTTCTTCCTTTTCATATTCTTCTTAATATGAGAGAACTTCCATTATCTATTTATATATTAAGGAGAAGGAATCGACAGAAATAAGAATATAGTGTGTTTATACTGTATCAAGAAGGAAAATCCATATATGAGCTCCACAATAAACAAGGTTGCTTGGTGATTGGTGAGAAAAACTAACATACAAGTCTAGTGGTTTGTTCCATATAGGTTTTATTATGAATCGTACTTGGTTTGTATGGTGGACGGTTAAATGACACCCTAAATACTCTAGGTAACGACTTAAAAAAAATTTTGAATTTCCCATCAAACCCCTAACCTTATACATACTCTTCTCACTCTATTTCTCCTACCACCCCACCCAATTTTGACAACCACCACCACCACACCACCCCCCGCCACCGCACCACCACCACCCACCGTCACTGCCACCACTATATCGCCGCCCCAACCACCACCGCCACCCCACCGCCATTACCACCACACCGCCACCACTCTACGGCGCCACCCCACCGCCACCGGGACAAAAATATGTCCGGTGAAAAAAAAGTCTATAAAAGACGAGCCTTGTGTTGCACAAGGCCCACCACAAGGTGAGCCTTGTGTTACACAAGGCTCGCCTTTTAATGGACAATTTTTTTTTAATATTTAAATTTAGTAAAATTTATATGTATATTTGTAATATTTAATTGAATTTAATGTTGTTTAAGATAATTAATTTTTAATATTTTAACGAAATTAATTGTTGTTCACAAATATACAATTTTTAATTCAAATAAATATTACAAATAAACATATATAATATATATTTGAAAATAACAAAAAAAAAAATTGTCAAATAAAAGGTGAGACTTGTGCTACACAAGGCTCACCATGTGGTGGGACTTGTGCTACACAAGGCTAACCACGTGGTGGGACTTGTGCAACACAAGGCTCACCCTGTGGTGGGCCTTGTGCAACACAAGGCTCACTTTTATAGATTATTTTTTGCCGGTCATATTTCAGTGGCGGTTGCGGTGGAGTGGCGGCGGTGTGGGGGTGAAGGTGGGGCGGCGGCGGTATGGTGGGACAGCCGTTTGGTGGTGGTGGGCAGCGGTGTGGTGGTGGTGGGGCGACGGTGGGGTAGTGGTGGGCAGCGGTGTGGTGGTTGTGGTGGGGCGGCGGTGGCGGTGGGGTAGTGGTGGTGGTGGTGGTAGTGGGGCAGCGGTGGCGGTGGGGTAGTGGTGGTGGTGGTGGTGGTGGCGACGGCGACGGCAGCGGTTGGGGTGGTGTGGTGGTGGTGGTAGGAGAAGTAGTGTGGAAGAGTGATGTGGGGTAAATTGGTAATTAGCGTATTAAATACAGGGTGTTAGTAAGAAAATACAGGGCGACATTTAGCACAACCCTTTGTATGTGGGTGCACTCTTCTCCATAGAAAACTTGTCCGTAAACCTGGTAAAATGGTCGGTCGGGTCGGTTAGTCAAATTAGTTTTAATTTGGTAACGGGTTGATGAACCCTTAACCATAACCCAAATAATTCGGTTTCAGGTCGGACCGGCGGTCAAAGCCGCCTTTTTATTTCTTATTTTGGCTTGAATTTTTCTATTTATTCGTTATATTTTATAGATAAATAAATGTTTATTGTTTATCCAATAGATATACGTATATTTTTTTAATATTTTTGGTAAGAAGGAGTAGTCTGGACCTCGATCAGATCCTAATAGGCCATGCAATTTAGATTAAGGGGGAAGGATAAGGGGAATCCCTATCCTCAAAGTGCCCTTAGTGGGGATTGAACCCCAAACCCTTGAGGTTGGAAGGGTCCTCTCCTAGCACTAGACCAAGTATTACTCAGTAGATATACGTATATATAATACTAATTAAAACGATCAATATCACAAGTATAATGTCAAAATTACCAAGGACCCTTGGTCCAATCGTATAACTTCCTTTCTCCCACATGGGAAACCAAGGTTCAAATCTTGGTGTGGAAGCAAAATAGTTTATAGGGGGAGGGGGGTTATGACTTGTAATAGGCCTCTGGGTGGAGGCCTGTGATAGGGCAGCCTAGATGATTATTAATTATTCTTACCTTAATATGATCACATACTTATAAATAAGATTATATAATTTTTTTTAAAAGTATAATGTCAAAATTAAGGTACAAAAATATGATATACCTTTTTTTTTCCAAGTTGAAGACCAAAGTGTCGTAATATTCAATTATAAACCTGGAAAATCCTTCGGTCGGGTTGGTTTCGGTCCGGTCGTGTTTGACCCAGTTTTTCCCGGAATTTTCGGCTTCGGTTATATTCGGTTCCCGGGTCGTAATTTTGTGTTCATGAACCATTTTATCGGGTCGGTGTCGGCTCGGGTCAAGTTTTGCCAGGTTTACTTGTGTGTACAAACCAAGTGAAGATATATCATGACTAGCCTCATATGCTTCCAATGATGTGAAAGCATATGAAAAATTAAATTTTTGCATAATAGCCTATAATAACCTGCAATAATGTGTAAGGAAAAAAATGATAACAGAGTTTGATGAATAGCCTATTACAAGTCATAACTTGACCCATATACTTCATTCGTCTCAATTTATTTGCTACATATACACAGAATGGATGTTTCAATTTATTTACTACATTTCTTGTTTGGGCTTGTGATCCCCATAATATTACAACCTACTTCACTCCTTTTTTTCATTTCTTATTATATGGGCTTGTCGTCCTCATAACATATCGTAGAACTTTGTATACAATTGAATTTCTTTATTTTCTTATTTCATTGTTACTCCCTCTGTTTCTTCTTATTTATCATATTATGACCTAGTGCTAGGCGGCCACGTGAGTCGTAATCTGCTTGCTGGTTGCGACGGGGTACCTGCTTCTTTGCATGATTTCACAAATGGATTGTTCCTATCGGTTGTTGCCTTGTTGACTGAGATTATGGCGGTTATTGCACGATTTTGGAAATGTAACTTCTCTGAATTGGTTGCGAGATTACTAGATATGCCCTTGCCCATATGAATGAGGGGTAGAGAAAAACAAGGGATTCTAATTTTTTTTCCTCTCTAGAAACTTGCTTGCTTGAGAATTGTCATTTTTATTCTCAAGTGTTCTTCATAAAATAAAAACATAAGTTCTTGGTTGATTCACTTTGAAGATCATCAAAGTGGATTGTTCTCTCCATTGTATCTAAATGGTTATTTCGTGCAACCCGTGATATAGGAAATCACAGTTTCGGTACCTTGGAGTGGTGATTATCCGGTCCTTTATTCATCCTACATCTAACACTTAGCGAAATTGTATGTTGACCAATTATCCTGGCTTATTAGTCATTATTAGTCTAAAAAAGGAGGGTACATTGACTTGAAGGATGCAAGATAAGGGGGAATCGAAGATTTGTTAAGAGTATAAAGTAGGGGTGTGCGAAAAAATTCGATATCAGATATGTTTTTATAAGATCAGATATTTCTATTCAAAGCCGAATAATCGGATCGGATTCGAATAACTACTTTGACAATTCGGATAATCAGAAAATCCGGGAATTTTTTTCCTTGTAATTTTATACAGTATATTGGCCTAAACTCTAAAGCCCACAAATGCTCTGAATTTTTTGTAAGTCATGCGAACAAGAACGGACATTATTTCCCTGGTTGTCATTTAATTGGACCATTGTACATTAATATAGTAGCCAATTACTTTCCAATCGTGATTTATTCACATGGGGCTGCTTATAGTTGTTGCTTCCTTTTGCTTTCAAAATTTCTATCATGTTGTATTGAAAGCTATGCCACACATTTGCTAATGTTTTTGGGTAAAAATCATCATATGCTTTCTTCACTGCTTGAAGTAACTGTAGAATTGTGTTTGGTCTTTCCTTGTATTGTAGACTTTGTAAAGCACGGAAAAAACCAAGGTCTAGAATGTTTAACTTAGGGCTGTTTGGTGGTTGTTGTATTAATCGAAATTCAAAACCATTTTGCTTGCTTGTTGCCACCCATTCTGGATCAGTTGTTGTTACATGTGGCTTCGTGTTGTCTTGTTGAATGTAGATGAGTTTACTCCTGTGTGCAGGCCAACTGGCCATGATTGTTGGCTGTACACGGTTCATTAATTTGTCCCTCATTATATCTTTCGTGACTGCTGTAATGGCCTTTGTCTCAAGTGTACCCCTCTCTCTTTTTACTGATCTTCTTTAAGCTGGTACGTCATCCACAAAAGGAAAGATTCCAACTTTCCCGCTCCAAGTGTTGTGACCTAACATGTTGAATGCCGGCTTACCAACCGCTCCCAAGAACATGACCTTTATAATGTGTCTTTTTTATTTACATGATCTGTGGGGGTCAGCCTCTGATGGTGCCAAATAAAACCTGTGTTTTTTGATGCATGTAAAACCATTTTTCATCAATGTGAATGAAGTTCAACAAGTCATGAAATTTGGACTGCCACCAATTTTCGGGTGAGGGTGTTGGATTTGACACAAAATCCAAATGACTCGTGAAACTTTATTTTGTGATGTTAATGATGGGTGTATTGCGTTTGTGTGAGGCCTAATTTGTCCCCTCTTCACTAAACTCCACACGGTTGTTAAACAAACACCTAGTTTATATGACAAGTCCCTTAAACATGTTCTATCATATAAAGGAATTGAAGTTAGCATTTCCTCGGTTAATTGAAAATTTCATCCTACCTACGTTACCTGCCATTTTTTTCTTCACGTTGATTTGCTGCTGCTCGGTCAGTTGTTGCTTTGCTATGTTCCAGTTGAAACTTGCCGTCTTCCGGCTCCCGTTGATCTCAGTTACTGCCTTCGTTACTGCCTCATATGGAAGTACGTTACCTGTTGCTTGTGAAATCAACAACTCAGCTAGTTTTTGCCTTTGATCGTCACTCAACCAAGGCCGATGATGAGGCTGCTCAATGTTTATGATATCATCGTCTATGATTTGATCGATATAGGTAAGTTTTTATGCACTTGAGGCCACGATCACACCCCCACTCTGTGTAAAGGGCTGTCTACTGTGGGTTGAAATGGGTTGAGTGACGTTCTGGGAGAAATACGGGCTGATGTTGTTGATTTCAGCTCGGATCAACTCTACTCGGTTGACTTCTAGGTGTATGGCTTGGTGGGGTTTTTTTTTGGGTTAGGTGTTGTGATAAATGTAGGAGTTAATGTGGGGATCCTAAGTGTATCTATAGGAGCATTTTTCACTTTTCATTCTCCCTCCAAAAAGAAGTGAAGGAAAAGTATAATTTTGGAGAGAGTATAAAATTTCAAACTTTTGGCAGAAATTGGACTCATTTGGTCCGTGTAATTAAGGGGAGAAATCCCACTAAGTTCATATTGTTAATTTTTGGGTGATGTCACCCTACTTTTTGCTTTTTTGCCTTTTCAACTCTATCTCTCTTACTTTATCTATTTCCAATGCAATAATTGTCTAGAACTTAGTTTTTGTCTTGGTTCTCCCCCAAAGTGAAGTGTAACAATTAAAAACAAACGGAGGGAGTAACTTGTAAGGACCTGTATAAGTCACAAAATAGTAAAGTTGGGTCCTATAGGGAATAATCAATAGTTGGGACTTGTAAAAGTAAATGGGTGATAGTTAAACTCTTTCTTGTCAATTTTTGCTATTATTAATCATGTTTTATTGTTCAGTAGTATCAGGTTAGGTTTTGTGTTTTTATATTGTTATGTTACATATGTATGTACTCAGCTTTGCTGATTATGTGCTTTACTGTATGTCGATCATGACTGTGCTATTGATCCTGTGATGACCCTTAATTGGCGAGCAGTCTTCAATTGAGTATTTGCCTACAGGTTTGAAGATGATGCATCATTCATAATCATTCATAATGAGTTTCTTTATGGATTATTTATTTTAACTTCTCTTAATTGGTTTTAAATTACTTTTAAGGTTTTGATAATGTTTGAGAGTTATTATGGTTTAAGTATTTATTAATTTTTATTTAATGTTTTTCGCTGTAAAATTCTGAGTAAGCCGATACGTTATCACACGGGCGATAATGCGTTGATAATTCTCTATTTTAGTTGGGAAAATGTTTGTTTTATAAAGAGAGAATTGTCGGGGTGTTACAATTCTTGGTTTTCGTTTGGAGCTTAACAGCTTGTTTGGATAGCCAAAATAGGAGGGAAGAGGAGGGGAGGGGAGGGGAAGGGAGATGGAAAAAATCCATTGTTTGGATACCAAGTAAGAGGGTGAGAGATTTGCAGGGGAGGGAAATGGAATGATTAATTTGTGAGAAATTCCTCCCTAGCTCTAACGTTGGAGAGATTTGGAAGAAAAACTCATTTTTATTCCCACCCCTCCCTTTCTCTTCCCTTCCCTTCCCTTCCCTTCCCTCCCCTTTGTTTCTTTTAGAGTCCTTCCTAGAAGGTTTGTAAAGTCTCATAAAAGAAATTTAGGGTTTAAATGGTTGTGATTTTGGAAGTTATATATATTTTTTCATTACCAAAAAACATGTAATCTATGGAAATTTATTACTTAATTTCGCTAGTTGAGAAAAAAGCGAAAAGTAAAATTTTTTACTCGTGAGCTAAATTTGTAACAACTAAAAACTACAACCAACTTAATTAAGAGTTAAACACGGGATTACGGGAAAATCCTAATTTGGTCTATTACCATCACACTCACCATGAGTGTGGACCTAAAAACACTTAACTTATCAAAACTTTTAGACTCAAATAAACTATGATAAATGAATGATCCTAAAACATCGTAACGAACTCGATTTGTTATTAAAAATCTACAAAAAGTTTGGCAGGGTTCCATTTGTAATGCGAACCGTTTAAACTTACATTAGGGCTTGCATCCAACTTATATACCTGTATTTACAAAATCCAGCAACTAAAACCAGTCTAACATTACAAACTCAAGCCCTTTTAATTTTACTACAATTTAGCTAATAACTAAATATTACAAAGTCAATCGTCATCATCATGATACAAATAATATGAATAACACACAATGCTCCTTCTTCAATAATACATTAACTTCATGTACCTACATATACCGGCACGTAGTATCAGCCAAACTCAATGGCAACATTTCATATTGTAAAGCAAAACATATATGTAGGTAGGACATTAATCATTTTCTTTCGAAGCATAATACTAATCAATAACAAACCTTACAAAACCTATTTCTTTATTTATTTTCTAAATCAAATCCTTTTTTTTTCCTTTTCTAAAACAAATCCCTTTTTTTCTTTTCCTTTCACAAAGAAAGAGTTATAAACCTATAGAATGGAATACAATTTCAGTGCATTTGGGCTTGCTAGGCCCTTGGAGAACTATAGACAAAGTATCGCTAGGTGTGTACACTCTACGTACGGCCAAACCATGCAGAAGATCTAAACCCGCGGTAATCATCAACATACCCCCAACTATTCTATATCTGTAATGTCGAGACAATCTCAACGAAGTTCCAATTCCTTGAGATACCACTCAGGCTATCCCAACCACTTTGGAAATGCAAAACGGTTTCTTCGAGATTGCACAAAGGTAATCCCAACAACTTTGAAAACATAAAACTATATGTAAAACCTTTATGTAATCTTTTCTGAAACTTCATGTATCTATGGTTCGAAAACCAAACTTTCTATCTTTGGAGGAACATCCTCCCATTCAAACCAATCTCAACTAAATGAGATCAAAATCTTTTTTAAAACTATTCTTATAAACAATAAAAGTTTATTTGGAAACTGAACTTTCTATCTTTGGAGGAACTTCCTCCCTAGGGATGGCAACGAGTGAAATTTGGGTCGGGTGAGCCATCACCCGGTTAAACCAACTCTCACGCATCCATCCGTCACCTGGTAATATTACCACCCGTATTCCATCCATCCACCACCCGCGGGTGAATCGGGTGGACAGAGCGATAATTCATTTAAGATAATTAAACAAGAAAAGATAAAATCAAAATGACAATTTATACATTAACATCATGTTAAATTATGTTAGTCTAGTATGAACCCTAGATCAATTACAAGAGGGGGGGTGAATTGTAGTTGAGGGGATTTTCAACACTTTTTGCGGAATATAAAACTCTTAAATAAATAAAAGAGAATAAGATGTAAAGAGTAGGAACAAAGAGTAGGAGCACAGATAGATACTTTTTACAAGGTATTCATCCAATATTCTCTAGGAAGAAACCTTGCACTCTCTTATTTATAATAGCGTTTACAACTCAGTACAACCTATTATAAATCTCTTCTCACTCTGTTCCTCTAGGAACTTGACCCTGTTCCCAGTCATCCTGTTCCCCTTGAACACGTGACGTTCTTACTCGACTTCACTCAAAGTCTTCTCTTTCTCTTTCTCTTTCTCTCTTGATTACACAAGTTTCTCACTTGTAATTTCACTCACCCAACACTCAAAAGCAAATACAATAATATTTGCTATGAAGAGAAGTAAATAGAATGAAAACTTTCTAAAGATTTGAACTTAAAAGTCTGGAAAGTCTTAGTCTTCATTCTGATTTTCTAGTGCTGTTTATAAGAGATAACAACAGCCCTAATCTTGCTCCACTAGGCGGTGATGGGTCCATGAATGTAGCCCATTATCCGCTCATCCGACGTTGCTATGCATATGAAAATCATTTACTAAGTCCATTTTGCTAGCAGCCACAATCTCTAACAAATCAGTAATTAGTTAGTTGTTGAGCTGAAGACTAGGAAGTTTGTTAGGCTTCCTAGATATCAGGAACTGACTAACTACCAGTCAGATCCTCCTGATTTTTAGGGACTGCAGCTGAATTAGTGTGTTGCTGAGTATGCGTGGGGTTGTTACACGCCCTTATAATCAGCATGTTGTTGCTAGGTTGTTACACGTTCATTTAGCACTTCCTCCACAATTGTAGTATGCTTTAGTTGCTTCACTTCCTAGATTATAGGAACTAACTAACTGACTTCCTGGATTATAGGAACTTACTTCCTAGATTTCAGGAACAAGCTAGCTGCGCAGTTTGAATTTGTTTCCTCTTTTATAGCACATGGTTTGTTGCTTGTTTGTTGCACACTTATTTTGACTCGTTCAATCCTGTACAACACTAAAAAACTAACACTACTAATATCACGAAAATTAATTTATTGAAATTAATATTCCACAACATTAGTATTATTCAAAACAATAATAATCGAGTGCATAAACAACTAGTTTAAAAAACTTAATTAGGCTAAGCTCATAACCATTTCTCTATAAGTTATAAATAAACTAATTAATTCAAAATACATAAAATAAATATAAATCTAATATTATTTACAAAATTAAATACTAAGTCTAAAAATAAACCTAATAGGTTCTAATACATTATTTATTTGAGTGAATATAATTATTATTATAAATAACTTGATTAGGTTAAACTCTTAACCATTTATCCACAAGTTAAATTTATACTATTTATTATATTTTTTTTATATATATTCCAAAAACATTATTTTTCATCATTAAAACAGTGAATACAACAATATTCCCCCTTTTGATGATGGCAAATAATTGGCAAAAGATAGTAAAATTAATAAAGGAATGAAAGAATAAAAGATTAAAAGAAAATCTATCTATAACTTCAATTCTATGAATATAGGAAAGAGAATAAGATAATATAGATAAGAAGTAGGAACTAAGTATTTTCGGAAATTTTCTAATCATGCCAATAACTCTTCCCCCTTTTATCATCATCAAAACTAAGTAGTGAACATGCAACACTAGTTGAGTCAACAGTCTAAAGTCAAGGTAGCTCTAACATTGTTGTCCCTTAATATTAGTCATCCAAACATTCCAAGAGTATTTAAAGCGGGAACAAACGTATCAAAGCAAGAAGCAATCAGGAACAGAGTTCAAATAACTAAAAGAGATGTAGGATATGGATAAAGAGAGAAAGGAAAATTGTTCAAGAATTGTTATGTCTAAGGAGGACACAAGAAAGAAAAGAGATGAAAATTGTTCAATCAATCCCGTGTCTAAGGAGGACACAAGAAAGAAAAGAGATGAAAAGAAAATAGTGCAAGTGCTCAACGGTTAATTAAGTACAAGTAGAAATACTCAAATCATTAATATCGTTAGATAGAGGGAAGGGACTGGGATCAGGGGTGTTTGCGAATAGTAAAGGATGTAACAATAGAATCAATCTCTCGCAAATGTCACTCTTCCTATGTTCCTAGGGAACTTAGGCTCTGCTAGTCTCTAACTCTTTCCGACTGTTTGTTAGACCCTAGTACTCTGTTCCTCATATCTCTGTCTCTTCACTCCCTATCCAACTTTCTCCACCTTGACCATAGTCTCTTCCACCTCATACTCTAATTTTACACGTCTCACTCTCAAACGATGTCTTTGGTGAGATAATTTTCTGGTTCAAGTTCAATGGAGCGTTTGGAGCGGAGTTTAACTTTGCATTTTTCCAAAATGATAGGAAATCAAATTTCCATAGGCTATGCGATTTTTGTGAACAATGTAGTGGGTTAGGTGGGTAATAATCAAGGAAGGTAACTATATATGGATATTATTTATAAGACAATATATGAGAGAGGGAGATATAATAAATTATCTTGGTTTCTTTTGGAGGTACATGGAACAAGGAACTGCCAAATCAATTGAAATATAAATTTGTGTAAGGGGTTAAGGGATTTTTGGTCCATTGAGAGATCTGAGTGGTGCACATCAAAGAATTTTTTCATTATTTCCTCCATGTATATTGAATTTGGTTTTTCCCTTCACATACTCTTTGTACCTTGCAGCAGGAACACCAAACAAGTAACTCCTTTTTTTATTTCGTAATCGAATTTCCAACAACAATACTAAGACACCAATCATCATCGTTTTCAAACTTAAAACAAAACGCATTCATCTCTTCCTCATACAAACCCTTTTCAACACACTATGTCATATTAACACAAAACCCTATCAGAAACATGAAAGGTTTCGTTTTCTTTTTGTTTGGGTGCCATTGGTGAACGATTTGGTAGCTTGGAGAAGAGGATGGATGGTTTTCTTTGGAGTTGATGGTTTTGAGAAAATAGTAAATTGCGGTAAAGTGAAATGATGGAGTGAGGGGTTTGATGATGGGATATTAGGGAGATTTTATGAAGCAGATAATTTTGTGGCTTTTCCCTTTCTCTTAAGACATAACTTTTCAAATTAAGGCTTTGAATCTAATCTTTAGTTGAACCATTGCAATGAATTAAGTGGGAATGGAAGAAGAAGAATTCGGAAAAAAAAAGATGGATGAAAATGAAAGAAGAAAAGAAAATGAAAGAAAATTTGAACTCTTGTATATGATACACTTCAAACTAAAATACATATGCTCCATTATTATTTACTCAATGTACTAGTGAGGACAATAAGGAGAAAATTATAGAGACTAATGTGAGTCCTTATCCTTGACTAAAGGTGTATGAATAAAAATTCATGAAGGTTGCAGGGCACACTTAAAAATGAATATTAAATAGGGGTTCAATAAATATAGGTACTTTCATTTTATTCTGAACATCCCTAGTTCTAAGTGAATCTTTTCAAATCTTTCTCTAAAGAGAGGTTTGGTCAAGATAATAGCAATTTTATTTCAAGTAGGACAAACTACAACTTTAACTAAACAATTTTCAACATTGTCCTAAAGAAAATGATGTGTAATATGAATAACCTTAGAATGGTGCATAAAAACGTGGAAATACATATAGCACTTATATCATTACAATCCATAGAAAATAGGAACATATTCCTATTTAATACTAAAATCATGTATCTTTTGCTTGATCCTTCTACTGTGGAGAGAGCAACATTGATCTGTTTCTTTGAGCGCAAAGAAACTAAGCTTGTTCCCAGAAACTGAGCACTTTAAGAGGTGCTATTACGATTTACCAAGTCCCCAGCATAGACAGCATCAGAGTAGCTAACTAGATCACTTCGAGGATAGAATTGACAAAGGTCATCGAATCCTTTCAAATACCAAAGAATTCTCTCGACTATCGTCAAGTGAGATTCCATCGAATTTGATTGGAATCTAGCACATAAACCAACACTAAAAGCAATGTCAGATCTACTAGCAGTTAGATAAAGTAGGATCCAACCATATAGTAAAATAACTTTTATTTTCTGCCCCCTTATTTTTGCTATTCTAGTGTTTTGCAGCAATAACAAAGCTAATAGCTGCAATTTTAGTATAGAATTGCAGCAATTAAAATATAATCTTCTAATTGCTGTAATTTTTTATTGAAATTGTAGCCAATATAATATATTTAATAGCTATTATTGTATATTGAACTTGCAGCAAATAATAAATCTTAACAAAAAGATAAATTTGAATAAAACGTAAAAGATATGATTGGTTCTCTATCCAAGTACACGGATTGCCACCTTGTCAATCTATATACACTAGAACCCAACAAACCGCCTATGCTTTATTTTTTTAAAAAAAATCTTCTCACATGAACACTACTTCAAATCCAAAAGGTTAATTGAGAAAACCAAGTAGTAGAAATATGTAGATTATGTTCATCCTGTCGAGTTATCCTTATATATGCCATACTCCCAGAAATCCGTTTATTGGGCTATTTGCCCTAGATTACCGAAAGCACAGGAAAAATGCCTCAAGAAAGAAGAGAAGGCTTAGCTAGATTCTGCTTCTACGAGATCTAAGAACGAGAGAGAGAAACAATGGTTTACTTGTGCCCAAAGCATATCAAACTCAGGAAATCTAGATTAACCAGATCCAACTCTGTTGCAATCTCCAATTTCCGTTCCTTGACTAGCAAACAATCCAGCCAAAATTAAAAATACTCTAGCTTTGACAAGATGGCACGATGCCCAAAAAAGAGCTTTTAACTTAAAATCCATGCACAACGACAAGCTTCTGTTTAAACAACAGACTTTTACTACGGCTTAACTCCATGTTCAACATCTAGTTTGTATAAAATCTCTTTATTGTACTTATTCATTTGCGATTTTGTTCAATAAAATCTCTTCGACTCCCAATTGCTTCAGTTCATTTGCGCTTTCTCGTACTTGATTTGGGTTCTCTTTAGAAATTTGGAATTTCTTCATAAATTGCACACAGGAGCGAGTGGTGTTGTCGTGTTGGCTCCTCTTTCGAAGGTCTAAACATGGCAGCCTTTAGATCTGAATTCTCTGTTTGTGTCCACCGTACCGCCGGCGTTCAGATCTGGACGAGGTTGTTGGAGGACGATCGGTAATTGAAGCTAAATGATGCGAAGAGTTTGAAGTTGTTGAACAATGCGTGGGGCTCGCTAGATTTGTTGTCTTACTTTGTTGTTCTCTGTTCCTCTCCTCTCGGTGGCCTTCAGATCATTTGCTACTCATTGACCTTTGTTACTCTTAAATTGGTTGCAGTTGCTTGTATAGCTTTTTGAGAAACTGAATTGCTTTAGTTAGTTTTTTTTTGTTATTAGTTTCATAAATTTAGTATTTTAAGTTTTGTTTTCTTTATCTTTTGCTTTAAGTTCTTTCTAGCTAGGTTATCCCTAAGAAGCCGAATTCTTTTTTATTTATTCTTATTTCTTAGTTCATCAATTTGTTTGATTCACCAAGTTTAATTTTTAATTTACATGTAATTTTGATGGTTTTTGAATATATATTCATAATAAAAGTACATTTTATTTATAATTCCTAATGTTTTTTAGGTGAAATTTAAAATATGACAATATCGCTATTTTTTTAAAAAAAACAAGTGCTTCTAATTGCTGTTTTTTTTATAAAAAACAACATAAAAAAGAAGAGATTTCCCTAGGTGGTGCCATCTTCTTATTGCTGCAATTTTTAATATGGCTGCTATTCTTTAGTGAGCATCAATAAGAAATGATCTATCTGCTACCCCTCTTATTGCTGCACAATGAAAATGAGCAGCAAATGACATAAAATATAGAGCAGCAAATAGATGTTTTTGTTAGTACCTCTATATAATTTCGGTTCTGCAGTTTTACCACTTGGATCCTCATCCAACCGATAGGAGTATGGTTGGTCTTTGCTTGTTCCAGTCCATATTTCTTAAGTAGTTCCTTCACATATCTTTGTTGATGGATCATTGTTACTCTTTCAGTTTGCTTGATTTACAATCCAAGAAAGAAGTTCAATTCTTCATCATACTCATATCAAACTCACTACTCATTAGTTCAGCAAATTCCTTGCACAGAGAATCATTAGTAGCACCAAAAATTATATTTCCAACATAAATCTGTACTACTAGTATATTTGTTCCTTTAGATCGAAGGAACAGAGTCTTATCAACATTACCTCTAATGAAATCATGTGAAAACAAGAATTTCGGAAAACTTTTGTACCAAGACCTAGGAGCTTGTTTCAGCCCATAAAGAGCTTTATCTAGCTTATAGACTTGATTAAGAAAATCGGGATTTTCAAATCAGAAGGTTGTTCCACATAGACGTCTTCCATTAAATATCCATTTAAGAAAGCACATTTGACGTCCATTTGGTACAACCAAAAACCCATAAATGCAGCAAATGCAATCAAAATTCTTATAGCTTCTATTCTAGCAACAGGAGCAAAGGTTTTATCGAAATTATACCTTCTTGTTGATTATACCCTTTTGCTACAAGTATGGCTTTGTTCCTTATGATTGTTCCATGTGCATCTACCTTGTTTCTAAAGACCCATTTCAGCCTAATTACCTTTTGGTTCTTAGGCTTGGTCTCAAGATGTCAGACCTTGTTCCTCTGGAACTCATTCAGTTCCTCTTGCATGGCATTTATCTAGTCACACTCTAGCAAGGCTTTATTATGATCTCGAGGTTCTGTCGTGGACATAATAGCTTGGAATGCAAAAAACTTTTTGAACTGGGATCACGTCTGAGTTCTCTTCTCAATGTCACTTATGATCAACTCTAAAGGATGGGAGTTCTGGTGCTTCCAAGGTTTTGGTTCAAACCTTCTTGTTCCTGTTCCTTCAACTTGAGGTTCTTCAGTTAATTTATTTTCTGGTTGCACTCCTTCTACCTGTGTTCCTTCATCAGGAGTTCCTTCATCTACTTGTTCCCCTTGAGGATCAGGATCAGGAACAATCATCTCGTTTTTAGGAATATGCTTCTTATCAGTACCTGCAGGTATCAGTTCCTCATCAAGGTTGATTGACTCTTCAGAAAGAGTCAATCCAATTTCAAAATTATTATGATATTATGGTTCCTGTGAGAGTTAGTTTCATCAAAGATAAAATGGACACTTTCCTCAACACACATTGTTCTTTTGTTATAGACTCTACATGCTTTACTATCTAAAGCATATCCTATAAAAACAACTTCATCATTTCTAGCATCAAATTTTCTTAAATTATCTTTACCATTGTTGTGTAAAAAACATCTACATCCAAAGACTCGAAAGTAAGAGATTTTGGGATTTCTTCCTTTGAGAAGCTCATAAGGAGTTTTCAAGGTAATGGGTCTTAGCATGACCCTATTGATGATATATCCAATTGTGTTCACTACCTCTGCCCAAAAGTTCTTTGGAAGGCTGCTAGTTATGAGCATTGTTCTAGCCATGTCCTCCAAGGTCTTGTTCTTCCTTTCAACCATACCATTCTGTTGTAGTGTTCTAGGAGAGAAGTTGTGATCTAGTCTTTCATTACTGCAAAAATCATCAAACTTGGAATTTTCAAACTCCGTACCATGGTCAGATCTGAAATATTTCAATTTAAAACCACTGATCCTTTGAACTTTCTTAGCAAAGGTTATAAATTCATCAAATGTTTCACCTTTGCTATGAAGAAAAATAATCCAAGTGTATCTCGAAAAATCATCAATAATAACCAATACATATCTCTTACCTGAACTACTTTGGACGCGTACAGGGCCACATAAGTCCATGTGAATCAATTCAAGTGGACTTTGTATGCTTACCATTTTTTTGGACTTGAACGAGGGTCTGACTTGTTTTCCTTTCACATATACTCCACAAACTACATGATTTGGAATCTTGATTGTTGCGAGACCAACTACCAAGTCCTTATCACTTAGCTTTATGAAGTAGTGTCATGCTTGCATGTCCACACCTTTTATAAGGAATGGTTCATATTCTATTATTACACTTAGACAAGTCAGATTGTTCTTGGGAACTAGGTTTAGGTCAACAACATAAATGTTTCCCTTCCTTGTTCCTTCCAGTATCTGGGTAGCTATACATTTATTGCTAACTACACAACTCTCTTTAGTGAACTTCATAATTTCCCTTTGTCACAGAAAATAAAAGTACTAAAAAGTAAATTAAGCGATAAATCCTCGATAAAAATAAATGGAATATGACTGAGATTTTCAATCTTACCTACTACTACTATAATACATGTAAGATTGTCACTAAAGGTCACAGTTCTTATTTTGTAAACTAAAAGTGAGAGAAACTTTAATTAGTTACCACTCATAATCTTAGAACAACCGCTATCGAGGTATCACAGGTTGTTCCCCCTCACTTTAGTCTGCATCCACAACAACTAGTTAGTGGTAGCAACCCACTCTGATTTGGGTTCCCTTGTAGGACTTGAGTAACTATTTATTTTCCAGAACTTTTTGACAAAATCAGAATTTTTATCATCTCATTCCTTCTTGGAGGAACAATCAGTCACTAGATGACCACTTTTCCCATAGAAGGAATAGACTTTGTTGCTTGGAAAATCAATATATTTTTTTCTTTTTATTCCTCTTTTTATGACTGAAACCAAGACCTTCCCTTCCTTTTTTTTGATGTTTATGAAGCCAACTAAGTACATTAGGAAGTCTGTCCAGTTCCTTCATCAGTACCTTGCTATGTCTCAAACCAATCTCATAAATGAGTTTAAATTTTCCAAAATCCATTATGGTACTAGGAGAAGGGACTGTTCCTTCAGGAACAAAGCGTTTCAATTCTGCCACTTCTATATTCAACATAAAATCATCATTTTTCACACTTTCAAAACCTTCTTGAATATAACTAGTTATGTCAAAAAGCTCAAAAGATCTTTTCTCATTTTAAGCCTTCAAGTCACTAGGCCAAGTAGTGTGTTCTTTAGTAACATTTAAAGATTGTTCTACTTGATTCATTTTTAAGCAAACTTCTTGATAATCATCTAATGTCTCAATTAATAAATTAAGAAGTTTACTGAATTCTATTAGTTCCTCTTCAATAGAATTTAAACCTACCTTATGGTTAGATGGTTCTTCTTGTTCATCGATCTTTATCAAGAGACATAGATTTGCAGCTACCTCATCAGGCTGATCCTGCTCCTCGTTAGAGTCAGATTCCCCCCATGCTGCTACCATGGCCTTTCTCATGGTGTTCATATCTATCTTGACAAAATCATCTTTGTCATAGTCTTCGAGTGATTTCGGAACCACCTCACTCTTTTCGTTTTTCTTTATAACTTCAATGTCACCTATTTCAATGACTTTCCATACTTGTTAATTCTTCCAGTATAGATAGTGTTTGCCATTGAGCATAGGTGGAGATTGGGTTGAGTAGCCTTCGTTTGACTTTTCTCCCATAGTGTTCATGTCTGCCAGGAACTGCCTACTTAGTGTTAGCTGATTTTGGAGGAACATGCTCTGACACCAATTGTTAGTCTAGTATGAACACTAGATTAGCTACAAGAGGGGGGTGAATTGTAGTTAAGGGGATTTTAAACACTTTTTGCGGAATATAAAAACTCTTAAATAAACAAAAGAGAATAAGATGTAAAAAGTAGGAACAAAGATTAGGAACACAGAGAGATACTTTTTACAAGGTATTCATCCAAAATTCTCTAGGAAGAAACCTTGCTCTCTCTCTCTTATTTATAATAACGTTTACAACTCAGTACAACCTATTATAAATCTCTTCTCACTCTGTTCCTCTAGGAACTTGACTCTGTTCCCAGTCACCCTGTTCCCCTTGAACACGTGACGTTCTCACTCGACTTCACTCGAAGTCTTCTCACTTGACTTCACTCGAAGTCTTCTATTTCTCTTTCTCTTTCTCTCTTGATTACACAAGTTTCTGATATCACGTATTTATATAGAGTTTTCTCCCTTATTTACAAGCTAATTTGTGCGTCATTGGAGCTCTTGGGAGCTATTTTGTGCTAACTTTCGTATGCAGTTGTGGTTTCGTGTTTTAGTATTGAATTGCAGGTTTTATGGAGTTTTCTCCTTATTCCCGAGCCATTTGGAAGCAACCACGGCTTTACGAGATGTTATGAGGCACGTAGGGTGGCTCACGAGCTTTATGGATAGTTTAGGAGGTCCCAAGACCCCTAAACGTGAAGATTAGAGAGCAAAGGAGTCAAAAGGAGTTTTCCGCGTATTGATCGGGCAGAAATAGCCCGATCGGGCGAAGTATTTATGATCGGGTATAAAAGTTGCGGACCCGATCGGGCGAGGATTGCCCGATCGCATCGGGCGAGGAAGCATGTCCCCAGACCCGATCGGGTGACCACCGCCCGACCCGATCGGGTGGAGTGCTGCTTGGTCTCATTCTGCTGCTGCTTTCGAGAGGAACTTGCTGACACATTTCGTCGCCTGGCCCGATCGGGTGACTACCGCCCGACCCGATCGGGTGGGCCGTTTTCTCGCTTTATTGCTGCACTGCTGCTGCCAGAGCCCAGAAGTAAAGTTGGGCGAATTTGTATGTGGACCCGATCGGGTACTGTGCTCGGGCCCGATCGGGTCTGGTGCTTTTATCGCGCTTTTTCACTTTTTGTTTCCGTTTTTAGTGAACTTGAGGGGTATTATAAATACCTTTTCCTCATTATCTTTCAATCATCTTTTATTCATCTTTCATTAGGTTTTAGTCTAGTTTTATTCTACATTGCTCTTAGTTTAATTCAAACACTTTAGATTAATGTAGAGGTGATCAAACCTATTTCGATTTCAATAAAAGTTCCTGCTTTCCGTTAATTGGTACTCTTCTCTACTCTTTATCTCTTTAATTACTTTGATTGCTTAGTTTAATTATTCAATTGTTCATGATGCAATTCTTAGGGTTTCATATTAGTCTTATTGTTGTCAATTCAATTATGAGTGAGTAGTTCTCTTTCTAGGGTGTTAGATAGGGAAGCCATGTTTATACCATGATTGTGATTTAGATTTCTATCAATTTCTAGGGCTTGATTAGGGTGATAGTGATGTGGTTTGTTCTTATTGAGTAATTAATGTCAGTGTATAATTTCATTGATTGCTTGTGGTTAATAGTTGTTTGCACAGATCCGTCTTACGACTAGAGGCCTAGGACACGTCAGTAGTTCTGATTACGTTAGTGAACATGCGGCGTATGTTGAACTATGAGCGTTGAGTCTTAACCATAGCTCAACATAGGCTCTAATCCCCCGACTCTTGACTTAGGTTTTGATAGTAGTTGACCCTATTTGATTGGTATAAGCATGGTGGACCGACCTAATACCCTAGACTTTTATTCCATAGTTTAATCCTCGATTTATTCAGTCTTCCGTAGTCTATTCTTTAGTTTAATTATTTCCTTCCTGTTTTCATCTGGAGTAGCTGAATTGGTTAAATTTTGATTTAGAAACTCTGTCTCCCTGTGGATTCGACCCTGCTTCCACTGACTACCTAGTTAGAGGTCCGTAGGTTTATTTTTGATTAGGTGACACGACTAAAACCTATCAAATTTTGGCGCCGTTGCCGGGGAGACGGCAAGTTCTCTAAGTTTTTATTTAATTATTTGGTCTACTTCTCTGTACCTCATTGGAACTTCGTTGTTTCAATCGGGGTACCCTTTACTGCTGCTTTTTGTTTCTTTTGTATGCCCAGGTCCCAAAGAAACGGTTCCCCAATTCCAGCGGACCCCGATCTTACTAGGACAATCAGGCGGATCCGAAAGATAAAGCAGAAAGAAAAGCAGTCTGTTCAGCTGAACACCTCTGGAACAGACACCTTGAATTCAGTTATGTCAAAATCACTGAAGTCATATGGGGTGCCCAACCCGGATGGTCTTTCTACTGGACCACCAATGCCCACCATCGCCGCTAACAACTTTGAGATTAAACCTGGACTCATCAGCATGGTCCAGCAAAATCAGTTTGGTGGGCATCCTACTGAAGATCCGGCAAATCATCTGCAACGGTTTCAACAACTTTGTCGAACCGTTAAACATGCCGGCGTCACTCCAGATCAACTCAAAGTCATGTTGTTCGAGTTTTCACTGAGAGATAGAGCCCAAAAATGGTTGAATGATGTGAAAGAAACCGAGTGGAGTGAGATTTCTGCTGCATTTCTGAGAGAGTATTACCCACCTACTAAAACAGCAGAAATCAGAAATAAACTAGCCACGTTTTTCCAAGAGCCTGATGAAACATTAAGGGAAGCGTGGGCTAGGTTTAGGGATTTACAGAGAGAGTGTCCACACCATAATATGGACAAATGGTTCTTGACGCAGACATTCTACAATGGTCTGCAGCCTCAGACGAAGTGTATTGTTGATTCGTCTGCAGGAGGAGTGTTTTTAGACAAGGCAGTTGATGAGGGTTATGAATTCATATCAAATCTTGCAGCCAATGACCATACATCATCTAGGAGTTTGACTAAGAAGGTACTTGAAGTTGACGCTATTTCATTGCTTACATCTCAGATGGCACAACTAACTCAGCAGCTAATGAAGTCTTCTAGTCCGACACCTCCACCCATGAGCATCAATGCTATGTCTGCAGTAGCACCCATTACCTCATCTTACTGCGAGGTATGTGGTGTTCAGGGTCACTTTGGGCATGACTGTCAGTTCAGTCAATTTCAGATGGAGCAGGCCAATGCCTTCCAACAAAGACCACAAACCCTCCCCCTTCACATAACTACCAAAACCCACAAAACCATCAACCTCCACCTCCACAAAACTACCCTAAACCTTCATACCATCAAACCCCACAAAATTTCCAAAGACCACCACCACAAAACTTCCATCATCCCAATAACTTCCAAACTCCACAAAATTTCCACACCCCACCTCCACAAAACAACCCACAAGAGCCTAGCAATTCTGAACTGATGAAACTGATATTGTCTATGCAAAAGGCAAATGAGGAAACAAGGAGGGCTCAAGAGAAGCACATCCAACTTCTCGAGGCTCAAGTTGCTCAGTTGGCAGAATCTAATGCACAGAGGCAGCAGGGACAATTGCCAGGGCAACCAGTTCAGAGAGAACATGTGAATGTCATCACTCTTCGTAGTGGCATTGCATATGATGCCCCTCCAGTGCCCGTTGATGAGGTTACCCCGACTGCAGGGAAGAAGAGGGTGGTAGAGGAAGGAAAAAGAAAGAATTCGACGTCTGAAGTCGATTTGTCTGCAGAAGCTGAACAGACAGGGAAGAAAAAGGAGAAGGTTTCTGAAACGCCTTTTACACCAAGGCTACCTTTTCCTCACAGGATGCAACAGTCCAAGGTCGATCAGCAGTTTGGTAAGTTCTTGTCTATGGTCAAGAACCTTGAGGTATCGATTCCATTCACAGACTTAATTACCCAAGTGCCTGTTTATGCCAAATTTCTGAAAGACATGATTACTAAGAAAAGAGACTTTGGTGGGGTAGAACGTGTCGCTCTTACTGAAGAGTGTAGTGCTTTTATTCAAAATAAAACCCCACCAAAGTTAAAAGATCCTGGTAGTTTTTCTATACCCTGCCATCTTGGACCTATTTTTATTGATAAGGCTTTGTGTGATTTAGGTGCTTCTGTTTCTGTTATGCCATTGTCTGTTTTTAAGAAACTGAACATGGGAGCCCTTAAATGCACACAAATCACTTTACAGATGGCGGATCGTTCTATAAAATACCCTCTAGGTGTTTTAGAGGATGTTCCTGTTAGGGTAGGGAAATTTTATATTCCTGTTGATTTTGTGGTGTTAGATATGGATGAGGATGCCCAGATTCCTATTATCTTGGGTAGGCCGTTTTTGTGTACTGCTGGTGCTGTCATTGATGTCAAGTCTGGGTCTTTAACTCTGAGTGTTGGTGATGATAAAGTGATTTTTAAACTAACCAATGCTGTTAAGGCTCCTATGCTTGAACAATCTTTTTGCAGGGATAAGGTTTTAGATGAAGTAGGGGTGGAGAAGGTTCAAATTCCACCTAAGGTTGCCTCACCGTCTGGAGGCATTGTCAAGAACATTTGGAGGAGAAAGATGTTTGATGAGGGTGGCACTCACTGCCAAGCCCCTCCTATTTGAGAGAGGGAGGATTATGGTCGTGCGGGACCTTTATAAACCAGCGCTGTGCGAGAGGCAACTCGTATTTTCTTTTCTTTCCTTTTTTTCTTTTCTTTTTATTTTTCTTCCTTTTTGTGAGCGAGAGTGAGGGTACTAACATTGTTTTTCCTCGTAGCATAGTCCTTATCACCTTTTGGCATTGAGGACACTGCCAAGTTTAGCTTGGGGGAGGAGTTGTGTTTGTATTCCCTATCTCTTTTACTGCTTTCTAGAATAGTTTTACTGCTTTCGGAAAATACTGAAAAAATGAAAAAAATATGGTTCCCATGACTGGTTTAGTTGCCTCCCTGTGCCCCTTGTTGTGCTCTATTTGAAATTGATTTGACTTTGTTTTCTGGATAGCTGGGCATTTGTGATCTTGAGGCTATGATTTGATGTTTGATTGCTATGATTTCGAGCATTTCTGGATTATATTAGACCACTTTGTGCTGCATACCTGAATTGGTTAGACTGTGAGGCCTCTTTGTAGCCTATTGGATTCATATTATTATCCAGTCTATTCTTGTGTGTTAGTTCCTCTTTAGTGGATTGATCTTGACTTTGACTTCGTACTTGTCTGATTCTAGATGACTTGTAGCATGTGCTGTGATAGAGGCGTTCTTTTGTCTTATTCTTGAGCTTCAGAGTGAGTTTTTGATATACTTTTATCCTCCTTAGCCCCGCTGAGCCTAATGACTTGTTTCGTATTACTTAAACCCCTATTATGAGCCAAAAGCCTTCACTTGATATTATTCCAAGCCTAGCTTGGGGGAGCTTTTGTATGGGTTGAGTTTGAGATTGGTTTGTTGGTTTAGTTTGGTTTTTGAGGAATTTAAAAGTGCATTTGCTGTGGTTTGAGAGTGAGAAAGAGAAAAGAAAGAAAGCAAGTTTAGAGTTGCGTGAATGAAATTCAGAAAAATGAAAGAAAAATGAAATGAAAATTCAAAAGAATTCTAGTTCTTTCATTCGCGCACGTTCATAAAAGAATATTCGCTCCATTGCTAGAAAATTGGGTTTGTTATGAGCTTTTCATTGATTTATGAGAGTTGGGTTACTTTACATGGTTTTATGGTGATTGTTGGGAGTTGTGTAGGCCATCTTAGGCCTTGTTTGAATGATTTATGCTCCCCCTTTCTTGGTTTTCCACCACATTACCCAAAAGTATCCCCTACCTCTCGCCTAAGCCCCATTAAAACCTATAAAGTCCTCTTGAGCTTATGTCTGCATTGTTCATTTGATTGATTTCGAGTCAGTTTGTCAAAGTTAAAGAGTATTTCTGCTAATTGAGTCGACTTGGCTAGGATGAGCGTCATTGAACCTTCTTAAACACATGAGAGTGTGAGTGGGAAGGGTACTTATGGTCGGGTTGGTGAGTGTTCGGGCACATTCTTTGCCTGTCACAAAATTGAGAGGAGTGACAACCTTGTGAGTGCCTTTTCAGGACTTGTATGCTTTGTGGATGCTTGAATTTGATAAATTGCTTGAATGATTGGTGGTTGGATGGATTTGATTAGCCAAACTTGAATTTTGCCTGCTTGAACGATTCTTAGTCTTGAAAATGTTTTGAGCTTTGATTTGTTTCTATCTTTGGGGTGAGGTAATCTATTCCATGTTCATGTGCTGTTTGCTTGAGGACAAGCAAAGGTTTAGCTTGGGGGAGTTTGATATCACGTATTTATATAGAGTTTTCTCCCTTATTTACAAGCTAATTTGTGCGTCATTGGAGCTCTTGGGAGCTATTTTGTGCTAACTTTCGTATGCAGTTGTGGTTTCGTGTTTTAGTATTGAATTGCAGGTTTTATGGAGTTTTCTCCTTATTCCCGAGCCATTTGGAAGCAACCACGGCTTTACGAGATGTTATGAGGCACGTAGGGTGGCTCACGAGCTTTATGGATAGTTTAGGAGGTCCCAAGACCCCTAAACGTGAAGATTAGAGAGCAAAGGAGTCAAAAGGAGTTTTCCGCGTATTGATCGGGCAGAAATAGCCCGATCGGGCGAAGTATTTATGATCGGGTATAAAAGTTGCGGACCCGATCGGGCGAGGATTGCCCGATCGCATCGGGCGAGGAAGCATGTCCCCAGACCCGATCGGGTGACCACCGCCCGACCCGATCGGGTGGAGTGCTGCTTGGTCTCATTCTGCTGCTGCTTTCGAGAGGAACTTGCTGACACATTTCGTCGCCTGGCCCGATCGGGTGACTACCGCCCGACCCGATCGGGTGGGCCGTTTTCTCGCTTTATTGCTGCACTGCTGCTGCCAGAGCCCAGAAGTAAAGTTGGGCGAATTTGTATGTGGACCCGATCGGGTACTGTGCTCGGGCCCGATCGGGTCTGGTGCTTTTATCGCGCTTTTTCACTTTTTGTTTCCGTTTTTAGTGAACTTGAGGGGTATTATAAATACCTTTTCCTCATTATCTTTCAATCATCTTTTATTCATCTTTCATTAGGTTTTAGTCTAGTTTTATTCTACATTGCTCTTAGTTTAATTCAAACACTTTAGATTAATGTAGAGGTGATCAAACCTATTTCGATTTCAATAAAAGTTCCTGCTTTCCGTTAATTGGTACTCTTCTCTACTCTTTATCTCTTTAATTACTTTGATTGCTTAGTTTAATTATTCAATTGTTCATGATGCAATTCTTAGGGTTTCATATTAGTCTTATTGTTGTCAATTCAATTATGAGTGAGTAGTTCTCTTTCTAGGGTGTTAGATAGGGAAGCCATGTTTATACCATGATTGTGATTTAGATTTCTATCAATTTCTAGGGCTTGATTAGGGTGATAGTGATGTGGTTTGTTCTTATTGAGTAATTAATGTCAGTGTATAATTTCATTGATTGCTTGTGGTTAATAGTTGTTTGCACAGATCCGTCTTACGACTAGAGGCCTAGGACACGTCAGTAGTTCTGATTACGTTAGTGAACATGCGGCGTATGTTGAACTATGAGCGTTGAGTCTTAACCATAGCTCAACATAGGCTCTAATCCCCCGACTCTTGACTTAGGTTTTGATAGTAGTTGACCCTATTTGATTGGTATAAGCATGGTGGACCGACCTAATACCCTAGACTTTTATTCCATAGTTTAATCCTCGATTTATTCAGTCTTCCGTAGTCTATTCTTTAGTTTAATTATTTCCTTCCTGTTTTCATCTGGAGTAGCTGAATTGGTTAAATTTTGATTTAGAAACTCTGTCTCCCTGTGGATTCGACCCTGCTTCCACTGACTACCTAGTTAGAGGTCCGTAGGTTTATTTTTGATTAGGTGACACGACTAAAACCTATCAGTTTCTCACTTGTAATTTCTCTCGCCCAACACTCAAAAACGAATACAATAATATTTGCTATAAAGATAAATAAATAGAATGAAAACTTTCTAAAGATTTGAACTTGAAAGTCTGGAAAGTCTTAGTCTTCATTCTGATATTCTTGTGCTATTTACAAGAGATAACAACATCCCTAATATTTCTCCACTAGGTGGTTATGGGTCCATGAATGTGACCCATTATCCACTCATCCGTAATTGCTATGCAAATGAGAATCTTTTACTAAGTCCATTCTGCCAGCAGCCACAATCTCCAACAAATCAGTAATTAGTTAGTTGTTGAGCTGAAGACTAGGAAGTTTGTTGGGCTTCCTAGATATCAGGACTGACTAACTGCCAGTCAGATCCTCCTGATTTTTAGGGACTGCAACTGAATTAGCTTGTTACTGAGTATGCGTGGGTTGTTACACGCCCTTATAATCAGCATGTTGTTGCTAGGTTGTTACACTTTCAATTAGCACTTCCTTCACAATTGTAGTATGCGTTAGTTGCTTCACTTCCTAGATTATAGGAGCTGACTATTTGACTTCCTGGATAATTGGAACTGACTTCCTAGATTCAGGAACTAGCTAGCTGGGCAGTTTGAATTTGCTTCCTCTATTATAGCACACAGTTTGTTGCTTGTTTGTTGCACACTTTTTTTGACTCGTTCAATCTTGTACAACACTAACAAAATAACACTACCAATATCATGGAAATTAATTTTATTCAAATTAATATTCCACAACATTAGGATTATTCAAAACAATAATAATCGAGTGCATAAACAACTAGTTTAAATAACTTAATTAGGTTAAGCTCATAACCATTTCTCCATAAGTTATAAATAAACTAATTAATTCAAAATACATAAAATAAATATAAAACTAATATTGTTTATGAAATTAAATACTAAGTCTAATAATAAACCTAATAGATTCTAGTACATTATTTATTTGAGTGAATAAAATAATTAATTTAAATAACTTGATTAGGTTAAACTCTTAACCATTTCTCCACAAGTTAAACTTAAACTATTTATTATATACATTTTATTATAAATTCCAAAAACATTATTTGTCATCATTAAAACAATGAATACAACAAATTAAGATAAGTTAATTTAATGGAAACATGTCAATCATAATCAAAAGGGAAAAAATTTAGTGGTTGTTTGGTTGACAACTAAAAATGGGGGAAGTGGAAATTCATGGGACTTGCTAAGTGGGCAAGTTGTTTGGTTCACACAAAAAGTTGAAAATGGAGGAAATTAGAATTCATGGGAATTTCCACTTCCCACAAAACATGAGAAATAAATTACCAAGTCCCCCCTTGGTCACTCAAAATTCATGGGAATTTCAAATTCCCTTATATCAACCAAACAAGTTTATAAAATTTCTAGCAATTGCTTAGGGGAAATAACTTCCCATGAAATAAAAATCTCCATAGGAATTTACTTCCCATGTAAACCAAACAAGCACTTATATTAATGTAAAAAACTGATAGATATTTAAGTAAATGTAAGAAATGGGTAATGAAGCGGGTGATGGGTCGGGTGATGGATGAAAATTCCTAATTCCATCCATCACCCATCACCCGTCCATCATCCATTTAACTCGGTTTTTCACTCTTTTTGTTTTTTGGGTGGAGCGGGTGATAGATCATCCAGTGGATATGCCATATCTATTCCTCCCATTCAAGCAAATCTTAGCAAAAATGAGATGCATACCTCTTAAAACTTTTATCATAGCTATAAGTAATTTCAATAAGAATCTTAATCCCTCCGTTTGTTTTTAATTGTTACAGTTTCCTTTTTTGAACGTTTTATTTTAATTGTTACACTTACACTCTTTCTACATATGGTAAACTATCACATCTTTACACTCCACTTTCCTATACAAAAGGGCCCTACTAGTCCATTTAATATCATCTAAAACACCCAAACCACCCCACTCCACTCTTTACTTTCTTGCTTTTTCAACTCTCTCTCTCTTACTTTATGCATTCCCAATGTAATGATTGCCTTGATTTCATACATTTTCTTGGTTCTCTCCCAAAGTGAACCGTAACAATTAAAAACAAACGGAGGGAGGTTCCCTTTTATGAATCACTGAAAAACAACTATCTCAGTCAATACGACTTCTCATTGTAACTGAAATCTATTATACTTCCTCCGTTTTTTTTAAGTGATACATGTTTGCTTTTACGTTTTTTGAGGCAAAAGATTTTAAGTGTGATTAGGTATGTTTAATGGTAGAATAAATGGGTGTGGTCCCCACCCCTACTTTTTTTAATTACCCGGCAACCAAGGGGGACCACTGCCCTTAGGCGCCATAAATTGAAGGGTGGTGGGCCAGTATATAAATTTCACCAAAAAAATTTCCCTCCATTGCATTTCATCCCCAAAGTTCCCCCTAAAAACATCTGCTACCCTATTTAAGGGCTTACAACTTCCATTTTTTTTGGGGAGCAAATTAGTTGCTGTCACAGAAGCAAATTAAGTTCAACACAAAAAAAAACTCAAATCCAAAACACATCATTTACATCACAATCCATTACAGCAGCTTACAAATTTCCAATAATTACATCACAATCCATTACAGCAGCTTACAAATTTCCAATAATCCAAATTCCCAATTACTTAAGCAAAAACTGCATCAACACTATTTACAAAATGACTGATCCACCAAATGATTTCTTCCAAGCCATGGTTGATGAAGACAATTGGGAAGCCTACTATGAACAACTTCTAAAAGAAATGGAGCCTGACATGGACAGTCATTCCTCTCCTGAAACAGAAGAAACACATATTATTGTTAGGGAAAAAAAGCCAAATCTACCAAATGAGAAAAGAAGGCAAGCAATTGATGAGCTTTTAGAAATGCTTCAGCATAACAAATTACCATGTGGAGCAATTTCCAAAACAGCTTTGAAGTACGGTGTTTCCAGGGTGACAATGGACAGATTATGGAGGAGAGCATGTGCACAAAGAGCAAGTGGTGATGCCATTGATGTCAGGAACCAAAAAGAAGGCAGAGTTGGCAGAAAAGAAAAGGTATACAGTGAGGAATTCCTGCAATCAGTCCCTCTAAATTTGAGGACTAGTGTGAGATCCTTTGCAGGGGCATTAAAAATCCACCCCTCAGCAGTTTACACACTCCTCAAGAAGGGGAGATTAAGAAGTCATACAAGCAGTAATCACCCAAGTCTAACAGAAGCACATAAGTTGGCTAGGATGAAATGGATTTTATCCCATATTGAACCAGGAACCTCAACACAGCCAGCCAATTTTATGTACTTACAAAACATAATCCACATTGATGAAAAATGGTTTTATCTAAGTCCAGAAACTAGAAGGTTCTACTTGCTGCCAAGGTAAGATGATCCCTATAGGTGCTACCAATCTAAAAGGTTCAAGATTAAGGCAATGTTCATGGCAGCCACTTCTGAACCGATATTTGACAATGAAGGAAAAGTGGTACATGATGGTAAATTTGGCATTTTCCCCTTTGTGGAAAAGGTACCAGCAAAGAAGAGAAGCAAAAACAGAGAGGCAGGCACAATTGAAACAAAAGTCATTGAAAGAATCACTCAAAAGGTCATCAGAGACATGATCATTCAACATGTCATCCCCTCAATCATGAGTAAATGGCCTGAAGGAATGTCTAAAGACATATTCATTCAGCAAGATAATGCTAGGCCACACATAAACCCTGATGATGAGGAATTCAAAGTAGCAGCAAGCCAAAATGGATTCAACATCCCACTCATTCAACAACCACCTTAATCCCCTGATTTAAATGTTTTAGATTTAGGGTTTTTTACAGCAATTCAAGCTTTGATGTATCAAACATTTTCAAAAAACATTGATGAACTTATTGTAAGTGTTAATGATGCTTATGCAAGGTTTGATCCTCAAGTTATGAAGTACACTTGGCTACAATTACAATATGTGATGGTTGAAATTTTGAATGTTAAGGGTGGTAACTACAAAACCCCCCATCATGGTAAGGCTAGATTAGAAAGACTGGGCCTCCTCCCCAAAACTGTTTTGGTGGATCAGTCATTGATTGATGAAAGTGTGAAGTACTTAAATGAAAAAATGCCATCAAATGAAGAAGAAATGATCCTTTTTTATAATGACTCAAGTTTAACAACAACTGATGTTGGTTATGAAGAATGAAAGAATACTTTTCTATGCAGAAAAGGGTGAAGACTGTTTTGGGGGAAAAAGTGAAGAATGAAGTTGCTCTTTTTGTGAAGTTCATTGTACAGAAAAAACAGAGTACATGTAAGTAAGACATTTTTTGGGTGACTACTTGGTCTTTTTTGGGTATTTAAACTGCAAAACAAACCTTATGTAGCTAAGGAGGAGGATGGAGTACAAATTAGAAGTTGTTTTTGTAACTAGGTTTGTAAATGCAGTTTAAAACATGTTATGTTAACCATTTTAGAGTTATATGCAAGTATGATTGTCATTGCTTTCTCATTAACTTCATTCATTTATTGTTCATTAAGGGATTGATATAGGTGAATAAGATGGAAGAACCATAATATACATCACAATAACATCATTTGACCTTTAAATCCATCAGGGAGTACAGTGTAACTCATGAAGATAGGGCAATGTTACCTCAAGGCACACAAGTTGCCGAGCAATTCATTGACCTACTTCGAGTTCATTGTGAGTCCCTTCATCATTTGGATTGTTGAGTGAAATTTGACTAGGGACTCTATATTCTTTCAATTTAGCAAGGACTCACAATTGTGCAATACATACTACAAGCCAAATTATATCATCTAAAATTCATAAATAAGCATCTTCATCATCCATCAAATTAGGCATCAACCACTAAGTCAAAGCAAATGCTACTCAGTAACCATAAACATCATCATAAAAGGAATGAATTATCAGCAGCACCAGCACAGAATGAAGTCATCAACATTATCCAACAGAAACCAACCCAACAGTTATTATAGGGACTCATATATGCATCCAATACTAATCAAATGTTAACAACAACAGTTCATACTTAAGTGATACAATCAAACAACAATAACAACCATATGCCAAATTTGAAGGAATCAGCAGTAAAGCAAGAAAAAGGAAATTCACACCTCCCTTCCTCTTTCTAGAAGAGGAAGTAGCAGCAGCAAAGGAAGCCATATCTTTAGCAAAGTCGGATCTGAGGTAAGGTTTCCTCCCACCAGTGGAAGAACCACCACCACCAGATCCACCATGAGGGGACCCATCACCAGTAGCACCACAAGCAGACCCAGAAGCAGAAGGAGGGGCTCCAGATCTAGGAAGAGCACACAATTTCCCAGTAGCATCAAAACAAACCATAAAACCCTTTCTCTGCATTCTCTTACTGTAATCATACAAATCCTCTGGCTAAGGAGCACGTAGGGCACAGACAATCTGACCCACAGATCTACAGATTTCCTTCCCTTTCCCTTTGCAGCTTTCCTTCCCCTTCCCTTTCTCAATCTCCTTCAACCCTTCAACCTTAACTTCTTCTTCTCTGTCCTCACTCAACCCAACTTTTTCTTTTCCTTTTCTTACCTCGTTTCCCTCAACCTTCACCTTCACTTCCTCAGAATCAGATGAAAGTTCAATGTAATTGAAAGTGCCAAACTCAGAGTCGGAAGTAAAGCTTTCATCATCATCACTCCAAACAACCAGAGTGTTGTTTTTCTGGGCTTCCAGAACCTTACCTAAAGCTCGGCATGCACGGGGACCCATGGCCTTCTCTGCACCCCCACTCTCATATAATCGCCTTGGCCAAGGAGATCCATGTTCGAGAGATTCAATTACATCATATATGAACAAGGCCTCATCTTCATCCCTGGATCTGAAGTGCGCGTCAACCAAAGGCTTCAAATCAGGGACTTTTGACATTTTTTTTGGGAAAGGAGAGTGCAGATCTGATTCGAGTTTTGGGAGAATGAAAGTGAAACAGAGGGAGACGAAAGGTTGAAGGATGAACAAAGAGGATTGATGAGAGAGAATTAGGAGGATGAAGAGAGAGAGACGAGAGAAGTACAGAAACCCTAGAACAGGCTTGAGAAGGGGGAGGATGTTTGGAGAAGGGGAAGTGAGAATCAACTGATGAATGAACGAACCCTAGAAATGTGAAGGGTTTTGTTCATGAATCAGTTTTGATTCATAAATGAGGGGGGTTGGGTAGATGAATTTTGGTGGGAATCATTAATGAGGTAGGTAAGATTAATTAGAATGGGTAGAAGGATTTATGTTTGATTAAATAAGTAATTAAGGGTAATATTGTAATTTTGTAAGGGAAATTTTACCAAAGTTGGAAAGTTTTGAAAGTGTATCACTTAAAAAAAACACCCCTTTTTAGAAGGTGTATCACTTAAAAAAACGGAGGAAGTATAACATATGTGTACTTGGTAAATGATAATAAACTTAGCTTTAACTAACTCTAGTTTTAGAAAGCAATTAAATTCCATGTAAAACATATACACAACATATCATAAACCATACAAGAGATTTTATGACACTAACTTGAACTGTTATTAGCCCCCTAGCTAAATCCTTTTCCCAAATTAATTAAAATCCTTACTTAATATAAAATCAACATCTAAGTTTCATAAAATATATTTAGATACAAAAAATTCATTACAAAAACAATTATATAAAAATTTAGAGTTTTAAAAAAATATACAAAATATAAATTTTGGGCAAAAACTTAAAATGAGCATAACTTCCCCTTACGAAGTGCACATCAACCGTTTCTTGAGCCATTGTGAGTAAAATTTAAATACGAACAACTTTAGTGAAATTGTATTTTTGCTAAAAGCGCCAAGAAACTACCAAAAACACATTTACGAAACTGACCTGAGGTTTTTACGAATTACAACATATTTTCTTTGAGCATTAACCATCTAACTTTCCATACGAATTCAACTACTCCATATTCATTCTTAACTCATCCTACAACATTTAAGATCAAACCAAACCTCAATTCATCCCAACTTACAATAACAAGTTCCTACTAATCTAAACTAATTACTAAACACATGAATAAACATTCTACTCAATCAATTCCACATCCAAACTTCTAAACTAAAAAACCCTCAATTTAATTTCAATGTAAAAACTGTAGCTTTATAAACTTGATAAAAAATGAAATTAAGTTATGAATTCAACTTACCCACAAAAAGGAAGACTATGGATGAAAAACGCTTGGCAAAATCTCCCCTAGAACGTCTCTGAAGGCCCAAAAAGGCACTGAAAAACCGAGCTCTTGCTCCCGCTTCCTTCACTGCGGTGCTACACCGCCTTCTTACTAGTGGTGGTTGCAGATTCCGGCTTCAATGACTCTCCCCTTCTCTTCTTCGTTCGCTCATTCTCCTCCTTTTCCTCTTCCTAGCTCTCTTGTCCATGGGGTTTCCTCTTTACTTCTTGTTTCTCTCTCTTTTTTCTTTTCTTTTTTTTCTTCTTTTTTGCTTCCTCTGTTCTTCAATAAGTGACACAATTTCATAATATTTACTATTCACAATTTAGACTTTAATAAGCTTTGGTAATTTATATTTTGGGAAAAACATATTCATGTGGGATCTTGTTAGATTCATCTCAGTGTGTATTTTTGTAATATCAATTTTTGTAATTTTAATGTTTAAAATAATGCATTGAGAAGCGTGAAAACATGAAGTGTGTTAAAAAACTGAGAAAGTATTAACTATGATGAGTCATCTCATCTCTTCTCATCTCATCTCATCAATTCCTTCCCCACTCTCTTCCTTCCACGTACAATCATCCTACCTTTCCCCTTTTGTTGTTTTTTTCTTCCTAATCTAATTCCTATCTTATACAATACATATATCTAAGTACAAATATTTTCTTTACAAAATATGATTTAAATGCTAGAGACATATCGTATAATAAATATCCAAACTACTTAAAAGAATTAACTCTATATCTGAATAGGTAATTCCATTGAAATATTACAATATAATTAATTAGATGAATAATACTACATCCGTTTTTTTTATATGTACATTTGCTTTTGTGCGCAGATCAAGGAAAAAGTGCAAAAGTAAGAGAGAATGATAGTAAAAGTAAGGAAAAAGTAAAAAAGGTAGAGAGAAGAAAAGAAAAAGTAGGAGAGAAGTGTAATAATTAGGTGGGCCAACCTTCCATTTTTGGGAAACGGTAGAAAGGTACCCATTAAAAAAATACCCAAAAATAAAAAAACGGAGGGAGTATTTGTTTTTCAATAGTCATATAAGCCGAATACATATTTCTTTCAAACACAGAAATCATAATTAGCAATTATTAAAATCTATATATATATTAAAAAGCGTAAGCATATATTGCAATTCGCTACGTGTCACTCTCCCTTCTTTTCAACAATATTTTATCAACTTTATTCTCATCAACGTTATTCTCATAAAAAAATTGAAAATTGTCTATGATAAGACTCGATCCCGCGACCTCGAGTATGGAAGATAAATGCTCTAACCATTGAACCACTATATTATTGTTGGTTTCTTTATCAATAGTAATAATGATATTATATGTTTTCAATGAATAACAATAATTAAGTTACAATATTTAAATTGTATTTACGAATAAAACTACTACTCCAAATTTTGATTGTCTTAAGTTATAACTTTTTACTAACATCTTTCTACACCAAATTTTAGTTGTGTTAAGTTAGTAAAGTATAATACAGATGAACCCAGAGAATTGTCTGGGCCTAAATACTAGTTCTCTTCAAAGAAGGATATAATATATATGCAGCCCTGAGGTTGCATATAAGCAATTGAATAAGTTTTCTAAAATAATATAAAATAAAAAATTTATGATAAAATCACATGTAAATCGGTACAATTGATGGCTAATATTTCAAAAAAAATAAAACCTTTGCACTACTAAGAGGCGCATATCACTTTTTTCAATATTTTTTATAGCCCTATTAATAGAGGGATACCAGCCCAGTAACAAAAAGACGATGCAGCAACAATATAACTTAGATGGGCTATCATGATCCCACAAGTCCAAAAGTCCAATGAGAACTGAAAAAGTTAATTGGAATGTCCTTTGAGTTCACGCAGCAACCAAACCTAATAGGTGTAGCCCAAACATTATACCTACAAATGAAACAATTTAACAAAAAGAACGGCTCCTAGAGAGCTGGGAAAACTGAGTAATCTTTACAGGTGATCGAAAAAGCGGGTCGAATCAGCTATGTTTTCAAGCGTTACTAATTATTTTGTAGTAAAGCTAAAAGTTGGGTATTAAATTTTGACAAAAGTTGTATTTTGGCTATTCAAGTTGTAAAAGTTGCAGTTTGGGTACTGCATCTATTTTTCCATTCATATTTTGATCCATTTGCATTGAAATAATAAAAAAGCTACTTCCTCCGTTTTGATATAAGTGATACACTTTCTAAAACGGGGTGCTCTAAAATTAGTGATACACTTCACAAATTTTCTAAATTTGGTAAAATTTTACTTGTAAAATGACATATATACCCTTACTTAAACTTTTAAACACACTTTTACAACATTTAATAAAATTAATTAACCCCATCTAAACCTACCCACCCTATTAATTAATCTCTCTCCTCAACCTACCACGTTCCTCATCTCTCTCCTAATGTGAAACACAACCACCAGTCCACCACCTCGAAAACCCTAAAAACCATCTTGCTCCTCAACCAACCACCATAACAACCACCTTTTCCAACACCTCTCTCCATTTCCGTCCTTTCTTCTCTCTCCACCACTCATTCTGACGCCATCTATCTCCCAACACAAAGCAAGTAAAACGGGCTAGTGTGGGTTATTTTTAGCGGCCGTGGAGTTGTTTTCGAAGGCTTCTAGTGGTTTTAAGGGAGGATGGGTGGTTTTCGGTGGGGTGTAGGTGGTTGGAGGGAGGGTGGTGGTTTACGGCCACAACTTAGTGTTTTCGGCGGCTGTGGGTTGTTTTCGAAGGCAGACTGGTGGTTTTGAGGGAGACTGGTGTTTCGGTAGGTGGGGGTTGGCGGAGAGAGGGGGGGTAGTGGTGGTATGTGGTTGTGATTACTAATTTAACTATATGCATCATCCCTCACTTTTCATTGTTTAATTATACTTAAGAAATTTTTCCTCAAAAACGTAAAAGTGATACATACGGAGGAAGTATTACAAATTTTCCATTACTTAACCCTCTTGAATAAATTTAGGGCAATTCTACATGGCGATCTTTTGTTTTTATAAATTCTTTGTGGTGGACATTTTCATTTTGGATGCCATTTAGTGACGCTAAACTTATTATTTTTATTTTTTATAACCTTTTTTTCACTAAAAATACTTTTTTTTTAATTTCAACAATTACGTTTAAATTACAAAAAATATTTTCAAACAACTACTATTGTCAGCAAATTGATCTTGCAACTAAGAAAATAGCATTGCAACAGATTAGCAGGAGCCAAAGACTAAAAAGTAGAGTAAGTACAAACTTCAAAATGAAGGCAATTAATTTTCTTATTTCATGAAATTAACAGATTGATGATGATAAGCATGCTAATTTCGACAAAAGACTCTAAATTGGGCACGTTTAACTGAACTTAAGCAATTGGGTTTCTGAAAAAAAGACAAGAATTAGTATAATCCACACCACAGTCCATAGTATATGCTTTAAAATTACAAAATGATCTTCTAAAAATCAATACTTTGACATAAACCCCATTATAGAGAATTGAGATGCACGGACTAGCGAATAATCAAAAAATGATGTTATAAAAGACAGAAAAATAGAAGGAAAATATCTGAAAAGGGGATTTAAGAAGGGGCAAAAGACCCTCCAAACGATCAATATGGAAACTAAGAGGAAGATTAATATCACAGACAAGAAGAATCTGAACTCGTTTCCGTTCATCCGTAATTATTAATTTTAGAGTCTTGTGATCAAGTGTAAGTGATGAATAATTTTTTGGATTTTCGAAAAAATAATATTTCTAATTTAAAAATAAAAATTATTTTTAATGTAAAAACGTTTATGAAAAATAAAATAATAAGTTGAGGGTCACTAAATAGAATCCAAAATAAAAATGTCCATCACATAGAATTTATAAAAACAAAAATTCACCATGTAGACACTCCTAAATTTATTCATGATGGTTAAATAATGGCAAATTTTTAATATAATAAAAAAAGTTTATTTCTCCTTTATTTAAGTGGATGGGTAATAATAGCTTTTTATTATTATCTTAATGCAAGTGGATCGAAAGATGGACGAAGTACGTAAAATACAACTTTTGCAACTTGAGTACTGAAAGTGCAACTTTTGTCAAACTTGAGTACCCAACTTTTAGCTTTACTCAATTATTTTGCCCACAACACCAGAGTCAGCCTGACTACGAGCCACCTGGTGTCCAACATCCTAAAATTTGGGCCTGAACTTTTAGGTCTTTAGTTGATATTGAAAGGCTTAAAAATAATAACTATTGAACTTAAGAGAGTTCCACTTTCACAGATCGAAAGGTTGTAAATAATCTCTTTTATCTTTAGAGAGTTCATCTTTGTGAGATCGATCTGTTGGAAATAATACTGCATATACCAAATAAATCAAGGAAGAAAACAATTACTCAATGTGGAAGAACTCAACGAATAATTTGCTCCGTGAAGGAACCATTGCCTTAGAAGCAAAATTTGTCACCACCGATGAAGGTCTACACGATGACGATGCCCCCAAGGTTAACACAGCTACCTTCAACCTCGTTCACCCGAGATGGAAGACTGGAACGCTCAGAACTCCTTCACATATGAAAATCTCTCTAAAAGTGTTTAGGTTTTCTAAATGAAGGAAAGAGAGAATGGGGTAGAAATGATATATAAAGGGACGAAGAAAACCGCTAGAAATTAACCCCCAATTAAAAGAAGGAAACATAGAAACGTGGGCGTAAAACCCGCGGAGCAACGCTCCACGTGCGTGGGCAGGCCTCCACGAGCGCGTGGCTCCTCCCACAGCCGTATAAGCCTGGACTTCGAGAATTAGGAAAAGTTCCTGATTCCCGTAAAACCAACTCCCCTACAGTCATGACCCCTAACCCACGACCGTGTGCCCTTGCTACTCACATCCTCTCGCATTAAAACATCTCACACATCCGGCTAAAAATAATCTTTTGCTTGAGAGAAATCTATTTTTGAGATCGAAAGGCTTAAAGGTAAAATTGTACGAGGAAGGATATTTTTGTAATGACACGAGATAAATATCAAAAAAGGACGAGGATATGTTTCCAATGACGTAGAACCGGGAAAAATATCAAAAAACGATGAGAATATTTTTGTAATGGCGTAGAGCCGAAAAAAAATCAAAAACTTATAAGGAAATTTTTTGCAATAATGTAGAGTAAAGAAAAACATCATTTTTTTTTGTATTGGCATAGAGTTGGAAAAATTATCAAAAAAGGTTGAAGATCTTTTTGCAATAAATTACCTTAATCTTTTCCTTCATCGTTTCCTCACCGGAAATCGTCGTATAGTGATGATGGTGAATGATGATGTTGAACGCTGACCCTTCTGTTTCTTCCACACTCTCCTCTTCATTTTCTTCACATAAAGGAGAAATGAAGGAAACCCCTAAAAAGTAGAATAGAAAAGGAAACAATGGAATGACAATAATAAAATAGAAACGAAAGTCTGAAACAATACATGTCCAAGTACAAAAATATAAAAAAGGAGATGAAATAGAAAATGAGAGTAGAAATTACCCGAGAGAGAAGGAGGGAGAACGGAAAGTGGAGACAGAAAACCGGAGAAGAGTGTGGAAGAAAGATAAGGGAGAAACGAACGCACTACGGTAGAAGGCAAAGCAGGAGAAAAGAAGAAGGAAAAGAAGGGAGAGAGCAAATTATTCAATCTCTATAAAAGGGCAAATATGTCATTTTACTGTTCATAAGCTACAGTTGCACAAGTTCTCTCTTTTAAAAGAGTAGAGATATGGTGTTAATTTGGTAAAACATAACAACTAAAAAAATAAAAATATCATTAGAAAAAGAGAGAAGGAAGGATGCTACCGGATAGTAGGTGGGTGTAAATACCCGCAAATGACCCAATTGTTCCCTTGCTAATCAACCTTCTTAAAAACCATGTTTGTTTTCCATATGCTATGTAGAGTGAATCTTGCTAGAAATATGTACCTAAATCAATATTAAAGAAAAAAAACATAAGTAAAAATAAAAGCAATAAAACACGAGTTACTTCCCGCGAAAGACTTGTTTAAGGTCCTAAGCACGACCTTTCTAATAAATATCCCGACAAAGATCGTAAAAGTTTGTCATATGCACTCGCACACATTTCAATTATTATTAAGTATGCAATGACAAAATAAAGAGTGTCCATGAAGTGTAATGCAACTCCATGCTAATGAGGAGAGGAATGCCAAAAAGAACAAGGGTCAAAAGGGAAGATAAGAAAATAAGAAGAGGAATCAAAACAAGAAGACAAAGAAGAATAAAATGGCAAACTCTCCTCAAGAAACTCATTTTTCTTGGCAATCTCACTTCTTCCTCTGAGAACGACCGAATGGGGCACTTGAAAGTAAAATGAAGCAAGAGGCTTATCTAGTGGAGACATTTTAAGAAAATAAGGCAATAAGATGGGAGGGGAAGGAAGTAGGTCGAGCTTTCGTGAAAAGGGGATATGAGGTGAAGGAATAGAAACTAAGTTTTCACAAATGACTTCTCCTATATCGCAAGTCTTCGACTCACACACTTTTTCTACCAATGACTCCCTGTAAACATCTTTGCCATCGTCTAAAACCTCAAAAACATCATTATCACCAAATGAGGTATCTCACTCTCAAATTGACCAAGATATTCAATCGACAAGGAAGGGATTGGACAACATGAGTTTCCAAGATTAGATACCTCATGATCCTCAACATTATCCTCACTCTCGACAAAATTCACATCATCATCATTCCTAATCCAACCCTCATAAATCAACCGCGCCCTTAACAATGTTAGGTCAATTTCAATTTGCCGCGAAGGGTCATCGATGGATTGACGGTCGAATTTAGGAAAGGGCTTAAATTGACATTTTCTTTCGCATCCCTATCATCTAGTTTTGCTTCTTCATTCATGTGAGAAAGAACAAAGGTGGAGTAAGGATTTAGGATGGAGGTAGAGAGAGTGAGGTCAAGGCTTTTTGAAAAAGAGTTCAAGTTGGTTCTATTTGTTTTAATCTCTTCAAAATCGTCATCATCATACACAAAACCTTGAGAAGCATTAAACTCACGCAACAATGATGATAATTTAGCCTCTATATCACCCTTTTTCCTCCATTCTTCCTTAATAGCCTCATTCAACATGCTATAATTCTAAAATTTGTGCCTCAAACGGATTCAAATTAGAACTTATCTCACAAGTCATTTCTCCATTAACAAGTTGATCAAGAAGAATCTCAAAACTAGATTTTGATGGTTCGGATTGCAAAGAAAATTGAAAACAAATTTGAAGAGAAGGATCGCAATCAAGCACATGAGGATTAATCATAGGGTCATGAGGCGCATAATTGAAATTCATGCCAAAATTTGAAGAATATTGGGAAGTAGCATGAATATCATTCACGTTAGAGTGTACCTCGTTACAATGATCATATAAAAGAGATGGACTAGAATCATGCATATTAGGCTCGCTAGGGAGAACATTAGACACATCAAGGAACCTCATGCAAGAATTAGTATAATCATGACAATTTACATAAGCTTCCCAATCATAGGTATCCCTAGCAAACCACATGCAGATATTCCAAGCTTCATCCAAAGATATAGTTCGAAATTCACCATTAAATATATTCTCAATCACTTCTCTAGTATACTCATTTAACCTCCAATAAGTTATCTCACGAGCCTCCCAAATATTATACCCATGGTGATTGAGAAAGTCCTCAAGTCTATCAAAGAACTTCCAAAAGGGTTCATTTTCAAATTGAGGAAAAGAAGTGCTTACCATTTTCTTTGTTTTTTTTTATAAAGAATAAAAAAGGAAAAAACTATGCACAATGACCTAGACTCATCAAATTAACACAAGTCAATGAAAGCTGAAGTCCCCGGCAACGGCGCCATTTTGATATAGGGAAAATTAGGTCGTTACTAATCCCCCTAAGATCAAACTAATACCTAACTAGACCACTAAACTAAGTAAAGTGATAAGTAAGAGTCATTCTTCCACAAGGACTAAGGAACATCGATATGTGTGAATTTAACAATAAGCTAGGCCGAAAAGGAGTTGAAAGGTGTCAACTACCAACTAAAATCTATTAAACTAAACTAAGTACCAAAGATCAAATAGGATTAGGGAAAGGGATCCAACACCAACCAGTCATGATTTAGGGAATTAGAAGGGTGAAACATGGAGGAAAGAAAACCAAGCAACTAATTGAGGTTATTGACTCTAAACTAGCTCTATGCCCTCTCTAAAGGATGCATAAAACTACCTAGATCACATAATTAAGCCACTCTCATGGTCTCAAACATGCAACCAAGGAGATAAATCTCACTCTCATGAGTAATTAAGCAAGATAATAGCTAAGTCTAATCAAACTCCTAATTTCATACTCAAACACCCAAAATCAACCATAGTTTGGTTTTCACCCAAACCCTACCCAACAAACTACTCCATAAACACAAAAATGAAAGCTTTAGTGAAATTAACAACTAATATCATGATACTATACATTAATCTAACATTAAACTAAACAAAATAGACCATAAATAATTAAACTAAGCATGAATAATTAATCTAAAAAAAACAATTAAAATAAAGCAATAAAAGAAGATAGATAGAGTAAGAAATGCTCATTGATAATTTGTTGAATCTTTGAATACAAGCTGTCACCCTTGAATCTCCCATCTTCAATCTCTCTTGAGTTTTCTCACTTTTCTCTCTAAACTAAGCTATGGAGGCTAACCCTCCCTAAAACTAGGGTCTCAAGGCTCAAAGTATGAAAATTATAATTCCCCTAAGTTTGGGTCAAAATAGTATTTATACAACCCCCAACTAAGGGCAAAAAGGGAAAAGGAAATAAAATAGACGTTTCCGCAAACCCACAGTGATTGGGCGATCCATAGTGATGATCGCCCGATCACCACAAAGCAGGAACTTTGGGAGAAAAAAGCAGGCGTGATCGTACGATGACAAAGTGGACCGGGCGAAGCTTCGGGCGATCCACTGAAATCCGGATGGCTTTGTCTTCTTCTCCTCTTTTCCTTTCTTTTTGGGCGTGGGCTTCATTCTTTCTTTTCTTTCTTTCCTTCTTTTCTTCCATCCCTCTTCCTTGGACTTGGACTTGGGCTCTCTTCTTTCTTTTCTTTATTTCCTTCTTCATGTGGATTGACCCTCAACTCCTTCCATTCCAATCTTCTTTGCTTTGCACTCATCTTTTCCCTACATGTTAGTCATATACAAGAAAAATACAATCCAAAGCATATGGAATAGAAAATATAAAGGGAAAACCATGGAACATGAGAGAAAATCAAAGAAAATAATGAAAATCTCCAAATGGCATAGAAATGATAGAAGTAGGTGTAAGGAGCAAGAAAACACCAAGAAAAAGCAATAAAATGGACTAGAGAGCTACCCTATGAGTGCGATAAATCTCACTCATCAGTACTAGAGTGAAAATTGCGACAACAGTCAGATGAACCTTATATTTGGCACAAAGTAGTAACAAAAGATGCATATTTTTTCTTCATGTACAAATTCTCCAATTCTATTACTATAAACCAAAGTTAATTGGGAAAGAACATTTAAGAATATTGTACTCCATTTTGGTTTATCATACTTTGACCAATTATCTGAGAGATTTTTGGTCAAAATAGGACAAACGAAAAAAACGGATGGAGTAATACTAGATGAATTAATTAATTAAGGGTCTTGCTTGTTACAAGGGTTACCTTTTCAAGCCATCACAAAATCCTTAATGTATACTTTAAAAAAAGTTTGAATTTTTGACATAGAATATAGATGACAAATATCAAATATTATGAATTAATTTAAGATGCGTATCAATAATATTCATACTAACTGGTCGTATTTTTTCCTCCATGAAAATCGTATTTCTAATATCTTTCATGAATTTGTACTTTGACATATGTGAAGTCTCCAAGAGTGTTCAATGGTGATCAAGGTGTATTACCAATAAACAAGGGAAATGTCTATATATCGAAAACAAGCCCCAAAGTTGTTGCAAAAGCGTATTTTGCTCAGTTTGAAAAAGACTTCATGCAATTCCTCAGCTGCCAGTCTCAAGAAGTAGTACCTAAAGGTCGTATGCTCTTGACATTTCGAGGTCGACCATCTTCGTCAAATGCTTCGACATGGCAACCATGGAGCTCAAGATATTTACTAAAACATTAAATTGTCTTATTTCAGAGGTATTATATTCTTATTACATTTTAAATCAATAAGTAGTGTTCCTTTCATTTCTAATACTTTGAAATGTTACGTGTTGTCTTCACTGCAAATTACTGATTTAAACTGAGGGGTTTGTAAGCCCAATGAGTCCAACACGACTAACGGGCTCCAAAACGTATTGTTGGTATCGAGCTAATAAAGGTACGTGAAGGAAAAAGAGACAAAGTGAAGAGGATTTAAGATTGGTGAAACGGGCACAGAACCCGAGTGGGCTGAACATAGGCCCAGACGGGCTACTTGGATGCTCGGACGGGCTTTACTACTATTGTAGGCAGGAACTTAGTTTGAAGTTCAGCTCGGGCTGACGAGCTATCAGCCCAGCTGGCCGTGTGGTCAGACTCACCAATTTTATATTTCCCTCTTGTGTTGATATTGTTGCCTTATAACTCCGGTAGGATTATGATATTATTTTCTTAAGTTTAGGATAGTATTGTTTCCTAAGGTAGGATATTACTTCACTAATTATTATCTTATTAGTATTTCTTTTTCTATTAGCAATAGAGCTTCCCTAAAAGTAGAGGTCTCAATTGAGAATTATCTTAGTTAGGAGAAATTTATTAAAGTTTTTTCTCATAGAAATTAGCGAACTTTAATTTTAGAAAGATGATTTTGCCCTTCTTGAATAAGGAGGGAGTTCGATAGCATGACGATCACTTTATTTTTGTTTCTTTATTTCTCGTTGTTTTTGTAAGCATTTTGCTTCCGCTAGTGCCTAACAAGTGGAATCAAGAGTTTAGTTATAGAAGATGGAGAAAATTCATAGGAACAATGTTTCTCCATGTTAAAGTATGATTGAGGATACTCATTAATAAGGGTTGTCCGATACCTACGGACAAGAAGGCTGACGATGTCAATGCTTCAAAGTTGGAAGACTTGAAGCAACGTTTGACGTCAATAATCCGGTTATCTCTTGCCCTAGAGATTAAGTATGAATTTCTTGATTTGACAAATTCGAAGCAGTTATTGGCCGAGAGTCGAAGTCTTTGGAAAGTAAGTTTTTTCTAAAGACGAGGGAAAGACTCGTGGGGTTACTGCCTGTTTTTCCCCTTCCCCCAAAGGAAGTAGGCGGCAAGTAGCCTACACTCATACCTTTCAAAAGCAGATTGAAATCTTATATTTGAATAATAAATATCATACTTTAATATTAACTCTTTTATACTACTTTAACTCGTTTTCTATCGTTTTTAACAATTGGCATGTACTCAACTACTCATCTTAACAAGTCATGGATTTATCACTCGTTTAGCAAAGTTGGTGGAAACTTTTAAAAGTGAAGGCAAATAAATTTTACTCTTGGTATTGCTACCTCAAAGGTATAATTATGTAATTACTATTTTGTTGGTTGTACAAAACTTAGTTTGGATCACACCGTTGTATGATTCTTCGGATCTGAAAAAATTGATGAAGCAAGGAGGAGCATCCACTAGCCAAGGTGTGGAGTCTTGGTTGTGTCAACACATGACAAGAGGAGGGGTAAGAAAAATCAAAACTCTGAAGAAAATTGTTACTATTGTGACAAAAAGGGACACTATAAATCCAAGTGTCCCAAAGTTCAAGGAGGATTTGAAGTAGCTTTAAGAGAGGAAATGATTGCAAATCTTGTCTATGATGAGTATGAGTATGATGCTTTGTTGGTTGAAAGTAAACGACAGTAACAACCCGGATCTACAACCAACCTAATTAAGAACTAAACACAACGGAAATCCTAATCCGAGCTATTACCATCATACTCACAACGAGTGTGGACTTCAAAAAAAAACTTTAACTTATCAAAACTTTAAGACTGTAATGACTATATTAAAACCTTTAATCATGATAAACTATATTAAGTGATCCTAAAACACTTTAAATAACTAGATTTGGTATTAAAAATCTACAGAAAATTCGGCAAAGTTCCGTTTGTAATACGGACCGCCTAAAATTGAACTTGGGACTCGCGTCTGATTCATAAATATGTATCCTCAAAATCCAGCAATCAAAACCATTCTAGACTTTACAAACTCAAACCTTTTTAATTTAATTACAAATTAACTATTAACTATAATATTACAAAGCCGATCGACCTCGCCGTGATACAAATAGTAGGAATAACACATGGAACCTTCTTCACTAATACTAACTTCATGTACCTACGTATACCGGAACGTAGTAACAACCAAACTAGCAACATTTCATACCATTAGGCCAAACATATATGCAGGTAGGATACATTAATCATATCCTACAAATCATTTTTCTTTCAAAACATATAAATAAAATAACAAACTTTATAAAATCATTTCTTTCTTTCTTTTCTAAAACAAATCCTTTGATTTCTATTTTAAAATCAAATCCTTTCTATTTCCTTCTTTAAATCAAATCCTTTCCTTTTCTTTTTTCCAAATCTTTCCTTTTTCCTTTTCTAAACAAATCCTTTCTATCCTTTTTCTTTCAAAAAAAAGAATCAAAAAATCTAGGGAATGGAACGAACTTTCCTTGTCTTTGGGCTAGCTAGGCCCTCCGAATAACTATAGACAAAGAACCCTAGCTAGTATGCACACCCTACATACGGCCAAACCGCAGCAGAAGATCTAAGTCCTAGGTACTGATCAACGTACCCCCACAACTATTCTAAATATGTGAAGTCGAGACAAACCCGATGAAGTTCCAATTCCTTAAGATACCACTTAGGAATCCCCACAACTTTGCAAACACAAAATTATTCCCTTGAGATACCACATAGGCAATTCCATCAACTTTCAAAACATAAAACTATTCAAAATATCTTTCTATAATCTTTCCTTTAATTGCGGTTCAAAAACCAAAACTTTCTATATTTGGAGGAACATCCTCCCATTCAATCCATTCTCAACAAAACTGAGATAAAAATCTTTTAAAAACACTTCTTGTAAACTATAAAAATTTCTTTGGAAACTAAAAATTTCGATCTTTGAGGGGACTATAAAAGCTCAACTTGAAATACTTTGCTTGTAAACTATTAAAAACTCGAGTGAGAAACCTTACCTCTTCGGACTTTGAATGTAAACTATAAAAGTTTTGAATATGAAATCTTACCTTTTACGAATCACAGCAAAATAACCACCTCCAAAACGACTCTTTAGTGAACTCGAAAGCTACATAATAACATATATGAAATGGATTCCGGATGCTTGCTTCATATTTTCCAGAAAAACATAAAGGATTTTGTGTCATTGATACCTTGCCTAGTGGGGATGGGATGAAGGTTTTATCGGATCGATGACGTAATGTTTGAGTCTCACGAAGGTTGTAAGCATATTACATATTTAAGGTACATCCCACGCCTAATAGAAGCATTCGCACTTTAAGGAAGCTGATTGAGGATGGAAATACTATTGAGATGCATCAAGGAATCATCTGGATGGCAGAAAGAGGTACGACAATCATGAAGGCTATTCGCAACACAAGAAGGATCTTCATTGTTTAAGCATACGTCAAGTAAGAAGAGGTCTTGATTTGACGGGAGGCACCGTTGCCCTGACCACGATGCGAAGAAATTGATTGTTGATTGAAGAGTTAGTTGTGTTAAGCTCGAGGGGAGGATTGTTAAATTTGCTAGCCCAATGAATCCAACACGGTTAACGGTCTCGGGGACACGTTGCGGGTCTAGATTTAATAAAGGTAAGCGAAGCGAAAAATCAAAAACAAGAGGATCGAAAAGATTGGTGAAACGAGCATACACCATAGGCTCGGGCAAGCTCTACTATTGCTGCAAACAGGAGCTTAGTTCAAACTTTAGCCCACGGGGATGAGCTTTCTGCCCGGGCGAGTGCGCGGTCAAACTCTTCGATTTTATCTTTCCATCTTGTTTTCACCTTATTTCCTCATTTATAGTTCTAGTATGATTATATTACTGATTGCCTAAGTTTAGGATAATATTTTTCCTAAAATAAGATAATACGTTCCGAATTATTATCTTATTAGTATTTCTTTTTCTACAAGGAATAGAGTTTTCCTAACCTCTATGTAAAGAGGGTTGGGGTGCCAATTTCAAAGTAGAGGTCGTAGTTTAGCAATAGCCTAGTTAGGAGATATTTCTAAGAGTTGTTTCTCATAGAAATTAGCAAACTTTATGTAGAGAGGTATGTTCCCTAGTTGATTTGTAAGAGATTTTTATAGTACAAAGACTTTTCCTTTTGTTATTCTCTAAGCTCACGCTTTATTTTTGTTTTATTGATTCTCGTCCATACGGTGTTTTAAGCATTTTTTTTCTTCCACTAGTGCCACATAAACTATTTTTTACGGATTTAAACAATTATCTACTTGCTAAAACTAAATTTACTAATTAAAATTGATTCACCATGATTCATCATCTATTTGTTATATATGAAGGTATTGTATGTTACTGATTCATACTGATTTCTACTAAGCAACCATTTCAATTTTGACTAAAAATAATTTTTGTTGGATTTTCTGAGAAGAAGTTAGTGTGACCTTAGTATACTTTACAACATCAATGGTACTCCCTCAAATCGATAACAGATGTTTCAACTAGACTTTCACATTATTAATATTTTTGACTTGAATTAGATTTTATTATGCAAAGTGTAAGGTATTGGGTCAGACGCGTCCGACCATAATATTTGGTCGGACTACTTTCAGTTGGTTTCAGTTGGTTTCATTTTTGTTTCAGTTGGTTTCATTTTTGTTTCAGTTGGTGTCAAATTTTGTTCAGTTGGTGTCAATTTTTGTTCAGTTGGTGTTCATTTTTTTTTCAGTTGGATGTATTTTGATTTTAGTTGGTCTGTGGATAAGTTCAGTTGGATATTTTTTATGTTCAGTTAGATGTCTTTTAAGTTCAGTTGGACATTTTGTTCATTCAGTTAGATGCATTTTAAGTTCAGTTGATCCTTTTTTTCTTTCAGTTGGACCTTCTGTTCTTTCAGTTAGATGCATTTTACGTGTTTTATTATTTCAGTTGGTTTTGTTATTGTTTCATTTACATGGTTTTTCATGTTCAGCTAGTTTTATTATTCTTTCAGTTAGTTTTTCATGTATAACTGAAAACAAACCCTAAGTAAATGAAATAAAATTAGTTCTAAATGAAAGAAAAAAGAAACTAACTGAAAAAAACCTCAACTGAAAGAATAAATTAAAACAACAAATAATGAGAGGAGACAACAATCACTTACCAAAACAAAAATGAAACTCTTGAAAAGAAGCAGCTGGAAATTGGATTGTTAATGTGAGGAGAGGAGAGGACAAGTCAGTGGGACAAGCCTTCGCACCACCACAAAGACTCCGCAGCCGTCGACCATGTTCTGTTACTAATTCCAATTACAGGTGCTACAGGAGTAGAGGCATACATTAGTGTGGGACGGAAACTGGATGCGGAGATCGACGGGAGTGGTGGTGGTGGAAGGAGATGTTGCGCCATTGTTGCTAGTGTTGTTGCGAGAAGAGAAGATGTATTGGGCTCAGCCGTCTGACGGTAAACAATGCGTCAGACGGTCTGACCTAATACTTTCACATGGATTTATTACAATGCATATTTTCAAAATAATATATATTTTCTAATTTTCTAATATATAGTTAAAGACCTATACAATTAACGTTATGCGCAATTAAACGCGAAAAATTAAACCCAATTATATTAATCGGCATAATTTTTTTCTATAATATGAGACGGGGGAGGAGGCAAAGGGTTATATGAAGAAAATACTGAATCATTTTGGAATTGGAATATGATTGTTGTTTTCAATTATTATTTAATAGAAACACTCTGACTTTTGGATTGTTCACGTGCATGAACTTGGACTGTATCATATTGACTAATAATATATGAAATCAATATTTATAAATGTGAGATGTTGATGAATTTACCTTAATATATATATTTGAGTATCATTTTTTTATGTTTTTACTAAAAGATAGTTAAAAAGGCCAACAATGTACATTGACAAGCATGAAGTCAAAGTGTTGCATTTAATAACAAATAGAGGAAGTATTGTATGCTAAGCGATTGTACATGTTGAATTGTTGAAAATAATATACTCATTGGACATTGGTGGTCTTTTGGGATTGATCAAGGAAGCGAAGGTGGACTCTTCTAATTTTCCTTACTATTGCGCCTCTAAAGAGGAACTTGAAAGCCTTGTGAAAAAGCAAGGATCATTTGCTATTGAAGACACAAGGACAATGGCACATCATGTGGCTCATGAAATTGAGGACAAGTGGAAAAGATCCAAAATCATATCCAAATTCATAAGAGCTTTCTCAGAATCACTAATTTCGCATCATTTTGGAGAAGAAATTTTAAATACTTTATGTGATAAACTCACGCATATTGCATTCCATCATTTGGATCATGGTCAACTTGCTCAGCACCATACTGTTGCCATTTCACTTGTGAAAAAAGAAATATTTATGCAGCGCTGAAGAAAATTTAGCATATAATATGAAGGGAATAAAGAACACCTTAAGCACATTTGTAACAAAATGGCAGCTATTTTATTTAGTAATTATGTAGCTAAGTTGGTGATAGGATTTTAGTCGTATCACCTATTCAAAGATAAACCTACAGTCCTCTAATTATGGTAGTCAATGGAAGCAGGGTCGAATCCACAGGGAGACAGAGTTTCTAAATTAATATTCAATCAATCAACTACTCCAGATGAAATCAGGGAAGAATTAACTGAACTAAAGATTAAACTAAAGAAGACAAATTAAATCGAGGAATTAACTATGGACTAAAAATCTAGGGTATTAGGTCGGTCCACCATGCTTATACCAATCAAATAGGGTCAACTACTATCAAAACCTAAATCAAGAGTCGGGGGATTAGAGCATGTGTTGAGCTATGGTTAAGACTCAACGCTCATAGTTCAACATACGCCGCATGTTCACTAACGTAATCAGAACTACTGACGTGTCCTAGGCCTCTAGTCGTAAGACGGATCTGTGCAAACAACTATTAACCACAATCAATCAATGAAATTGTACACTGACATTAATTACTCAATAAGAACAAACCATATCACAATCGCCCTAATCAAGCCCTAGAAATTGACAGAAATCTGAATCACAGTCATGGTATAAACATGGCTTTCCTATCTAACACCCTATAAAGAGAACTACTCACTCATAATCGAATTAACAATAATAAAACTAATATGAAACCCTAACAATTGCATCATGAATAATTAAATACTTAAGCTAAGCAATTAAGAATAATAAAAGAGATTAGGGTAAAGAGGAATACCAATTGACAGAAAGCAGGAACTTTTATTGAAATCGAATAGGTTCAATCACCTTTAATCTAATCTAGAGTGTTTAACTAAACTAATAACTATGAGAGATAAAACTAGAATAAAAGACGATAAAAGATGTCTCCAAAATAATGAGGAAAAGGTATTTATAATACCCCTCAAAGTCAAACTAATTGCGGAAACAAAAGTCGAAAATCGCGAGAATATGCATAGGACCCGATCGGGCCTATAGTGAAACTTTTTCAGCCTTGTGTTTTGGGCTCAGCGTAAATGCAGCAATCAACGTGGGCGAAATCTTGGCCAACCCGATCGGGCCCAGCAACACAACCCGATCGGGCCTAGTGACAAATTGAGCCAGCATGCTCGCCTCGATGTCAGCAGCAAAATGAGAGCTACGAGCATCCGACCCGATCGGGTCGGGCAGAGGGTGCCCGATCGGGTCTGGGCACTTGTCTTCTCGCCCGATCTAGTCGGGCATGCCTTGCCCGATCGGGTCCACAACTTTAGTACCCGATCAAAATATCTTCGCCCGATCGGGCCATTTTTGCCCTATCAGAGTACGGAAATCTCCTTTTTGACTCTTTGGCTCTCAACTCTTCACGTTTAGAGGTCTTGGGACCTCCTAAACTACCCATAAAGCTCGTGAGCCGTCCTACGTGCCTCGTAATACCGTGGTTGCATCCAAATGGCTCGGGAATAGGGAGAAAACTCTCTAAAACCTGCAATGCAACACTAAAACACAAAACCACGACTATATACGATAGTTAGCAAAAAATAGCTCCCAAGAGCTCCAATAACGCACAAATTAGCTTGTAAATAAGGGAGAAAAGTCTATATAAATACGTGATATCAAACTCCCCCAAGCTAAACCTTTGCTTGTCCTCAAGCAAACAGAATATGAACGTGGAATAGACTGCCTCACCCCATAGATAAAAATCAATCAGAGCTCAAAACATTTTCAAGACTAAGAAACGTTCAAGCAGGCATAATTCAAGTTTGGCTAATCAAATCCATCCAACCACCAATCATCCAAGCAATTTATCAAATTCAAGCATCCACAAGGCATACAAGTCCTGAAAAGGGTCTCACAATGGTGTCACTCCTCTCTATTTTGTGGCAGGCAAAGAATATGCCCGAACACTCACCAACCCGACTATAAATACCCTTCCCACTCACACTCTCATGTGTTTAAGAAGGTTCAATGACGCTCATCCTAGTCAAGTCGACTCAATTAGCAGAAATACTATTTGACTTTGACAAACTAACTCGAAATCAATCAAATGAACACTGCAGACACGAGCTCAAGAGGACTTTAGAGGGTTGTAATGGGGCTTAGGTAAGAGGTAGGGGATACTTTTGGGTAATGTGGTGGAAAAACCAAGAAAGGGGGAGCATGAATCATTCAAACAAGGCCTAAGATGACCTACACAACTCCCAACAACACCATAAAACCACATAAAGTGACCCAACTCTCATAAATCAATGACCAACTCATACACACCCAATTATCAAGCAATGAAGCGAATATTTCTTTAAGAACGTACGTGAATGAAAGAACTTCGAATTCTTTTTTCATTTTATTTCATTTTTCTTTCATTTTCCTGAACTTCATTCACGCAACTCTAAATTTGCTTTTTCTTTTCTTTTTCTCACTCTTAAACCAGAACAAATACACTTTTAAATTCCTCAACAACCAAACTAAACCAAGAGACCAATTTCAAACTCAACCCATACAAAAGCTCCCCCAAACTAGGCTTGGAATAATATCAAGTGAAGGCCTTGGGCTCATAATAGGGGTTTAAGTAGCACGAAACAAGTCATTAGGCTCGGCGGGGCTAAGGAGGATAAAAATATATCAAAAATTCACTCTGAAGCTCAAGAATAAGACAAAAGAACGCCTCTATCACAGCTAATGCTACAAGTCATCGAAAATCAGACAAGTACGAAGTCAAAGTCAAGATCAATCCACTAAAGAGGAACTAACACACAAGAATAGACTGGATAATAATATGAATCCAATAGGCTTACAAAGAGGCCAAACATAGTCTAACCAATTCAGGTATGCAGCACAAAGTGGTGTAATATAATCAATTTTTTCTCGAAATCATAGCAATCAAACATCAAATCATAGCCTCAAGATCACAAATGCCCAGCTATCCAGAAAACAAAGTCAAATCATTTTCAAATAGAGCACAACACGGGGCACAGGGAGGCAACTAAACCAGTCATGGGAACCGTATTTTTTGATTTTTTCAGAATTTTTCGAAAGCAATAAATCTATCCTACAAAGCAGTAAAAGAGATAGAGAATACAAACAGAACTCCTCCCCCAAGCTGAATTTGGCAGTGTCCTCAATGCCAAAAGGTGACAAGGACTATGCTAAAAGGAAAAACTTGTTAGTACCCTCACTCTCGCTCACAAAAAAAAGAAGAAAAATAAAAATTAAAAATTAAAAATTAAAAAAAAAAGGAAAAGGAAAAAAAAAAAGGGAAAGAATACGAGTTGCCTCTCGCACAGCGCTGGTTTATAAAGGTCTCGCACGACCATAATCCTCCATCTCTCAAATAGGAGGGGCTTGGCAATGAGTGCCACCCTCATCAAACATCTTTCGCCTCCAAATGTTCTTGATAATGCCTCCAGACGATGAGGCAACCTTAGGTGTAGTTGGAACCTTCTCCACACCTGCTTCATCCAAAACCTCATCCCTGCAACAAGATTGTTCAAGCATAGGTGCCTTAACAACATTGGTTAGTTTAAAAGTCACTTTATCATCACCAACACTCAGAGTTAAAGACCCAGACTTGACATCAATGACAGCACCAGCAGTACACAAAAATGGCCTACCCAAAATAATAGGAATCTGGGCATCCTCATCCATATCTAACACCACAAAATCAACAGGAATATAGAATTTCCCAACCCTAACAGGAACGTCCTCTAAAACACCTAAAGGGTATTTTATAGAACGATCCGCCATCTGTAAAGTGATTTGTGTGCATTTAAGTGCTCCCATGTTCAGTTTCTTATAAACAGATAATGGCATAACGGAAACAGAAGCACCTAAATCACACAAAGCCTTATCAATAAAAATAGGTCCAAGATGGCAGGGTATAGAAAAACTACCAGGATCTTTTAACTTTGGTGGGGTTTTATTTTGGATAAAAGCACTACACTCTTCAGTAAGAGCGACACATTCTACCCCACCAAAGTCTCTTTTCTTTGTTATCATGTCTTTTAGAAATTTGGCATAAACAGGCACTTGGGTAATTAAATCTGTGAATGGAATCGTTACCTCAAGGTTCTTAACCATAGCCAAGAACTTACCAAACTGCTGATCGACCTTTGATTGTTGCATCCTGTGAGGAAAAGGTAGCCTTGGTGTAAAAGGCGTTTCAAAAACCTTCTCCTTTTTCTTCCCTGTCTGTTCAGCTTCTGCAGACAAATCGACTTCAAACGTCGAATTCTTCCTTTTTCCTTCCTCTACCACCTTCTTCTTCCCTGCAGTTAGGGTAGCCTCATCAACGGGCAATGGAGGGGCATCATATGCAATGCCACTACGAAGGGTGATGGCATTCACATGTTCTCTATGAATGGGTTGCCCTGGCAACTCACCCTGACGCCTCTGAGCATTAGTGCTTGCTAATTGTGCAACTTGAGCCTCGAGAAGTTTGATGTGCTTCTCTTGAGCTCTTCGTGCTTCCTCATTAGATCTTTGCATAGCTAACATCTGTCGCTCTTGGGCTCTTTGTGCCTCCTCATTTTCCTTTTGCATGCTCAACATCAGCTTCATCACTTCAGATATAGGAGGTTCTTGTGGGATTATTTTGTGGAGGTGGGGTGGGAAAATTTTGTGGAGTTTGGAAATTATTGTGGTTATGGAAGTTTTGTGGGGGTGGTCTTTGGAAGTTTTGTGGGGTTTGATAGTAAGAGGGTTTGGGATGGTTTTGTGGAGGAGGAGGATGATGGTTTTGTGGGTTTCGGTAGTTATGTGGAGGAGGGAAGGTTTGTGGTCTTTGTTGAAAGGCGTTTGCCTGCTCCATCTGAAGTTGACTGAACTGACAGTCATGCCCAAAGTGACCCTGAACACCACATACCTCGCAGTAAGATGAGGTAATGGGTGCTACGGCAGACATAGCATTGATACTCAAAGGAGGTGCTGCTGAGGAAGAGGAACTGAAGGTGTTAATCTGCTGACTCAGCTTCGCTATCTGCGAAGTCAATAATGCAATGGCATCTACCTCCAGTACCTTCCTCGTGAGGCTTCGGGAAGTGGAATGATCATTGGCTGCGAGGTTTGATAGAAACTCATAGCCTACATCCACTTCCTTATCCAGAAAAACTCCTCCTGCAGACGAATCAACAATACTCTTCGTCTGAGGCTGCAGACCATTGTAAAATGTCTGCATCAAGAACCATTTGTCCATGTTGTGGTGTGGACACTCTCTCTGTAAATCTCTAAACCTAGCCCACGCTTCCAGTAATGTTTCATCAGGATCTTGGGAAAACGTGGCTAGTTTGTTTCTGATTTCTGCTGTTTTAGTAGGTGGGTATACTCTCTCAGAAATGCAGCAGAAATCTCACACCAATCAGTTTCCTTCACGTCATTCAACCATTTCTGGGCTCTATCTCTCAATGAAAACTCGAACAACATGACTTTGAGTTGATCTGGAGCGACACCGGCATGTTTAACGGTTCGACAAAGCTGTTGAAACCGCTGCAGATGATTTGCCGGGTCTTCAATAGGATGCCCACCAAACTGATTTTGCTGAACCATGCTGATGAGTCCAGGCTTAATTTCGAAATTTGCCGCGGCAATGGTGGGCATAGTAGGTCCAGTGGAGAGACCATCTGGGTTGGGCACCCCATATGACTTCAGTGATTTTGACATGACTGAACTCAAGGTGTCTGTTCCAGAGGTGTTCAGCTGAACAGACTGCTTTTCTTTCTGATTTTTCTTTCGGATCCGCCTGATTGTCCTAGTAAGATCGGGGTCCGCTGGAATGGGGGAACCGTTTCTTTAAGACATGGGCATACAAAAGAAACAAAAAGAAGCAGTAAAACGTACCTCGATTGGAACAATGAAGTTCCAATGAGGTACAGAGAAGTAGACCAAATAATCAAATAAAATTAGGAAAATTGCCGTCTCCCCTGCAACGTCGCCAAAGTTTGATAGGATTTTAGTCGTATCACATATTCAAAGATAAACCTACAGTCCTCTAACTATGGTAGTCAATGGAAGCAGGGTCGAATCCACAGGGAGACAGAGTTTCTAATTTTATTTTCAATCAATCAGCTATTCCAGATGAAATCAGGGAAGAATTAATTGAACTAAAGATTAAACTAAAGAAGACAAATTAAATCGAGGAATTAACTATGGACTAAAAACCTAGGGTATTAGGTCGGTCCACCATGCTTATACCAATCAAATAGGGTCAACTACTATCAAAACCTAAGTCAAGAGTCGGGGGATTAGAGCATGTGTTGAGCTATGGTTAAGACTCAACGCTCATAGTTCAACATACGCCGCATGTTCACTAACGTAATCAGAACTACTGAGGTGTCCTATGCCTCTAGTCGTAAGACGGATCTGTGCAAACAACTATTAACCACAAGCAATCAATGAAATTGTACACTGACATTAATTACTCAATAAGAACAAACCACATCACAATTGCCCTAATCAAGCCCTAGAAATTGACAGAAATCTAAATCACAGTCATGGTATAAACATGGCTTTCCTATCTAACACCCTAGAAAGAGAACTACTCACTCATAATCGAATTAACAATAATAAAACTAATATGAAACCCTAACAATTGCATCATGAATAATTAAATACTTAGGCTAAGCAATTAAGAATAATAAAAGAGATTAGGGTAAAGAGGAATACCAATTGACAGAAAGTAGGAACTTTTATTGAAATCGAATAGGTTCAATCACCTTTAATCTAATCTAGAGTGTTTAACTAAACTAATAACTATGAGAGATAAAACTAGAATAAAAGATGATAAAAGATGTCTCCAAAATAATGAGGAAAAGGTATTTATAATACCCCTCAAAGTCAAACTAATTGCGGAAACAAAAGTCGAAAATCGCGAGAATATGCATAGGACCCGATCGGGCCTCTAGTGAAACTTTTTCAGCCTTGTGTTTTGGGCTCAGCGTAAAATCAGCAATCAACGTGGCGAAATCTTGGCCAACCCGATCGGGCCCAGCAACACAACCCGATCGGGCCTGGCGACAAATTGAGCCAGCATGCTCGCCTCGATGTCAGAAGCAAAATGAGAGCTACGAGCATCCGACCCGATCGGGTCGGGCAGAGGGTGCCCGATCGGGTCTGGGCACTTGTCTTCTCGCCCGATCTGGTCGGGCATGCCTTGCCAGATCGGGTCCGCAACTTTAGTACCCGATCAAAATATCTTCGCCCGATCGGGCCATTTTTGCCCGATCAGAGTACGGAAATCTCCTTTTTGACTCTTTGGCTCTCAACTCTTCACGTTTAGAGGTCTTGGGACCTCCTAAACTACCCATAAAGCTCGTGAGCCATCCTACGTGCCTCGTAACATCTCGTAAAGCCGTGGTTGCTTCCAAATGGCTCGGGAATAGGGAGAAAACTCTCTAAAACCTGCAATTCAACACTAAAACACAAAACCACAACTATATACGATAGTTAGCACAAAATAGCTCCCAAGAGCTCCAATGACGCACAAATTAGCTTGTAAATAAGGGAGAAAAGTCTATATAAATACGTGATATCAGTTGGACGTGTATAGTTTTATTTAGATGACAAGTATAAGTGTTCTATTAGCCCAAACATGTCCCGGGTTAAGCAGGTGAGGTATTTTCAATGAATAAACACTCTTTTTTTTATGTATGAGAATTTGATTTAGTTAAAAATAGATTTAGGGGCATGTTCATTAAGGCTAATAGTTTCAAATTTTTTGTTTTTATGATTTTCGATTCATAGTATATTGTAAAATAAACCTACAACTAGTCATAATAATACTAATCAAGTTTATTTTAAAAATTGAAACAAACAATTGGAAACTACTTTTGCTAGTTTTCATATTTTGGTTTTTAAAAATAAAAATTGAAAACAAAAACAACAATGAACATGCTAAGTTTATATAAATGTTTTTTTTTAAAAGGAGTTTTGTTCTACAAATTCACACTAAGCATTAACAAATAATTTTTTTAAGGAATATTATATTTAATATATGTTAAGAAATATTAACACTTTGCTAAAAGCCAATTAATATTTTTTGTACTTTATATAAGATTAAATTATTAACCCAATATATTAAATATTGGGTCATACAATGTAACGTGCTATAGTTTTAATCCATATGGTGATGTGGACTAATTGTTAGTCTAGAGGTTCAAAGGCTAAATATTGGGTCACACAATGTAACGTGCTATAGTTTTAATGCATATAGACTAAGTGTTAATATAGAGGTTCAAAGGCTACATGTTAGGCTAAATTATAATTGAAGTCTAAAATTAATTGACTAAGAAGGAAGTGTTGGAACATTTGTAAGGGTAATGGTTTTAGTTAGTTCACATATGGGGGAATTAAATAGAAGTGAAGGTTTTAATTCCGGAAAACAAGAGAAAAGGGGGGCAGGGCCAACTCGCGGGCCGCGACTAGGCACTGCCTGTGACGCTTAAGCTTTGTGATATGCCCGTTTATATCTGTTGAAGCGTTTTTGCTCGTTTATGAGCGGTTTTGCAAGGTTATTGTTGGTCTTTATTCTCTAATTTAAGGGCTTATTAAGGAGCCTATTAAAGGTCCTTAATGAGGTCTCTTGCATGTGTGACTATAAAGGAGGAGGCTCACTCCATCCTTGGACATAACTTGTGGTATTGCTTGCTTAAGAATATCTGATTAACTTTCTTAAGTATTCTTTATAAACACATCAAACACAAGTTCTTAAGGATTCACTTCTAAGATCATAGAAGTGAATTGTTTACTCCATTATATCTCATTAGTTATTTCGTGTAACCCGGTGATCCTAGAGGGGCGAAATAAAACTAATAGGAAAGCGTAGTTTCCGTGCCTTTAGTGGTGTATTATCCGGTTCCCTCTCGTTACATTATTCATTAAATAAAAATATATTAGTTTTAATTTCCTTACGGATATGGCTTCATCACTCAAGGACCTAACTTTGAACTTCCAAAAGTTGGATAAGTTTGAAGGGGTGGGTTCTCGTCGTTGGCAAAAGAAGATTCATTTCCTCTTAACGACTCTCATTGTGGTGTATGTTCTTACAACACTAATTGTGGATTATCCGAAAGAAGGGGTTGAGGAACCCTTGTAGACTACGAGGAGGCGAACAAAGTGGGAGAATGATGACTACATTTGTCGTGGTCATATTCTCAATGCACTTTCGGATGCCTTGTTTGATCTTTACCAAAATGTGGAGAGTGCAAAGGAGCTTTGGGATTCTCTAGAGGCCAAGTACATCTCGGAAGATGCTTCAAGTAAGAAGTTTCTTGTTAGTAATTTTAATATGTTTAAAATGACTAATGAAAGGCCTATAATGGAGCAATTTAACAAAGTTCATCACATTTTAAATTAAATAAGGTCACATGGTATGGTAATGGATGAAGCAATTGTCGTTGCTTCCATTATTGATAAATTACCAACTTCTTGGAAAGACACTATACATACTTTAAAACAAAAGAAGGAGGATCTTACCATGGAGCAATTAGGAACTCATCTTCGTATTGAAGAGGGGATCCGGGCTCAACATGGGGTTAAGGACACTATTACTAGTGCTACTAAGTCTACCGTTAATATGGTAGAGGTTGGTGGGTCTAATGGGACCAAGAAATCCAATGCTCAATCTAAAACCAATATTGCAAACAAGAAGAGGAAAACTCTCACTTGTTGGGTGTGCAATGGTCCTCATTTGTAGAGGGATTGTCCGTCTTGGAAGAAAAAGAAGACGACAAAGAAAGATCAACCTAGTGTTGGTCAAAACCAAGGTATGGTTGCACATGAAAACATAATTGAACAAATGAATTTTGTTGCTATGATTTCTGAAATTAATGTTGTTCAGGTTGATGATTCTTGGTGGATTGACAGGTTACCTGTTATTAACTTGTTATAATTCAAATCATAAAAAATTAATGTTTTTTACAGGTTAATTCAAATCCTCTCCTTTTCTTTGTTTGCTTCCGTCAACCGTCGTTCAATCGTTTGGGTGCCACTTCATCGGAGCCTCCTTAGATCTTCAGTTAGAAGGTCCACTGCTGCTGCACCATTTAATTTCGCCACCACCACCATACCAGATTCGATTCTCGACCACCGAGACTACCCGCCGTTAGCCCAACCTTGCTCCCTTGCAATTTCTCCATGGACGGCCTTACCCGAGTCTCTCCCTCCTTCAAAGCCACCGCACAACCACAAATCAGCCATTCGCGGTGCAATCCTCGACCACCAGAGCACCACCCAACGCCGCCCTTTCTCTTCCTCCTCTGTTTCTCATTGAATCAAAGATCAACATCAATTTGGCATTAAATCAATATGGATGCTAGCAAATTGAGAAAAAATATCCTTTTTTTTCTGTGGCCTGAGTATGGTGATTATTAGTGTGTGTTTTTTTAAATTCTTGTAGATAGGATCATGCATCATCTTTGAATTGCTTTTTGTTTATCAAACAATGATGTTTTGAGAGACTGTGAAAAAAAGAAGAAAGAGCTCAATAACACCTTCATGTAGAAATTGATTCACTGTCTAGTGGAGGAAGAAAGGAAAAGATGTAATTGTTTGGTTGTAGTTTTAAGCAGATTTATTACGAGAGTTGATGAATGGCCGACGGTAGCAGGGTTGTCAATAGCATGAGGGTGGAGTGGAGGTCTGACTTTGGGGGTGGGGAGGAGAGAGAGGGGTTATTTTTTTGGAAAATTTGTCAAGAATAAGTCGACCTTTGCGTTGACCGCTTTTAACAAGTCAGCCTTCGTTTATTCCAGTAGCAAGTAAACCTTGTATGTAATTTTCTTTTAACAAGTTTTTTAACTTGTGACCTGTTGAACCTGTAAACCTACATTTTAAACAAACCACTTCATTTGACTTGTTGACTTATCCCTCCACATTTCATCTCTCTCCTATTCCTTCCCCTCCACTATGAAGCTATGAAGAGTATCTGGGTAAAATGAAGTAAATAATCAGGGCGCAAAAAACAAAAAATTTAAACCAAATAATGATAATAGATAATATGGAAGACATATTTACTTGTTGCCATGATAATATAAAACAAAATATCTCGCAAGACTCAGCAATACGAGCACCATAGTTTGCCGATTTTTTTGGCAGCTTCTCCAATATAACCTCCACTGCTTCCTCAAATCCAACATTAAAGCATTTGATCAGCTTCATCCAAAACAACAAACTGAACATGAGAAAGATCCAAAGCTCCTCTCTTTAGCAAATCAATCACCCGGCCAGGTGTCCCAGCAACAACATCAACACCACTGCTAAGCGCACTCATTTGACGGGCAATTGGTGAACCCCCGTATACACACAAAGTGTCAAGCTTTGAAGACTCATAAAACTCCTTCTCAACCTGGCGAGCAAGTTCTCTTGTTGGAGCCAAGATCAAAGCCATAGGGTCCCTCCCTACCCCGTTCTTCTCATTATGACGTGTAATCTTATCCATGATTGGAATCCCAAAAGCAAGTGTCTTTCCTGTCCCTGTTAGTCACGGCCAATCATGTCACGGCCTGCATTGCAGGTTCAAGAACGGCTCTCTGATTTTGCTTGCGAATTTGCTTCAATTTCTCGGGATGTGCTTCGAAATAACCCTTAACTCAAGAATCAGATTTTGCTGCAGTGAAATGGTGGGGAAAATGACGTCGACATGGCCAGAAGAGAAGAAAGGATGGGAGTGAGAGAGGGAGAAAGATAGTGAGTCAACTTAGGAGAAGGAAATTGGAGATAGAGAAGTTGGCGTTGGAATGAAGGAGAGTGAAGACATGTAATGGAACTTGTGAATTTGGAAGATGGTGATGAAGGAGGGCTGGTGGTGTGGGTGGGGTGATGTCAGGAGGTGGTCTGATTCAGGGGGCAAAGGAGGAGGGACATGTTTTTTTTTTAATATGAATTTTAAAAAGTCCAATAAGGGAGTGACAAGTGTTATTTAACCTGTTGAAAAGGTTAACAAGAGGTGATAGTCGGTTTTGACTTGTTAAAAGCAGAGGGTATACAAGGTTTACTTGCTACTGGAATAAACGAAGGTTGACTTGTTAAAAGCGGTCAACGCAAAGGTTGACTTATTCGTGACAAATTTTCCTATTTTTTTTAATTACTTTTTAAATTATAAATGTTAAATGTTAAAATGGTTAATAGAGGAGTGACACATGTCACTTTAACCTGCTAAAAAGGTTAACAAGAGGTGATAGCCGGTTAAAGGTTTAATACCTTGTTATTGGAATAAATTAAGGTAGACTTGTTATTGGAATAAATTAAGGGTATTAAAGGTATTAAAGGTTAACTTGTTATTGGAATAAATTAAGGTATACTTGTTAAAAGCGGTCAATGCAAATGTTGACTTATTTTTGACAATTTTTTCTATGTACAAAATCCTAAATTAATAGGACAAGGCTAATAAGATTTTGTTCAAAGTCTTATTAGCAATCCTAGTCAATCTAGATTGCTTAGTTAAGAAAATTATAATAGGAGTAAGTTAAACAAATCCTACTTAAACGTAGAGGTGTCAAAAATTGATCTGATCCGATAATCCGATTTGGTTCGACAAGAATCCGATCTGGTTCGATCTGAGTTGGAACGTATCCGAAATCCGACCGCTATCCGACCCGACAGTAATCTGATATTGGCTTAACCCGCTTTGATCTGACTCAAACCCGACCGGCGCGATCCAAAGTCTATCCGAAACCGATTATACCCGATATTCTAAAATTTTATCAGACCGACACCCGATCTGAAACTTACCCGATACCCGCTTGAATCTGATACTTATCCAGACAACAGCCAAGCAGGTAGGCAGAGCAGAGCTCAGCTGAAGAAGCAGAGCAGAGCCTACCATCCAGAACGGCAGAACGAAAATGAAACAACACCAAACAGATCTATGAAACAAGGAAATAAACAATCGCATATGGAGACCAAAGGAAAGAAAACCCTAATTTCCAAAACACAGGCAAATAAGTGCGTACAGAGGAAAAAAGGGAAAAAACTCATAAACACAGAGAAGATCACATCCAAACCATCCAAGAAGGAAAAATCAAGAGTAGATCCAAAAAAAGGGTTTACCTGAATGGAGAACGGAAGACGCTGAGAAAAGAGAAGACGAAAACCACAAACGCAAAGTATCAACACTTCAAATTGAGGTCCAAGCACAGCCAAATCCCAGAAAAATCAAGAAAAACCACTTAAAATGGCTAGGGCAAGAGGAGATTTTTGGGAAGCAACAGGAAAAATTTTGGGCAAGAGGTTCGAAAGAGAAAAGAATGAAAAGTTTCACAAAGGGTTGATTCAGCCTTTAAATAGGCATAATTCGTTCACTAAGCATTAATTTGTCATCATTACATTCCTTGGGAACCCAAAGAGTCACATCAATTCAATTCAATTCAAAATGAATTAATGACCCTTGCTCAACACCCCAACCAAATGGACGGGAAAAATGGAAGCATTCTGGAGTCTGTGAAGAGCAACTCCCAGAGAGTCACGTATCAGTCTGCGAAGAGCAGAACGCCGGACCAAAAACAAACGTACCCAACATATTGCAAACTGCAAATACTGGGTCCGGGGGGCAAATTGTATGGGGTCTGCCCAGCAGACCTCCAGCTGACCACTGGTCCTGCCACTCCACGTCAGAGCGCCAGGAGCAGAGCAGACCTCATCAGGCAGACCGCTCCGGACATAACCTCTATGCTGGAGTTTAATGAAGGCCTTGTTCCACCTTGGCCCACTTCCAAAGAGGCCCACTCACTTTACTAGGTCAGTTACAAGTCCATGTCTCATATAAATACCCATGCCCATGCATGGGTAAGGTACGTTCAATCAAACACTCACAAAATACTTGCACTTGATACTCGTTTTCTTTCTACTAGAGATCTTGTGCTCAACTTGGACTGACTTAGGCATCGGAGAGGCGATCCTCGGAACCACCCCCGAGGTTTCTCCTTGTTTTGCATGTAACCACTACCACGAAGGACGTTTGGGAGCCACGTTCCACCAAGTACCCACCACCACATACACTGTAGCTGTCTTGGACAAAAACATATATATATATATATATATGCTCAGTTGAGTCCAGCAAGATACCACTTAACGTAATAGTAATAATAGTAGTAAGCATATAACCAGTTAGATGGAGCTATCAATCTATTTAACATAATGCTCCAAGCTTAACATGACCAAAATAGTAATAATATTATAGTGTTATAGAAAATAGGAGTATTAGCAATAATAAATATATAAAAGTAATAACGATAATAACTACAATAACATAGAAAGTAAAAAAAAAAAAACAAAAATACCGGTCAAAAGCCTTAATTCACAATTTTTTTAAACTTGTAAAAAGATTTGTTTTAAGTAAATACAATTATACTATTTTGTAATAATAATAATAATAATTTGTAATAGTAATATGACTTAAAAATACTACCACACAAAAATTTCAACATCAAAACTAATCTATTGAAATTTGAAATTCAAATTCAAAATCCAATTTTAAAAGATGAAATATGAAATTTCATCTCTTAGTTTTTACCACTTTTTGCCTCTAAAACACTAGATTTCTATGCACGCGATGCGTGCGACAATAATTTTACTATGAAATTTTCTAATCTACAGTAGAAAATTTTATGGATAGTCGCATCTTACCACTTAAACTTTTCATGTTTTTAGAAACTCCCACCTTAATGATTTTATTTTTTAGATTCCACCTACCCTTTACAATTTTTTTAAAAACTTCCACCACTTAACGGTTTTTGTCAAATTTTATTAACAAAAAACCGTTAAGTGGGTCCCACATATATTTTGTTAACAAAATGGAACTTGAAATAGCTGCAATTCTTTCCAAATAGTTATAATTCGTTTCAAATTTGCTCTAAATTTAATTTGTTGAGGATTTGCCCTTAAATTGATGAAATTGACTTCAATTTCAGTGTAAACTAATAATACAATGTATATGTGAGGCCCACTTCACGGTTTTGTTAACGAAATTTGACATAAATCATTAAGTGGTGGGAGTTTCTAATAAAATTGGGAATGATAGGTGGAAATTGAAAAGAAATATTCATTAAGGTGGGAGTTTCTAAAAACATGAAAATTTTAGGTGGTTTTGAACAAAAAAATCCTAACTTTATTTGCATACGATGTGTATGTGTTTTGGCGACTGTAACATGATAAAATATGAAGCTACACAACATATTTTATTTTCAAGCAAAAGTCATTTTGGCTCATTTTTCTGTGAAAACATCCTTTACTCCCCACCATCAACTACATCTTTTGTTATATAGTACCCGTTAAGATATTTTTTGCGCATTGTCCAAATGAGAAAAAATTCAAAATTACTTGAAAATACTTTATTATATTTCTCACTCATGTTAAAATACTTTATCAGGATCAATTTGATCAAATGTGCCTTCACTCATGAACAATCAATTACTCGTGTATTTCAAAATAAAAAATTTCAAAAGTATATAAAAGTATAGCAAAATGGGTGTCTATCTATAGATCTCAAGAAAATATAATCGTTGATATTTTTTAAATTGTTTTTACTTTGTAGATTTTTGGATATTTTAGTTAGAAGTTATGAACATCTTTTACTAAAATTCTGATGGCTAAATTTGGAAATAAAACTTAATTACTTAATAAACTCATTGATTTATTTTAATTTTTTTTCCTTTTTTTCTTTTTGGTGTCCACCCCCACCTCTTCACTTACTTCCTCCGTTTCTTTTTAAGTGCTACATATTAACTTTGCTACTATTCATCCATTATAATTTGACTGGCTTTTACAATTTATGCATAAGAAAAAATATAATCTTGTTGGATCTTGTTTGATTCGTCTCGATGTATACATTTTTAATATCTTGTTGTCATAATTTTTACAAATGCATAATTAAAGATAAAACCATATAAAATGTGTCTCGACAAGTGTGAAAAAAGAAATGTAGCACTTAAAAAGAAACAGATGAAGTATATAATACAGATAAGTACATAACCCATTCTACTAATATAAAAAGACAAAACCTATCTTACCTCCCCTTCCTCTCTCCCCCCCACCCCCTTCAGTTAAACCCTAACCGGCTAACCCTTCTCCCTTACGCCCCCATCCCCTTCAATCAGCCAAACTTCTGCCCCTCCCCTTTTTGCTTTCACCCTGTTTTTTCTGTCAACTTATCTCTGTTTCACTTATTACTTCTTCTTCTTTGATTATTTGGATATCGATTATTGATTTTTCACAAGTTTACTGCAAAATAATTATCATCCGCGTAATTTAAGAGATCCGAATGGATAATTTACAATAAAAAGAGATAAGTTTTTACTCTCATCTCTCAACCTTGAAGATTTCTCGTTTGAAGATCTTGGTTGCAACTCTCAAATTTTGGAAATCTGTTTTGGATTCGTTGTATTCTTTTTTTCGTTTTCAATTTAATTCATCTGGGTCATATTTTCGTTTTTTAAAAATTCATTTGTTTCGTTTATGAATATTTTTTATCTGAATATTTTCATTTGTTTCTTTTTTTTTTAAAAAAAAGTTTACAATTACCCACAACAATTGCATTTGTCTCCCGATTTCGCCAACGAATTTTACAGACTGCTTGTTGATGTTTGGTGTGAATGGAGATGAGGGAGTGGTGTCTTAGTGGTGGTGCAAATTAGGATGCTTGAAAGGAATGTGCTTAGTGCTGGTGCTAGTGGAGATCAAGAGATGCTGGCTTGGTTATGGTTGTAATTGAGATGTAGGGGGTGCTGGTTTGATGGTGGTAAATAGTGATGGAGTCGAGAGAGTTTTTTTTTATCTTTATTATTGTATTCATTTTTCCACATCTCTTATTTCTAATTGTTTTTTCATTTTTATCATCATTCCTTTTTTAATTGTAGTTTTCTGGTCTCTTGAATTGACAGGATTGTATTGGACCGAAATTCTTCACCCAATTGGAGCTGAAATGGACTAAATTGAATTGGAATTAAAAAATAACTGATTGATTAGTAGTAATATTCAATACAAATAATCAAGTAAATATCATATAGTTCAATATAATATATGATCTAGTTAACGAATGCCTTTGGAGTTTTAATCAATATATTTTTAAATTATGGAATGTTATTTGAAATTAATTCAATTTATAAATAATGATTTTAGTAATAAGAAAGAGTTGTAAATATTAAAGAATGAGTTACTACACAAGTATGTCTTTGATAATCAGTTAAAAGTGTTTAAGTCATTGACATTTGTATTCAGAAATGAAACAAATAAATGTATTTAAAAGGAAAATTCATATGTAAAATGTTTATCTTTTAAATGGATCAATCCATACTTCTTAAAAAGCGGGAAGAAACATTACTGTTCAAATGAACAGTCCCCAGTGATGACTCACGCGTATGGCACTGTTCAATACTCCTCATCTATGTATATGCACTCCTCCACATACCTGGTCATTTCACTTTGTTTGAAACCCCAATTTCACTCCTCCTTTTCCTCTCTCTACATCTTCTCGATCAAATTGCTGTTCATTTGGCGAATGCGAGCGCTCGAGTTTGCGACCCATGCTTCACTGTTTGGTCACCTATCTGGTTATGGTTTGCGACCCATGCGGTTTGGAAGGAGTTGTCCTTTCGAGATGGGCTATGGAGTGGTCTACGTCTGAAATTGGGTTTTGCCTCAACCGTGAATTTGTTCTTGAAGGTTAGCCACGCTTGAATTTTATTGTCTGTGTTTTGTAAAATTTATACTACTGTAAGTATGTAAGTTTGTTCTTGATTTGTTCACTCTTACTCATGCTTTGGGGGGTAGATGTGCTGCTATACTTAAGTAGTATAAACTAAAATATTCTTTCAATTTACGAGCCCTTTTGGGGGGTACATGTGAAGTGGGATCCAAGTACTACTGTAAGTATGTTCTTGAAAATTGATTGTTTACTTTTGATTCGAATTGTGTGAGCAAAATGCGATTTGGTTTGAACTTCATATGAATTGAGAGCTTTTTAAATTTATTTTTGCAAAGTTAATTGTTCATAGATGCGATCCATGAGATGTGTTCATGAAACCTTACAATACAATAGCTGCGACCCATGCTTAATTGATGGAGTTTCTACGTGTTGCAAGTGAATTCTGGGGCTTGTTTTTTGTTATATTCTTTGGGTTGTGTCTCAAAATGTTATCTTACCGTTTGGAACTTTGCTCGTTTTCCTATTTCCAAAGCGTTGTTGCAAGAGAAAGTTGAGGAACCTACGTTAAGATTAAATCGGATGGAGCACAGTGTGGTCTTGTAAGATTTTTTTAATCTTACTTTATGCAAGATTATTTAGTCTTGTGTTTGTTTGATTAAAAGCGAAAAGTATTGAGTTTTATCAGGTTAATTTAGTTAATTGGGTTGTTAATGGAATTCGTCTTTTCCATCTATGAGAAGAAGGGTCTTTAATTGGTTGGATTGAGGGTTACTCATGTCCTAAAACAATAGTTGAAGTATGTTCTTTCTTATACCTGTAGTTCTTATTTTGTTTTCTCCCTAAATTTTTGAGACAAGTAAGGGTGTCGAAGTACCATAGGTTAAGTCATGCTTGTGCGTCTCAGACATGATTATTTTTTGTGTATCTCGATCATTAACTCTGTTAGGTGCTATTTTGTCTACAAAATTACAATTTTTTAAAATTTTGATAAAAAAGCTTTAGAGGTGTGTTATTTATGAAATTGTTATGGCTTTTTTCGCTTTGTGTGTTTCCGGGCTTCTCTCTAAGCATGGGATTAATCCCGTGATGGGTCTCTTTTGCTTACAAATTTAGTGAAAACTGAAAAGATTGCATGTTTGTGATACATATAACTAATATAGTAATATGTGAAGTAATATGGTTAGGGTTGTAATTAACATTTTAATGTAAGTATATCGTGGTTGTTTAGCTGGTGCAGTCATGAGTCCCGCATTTTTCATGCTTCCTTACATGCATTTTACTTACGATATCATATGATAAATGGAGGAATTTGTCTCAATCCATGCTAGAAAATGGGAATCAAGTTTTACTTATCGGATAATCTTTTGTTTCCAGACTTTGCTCTTCCCCACCTCAATTTCATTTGCCTTAAGTTCCAATAATTAAGTCAAATTGAAGGTAACAACTTCAGATAGGTTAACTGCTTAAATTAGATAAGTTGAGTTCGGGACCAACTAAAAGCATATATTTTAAGTTCAGCGCTAATGAGTCTAAATAAATTAAGATAGGAAAGGCACTCGAATGTTTGCAACTTTTAAAAATGGCCTAGGTTTGTAAATGATAGCACTCCAGCTCTTACAAGATGGTGATTAGTTTCTAGGTTCTGAATCCGGATTTCTAAATGCAGGACATGATCAGGTGCCCTGAATATGCATTTTTGCTGCCATTATCCCGACTCTGGTGGTAGCAGGTAACAGAATTGTACTTTTTTTTACCATGTTGCTTCACAACTAGCACAACAAAAGGAGTTTAATATGATGAAACCTTCTGCTTATCACTATGAAATGTCAATGCTTGGATTTACGATATGCTCAATAACTAATTCCCTACAACCTTTTCCACCTTTAACAATTTATAAGGTATGTTTAGAAGTTTTACTATGCCATTGCAGACTTTGCCATGTGGAATAATTGGACTCCTTCCATCAAACGGAGTTCTTCCTCAATCTCCTATGCATATAAAGCGCCTCGCTGCCCTCAACACGCAGGTGAGTGTAGAATTTCAAATGAAAATACATCATGTTGCTCTCCTCTCCCAATCCTCTTATCTCACCACGACTCAACCCACTATTCATCATCCCACCTTAACCCCCCGTGTAAAACCTCAACAAGTCATCCTTCGAGTGCGATTTCGATATGAAACCAATCACACTCTAACGCACACGACATAAAACAAATCATCCTTTGAGTGCGATTTCAATATGTAACCAATCGCCAATCCTCTTGTTTTTTCATCATGATTGTTAGTATTATTAGAATGTTTGCTTTTTGGTGTATACTACAATTTGAGTTGTTTTTTGATTGTGTTTACTCTTATTTGTTAGTTTGAAATTTATCATCGGCATCTATTAGATGGGTGTTATTCCTTGCATTTGGAAATAACATGTATGTTCTAGAGGGTGATAACAAATGGCCATGGAGGGGAAGAATATGAAAATTTTGGAAGAAGGTGAGGATTTAGATATGTTTCAGAATTCTTTTGCTTCCCTTGTACCGATGTCTCAATATGATTATTGAATATGAAAATACAATTATAATTACTTGGTTAATGTCTATCTCAAAAGTTCATTTCCACACCAAATTCTTTATGGTGTGTTTGGGAATATGGATTTCATTTCCAAATTCTAAATTGGCTCAAATGAAGTATTTGGGAAGTTTTGGAATTTGGAATCGGAATTGGCCCAATTCCAATGAAATTTCAGCCTTTTTATTAATAGTCCAAATGTAAGAATTTGAAATTCTAACCTAAGAGTTGTCATTTGCAATTCCAGATTTCTCCCATATTTTCTCTTTCTCTCTGTCTCATGAACTCTTCATCATTTTTCTCCCCTAAATTTAAACACTAATTTTCTCTCTCCTCCATTAACTTCTTCTCAGAAAACGATGAACCTGAGTTTTGTTGCTTCTTCAACAATGGCAATTTGTCTTTGTTGCTTCAGTTCCACTCGATTTCTGCCGAAAGAAATCGATTTCGCTGGTGTTAATTTTTGCCGTAATACTGAATTATCATGTGATTGCTTGTTTCCTCATGTTATTTTATTGATTTGCATTTTTTGATAGAACTTTTACAAATTAAATTGGATAAACAACAGTTTTTGGAAAGAAGAATGTTTCCTCATCTCAACGCTTCCTTGAGTGAGTAAAAATTTTGGTGCAACTTTTGTGAGATTGATTTTGGGAGTTTTTCAAAAAAAAAATTCTTGATAGGAAGTTGACGAAATCTAAAAGTAAGGGGAGAGAAATTATCATCCCGAAACTTGGAGAGAGAGAGAAAAATAATGTTCATTTATTTTGCCCTTTTCTTATTACCTCCATTTTCTTCATATGCTAAACTGATTATATGAATTCTTGTTGTTTGTTTTAGAAACAGAAGCTTGATGATTTTACTGTAAGATTTGCATATTGGTGAAATAAATGGTTGTAATTTTGCAATTTAGAATTGAAATCTCAATGACTCTCCAAACAACAAGTGCATTTGAAATTCCAAATTTTTTCCAAACTGATCATTTGGAATTGAATATGGGAATTTGCAATTCTAGAATTGAAATTCTAGAACTCAAATGAAATCTATGTTCCCAAACACAACCTTATGGAGTTTTATTTAGATTTGGGTTCGGATGATTCTTTTTGTAAAAATGACATGTAGGTTTATGAAAATTTGACAATATAAAAAGATGTAACAAATTTACAAGTGACATTAGTTTACCTAAGAATGAATATTGAAGTTTGCAAGTGTTATGCTGATGGGGTAGGCCAATGGTCAAAACGGGGTTTGAGTGGAACCTAATTAAAATAGCCTGAGAAATGCGTAGCTTAAGATGTGAGGCTTTGCTTCAGTGTCAAACTTCTTTGTATCAAACCTAATTAAACATCCTTGATGACGAAGGCGTGTGACCTTGGCAACCTCATCCACTGTAACTTTGAAGTGTTGGGAAGGACCGTCACAAAAGGTAACGAAATAGAAGATGAAAAGACATTAGTAAAAAACTTTTTGCTGAAAAGGCAATCGATGTGACCATGTGGTTTGAGCTTGTTTATTCCTTCCTTTATGTGTGTTTAACTGTTATTAATTGCTGCTGCTTCATCAGTCTGGCTCACCTTTGTTGTAGTATACAAAGAAACAACAAAGGAGAAAAGAGGAATACGTATAACCTTCTTTATGGCAGGATGTTAGAAATGGAAGCCAATTGTTGTGATACTTGCCATTTATTTCGTCAGAGCGGTATTATACATCCTATTTAAGGAGATTCTTGATGAGTTATAATTATTTACAGACTGACTACTGCTGCAATCTTTTTAATGCCCATTGCCTGCTTCTGTGAAAGGTATTAGTCTGAAGACATTTCACTGACCTTGAACACCTCTCTGAAGTTTTTTAAAAAAAACGAGCGTGGATAGGAAGTATTGAAGAATAAGATGCAACTAATGGTTGTACTGTATTGCAGGAAAAGTAGAACAAAGCTCCCAATTACAATCTTATGCTATATATTCTTCAGCGCTCTAATTGGGTGAGATGAAAATGCCTTTTGCTTACTAACCTATTGCTTGTATCCCCTTCTCCTCAGTATGTGTTCTTTGAGCTGACTGGTTTAAAATGTAGAAATGTTGAAGAGAGGGATGTTTTTTCAGGGCAACACTTACTCAGGACCTTCTCGGGACCAACACACTTCTGCTGTTTTAGCCCGTGCATTTTCCAACATGAATCCTGTATTCACTTTCCTTTTGGCTTTATTACTAAGGTAAGATTTTTTTCCTCTTACGTTTTGGTTCCAACTTCTAACTTAGGGTGTAGAAAGGAAACGTAGGCGAATAGAGGGAGGAATGGTAACAATAATTGTCCCTTTATTGGGTGTTTGGTTCTACTATAGAAAAGATACTGGTATAAGTGTGACATTGAGGAGGGCAACAAAGTCTGTTCCCATAAAGTTAACGAGGGGTAATAACGGGGTGGAAAAAGTTTCATTCGGGAAAATGAATCCATCACCCTCATATCAAACATGTAATGTAAATGGTTTTTTGGTTTCCATTTTCATCACTTAAATATATCATACCAAACATGCTCTTAGGACATCTGTTTCAAAGAATTAGGTTTAGTTTCACTGAATTGAACTTTTGCAGGCAAGAGAGTGTGAACTTGAGAACCAAACACAGAATAGCTAAAGTGTTCGGCTTACTTACCTGCAATGGTGGAGTTATACTATTCATCTTGTACAGAGGAACTCGACTAAACCAAGCAACTAATTCCTCAGGGAAGTCTACATATTACTTGAGTATGGCTTCTAAGGTGGGAAGTAAGGGAGAATGGATCCTTGGATCAATGTTTTGTGTTAAGCATCCTATGCTGGTCTGGATGGTTTCTTATGCAATCGAAGATTGGCAAGATATACGGACTTAAATACTCTAGCACAGCCTGGATGTCAATTTTGGTGTTGTTCAGTCTGCCATCTTATGTTTTGCCATCAACGGAGACACTACCATATGGATTCTGAGGGGAAAGCTACAAGTCTTTAGTGTGTTATCTGCTGTAAGTCTGACTTTCATTTGATTTTGATTAGATGAGATATGAGTACAAAACTTTTTTTTCGTAAAAACAAAGTGAGAGGAGTCACTGGAATATCTACCTGGTCTATTAATTTTCCATGGAAATGGATTTCACTAAATGCTCCGTGAAGACTGGTTGCATAATATATCTTCCCGCTCTTAAACTTTTGGACAGACCACCCAAATCACTAAATGAATCTGAAAGTGTACAACAGCTTTGTGGATAGTAGATATGTAGACAGGTTGCAGAAGTATAAAGCCTAATTATCCCACTTACTATTAGTATGTAGATGGTTATCAACTTATCATTCAATAAATGTCGCACGGAGTAGGGACACTCAAAATTCCTACACCCAGGCCCCATGTTTATCTCTAATGTGTATTTGTCCGACAGTTGATGGGGAAGAAAATGATACAATCAGCCAAAGAAAGCATAAGAAGAAAAGGAAACATGGTAGCAGCAGTGAACAATATGGCCAGATGCAAGATGGATTTATCCAGTATTAAAGAACAAGATTAGATATGATAGAGCCAAGAAGCTCCAGTGAAAACCAAGTACAAGATATAGGACAAGGAGCAGCACCAAGAAACATGTAGACTTGTACAAAACATGTAGACAAGGAAACAACTAACAAGCTACAAAGAGTGCAACCCAATTGCTAACCCTAAAGATTATGTATAGGGTTCTCACAACTTAAATGACTCTTCTCATTAGTTAAGGGAAGCACTAAGATTTTGTCAAAAATTACTTCAAACTTTTTGTAATAAATCTAACTACTATTTCCTTTATGTAACCCTTTTTGCCATACAAATCCATGTCTAATGCATAATTGACTAACCATTGTGTTTTCTATTTGGAACAAAGTATACTGCACAAAACATGCGTGACTTGTTAAGCGACCAACACTATAGTGCCTATCATTTACATGCACATATTGGGGGACCGTGCGCGTTAGCGCGCGGTCCAACAACTAGTATTTAGAAGTGGATGAAGTATATCATTATTCATAGAAAATTTAATTAAAATATAGTTTGACAAACATAAGTTGTTGAAAAATTAAAGTAAAATAACTAAGTTTGAAAAAATTGAATATCAAAATAGAATATTTACTAAAGTTTTATTTATTTTGTCGTATATTCAAATTGAATGAATAATAGTAATTCTATAATTCAATTCATAAATATTTTATCACACAAAATTGAAGATAACTATTGGGAAGTATAAGTTTAAGAGTTTAATAAAATTATTAAATTAATTTATTAAGTATAATTATTTTAAAGAAATGTAAATTATAACAAAAAAAATTCTAGACCAACGGGTTCGCTCCCAATTACAAGTTCAAGCCTACTCTGTCCAGAGTCAAGTGGGCCTACAGTGATTATGAGATGCGGCTCACTGCCCTTTATGACAGCAAGGGCAAGCCTTACTTGGCGAAGAAATCTGCAGATGCATTCAAACGGGCGCATGCTGCTTATTACCTTGAGATTGTTGCGGAGATCAAGCCGCTTCGCGGGTCTTGGGTGGTAGTTCCCAAGGAGGGTCAGAGCTTGGCAGATGTACCAGAGGGGTACACTGCCGTTTATCTCAAACAGTTGGAGTTTGGGCTTAGGTTTCCAATCCACTGGTTTCTGGAGTGAGTTCTCTGTGAGTATAAGATGGCGCTCTGCCAGGTTAATCCCCAGTCTCTGAAGAAGGTTCTGGGGTTCATTTGGGTCTGTGAAGCTTTGGACTTCCCCCTGACCATGAACCTTTTCAAGTGTCTGTTCTTCTTTAAGAGGCAGGGGGGAGTATTGCTACTTTACAGGTTCGGTACGAACCAACCATCTGACGGTCTATCCTGTTGATCTCACTCTGAAGGGTTGGCGGGATAGTTTCGTCTTTGTTAGGGTACCGACAGAAGCGGGACACCATTATCGATTTAGGGCTCCTCTGCGCCCTGTGGTGCCTGACTTTCAGAAGCAGAAGGACCCTCATGTGTTGAACTGGGACGAGAGGGTAGCCTACTACTACTTCAAGTCCAAATCCAAGTCTGCTGATGGGAAGCAGTTTCTTCCCAAGTATTGGTTGCCGCATCACTGGTAAGTGCTCTGCAGTCTTCTTCTTGTACCTTTATTTTCCGTTCTGCCGTGCCCCATGGCACTCATTTTTTGTGCTGTTCTGCAGCTCCAAACAGAAAGATAACTCGCGCTCTGATTATGGGTGGATCCTGAGCTCATAAATACACTCTGCCCCATTTCTATTATTTTTTGCCTGTTAGTTGATTTGTGATTGCTGATAAGCTTTCTGATCTTCCAGAGACTCTGGGGTCTGCCATCCCTTCGGAGCTGGGTCTGAGTGCGTCTTCGGTGTGTCACCGGTATCGTCCGATACCCGATCTAGGGACCTACACCGTCCCTGATTTTATCAAGGAGATTACCACTACTCCCCTGGACCATCCTTCCCTCCGGACCAAGCGCCCGGAGCTTGTGGATAGGTTTACCGGGGTGTCTCGGCCGCCGACTGGCCCTTCTGCCACTGTCACCGAGATTGAGTCTGGTGATGAGGAGGAGGCGACAGCTGTTCTTTTGCAGACTCGACGTTCTCGGCGTGCTGTGAATCTGCCGGAGGACGACGACGACGATGATGATGCAGGGGGAGCCAACACTCTGTAGGGAACCGTTCTGGTTGTTGAACCCTTGCAGCAGCTTCCTCATGTGCAACCAGGTATTATTTACGATGACCAATCTGTTCTTTCTGCTTGTGTGCATTCTGTTGTAGACTTCTCATCTGTTCTGCTTATTTTCAGATCCACCTGTGGTGGAGGAAGTGCCCATGGGAGAGCCTGACCAAGCGATGACCGAGTTGGACGAGGCTGAGAAAGAACTCCCTCCAATGGATGGTTCTGCCCAGTCTGATGAAGCTGGTCAGGACTCTCACCAAGCGATGATAGAGTTTGACAGGACTGAGGCAGAGACTGCTCAGACTGTCACGACTCAGATTGCCGTTGGCCAGAGTGAGGGCCAGGCTGCATCAGGTATGTGTCTTCTTTAGACTCAGACCACTCCTTCTTACAGATTTCTCTTCATTTGAAAGTTCTTGATTTTGCTGTTTTGTTTTTTATTTGATAGGTCCCGCTGGGCAGGCCAACCAGGAGGAGTTTTTTGAGCCTCTTCAACATGAGAAGGAGGAGCAGCAGAGTTCTGCTTCTGTCCCAGTGGTGGAGACCATTGTGTCTCCCCCAGTTCAGCTGTCTACTCCTCCTGCTCAGAGGCCTACTCCTCCTGGAAGGAAGGCTGCTCCTCCTCCCAGGGGTTTCAAGCAGACTCTTGCTCCAACTCCTGATCAGCTGGCGCGCCTGGTTAGTGTTTCCCTCTCTTTTCTTTTGTCTTTACACTTTTAGTTTGATGTGTGTTCTGCAGTCCTGATAACTTTGCTATCTCTTGTCTTTTTCAGCAGCAGTTGCGAGCTAAAAAGGCGCAGTATGCTGAGGTTCCTCAGATCCCTGTTCCAGTTGCAGGTCAGACTGAGGTTCCTGCTGAGACTACTCAGAAGGTCATAGTGGAGTCTGAGGTCTCTTCACATTCCCAGAAGAGACCAGCAGAGAGGCAGAGTGAGGAAGGAGCTCCCCTTCAGAAGAAGGCTCGTCTCCCTGCTGACTCCCCTCGGATCATTGATGTTGAGGATGACGTCGTCACCAAAGGTGCGTATCCTCTACCCGGCCTCAATTCCGGCCCTTTCCCTTTTGTGGAACTTACTGGTCTTTCTTTTGGCTCAGGTTCTCTACAGAGGGGATTGGCGGATGACCAGCATGAGGCTCAGGGGCAGGAGCAGATGTCCGTGGCCTTCCCTGACCCCAGTGAGTGGTTGAAGCTTCTGGCTAGTCGCTTCTCGCCGGACTATACTGTCCAGGATGTCCCTTTGGTGAGTTGTTTGTCCTCTTTATAGTTATCTGCTTCTAACATTTTGAATTTCTTCTGATATGCTTTTTCCTTGATTATAGGCTGCACGGGCCGGTGCTTTCATCGGGGAGTTCTGTCATGCTCTAGGGTTGGGCAGACATGAGGCAGATATCCCTGAATTGCACCAGCTCAGAGCTCAAGTGGTACGGCAGAACCAGGAATACACCAAACTGAAGGCTCACAATGCTCTGGTTGTGTCTACCTACCGTGAGACTGAGGAGGAGAGGGATGCTCTGATTGTGGAGCGCGACACCCTGCGAACTACCAACCAGCACATGGAGGGTATGGCGCTGCAAGCAGAGGCTATTGCGGCCGAACATTAGAAGCTCTCTTCCCAGCTGAGTGAGGCGTCGTCTCGCGCTTCAATGGAGGAGACCAAGCTGAAGACCCCCGAGGCCAGGCTGCAGGCAGCGTTGAAGGAGCAAGAGCGGCTCAAGGGTCAACTCTCTGCTCTGCAGGCTGCTCTACTAAGTTGGCTCAGCAGGCCCAGGAGGCTGAGGAGGCTCTGAGACTGAGGAAGGAGGAGCTTGGGGCAGAGTTCTCCAAGCTGCTTTCTGAGAGGGAGGCTCAGCAGGCTAAGGAGGCTGAGGAAGCTCTGAAGCAGAAGGAGGCCCAGCTGCTTGCTGAGGAGACGGCCCGGGCTGCGCAGATGGAGGAGGCGTTTGGGCACAAGTACTGGGAGGATTGCAAAGTTGCGGTCCGCAGAGTCCTCTGGCATCTGCAGCCCTCTTTCAACTGGGATGCTTTTGAGGAGGCCTACGCCCGTGAGGTGCATATGCGACCTCCTGCTACCCAGGAGCTCAGAGACCTGGAGCTGCTCTACTCTCTGCCTCCAGAGGGAGAGTCTTCAGAGCAACAAGCTGATGGGAGCTCTGCGAGAGATGGCAGCTCTGTTCCTAAGCAATAGGAATTCGGGCGGCTATCTCGCGCTTCGCCTCAGTCTTCTTGTGACTCCTGTCTGAGCTGCTAAGGTGGATGAGCTGGGAGCCTGTGTTGAACTGACTGCAGTCCTCCGTTTTTGCCCTCCGATGATATCCTAATTGACTTGTCTTGTAATATTTGTAATTAAATAGTCAAACATTTCCTTTTCATCTGTATTTTCTCCCTTCTTTTAGTTAGGTAGCCGCCATTGTTGTAGTAGCGTTGTAGCATTCTGATCTGGTTCATAGCCAGACCCTTTATGTAAGATACAATGATCTTTCAGAAATGCAAGTTGTATTCTTTTGTTGACTTTTGTCTCTTCTATCTTGTGCATGCTAAGTCTTGTTATTTTTGCTAAGTGCTTGTGCTCTGCTGCTTTTTTGCCCGGCATGTCTTGCATTCTGCTTTGATGCTGAGTTTGCTGTGCAACCACATAGCATATCTGAGCGTTTTGCTCGGCTCGGTGGTGGGTGAAATTTGCTCAGAACTGCGACTTTTGGGGCCCTTTACTCTTCTGCTCTGCCTTATGCGTGGCAAAAATCCAACAATAAGCAGAGCAAATGAGGTATTTTGACGCCCTAAGTTATGATGGTTCTGGGAGTTTTGGGGTTCGCCCTTTAACTCCTTCTTCCCTTTTCGTGTCGGGGTACGTTTGGTTCTTTGGAACTCTGGCGTCCCCATTAACCTTAGGTGTCTATGACTTATCCTTGCTGCTTTTCGGGCCTTCGGCCCTGCAGGTTTAGAAGTAGAGGTCTATGACATCGCTAAGTCGAGCCGGCATCCGATCACTCTGCGGTCCTCATGGGCTCTGGACATAGTTGACCTTTCGGCTGGCTCCCTTTCTTCATTATATGGTTTTCTTTTGTGTCTGATGGGCCTCTTCAGCCTTCAGTCTGACTCAGACTCTGTTTTCTTTTGCCAGACTGTGGTACTTTTTCTCAGTCTGCTAATGGTCTATCTGATTTTGGCATTTTGTTTTTCATAAAGAATAGATAAGGGGATGGGGGTTTAATGCGAAATGGAGAGTGTATAGTTTGCAAAGGGTAGCTCAAAGGCCTCTCATTCATAGGAGTTTTTTGATATAATCTGGGTTACACGAAGTATTTTTTCAGTATTCGGGCGTTCCAGTTGCTTTTCAGTTCGCTCCCATCCATTCTTTTCAATCTGTAGGTTCCAGGGTGTAGCTCTTCACTAACCTGGTAGGGTTCTTCCCACTTAGCTGACAGCTTTCCATGTATTTTGTCTTTCTGCACAGCTGCTGCATTTCTGAGCACCAGATCCCCTACCTCTAGAGGCCTAGCCCTCACTTTCCGGTTATAGTATCTGCTGATTCTGGCTTTGTAGGCTTCCATTCTGAGCCTAGCTTCATTTCTGTATTCATCCAGCAGATCTAGATTTGTTCTCAGAGCTTCATCGTTCAAACCTGGCTCAAATAGGTTTATCCTCAGACTTTCAGATCCGATCTCAACAGGCATGACGGCCTCAGAACCATATACCAGGTGGAAGGGGGTCTGACCAGTTGACTCTTTGACTGTGGTTATTATTGACCACAGAGTGTTAGGCAGCTCCTCTAACCACTTGCTTTTCTGTTCCTCCAGCTTCTTTTGCAGACCTATCAGGATCTGCTTGTTAGCGGCTTCGGCTTGACCATTGCACTGAGGGTTGCAGACTGAGGATAGAGAAATATTTGATCCCGAACTGCTCCAACCATCCTGACAGGGGCATATTGTCAAACTGTCTCCCGTGATCGAAGACGAAAGCCTTTGGAATCCCGTATCTGGTGATGATGCTCTACCATAGGAACTTTCTGACGGCTGCTTCTGTGATGGTGGATAGGGCTTCTGCCTCTATCCACTTAGTGAATTAGTATACCCCCACAATTAACCATCTCTTCTGATATTGGGCCGTTGTAAAGGGTCCTAGAATGTCTAACCCCCATTGGGCGAATGGGATATGGTTGTAGATCGGCATGAGGTCGTTTGCTGGCAGCTTGATGTTTGGCGCGAACTTCTGGCAGCTATCACACTTTTTCACCAGAGTCTCAGAGTCAGCTTTCATTGTGGGCCAATAATAACCAGCTCTGAGAGCTTTATGAGCCAGAGCTCTTGGCCCGATGTGGTGCCCGCAGAGACCTTCGTGGATCTCTCTCAGTATGTAGTCTGCATCCCTCTGCCCTACGCATTTGAGTAGGGGTAGAGAGAAAGACTTCATGTATAGCTCGTCCCCGATCAGGCAGTATCTGCATGCTATCAGCTTGAGCTTTCTTGCTTTCATCTTTCCCTCTGGTAGTTTACCAGTCTGTTTATACTCAGCGATCTCCCTGATCCACTCTAGCATATCCTCCAACTCTAAAACTCGCTCTGCATCCTCGCAGATTGCACTGGTGGGTCTGACTTCCACCAGAACAGACCTGTTCAGCTCCTGCAGACTGCTGCTTCCTAATTTGGACAGAGCATCTGCTTGGGCGTTCTGTGCTCTAGGCACTTGTTCAATTCTAAAACTTTCAAAATTTGAAATCAGAGACCTCATCCTGGCTAAGTAGCTCTGCATTGTCGGCTCCTTAGCCTCATACTCCCCCTTGACTTGGTTGGTTACCAACTGAGAGTCATTTTTGAGGTGGACGTGCTTGGCTTCCAGGGTTTGGCAGAGCTGTAGTCCAGCGATGGCCGCTTCGTACTCTGATTCATTATTGGTTGCTGGAAAAATGAACTTCAAGGCATATTCAATGATTTTCCCTTCTGGGGTTCTGATGACCATGCCTGCCCCAGAGCCATTGATGGTTGCAGACCCGTCTGTAAAGACTTCCCAGGCTCTGGGCTCTCCAACTGCTTCCTGATAGGCACACTCTGCTAGGAAATCTGCCAGAGCTTGTGCTTTTATGGCGGTTCGTGGGGCGAATTTGATGCCGAACCCTGTCAGCTCCAGGGCCCAGTTCATGATTCTCCCCGATTTGTCTACCTTCTCCATTGCCTTTTCCAGAGGCATATTTGTCAGCACAGTGACGGGATGTGCGTCGAAATACGGCCTCAACTTTCTGGTGGCCAGCACTACTGCGTAGGCTGCCTTTTCTATCAACGGGTAGCGTGTTTCTGCACCCGTGAGGGTGTGGCTCACTAAGTACACTGGCTGCTGCTTCTTGTTCTCTTCCTTCAACAGGACTGCACTCACAGTTGCAGCAGTAACAACAATGTACAGGAAGAAAGCTTCCCTGTCTTGGGTCTGGCCAGTGTTGGCAGACCAGAGAGGTGTGACTTCAGCTTCTGGAATGCCTCCTCTGCTCTGCTACCCACTTAAACTCTTTGTTCCCCTTCAATATCTTGAAGAACGGGAGAGCTTTCTCTGCAGACTGAGCTATGAATCTGGACAGGGCTGTCATTCTGCCTGTCAGCCTCTGGATGTCTCTGATGCTCTTAGGCTCTGGCAGATCCATAGCTGCTTTCACTTTGTCGGGATTCGCGTCGATCCCCCTTTCACTGACTAGATAGCCCAGAAATTTCCCTGACCGTACTCCGAACACGCAATTTTTAGGATTCAGTTTCATGCTGTGTTTGCGGAGGTTGGTGAAGGTCTCCTTTAGGTCTGCTATATGGTCAGTCTCAGTTTTGCTCTTGGTGATGACATCATCCACGTACACCTCCAGATTCCTTCCCCTCTAACCTGCAAAGACCTGATCCATCAGCCTTTGATAGGTGGCGCCTGCATTCTTCAGCCCGAAGGGCATCATGACATAGCAAAATACCCCGATAGGGGTGATAAATGTTGTCTTCTCTTTATCTGCAGGATCCATGAAAATCTGATGGTATCCGCTGAATGCGTCCATGAAGCTGAGCATAGCGTGACCACTGGTGGAGTCTACCAGCTGGTCGATTCTTGGCAAGGGATAGCAGTCCTTGTGGCAGGCCTTATTAAGGTCTGTGAAGTCGACACACATCCTCCAGCTCCCGTTCGCCTTTTTTTACCATCACCACATTGGCCATCCATTCTGGATACTTGCAGGGCTCTATGAACCCTGCCTCTAGCAGCTTCTGAACTTCTTCCTCGATGGCTTTATTTTTCTCCGCAGAGTAGTTCCTTCTCTTCTGCTTTACAGGTCTGTACCCTGCAGCAGTGTTCAACTTGTGGTTGATGGTGGCGGGGTCTACCCTAGGCATCTCAGCTGCTGAGAAGGCGAACACATCTGCATTCTCCTTCAGCAGACTGATTAGGTTGACTCTGGTTTCAGGATCCAGGTCTTTACCTATTCTGACTGTCCTGCCTTCTTCCGGTTGCAAGAGTACCTCTTCGGTCTCTTCCCCCGGTTCAGGCTTATTTGCTTCCTGTTCTGCCTCTGGCCGAGCATCGGCCTCACTGATAGCGGCACATTCTTCCTTTCTTTCCTCGGCCTCTTCGGCCTCTTCGGCCTTTCCTTCCTTTCTTTCCTTCCCGGCTTCTTCAGCCTGGTCCTTCTTGGCTTCTTCAGCCTCTTTCTTCTTTCCTTCTTTCTTTTCCTTTCTCCTCTTTCTCCTGGACCCAGAGTGGTCAGGAGGGGGAGGTCTTTTATTCTTCTTCAGAGCGGTCAGATTGCATGACCTAGCTGCTCTCTGGTCTCCCCTCAGTCTTCCCACCTCACCAGTGTTGCTTAGGAAAAGCATGGTCTGGTGATGGGTTGACGGGATTCCCTGTACTGCCTCAATAAACTTCCTTTCCATCAGAGCGTTGTACAGTGATGGGAGGTCTACTACCAGGAACTCTTGCATTACAGTTCTTTTCACCCCATTCTGCCCCTCTGTGGTTACATTCAGATGTATTTTTCCCTCTGGGATGATGGAGTTCCCTGTGAATCCGGCGATTGGAGTTCCTCCTCGCTTCAGCATTGAAAGGTCCAGCTCCATTTTATCGAAGGTATCCTTATATAGGATATTCACGGCGCTCCCGCCATCTAACAGTATTCTTCGTACATCTGTGCTGCTAATCTCCAGAGTGACCACTAGAGGGTCAGAGTGTGGAAAACTGATGCCTTTGCAGTCCTCTGCTGTAAAAGTCATGTTTGGCAGATCTGGGCTCAGCTCTGCTTGGTCGATGGAGTAGAGGTTGGGGTGGTGAGCTGCCCCAGATAAGCTCTCTCTCCCCCCATCGAACTAGAACTGCCAAATATGACGTATATCGTCTTCTTTTTTCCTTCCTTGATCTTCGCCCGTTTGTCCTGCAGTTTCTGCCCTTCGCTCTGTTGCTCCTTCTCCTTGATCCCCTGATTCCAGGCTAGGTACTCTTTGAAGTAGCCTCTTCTGATCAGGCTTTCCAGATCATTTTTCAGACTTATGCAGTCTTCTGTACTGTGGCCTGACGCCTCAAAGAAAGCGCAGAACTCTGCCATGTTGGGGCCTAGACTTCTGTTCTTGGTGGGAGGTGGTCTGTGCCACTTGTTGTCATCTCTGTTGGTCAGAAAGATCTCAGCCCTTGGCATGCTGAGGTTGCTGTAGTTGTTATACTTCTCCTGGGCCCTCAGTCGGTCCTCCTCCCTCTCTGCTTCTTTTTGCTTTTCTCTTCCTCTGTTCTGATGGGGCTTGGGGCCTCTAAAGTTCAGTCTGCCTCCCATGAACTGATGCTCATTCTACCTGGTGTCTTGCCTGACAGGTCTGCCTGTTCCTGCTCCGGGTGTCGAGGCTTTGTTGAAGTCCTCGACAGCTATGTATTTTTCTGCCAGAGCCAGGGCCTCGCTGAGCTCCGTCATGGTGACCCATTTAAGGTCATCTCTGAACTTACTGATGTGGGGTAGGGCATTCCTTAGAGCGTGCAGAGCGAGCTTCTGCTCCAGCTCTGGGATGTGCACCAGCTCTTTGTTGAACCTCCCTATGAAATCCCGTAAGCTCTCATTCTGAGTTTGCTTCAGCAGCAACATCTCATGTGTGGACTTGTTTCTCCTGCTTCCACTAACGAAATGCTCTTTGAATCTCTTCTTCAGTTCATCAAAGTTAGCAATCGTCCCCTGGGGGATAGTTCTGAACGAGGTCTGAGCTATCCCTGACAGAGTGGCAGGGAAGTGTCTGCACCAGGTGGCCTCATTGTAGTTTCCTAGCTCCATGTGGGTCTCGAAGGCTGCCACATGCTCCTTCGGGTCTCCCTCCCCTTCAAACTTGAGATTTGGTTGGAGCTTCGCTTTCGACACTCTGGCCGCAATGATTTCAGGTGTGAAGGGAGATTTGGAAGGAGACCTAATCTCCTCTGCTGGTGATACCACAATGGGTCTGGAGTTGACTCTGTGGGTTATGAGTCCTCTGAGATCTGTGGGGGCTCCATTATCGCCAGAGCCCTCTTCTGGTATTGTTCCCAATCTTTGGCTGACATGCCTTCTGACCGTTCCGCCACCAGGCGTAGACAGCGCCTCTTCAGCTCCTGAGTTACGCCTGATTCTGTGCCGGGCCTGGACATTCTGGACCACGCCTCCTGGATTCCCTCTGTGGAAAGATCTCTTACTTGAGCCTGCTGTATACCCTGTGGGTGTCAGTTCCTCGAACATGCTGGGATGATCCTCCTGCATCATCTCAATATCCCATTCTGCTTCCTGCCAACCCTTCTTGATGTACCCAGGTCCAGAGCGGCTAGATAGGCCATACTCTGACGTTGGGGTGAGTGTGATGTTTGTCATGTTGTACCCGCATAGGGGTTCTGCTGTGGCTGTCTCCTCTTCAGATGACAGCTGCAGGTGCCTTCGAACTGAACCATGTGCTCTAGTTCTCCTCCTCTTTCGAGCAGGTTGGCCTCCAATAGTTTGCATAAACTGCTGGGCAGATTGCAGCACGTTGATGGCTGCTTGGAGTTGCTCAGGCGTGGGCATGACCACTAAGCTGCTTGGCTGCTGGGTCTGCCTAGTTTCTTTATGGGGGGTAGCAGTGCTATCCCTCCTTCCTGATCTGGTGGTAGCAACACTGCCCCTTCTAGTTGATCTCGTGGTTGTTTCTCTCAGTGGAGAGTTGCTTTCTCCTCCTGAACTGTCGGAACCGAGTGTTTCTGAGGTTGGAACCACCATTGCGAAGTTGTAGATTGGGCTTTTCTACTCTCCCCCTCCTTCTAGCGCCAAATTGTTTCTGTCCAAGACAGCTACAGTGTATGTGGTGGTGGGTACTTGATGGAACGTGGCTCCCAAACGTCCTTCGTGGTGGTGGTTACCTGCAAAACAAGGAGAAACCTCGGGGGTGGTTCCGAGGATCTCCGATGCCTAAGTCAGTCCAAGTTGAGCACAAGATCTCTAGTAGAGAGAAAACGAGTATCAAGTGCAAGTATTTTGTGAGTGTTTGATTGAACGTATCTTACCCATGCATGGGCATGGGTATTTATATGAGACATGGACTTGTAACTGACCTAGTAAAGTGAGTGGGCCTCTTTGGAAGTGGGCCAAGGTGGAACAAGGCCTTCATTAAACTCCAGCCTAGAGGTTATGTCCGGAGTGGTCTGCCTGATGAGGTGTGCTCTGCTCTTGGCGCTCTGACGTGGAGTGGCAGGACCAGTGGTCTGCTGCCAGCTGGAGGTCTGCTGGGCAGACCCCATACAATATATATATATAAATGTCAGTTTTTATATAAACTCTTTCATAATCATTAAAAAAGTTCTACAAAGTTCGTTCGAGCTCATGATAGCTCGAACACTAAAAATTACAATCAAGTTTTGCTCCAACAACTAAAGACTCGACTCGTTTGCATCCCTATATATGATAATATATAATCTTACACATTGATATAATATATTAACGATGTCTATAACTTCAAATACTACATTGATATGCTATATAACTCTTAACCATCTTATAGGCCAATCTTATATATTGATTATCGATCTAATACACTAATCTTAACAATCTTATTAATGACTAATATAATACAGCACTCTATCGTATATATTGATCATTGATTTAATACACTACTTTTAATTGTCGTATACACTAATCTAATATGTTGATGATTAATCTATCTAATACACAAGTCTAACTATCTTATACGCTGATCTAATGTATTAATAATTGATATTCTACATCTCAACTATTTATATGTATCAATAATTGATTGACCTAATACTAACTATCTTATCTATTGAGCTAATATGTTGATGATTGATCTAATACATCAATCCTAGTTATCTTACACATTGATATAATACATTGATTGATCTAATATATCGATCTTATATATTGATATAATATGTTAACCGACCCGACTTGTTATGCAAAATTGACTCGATTAATTATCACCACTAAGTTCGACTAGAAACCGAATTCACTTGATCCAGAATTAACCCGAATTGAATCACCCGATCGAAATGCCACCAAACCCGAATTGATCTGTACAAACCTGACAATTACCCGACTCAGGTTTACCCGGGCCCATTAATACCCAATCCGATACTGGCCCGACTCGAACTTGACTTGTGTCCGACCAGGTCATGACCCGACTTTTATCCGCAACCGACCCGATTCGATCGGACAAATGGTTATCCGAGACGGGTAATTAGACCCGACTCGATCCGATTGCATCCGACCCGTTACGGGTCAATCCGAAACCGACTCAGTTATCCGAATTGACACCTCTACTTAAATGATAAGATTCACAAAGCTATTAAGGATAAATATTAACTAGGTAATTCTAACGGCGCGGCGTTAGAAAACTCAAATGGTAATCCTAACCTTCTTAAGCCAAATAGGACACTAAAAAGTAAATGCACAGGCGACAAATCGACACAAACTGGGCTTGGAAAAAGCAGAATTTTGGAAAATAATTTTAGTAAGCGTCCGCACGTCTTCTGGCAATTGTACAAAGTGTACAGTTGTGAGGAAGATTTGTACAATTTTTACAAAAATTGAATGGATCAAAATACTTGGCAAAGTCTTACATAATACGGTCCTACGTTAAGCTTAGTGTAAGACCATTAATGTAAGACCAGCACAATAAGCCAATTAAAAGCCCAAGTATGCGTGCCACGCGCTAAGGAGCCTAGAAAAATTGATTTTTTTAACTTTTCAACCTAAAACCTTAACTTTTGCGTTTTTTTAACTTTTCAACCTAAAACTTTAACTTTTGCATAAAATTTCATAACTAATGGGGCTAATGGAGTGAAGGGTATTGATTCCACATATGATATTAGTTATAGATTTTTATGCAAAAGTTAAGGTTTTTGGGCGAAAAGTTAAAAAACACAAAAAGTTAAGGTTTTGGGTCGAAAAGTTAAAAAAAATCAACTTGGTTGGGCTTCTTAGCGTGTGGCGCGCGTCATGGGCTTCTCTAAGGCTTATTGGGCTGGTTTGAGATTAAGACTTAACCTAAGACCGTCTTATAGTAAACCAACTCAAATACTTTTTTAACATGCGCTTTAGAAAAATAAAACGATGTTAATAACGCCATTACATGAATTAGGGCCAAATTAAGGACATTCTTTCAAAGTTCAACTTTCGGTCCCAAATCAAGAAGATTGGACAAAAAAAATGTCCATCTAAGAGGACTAAATTAATCAAACCCTTATAGAAAAGAGGGTAAGATTAATAATTCCCTTAAGACGAAAATGATTAGGCAATTCTAAAAGTTATAGGAGGGATAATTAAGACTTCTAATTTCCCCCTACTATAAATAACACACAAATTCTAAATCTATGTGCATCAAATAAACATTTAGCATGCTAATTGCAATTCAGTAAACAAACAAGACTCAAATGCAATTAGTTTCTGTACCATGACTCTAGTTTTTGTACTATGGTATAAATTCAAAAGGTACCAAATTTAAGGAAGATCCCAACGCGTTGCGGCACTATCGTTGCCCTATAGAGATAATCACAAGTTGGTTAGCTAGGTGCAGTGGGCGCTTGTAAACGTAATGGTGGGGATGGATAACTGAATTGCATGGCTGCTTAGAGATCGGGTGGATCCCATTGCATAATCAGTTAGTCTCCCGTGGTTAATTTATAGAGACTTTAATCCTATTGTTATTCTTAAGAGCCTTTCCAAAACTTGCGGACAATGGATGATTTGACAATGCAGCATGACCAAGGTTGTTAGAATCAGGATTATACTTTAGATCGCAAGGCCCTCTCAAAATCAGATTGTAGAATCGAAACGTAATCTAGATACTACTCTCATAATATAGGTTTGAAAGACCAAAAATAAAATTAACAATTCTTAAGCACTAAATTAATGATAGTTTGATATACTCCATCTGTCCATATTAGTTGCAACACTCTCCATATATGGTTGTCCCATATTAATTCTATTTTAGGCATGGACTCACCAATATTTTATTATATATCACCCAACTAATATATCTACTCATTCATTGATTTATGTGAAAAACATTAAAATATTATTCCACTACTCTATTAACTTCCTAAGAGTACCATATAACTTTCTATCACATCAACTTTTACAATGAATTAATATAACCTACACCATATTCTATTAACTTCCTAAACTTATATTCATAACCTATTGTTGCGATTAATATGTGACGGAGGGAGTATTTTATAGTATTAGCAGATATTTTGGTCTGATTTTTTCGGCAGTTGAAAGAAAGTAGAATCGTATAGTCATATTTGAATCATACAATTCTACATGAGGATTGCGATTTGAACAACAATGAGCATGACAATATTTATTTTATCAAACACTTTTTATGATAGATGTGATACGCAATAGGCGTTTACATTACCTTGTTTATTTGTGTTGTTTAAACTATGCTTCATGTATCCTTCTTCATTTGGACGTGCTTCTTATAGTGTTGTTCATCTTAATGTATCTCTCTAGCCACATAGTAAAGGGTACCATCTTGATAAATAATACCACTATAATGTGAACACAAATTAGATGTTTATTTCCCCTCTTCCATTCCCAGTGAACAATATGATGTTCCTAATGTCAAACCCTTCCAATTTTAGCTAAATTTAATGAGCTAATAGGGCTATTTATTCATTTAATATATCAGCACCAATCATGTCTGAATATTAAGTTTGATTTGAAACAACTAAAGATCAGAAAACTAAACTTAGAGACCATAAAATACGGCGGCAAAGAGGCGACTGCTTTGGTGATTACTCAAATGGTAGATCCTACACTCGAGAGTACGATGCGCATGGTACTCCCGAATGTACATTATGAGCATTTAAATGTACAGCAGTTTTAATTCAAAAAACAACTGCCCCCACCAATATTTAAGATGTTCATTTATTTCATGTTATTGTTCATTCACATACTTAATATGTTCATTTACGGATATCAAATGTACATCACAAACTAACTTAATTTTCCCCAAAAATCACTTATACTCACCATTTACATTCAAAATTTTTCAAATTCAAAATTTTATCAAAAAGGCGGGAATGTACATCAAAAACATTTAAATATACATCAGATGTACATTTAAATGCTTTTGATGTACATTCCCGCCTTTTTGGCAACAATTTGAATTTTGAATATACATGGTGATTATAAGTGATTTTTGAGCGGCAATGAACTGATGTACAATTAAATGCTTCTAATGTAAATTCCCACCTTTTGTACAAATTTTTGAAAATTTTTGAATGAAAATGGTGAGTTCAAGTGATTTTTAAGCGAGAATGTACATTGGAAGCATTTAAATGTACATCAGTTCAAATTCAAAAATCACTTCAAATTCAAAAATTGATTTTTCAACCGATGTACATTTAAATGCTTCTAATGTACATTCCCGCCTTTTGTCAAAATTTTGAATTTCAAAAATTTTTTGAATGAAGATGATGAGTACAAGTGATTTTTGAAAAAAAATAAGTTGGTTTTGTAATGTACATTTGATATCCGTAAATGAACATATTATGTTTGGGAATGAACAATAACATCAAATAAATGAACATATTAAATACTGGGGACGGTTGTTTTTTGAATTTAAACTGATGTACATTTAAATGGTCATAATGTACATTCGAGAGTACGATGCGCATGGTACACTCGAGTGTAGGATCTAATTTGCGGTGATTACTAAGGTAATTTGGGGTCAGCGGCATCAGGCAAAATAACCAGCGATAACTACACTCAGGCGACATAGAATCTCAGGCGAGGTAGGCTAGCAATTCCTGTCGGCAGCATTGCCATCGCCATGGCAAGGAAGACGCAAAAACTTAAAGGCCCTGAGACTGTCTCGAAGGAAAGGAAGACGAAATAACTGTACGAACTGACTGGGCTCAACGCTATAGAGTTTGATGGCTTGGTAACTCAACAGTGCGATGTGGAAGAGCTTCCTTCCAGAGAGGAATCTTTGCTGCAATACAAGACTGATTCAATGATTCAGAGGTCTTTTGGGGAATGGCTCACGGCGGCTTCAAAGCAGAAAGCTCAAAAAATCAACCGGGAGGTGGGTGGTCCATCAACACCAACTCCGATCCTCCAGAAATTCAATGAAGTAGCGGAGAACGGTAAGAGCTCTGAAGATCTGCATCTGGAAATAGATTACTGGAACTCTGCTATATTCTACTATGTACTTGGGTCAAACCCCCCCCCCCATTCAGGTGATGGAAGGTTTGATTAAAAGAATTTGGAGGAATAAGGGGGTAGATAAGGTTGCTCTTCTTAAGAAGGGAATCTATCTAATTCGATTTAAATCCAAGGAGAAATGTGAGGACGTTCTGAATGAGGGGATGGTGTTTTTCGTGAGTAAACCTGTGATTGAAGCGATGGTCACCCGACATAGATATCGTTAAACATAACCTGTGTAAATTAACTGTGTGGACTCAATTGATGAAGCTGGATTTCAAATATTGGGGTGCTAATGCCCTGAAAAAGATAACCAGTCCAATTGGGAAATTGCTAAAAGTAGATAAGATAACTAAACAGAGGGAGAGATTGCAATATGCAAGGGCTTGATCGAGGTTACTATTGACCATAACATGACAGGTCATGTGCAATTCTTGAATGAGAAGATTGTTAGATGATGAACAAAGAAACAAGAGGGAACCGGATATGTCACCACTCCAAGGCACGAAAACTACGTTTTCCTTTTAGTTTGTTTTGCCCCTCTTAGGATCACCGGGTTACACAAAATAACTAATGGGATACAATGGAGTAAACAATTCCCTTTTATGATCTTAAAAGTAAATCAATAAGGACTTTGGAAGGAGTTTTATGTAGAACACAAGAGAAGAAAATTTTGTCCATATTTTCATCTTTGTAACAAGCTATTTATAGATGAGAATAAATATCTCTCTTTCCAAAAGTTAGTAAATAGGGTATATGTTACAATTCTATACTCAATAGAATTCCATAGGATTTCATACTTAAAAAGAGTCCATACTTAATAAGAATTTCATGGGATTCTCCATACTTAATAAGGATTGAATATGTAATATTCTAATCCTTAATGTGGATTAAAGATGTAAACAACTCAATACTATTAAATATATAACATCCTAATATTATTAATTATGTAACACCCAAACTTTGATGAGGATTAAACTAAATGTGTAACCACTCAATCTCATTAAGTACTAACATTGCAATTCTTAATTAGGATTAAACTATGTAACAATTCAATCCTTAATTAGGATTTATACACACCCTTGTCATCATACTAGTACTTCCCCACCACTAGTATACTACCTTTGTAACAAAGCCCAATACACTATAAATATACCAACAATCCTCCTCCCATTTATAGTGTAAAGTTGAAAAGCTTTAAACTTGTTAATACACAAAACAAACATGCTAATGAATCATGGAAATATCTAACGATTGAATTCCCACTCAGTATAAGTATACTTTACAACAATTCCGATTGTAATGATAGGCTAAGCTTTGAATCATACAACCACCATGAATTATTGAAGATACTATACACATTAACACAAACAAAGTTCCTAGAACCTTGACACCTATGAAGCCATGGTGTCCATATCCATTCGTAAGCATTCCAAGTTAAGCCTAAAACTTAGTGAAGCGGCCAAACTTCTAGCTCATATAGGTAAATCTTTACGCACATGCTCCTGCAATTGAGCACTTTATCAAAGATTTATTAAGAAACTTAATTCACCCTCCTTTACATTGCGGTAACAAGCACTAACCTTGGGATGTATATTAAACAAGTGCTTCTAACCTTTAAGGAAAAGTACTATCCTCTTTGAATTTGAGATCTAACGTTGTATTAGACATCAAATTGAGTTTTCCTTAGTCAAAGGTTGATCAATAGGCTTAAGACCCATCCCTATGTTCGTTTTTTTCACTAGTTCCCTTGACAACGGTTTTGTAAACGTATCCGCCAAGTTCACACTAGACCAAACAAAATCAATGGTTATACAACCATTCCTTTATCCATGTTTTATGGAATTTTAACTTAACAACACTTTGGCCAAAGATTTATCCAAGTTAAATCCCATTGCATAAACCATTGCGACCCCATGTTATATAAAATCATGCATACAAATTGTCGCATATGCATGTGTCATGATTCCATTATATACATGATTACCAATTGATATAAATTGAAGTATATCACAATAACTAATGATAGATACATGGAATTAACCATAAAAGACTTCACATATCAAGGTAAATAATACCTCAACTATTTAATTTCAAAATTGTGTTAATTCTTGAAAGTAAGTTGCAAGTCTAAATCAGATAACAAAGGAATTACACCTCCTCCAAGAAGACAACCATCTAGATGAAGAATAAACCTCCTCCATAAAGATACACCATTTCCATGAAGAATAGACATCCTCTATGAAAACACCATTTTCTTAAAGAATAAACCTTCTATAGGAAAATAAATTATCTTCTTGTGTAAAATAAAATTCCTTAATCCATAATTCAACTAGCAACAAGTATATCCTTGTACTACCAAAGGACTCAACTTTTATTTTCAATCAACATCCATCTATTAAATAGTTTAAATCAAAGATAATAAACTTTTATCTTCCATTATACTTATACTAAATACAAATCAATGAACGTTAAAAACATTTCTTAAATCAATATCAAGTATAAGAATTCTCCCCATATATATAAATTTTACCATATAAATATATGTTACCAAAATTTGATATATATTCACTTATACTTTTGATTTATCAATCATGTATAAACTTAGACAAAATTGTGAAATACACACAATATATTCCTTGTCTTACATATACATAATTTATTTCAATACCGTAACAAAAGTACTCATACATGAATTAAAATTTTACACTACAAAACAGTAATAAAATTATTAACCATTCATGTATCAAGTTAATACTAAGTCCAAAAGTAATTAAATTAAACCAAATCAAAAAGAAAAGTACATAACCGCCAATTATATTGATGAATATCAACAATGCATGAAACCAATATCCTTCATGAATGTGCACATGTAGAATGGCACCAAGTCAAACTAACCATGCAATGACTTGAACTAACCAACAAAATTGCATGTCAATCTAACAATCGCCAAACACATGACACATCCATTGATACTTCGTAACATCCATGCATTAACAACACCTTACACCCATTTCATGAACCAAAATATTGTTTAACAATTAACAAAGTTAATTTACATGATTTTACCAATCATCTTAACGGGCATGGAAACATGGCAATACATCTCTAATTATAATCATGACATTATCAAAAATATTTTGATTAACCATGTCAAAAATATACCATAGAGAAAACAATTATACATGTTCTCATAATAATCATATAAATGAACAAGAAAGTTCTTACTTGAAATGTCTTCAATCATTAAACATGGAAAAAAACCACCATTCCCTTCAAGATTCCGCACTTCAATCACTTCTTGTTTCAAAGTATGTCTAGTGTTTGAAGCATCTTCCGAGATGTACTTGGCCTCTAGAGAATCCCAAAACTCCTTTGCACTCTCCACATTTTGGTAAAGATCAAACAAGGCATCCGAAAGTGCATTATATGACCACGACAAATGTAGTCATCATTCTCCCACTTTGTTCGCCTCCTCGTAGTCTCCAAAGGTTCTTCAACCCCTTCTTCTTCTTTTGCCAACGACGAAAACCCACACCTTCAAACTTATCCAATTTTTGGAAGTTTAAATTTAAGTCCTTGAGTGATGAAGCCATATCCGAAAGAAAATAAACTAAAAGATTGTTAGATGATGAACAAAGAAACAAGAGGGAACCGGATATGTCACCACTCCAAGGCACGAAAACTACGCTTTCCTTTTAGTTTGTTTTGCCCCTCTTAGGATCACCGGGTTACACAAAATAACTAATGGGATACAATGGAGTAAACAACTCCCTTTTATGATCTTAAAATTAAATCAATAAGGACTTTGGAAGGAGTTTTATGTAGAACACAAGAGAAGAAAATTTTGTCCATATTTTCATCTTTGTAACAAGCTATTTATAGATGAGAATAAATATCTCTCTTTCCAAAGGTTAGTAAATAGGGTATATGTTACAATTCTATACTCAATAGAATTCCATAGGATTCCATACTTAAAAAGAGTCCATACTTAATAAGAATTTCATGGGATTCTCCATACTTAATAAGGATTGAATATGTAACATTCTAATCCTTAATGTGGATTAAAGATGTAACAACTCAATACTATTAAATATATAACATCCTAATATTATTAATTATATAACACCCAAACTTTGATAGGATTAAACTAAATGTGTAACCACTCAATCTCATTAAGTACTAACATTACAATCCTTAATTAGGATTAAACTATGTAACAATTTAATCCTTAATTAGGATTTATACACACCCTTGTCATCATACTAGTACTTCCCCACCACTAGTATACAACCTTTGTAACAAAGCCCAATACACTATAAATGTACCAACAAAGGGGATGGTGCAGAGAGTGGAAGTTCACTATGAATGGATACCTAGCAAATGTGATGTTTGCTTGGAGTTACCAAAGAGAGATGCAGAAAGAAAGTCGTGAAACAGGTTTGGCAAATTAAAACCAAACCTAATGATGGAGTTCATGCTCATATGATGAAGCCTAAGGAGACTAAAGCTACAAAGAAAGATGAGGTTGCAGAAAATGATACTTTGAAACCTACCAACAAGCCCCTGAGATATGCAATAGAGGAGGGTGTGCATACACCTATCGCTAATCAGTTTTAGATACTAGCTGAAAAGATGGAGGAGGTGCCTGATGAACCTGGGTACAGGAAACATGAGAGGGAACTCTCCTATGCGAGATGGATAGTATCCTAGTATGGAATGTGAGAGGGGTTGACAATCCAAAGAAGCAGTTGGATCTTAGAAATTTCATTCAGAAGCAACATGTGGGTTTGGTTAGCCTCTTGCAGACCAAGGTGAAAACTAGTAACCTTGGAAACTTGTATAATAATGTTTTCAATGGATGGTGTTTCACTTCAAAGATTGCTTTTCACAATGGTGTTAGGATTTTAGTAGCTCAGAAACCTGGTGCATTTGATATGAATATTATTGCTTGTTCAAGTCAATATATTCACTGTCTAGTTAAGCTCACTAGTAAGAACATGGAGCTCTATTGTACTTTATGCTTTTAAGGATAAAAATGACAGAGAATTGTTATGGAAAGATTTGAATGAAATGAATAACAAATTGGATACTCCTTGGATAATAGGGGGTGATTTCAATTGTGTTATGTATTTGAATGAGAGAATTGGACACCCTGTTAGAATTGTGGACATGACATCTATGAGGATTGTATGCAGGGATGTGATATGACAGACATTTCTAGTTCTAGGTGTTTCTACACTTGGATAACAAACAGGAGGGTTCGACCAGGGTGTTTTCAAAGCTGGATAGAATTATGGGAAATGAGAAGTGGCTTGCTTCTTACCCCACTAATGTTGCCCAATTTCTACCAGAAGGTGAATATGATCATAGTCCTATGGTGATTAGAGTATGTGATGCCAGACATAATTGCAAAAAACCTTTCAAGTTTTTCACAATGTGGAAGAGTGCAGAGAGTTATCAGTGCATTGTAAGAGATGGTGGCAACCAAATTTCCATGGCACGCTGATGTATAAGATCCACCAAAAACTAAAATGTGTAAAAGAGGCCTAAAAAGGTGAATAGCATTGGATTTTACCAGATCCAAGCTGCTGAGTTAGAAGCTTTCCATGTTATGCAAGAACCTCAGAGACAAATGCGCTTGAATCTTATGGATACCACATTAGCTGATAGAGAAAGGGTTGCTGTGCATGATTACTTCCTGAAACATAAAGCTCATGTGGCTTTTCTCAAACAGAAAGCAAAAGTTTAGTGGATTAGGGATGGAGATGAAAATTCAACACTGTTCTACAGAGCAATCAAGGCCAGATTGATCCAGAATAATGTGTATGGGATCCACAACATGAATGGGGAGTGGGTGGATTCTGAACAAGATGTTGTGGATTCTTTCCTCCAATATTATGAGCAGTTGCTAGGCACTCAAGCACAAAACAGAGTCTCAGTCCAACAAGATATCATCGACTTGGGTCCTGTCCTTAATGATGAACAAAAGACTAGATTGATGATGCCATTCATAGAGCTGGATGTCAAGAAGGCTCTCTGGTCCATTCCTGGAGATAAAGCTCCTGGTCCCGATGGGTTTGGTGCTCACTTCTACAGGGATACCTGGGATATTACTGGAGATGAGATCACTCAATCTATACTAGACTTCTTTGCCTCTGACAAGCTTTTGAAAGTTCTCAATAACACTGCCATTTCTCTTATCCCAGAAGTTAAATGCCCAGCTAATGTAAGTGAATTTAGACCCATCTTTTGCTTCAATGTCCTGTATAAATGTATTATAAAATGTTATGTGATAGATTAAAGGAAGTACTTCCTGATTTAATTGCTATTAATCAGGGAGCATTTGTCCATAGTAGATCCATTATCCACAACATCATAATTGTGCAAGACATGGTTAGGTACTATGGAAGGAAAAAGTGTCCCCTAGCTATATGGTGAAGATAGATCTTCAGAAAGCTTATGATACAGTGGAATGAGATTTTGTTCAAGAATTGTTGCTTGTTATGAACTTCCCTCGGAAATTTGTTGATTGGATTATGGAATGTGTGACAACCCCTAGGTTCTCTATTGTGGTGAATGGTTCACTAAATGGCTTCTTTGCTTCTAAGAGGGGCCTGAGACAAGGGGACCCAATCTCACCTCTTCTGTTTGTGATCTGCATGGAATATCTCTCTAGATTGATGTTGAAACTGAACACCTTAGTTCAGTTTAACCCTCACCCTATATGTAAGAGCCAGGGTAAGAATCACCTATGCTTTGCAGATGATATCATTATGTGTTGTAAAGGTGATTTTTCTACCTACATAATGCTCTAAACTTTTAAGCTGTTTTCTGATACCTCTTGGTTGGTTGCTAATGCTATGAAATATGCTGTGTATTGCTATGGGATGAAAGAGGATGAAATTGGCAGGGTGCTAGATGTGTCTGGGTTTACAAGGGATTATCTTCCTTTTAGATACCTTGGAATTCCTATTTGCTCAGAGAAAGTCTAAGTGGCTCAGTGTGAGAGTCTGGTTGAAAAATGACAGCTAGAATAAGAGTTTGGAGTTCCATAAACATTTCCTACTCTGGAAGAGTTCAGCTTATTAATTCAGTTCTACTTAGTATCCATGTATATTGGGCTCAAGTTATGGTCATCTAGAAGTCTGTCATCAGAGATATTGAGAAAGTGTGCAGAGCCTTCCTTTGGTCTGGCAATTTTTAAATGTAAAAAGCAGGGTTGGTAGCTTGGGATGACGTGTGTAAAAGCAAGAGCCAAGGAGGGTTTGGCTTTAGAGTCATTTGTACCTGGAATAAAGCTGCTGTGGGAAAATATGTCTGGGCAATAGCAGAAAAGCAGGATAACTTATGGATCTGATGGATTAATGAGGTGTACATTAAAGGGGCTGATTGGGAGCAGTATCAGCCTCTAGATGGTTGTTGCTGGTATTGGAAAAAAATATGTTTTATCAAAGAGACCATCAAAACAAAGATGAATTTGTCTGAGTTATGCAATCTCTCGGACTATTCCATTAACAAAATGTACAAAACAATGAGGGGAGATATCACTAATGAAAACTAGACACACTATATACGGAACAGGCTCTCTGTTCCAAAGTTCAGATTCATCTTTTGGCTGGCAAACAAGGAGAGACTCCAAACAGCTAGCAGATTGGCTACTTATGCGGTATGCACCAGTGATAGATGCCTAGTCTGTGGAAGAGAAGGTGAAACTCACTCACATCTTTTCTTCCAATGTGTATTTAGCAGAGAGTGTCTGAAGCAATTGATGAGTTGGATTGGAATTCAGAGCAATAGAGATAATTTGCTAGATTGGGTTAGATGGATCCATCGTTGCAGAAAAAGCAAATTTTCATAGATTGGTTTTTAGTGCAGTACTTGCTGGTGCTGTTTACTGGATTTGGTGGAATAGGAACAAGTGTCTTTGGGACCAGCTAGTCCATACAGTGTAGCTTATTGTAAAAAGAATCAAAGATTACACTAAAACTAGAATCTTAGTCTGCACGCCTAGGAAAGTCTCTTGCAGACACAGGAGATGGTTGGAGGAACTTTAATGCTTGTATAGAATGTGGTCAGATATGCATCCCTATTTTGAGGAGTCTAACCTAGTTGGTTTTCTCAATTAGGATTGCACGGATAGGTTGTATATACCTTTTTGAAAGTCAATATACTTTTCTTACTTAGCAAAAAATTATAATAATAAGTTTGGTTCTGCTGCTAGTTGGTATTCAAATAGAAATTGTGAGATGGTTATGCTTTAGCTTTGAGGGAGGTTTCACTATTGGAAAAAAAGGAAAACTGGTCCAAGAAAACGGGTTGGATACGACCCCTTATAGCACACACTAATTAAGGCTGTAGAAAATGGCGCAAAAATAATACAAGTTAACTGGTCTGGCCCTTTCTAAGTTGGACCATCTATCTCATTTTTTGTAATTGGGCCAGAGCTGTGGTTGGATCTATTAATACAGGCCGCAAATTAAAAAAAAAGTAAAGTGCGGGCGGAGAGAGAGAAGAAAGAACGAAATGAAGAGAGCAAAGGGAAGAAAAGAGAGAAGAAAGCAGAGGGAAACCTTAGAGTGTAACCAATGAAGATCCCATGTGTTGGATCATCAATTATATTGATAATCTCATAATTTTTCTATCCCAATAGATAATCTATAATGTTGGATCTTTAAAATTACTAAATATGTTTATAAAATTAGATGTAAATTTTCAGACTTTGGATTGAAATAAAAGCACAAATGCCCACTGCTGGATTGCTGCCCCAGTCAGACGCGTCATATTTGTGGGCCTCATGCTCTATCTTCCTGTCCTCTTCTTCCACGTGTCTCTTCACCTTTTTCTGTGTCAGCCCAAAAAACCAACAATTGGGGTCCTTGTTGATGGACTGAGCTTCACCTTGTCTCTCCTTTTTTCTTTCTCTTTCATATTTCTTAATATTAATTTTACATTCTCTCTCCTGAAAGACCAATGTTGGTCCAACCACTGGTTTCACTTTTAGAGGACGATGGCAGCAACAACAACTCTCTGCCACTAGCCGTCAATCTCCCCGTAGCTGCCGCCGATATTTCCTCTTTCCACATTGTCTATCTTCCTATTTCGATTATCTTTTTATTATTTCAATTTTGACACATTCTAATTTCACCTTAGGGTCTTAGCAGTCCCTTCACTTGTTTTTGGTTAGTTGCAGTCGCTAGACACAAACATGGTCGCTCTCTCTTCTCTTTATATTTCTCGTTGATATCTGTAATTTGCATTCCTCTTCGCTTTGATGCTTACCTTGATTTCCATTCAAATGAATCATCAAATTGTTAGCTCTTGATTTCCATCCAATCCTGTTTTTTGTGTTTATTTTTTACAATGTCTTTTTAATTGTATTATTTTCTTGCAAAATGGATCCCATCTCCTATGCTTTTGTTCGTGTTGTCTTTTTATATGAAAGATCCATCTAATTGCTCTTTGATGAAATCTAGAATTTACTTCGACACCATTTGTGAGAATGTTCAAATGTAGTATATAAGTTAAACTATATTGTGTTTAAGAAATTAAATTTTAATTTATTTTTCGCATAATAATAAGCTTAATAAGGATATTTATGGTGGTTTAATTCTTTTGCCTTCTCTGAATTTTCTTTTCCAGATTTCTTCTCCTTCATGTTCTTGTCTTCTACTGTACCATGGACTGTTCAATGTCTGCCGATGCTGATAAAACGCCAATACCAACAACATCTACTCGCTATGAACCATTTACTTCCTATTGTTTACATCCATCAGAGGGTACCAGATCTGTTATTAGCCCAATTCTGTTAAAGGGCACAAACTATGATGAGTGGGTGAGGTCTCTTCGTAAAAACTTGTGTGCCAAAAACAAGTTGGGGTTCGTTGACGGCACAATCAGCGAACCAGACCTGAAGTCTCCTAACTATGATCAGTGGGGCATTGTTAACTCGATGCTCATTGCTTGGATATTCAATACTCTAGATGTGTCAATCTGCAAGATGGTTCCTTTTCTTGATCACGTGAAGGTGTTCTGGGATGACTTACGTGATCGCTATTCTTTGCGCAATGGTCCAGGCATTCATGAACTCAAAGACTTGATTAGTTCTTACAAAGAGCGTGGTCGTTCTGTTTCCGAGTACTATTGTGAATTACGCTCTTTGTGGGAGGAATTGGCGAGTGCCATTAAATTACCCTCTTGCACCTGTTCCGCTGCGTCCGAATATAAAATTTTATTGGAGAATGAAAAGCTCCATCAATTTCTCTTGGGGCTCGATAGCAAGAAGTATTGTGATGTTGCACAAGCATTGTTATTGCTTTACCCCTTATCGTCGGTGACGTATGCACATGTCAAGGCTCTTTCGGCCGAACGGCATCAAACCGTGACGGATCCTCATGACACTCGCACGGACGTCGTAGGTTTTGCTGTAGATGGTGCTTCCTCGAATCGAGTTGGTGGTAGTATTAGTGCAGGTCGTGTTTGTTCACATTGTGGCCGTAAAGGCCATGAAAAAGATAAATGTTTTGAACTTCACGGTGGACGTGATGGCAAAGGGGGTCGTTCTGGTGGTAGGGGAGCACGTGGTGGAAGGGGTGGTGGTGGCCGTGGGCCTGTGGTGTAATCCCACGTAATTTTGTGAATTTTATAAATATATTTAAAGTATATTTATAATCATTTTCATACTAATTTTATTTTATTATTTAAGTATTGACTATTTTGAAAGTCAAATGGTTATTTAAACGTTTTAAATAATAATTAATATCTATTGGGTTGGATTTAAACACCGTATATTTTATTTAAAGGTTTTGGGTCATGTTCAAAATGATTTTAAATGTTGGGTTGAGGAGCCCAACCAATTTAATTAAGTTCCATGATCAACCTAAGCCCAAACCTAAAGCCTAAACCTCTTCACCTTAGGTTTTAGGCAAAACCTATAAATACCCCCCCAAACCCTTAATTAAACACTTTTATTTTTCTCTCCTCTCTCTCCCTCACAACCGGTGCCCCCTCCCTCTCCTTTCCTCTCCTTCGCTTTTCCGGCGAGCCACTACTCGCCACATCCCTCTCTTTTCCCTCCTTGCTTCCGCATCACCCATACGCAAGCCACCCTCCTTTTCCCTCGTCGTCTCACGCGAGCAGCAACAGCAGCCCGTCCCCCGCAAGCGCCGCCGCACCGCCACCACGCGCCCCCGCGTGCGTGTGTCTCTCTTTTCCGGTTTTCTTTTCGTGGGTTTTCTTGGGTTATTTCTTAACCCTATCCTCTACTTTAATGTTTAAATTATAATTTAATTTTAAAATTATAGCTTTTCTGATTTTTATACGTTTCTATAATAAAGTTGAAAACTTTATTATTCGATTATTAAAAATCTGATTTTATTTATTATGAATAATAAATTATAATTTCAGATTTATTATTATTGTTTCAAAGTGATTTTTCATTATTAAAGTAATGGTTTTTGAGGTTTTAACGTATAAGTTTATGAGTATTATATTAAAGGTTGTTAAAGGTTGGAACTTTAATATATTTAAAGTATTTTAAAAAACGGGTTTTGAAGCGTTTTAAAATAAATTATATTTCTGTGAATTAATTAGTATATTAATTCGTTGTTGTACTATTATTTTGATAGGCGGAGAATTTACTTTAGGCGACTTCTAGATTCTAAAGTGGCCTCTCACTTTGTCTACATAAGGTACGTACATTTCCTTATGTGTTAGATTAGTATCATGTCCTAAGGATTAGGATTATTCATAGTATCATGTATAAAGAACCCTTTTATGGCTCATACGTGGCTATTGAATTGGAACTTGTGTTGTTAAGCATGTTAATTGATGTTATGATTTATTGCATGATTGAATGGATGTTTGACTCAAGCATGTTATTATGGGAATGTTTATATTTTAATCCATCGTGTGATATGGATTAATATTATTTTATTATTGGATTATGAATTTTGGTATTTGTTTCCCTTAGTGCATATTTTTATTACTCTCAAAGGCCGAGGACTTTATGAGTAAGTTGGACTAGTATTGGATATGGTTATTTTACTACTTTGCAAAGACCGATGGCTTTGTAGGGTATGTATATTTATTGGACTTTTGATTGTTGATTTAAGTCAACAAATAAATTTGGAGGATTAATATTTGGTCAATTGGAATTGTTTGATCACTTATAATCCTAAGATAAAAGGAGGAATATTTATTGTATACATGTTATGTCTTGGTTGTCTGTTTAGAGTCCAACATCGAATAACTTACTAATACTTAAAGTGAAAGTGAATAGCAATAGCTTTAGACTAGTGCACATCTGAAGTTCTAGACTAGTATGAGTTGGAATACATGGTGGTAGCCCATGGCTTTTCTTGGAGTCGGATTGATCACCGTTACCTTATTTTTACTTCTAAAGGTTCCTCGATATCGTTGGTCGTTGGGTTACGGAGTTGCGCCCGTAACTCGGTCTATCATTTATGAAGACTGGTTTTTGGTTTGGACAACTCGATCCATTGCCTATTCAATTTATTTAAATATTTATTATGTTGTGTGTCTTGTAGTCAAGTCTCATTTTAAGAGTTGAAGTGTGATAGTATTTTATTCATGTATGGTTGTTCATTAGTATCATGATTAGGTTTCGTGTTTTACTTTACTTATGTATGTACTCAGCCTTGCTGATTACGTGATTTTCTGTGTGTCGATCATGGCTGTTCCTATTGATCCTGTGAAGACCCTTTATTGTCGAGCAGTCTTCAATTGAGTATTTGCCTACAGGTTTGAAGGCATGATGCATCATCTCCATATTCATTTGGGACTTGGGAGCGCTGTTGGGAGATCATTTTATTATCTTTTGTCTCCTACTCTTACATTATTTTTAATTAAGTTTGTTTTGGATTATTTATTTAAATGTTTTCTTTTGGTTTGAACTACTTTTGAGGTTTGAAGTTTAAGCTTGACAATTATATTATTTAAGTATTTAATAAAGTATTTTAATGTTTTCCGCTGCAATACTCTGAGTAAGACGATACGTTTTCACACGGGCGATAATGCGTTGATAATTCTTTGTTTTAGTTGGGAAATTATATGTTTTAAAAAGAGAGAATTATCGGGGTGTTACACGTGGTCATGGTAGCTTCGCTGGGGCTATAGACAGCAGCCAACGCGGAGGTGCAATGACTCGGAGTGTTGATGTAGAACGCACCAGCCTTCCTGCTCTCCCAGACTCACAATTCCAACAGCTTGTTATTGCGTTGACTACCTCAAAGTAGCCACTAATATTCTAAGTTGCATGGTAAGACTAATTCAATTCAATGGGTTATTGATTTGGGTGCGTCGAACCATATGTCGGGTAATATTGACTTGTTTTGTGACATTCATGATATTCCTTCGGAACCCATTGGCCTTCCGAATGGTAAAAGTACTATTGCCACGAAGGAAGGTCGTGTTGAAATTAGTGAACATGTTATCTTGGATAATCTTCTATATGTACATGCCCTCAATTGTAATTTAATGTTTGTGTCTTAATTTCTTGAAAAACAGAGATTTATTGTCTTTTTACTAATAAGCTATGTGTCTTATGTCCAGTTCGTCATGTTCAAACAAAATAAGTCTGTTGTTCCAGATACCTCCATGTTATGGCATCGACGACTCGGATACCCGTCTATGAAAGTGGTCTGTTCTTTACCAGGCGTAGCTAGTAGTATTAATAATAATGTTTGTGATGACAATTGTCAAGTTTGTTTTTTTGCTAAGCAACCTCGTACATCTTCTCCGTTAAGTATGAATAAAGCTTCTGAATTATTCATTGTGATATTTTGGGCTCTTATCATGAAGTCGCGTCTAGTTGTGGTGCTCATTATTTTTTGACCATTGTTGATGATTATTCGAGCTACATGGGTGTATTTAATGGTGGGAAAATACGAGGTTGGAAACTTGATTAAGAATTTCCATGGCTAAAATGCAGTTTAACAAACAAGTTAAAGTAATTAGAAACAACAACGGCCAAGAGTTTTTGTGTTTGAGTGATTTTTATGCACAAATGGGTATTTTACACCAGAAGTCATGCGTTGATGCACCACAACAAAATGGTAGGGTTGAACATAAACATCAACATATTCTCAATATGCCTCGTGCATTGCGCTTTCCGGCTCATTTGCCTATCGATTTTTGGGGGGAATGTGTCTTGTCTACTTGTCATCTTATAAATTGTAAACCTACTCCTATTTTACATGGAAAAACCCCTTATGAGATGTTGTATATATAGTTGTGTGCCCAATTTATCTTCTTTGAAAGTATTTGGTTGTTTGTGCTATGCGGCATATCGGCCACGTATCAAAGATAAATTTGGTCTGAGATCGAGAAAGTGCACTTTTGTTGGGTATCCTTTCGATCAAAAAGGATGGAGTTTATTTGACTTGGACACACATACTTACTTTGTGAGTCAGGATGTAAAATTTGTTGAAGATGTATTCCCTTATACTAATGTCAAGTTATGTGATGATGGTACATTTCAACTTGATAAGTATTTACATTGTGAGAATAATGGGGCCTTATATGATGATGATCCTGTTGTGTTTAATGATAATGGTGTTGGGATGCATCATGTTGAAGTCAACGAGGGTCTGCTCACATCGCCTTTAGCTGGTGTAAATGATTATGATGATGCAGGGGCTGCGTTAGCCACAACTTCTTTGGCGCAGCCTAATGTGTGTGAGCAGCGCATGTTCATCACAGTTGAGTGGAGATGTTTTGAGGGGGAGTTCAATAGGGGCACATGAGGGTGCTCAGGATTCTTCATTGGGCACCCCAGTGATGTTCTTGGTCGAGGTCATAGGATTAAAAAGTCTTCTACGAGGCTCAAAGGATTTGTTACTACTTATGTTGTTGTTCGTAAAATAGACCCCGACTATACTACTTCTGCTGTCCCTTCTTCGACCAGTTCCTCATGTAAACCTTTCAACATAGCTTGTTATGTAAATTATGACAAATTTTCTGTGGGACATAAACATTTATTGGCAGCTATCTCAAAATTTGTTGAGCCTACTTCTTTCAAAGAGGCAATGCTCGATCTAGGTTGGAGACAGGCTATGAAAGAAGAAATTGATGCGCTAGAGCGCAATGGTACCTGGTCTTTGGAGGATTTGCCCGCAAGAAAGCGTGCCATTGGTTGTGGTTGGGTTTTCGCACCAAGTATCATTCCACAGGCACGGTTGAGCGTCTTAAGGCGTTTGGTTGTTCATGGCAATCATCAGCTTGAAGGTATAGATTATAATGAAACTTTTGCCCATGTTGCTAAAATGGGTACGATATGACTTTTCCTTGCTGTTGCTGTATATAGGGGTTGGGAGCTTCATCAAATGGATGTATGTAATGCCTTCTTACATGGTGACTTGGAGGAGGAAGTGTATATGAAACTTCCTCCTCGTTACTCTAGTTCGATTCCCGGTCAAGTTTGCAGATTACGTAAGTCTTTGTATAATCTACGTTAGGCACCACGTCTCACCAAACTTTCTAGTGCTCTGCGCAAATTTGTTGTACGAGTGTTGCGTTATGTTAAGGGTCATCCAGGCCAGGGTATTATGCTTCGCAGGGATGCTCTCCAATTGAATGCTTATTGTGATAGTGATTGGGCCGCTTGTCCTCTCACTCGTAGATCTCTGTCTGGTTACATTGTTCTTCTAGGTCGTTCTTCGGTCTCCTGGAAGACTAAGAAGCAACCTACTATGGCACGTTCTTCGGCCAAGGTTGAGTATCGGTCTACGGCAGTTACCACTACTGAGTTAAAGTGGTTGAAGTCCTTATTGGGTTCTCTTGGTGTGATTCATTCTACTCCTATGCAATTGTTTTGTAATAGTCAATCAGCTCTTCTTATTGCTAAAAATCCTGTTTTTCATGAGCGTACTAAGCATATTGAAGTTGATTGTCGTTTTGTTCGTGATGAATTCCAGTTTTGAAATATTGCTACTACCTATGTTCCAACAAGTCATCAGTTGGCCGATTTCTTGACTGAGGCTCTTGGTCGTCTGCAATTCAGCTTTCTTCTTCGCAAGTTGGGCATTCGTGATTTACATGCGCCAACTTGAGGGGGAGTAATAAGGTTAATAAGGATATTTATGTAAATTAATGTTAAGTTTCCTTAATATATTAGGCATAGGAGTAGGGTTTGTAAACCTTGTATATAAAGACTTTGGTACTGCTAATGAAAAAATAAAGTTGGTTTTCCTCACAAACACTTTGCCTCTCAAAACCTTAATACATTAGATCTTTAGTTTAGATTTTAGTTTGAAAAACTATGCTTTGGGCAGCCTTAATCAAATTAGACTCTGCCTATTAAACAACCTCTTTATGCGCAGTTATGTGGGATTTTTTTATGCTAGTTCTAATTTATGTGCAACATTTGATGCGCTAAAGTTTAAGTTGTATTCTCACCTTCTTCGGATTGTTGATGAAGTTTCATTATTAGAATCTGTTGCTCGGGTCATTTATAATGTTTAGCTAAATTTCACAACTTATAACTTGCTGCTTTGGCCAGGGAGGCAAATTCATAGTCCCAATTATCGTATACCAAAGCCTTTTCAGGACCATTCATAAGTATCGATCTTCTTTTTTTATTAATTACATTACTCTCTCCAACATTGATCTAGCCCTAAATTCTGAAATCCTAAATCCCAAATCTAAATTTTCATTGGAGAATCTTGTGATCCTCGTGTTCCTAGTAGTAGTGGTACTCCTCTTAGCTAGTCAGTTGTGCTTAGATGGATAGTACACTAAAATTGTTAGTTTTGTTATGGTAAGAAGTAACGTTTTTCACTCTATAGCAACATTAAATTAGATGTAGTGCATTTAAACTTTAATTATGAAACTCAATGAATATCTTTTCTGATAGTGTTCGCGAGATTGGAGTTATTTTTTTTTTTGTAAAAATGTGCATTAAGAAAAAAAAATGTAATTGTAGAAAAATGAAATATAAGTTGAACAGAGACAACTAATTGTAAGTAGCAAAAACAGTCAAATGCAAGAGGAGATTGCCTAGCGGTGTGTTGGTTACAGCATTACCCACCTTTTGTTGGCAAAAACAGTCAAAAGAAACAGTGAAAACATGAAAGTTAAACCGTTATGAGTGACATGATCATCCAATGACCTTATGATCTCTATTCAAACATTACTAAATTTGATTAAATCTCGATCTAAAATTCAACCCCTAATGGAAATGTTCCAATTCGAATGAGGTTGACTCGATCCTCAATTCCATGTATTATTAAAGCGATTGTAATTGACTTGTCCCCATATACAACCATCTCTGTTCCAACTCTACTTGAACTAATAATGAAGTAATCTGAACTTTACGTAACTTGATGATGAATTTGAACCGCATTTTTTTGAAAACCCAAGATAGCTCAACATAACTCATTCAAAAACTGATCCCTAATTAAACCAAACGCGAATGAAACCAATTCGATTTTGACACGATTGGAACCTAAATAAAAATAAACTACTTGACCCCAACTTTAAGGGACCCTAGCCAAACTCCAATTGAAAATAGAAGTAAGTTGTCTGATTTTGAATAAAAGCACTACACTCTTCAGTAAAAGCGATATGTTCTACCCCACCAAAGTCTCTTTTCTTTGTTATCATATCTTTCAGAAATTTGGCATAAACAGGCACTTGGGTAATTAAATCTGTGAAAGGAATCGTTACCTCAAGGTTCTTGACCATTGCCAAGAACTTACCAAACTGCTGATCCACCTTTGATTGTTGCATCCTGTGAGGAAAAGGTAGACTTGGTGTAAAAGGCGTTTCAGAAACCTTCTCCTTTTTCTTCCCTGTCAGTTCAGCTTCTGCAGACAAATCGACTTTAGACGTCGAATTCTTCTTTTTTCCTTCCTCTACCACCCTCTTCTTCCCCGCAGTTGGGGGTAACCTCATCAACGGGCAATGGAGGGGCATCATATGCAATGCCACTACGAAGAGTAATGGCATTCACATGTTCTCTCTGAATGGGTTGCCCTAGAAACTCCCCCTGACGCCTCTGAGCATTAGTGCTTGCTAATTGTGCACCTTGAGCCTCGAGAAGTTTGATGTGCTTCTCTTGGGCTCTTTGTGCTTCCTCATTAGATCTTTGCATAGCTAGCATCTGTCGCTCTTGGGCTCTTTGTGCCTCCTCATTTGCCTTTTGCATGCTTCACATCAGTTTCATCACTTCAGATATGGGAGGCTCTTGTGGGTTGTTGTTTTGTGGAGGTGGGGTGGGAAAATTTTGTGGAGTTTTGAAATTATTGTGGTTGTGGAAGTTTTGTGATGGGGGTCTCTGAAAGTTTTGTGGGGTTTGGTAGTAAGAGGGTTTGGGATGGTTTTGTGGAGGTGGAGGATGATGGTATTGTGGGTTTTGGTAGTTATGTGGAGGGGGGAAGGTTTATGGCCTTTGTTGAAAGGCGTTTGCCTGCTCCATCTGAAGTTGACTGAACTGACAGTCATGTCCAAAGTGACCCTGAACACCACATACCTCGCAGTAAGATGAGGTAATGGGTGCTACGGCAGACATAGCATTGATACTCAAATGAGGTGCTGCTGAGGAAGAGGAACTGAAGGTGTTAATCTGCGAAGTCAATAATGCAATGGCATCTACCTCCAGTAACTTCCTCGTGAGGCTTCGGGAAGTGGAATGATCATTGGCTGCGAGGTTTGATAAAAACTCATAGCCTACATCCACTTCCTTATCAAGAAATACTCCTCCTGCAGATGATCTTCGTCTGAGGCTGCAGACAATTGTAGATTGTCTGCGTCAAGAACCATTTGTCCATGTTGTGGTGTGGACACTCTCTCTGTAAATCTCTAAACCTAGCCCACGCTTCCCATAATGTTTCATCAGGCTCTTGGGAAAACGTGGCTAGTTTGTTTCTGATTTCTTCCGTTTTAGTAGGTGGGTAATACTCTCTCAGAAATGCAGCAGAAATCTCACTCCATTCAGTTTCCTTCACGTCGTTCAACCATTTCTGGGCTCTATCTCTCAATGAAAACTCGAACAACATGACTTTGAGTTGATCTGGAGTGACACCGGCATGTTTATCGGCTCGACAAAGCTGTTGAAACCGCTGCAGATGATTTGCCGGGTCTTCAGTAGGATGCCCACCAAACTGATTTTGCTGAACCATGCTGATGAGTCCAGGCTTAATTTAGAAATTTGCCGCGGCAATGGTGGGCATAGTAGGTCCAGTGGAGAGACCATCTGGGTTGGGCACCCCATATGACTTCAGTGATTTTTACATGACTGAACTCAAGGTGTCTGTTCCAAAGGTGTTCAGCTGAACAGACTGCTTTTCTTTCTGATTTTTCTTTCGGATCCGCCTGATTGTCCTAGTAAGATCGGGATCCGCTGGAATGGGGGAACCGTTTCTTTGAGACCTGGGCATACAAAAGAAACAAAAAGAAGCAGTAAAACATACCTCAATTGGAACAATGAAGTTCCAATGAGGTACAGAGAAGTAGACCAAATAACCAAATAAAAACTTAGAAAACTAGCTGTCTCCCCGACAACGGCGCCAAAATTTGATAGGATTTAGTCGTATCACCTAATCAAAGATAAACCTACAGTCCTCTAACTATGGTAGTCAGTGGAAGCAGGGTCGAATCCGCAGGGAGACAGAGTTTCTAAATTAATATTAAATCAATCAGCTAATTCAGGTGAAATCAGAGAAGAATTAACTGAACTAATAATTAAGCTAAGGAAGACAAATTAAACCGAGGAATTAACTATGGACTAAAAACCTAGGGTATTAGGTCGGTCCACCATGCTTATACCAATCAAACAAGGTCAACTACTATCAAAACCTAAGTCAAGAGTCGAGTGATTAGAGCACGTGTTGAGCTATGGTTAAGATTCAACGCTCATAGTTCAACATACGCCGCATGTTCACTAACGTAATCAGAACTACTGACGTGTCCTAGGCCTCTAGTCGTAAGACGGATCTGTGCAAACAACTATTAACCACAAGCAACCAATGAAATTGTACACTGACATTAATCACTAATTAAGAACAAACCACATCACAATCACCCTAATCAAGCCCTAAAAATTGATAGAAATCTAAATCACAATCATGGTATAAACATGGCTTTCCTATCTAACACCCTAGAAAGAAAACTACTCACTCATAATCGAATTAACAACAACAAAACTAATATGAAACCCTAACAATTGCATCATGAATAATTAAATACTTAAGCTAAGCAATTAAGAATAATAAAAGAGATTAGGGTAAAGAAGAATACCAATTGACAGAAAGCATGAACTTTTATTGAAATCGAATAGGTTCAATCACGTTTAATCTAATCTAAAGTGTTTAAACTAAGCTAAGAACAATGAGAGATAAAATAGAGTTTAAAGCAGTAAAAAGGTAATGAAAGATGTCTCTAAAATAATGAGGAAAAGGTATTTATAATACCCCTCAAGTCTAGCTTAAAACGGAAATTAAAAGACGAAAATCGCGATAAAAATGCACAGGACCCGATCGGGCCCATAGTGAGAAATCTTTGGCTTCGATTCTTGTTTAGCGTTGCAGCCCAGCAACAAGTGTACGTGAAATTTGGCCCACCCGATCGGGCCCTGGGACACCACCCGATCGGGCCTGTTGACGATTAGGGCCCAGCACGATCTCCTCGAAGTCAGCACCAAAATGAGACATAGGAGCATTCGACCCGATCGGGTCGGGCGTTGAATGCCCGATCGGGTCTGGGCACATGTGGGCTCGCCCGATCGGGTCGCGCATGCCTTGCCCGATCGGGTCCGCAACTTCTCTACCCGAACATAATATCTTCGCCCGATCGGGCTATTTTTGCCCGATCAGGGTACGGAAATCTCCTTTTTGACTCTTTGGCTCTCTATTCTTCACGTTTAGAGGTCTTGGGACCTCCTAAACTACCCATAAAGCCTGTGAGCCGTCCTACGTGCCTCGTAACATCTCGTAAAGCCGTGCTTGCTTCCAAATGGCTCGGGAATAAGGAGAAAACTCCCTAAAACCTGCAATTCAACACTAGAACACAAAACCACAACTATATACGATAGTTAGCACAAAATAGCTCCCAAGAGCTCCAATGACGCACAAATTAGCTTGTAAAGAAGGGAGAAAAGTCTATATAAATACGTGATATCAAACTCCCCCAAGCTAAACCTTTGCTTGTCCTCAAGCAAACAGAACATGATCATGGAATAGACTGCCTCACCCCATAGATTAAAATCAATCAAGGCTCAAAACATTTTCAAGACTAAGAAACGTTCAAGCAGGCATAATTCAAGTTTGGCTAATCAAATCCATCCAACCACCAATCGTCCAAGCAATTTATCAAATTCAAGCATCCACAAGGCATACAAGTCCTGAAAAGGCTCTCACAAGGGTGCCACTCCTCTCTAATTTGTGGCAGGCAAAGAATATGCCCGAACAGTCACCAACCCGACCATAAATACCCTTCCCACTCACACTCTCATGTGTTTAAGAAGATTAAATGACGCTCATTCTAGTCAAGTCGACTCAATTAGAAGAATTACTATTTAACTTTGACAAACTGACTCGAAATCAATCAAATGAACACTGCAGACACGAGCTTAAGAGGACTTTAGAGGGTTGTAATGGGGCTTAGGTAAGAGGTAGGGGATACTTTTGGGTAATGTGGTGGAAAAACCAAGAAAGGGGGAGCATGAATCATTCAAACAAGGCCTAAGATGGCCTACACAACTCCCAACAACACCATAAAACCACATAAAGTGACCCAACTCTCATAAATCAATGACAAACTCATAACAAACCCAATTATCAAGCAATGAAGCGAATATTTCTTTAAGAACGTACGTGAATGAAAGAATTTCGAATTCTTTTGAACTTTTATTTCATTTTTCTTTCATTTTTCTGAACTTCATTCACGTAACTCTAATTTTGCTTCTTCTTTTCTTTTTCTCACCCTAAAACCACAACAAACACAATTTTAATTCCTCAACAACCAAACCAAGAAACAAATTTCGAACTCAACCCATACAAAAGCTCCCCCAAGCTAGGCTTGGAATAATATCAAGTGAAGGCCTTGGGCTCATAATAGGGGTTTAAGTAACACGAAATAAGTCATTAGGCTCAGCGGGGCTAAGGAGGATAAAAGTATATCAAAAATTCACTCTGAAGCTCAAGAATAAGACAAAAGAACGCCTCTATCACAGCATATGCTACAGGTCATCGAAAATCAGACAAGTACGAAGTCAAAGTCAAGATCAATCCACTAAAGAGGAACTAACACACAAGAATAGACTGGATAATAATATGAATCCAATAGGCTACAAAGAGGCCTCACAGTCTAACCAAATCAGGTATGCAGCACAAAGTGGTTTAATATAATCAAACTTTGCTCGAAGTCATAGCAATCAAACATCAAATCATAGCCTCAAGATCACAAATGCCCAGCTATCCAGAAATCATAGTCAAATTATTTTCAATAAGAGCACAACAAGGGGCACATGAGGCAACTAAACCAGTCATGGGAACCATATTTTTTTTTGATTTTTTGCAGAATTTTTCTAAAGCAGTAAATCTATCCTAGAAAGCAATAAAAGAGATAGGAAATACAAACAGAACTCCTCCCCCAAGCTGAACTTGGCAGTGTCCTCAATGCCAAAAGGTGACAAGGACGATGCTAAGAGGAAAAACAATGTTAGTACCCTCACTCTCGCTCACAAAAAAAAAAGAAAAATAAATAATAAAAAAATAAAAAGAAAAGGAAAAAGGGGAAAGAATACGAGTTGCCTCTCGCACAACGCTGGTTTATAAAGGTCCCGCACGACCATAATCCTCCATCTCTGAAATAGGAGGGGCTTGGCAATGAGTGCCACCCTCATCAAACATCTTTCGCCTCCAAATGTTCTTGATAATGCCTCCAGACGGTGAGGCAACCTTAGGTGTAGTTGGAACCTTCTCCACACCTACTTCATCCAAAACCTCATTCCTGCAACAAGATTATTCAAGCATAGGTGCCTTAACAGCATTGGTTAATTTTAAAATCACTTTATCATCACCAACACTCAGAGTTAAAGACCCAGACTTGACATCAATGACAGCACCAGCAGTACACAAAAATGGCCTACCCAAAATAATAGGAATCTGGGCATCCTCATCCATATCTAGCACCACAAAATCAACAGGAATATAGAATTTCCTAACCCTAACAGGGACGTCCTCTAAAACACCTAGATGGTATTTTATAGAATGATCCGCCATTTGTAAAGTGATTTGTGTGCATTTAAGTGCTCCCATCTTCAGTTTCTTATAAACAGATAAGGGCACAACAGAAACAGAACCACCTAAATCACACAAAGCCTTATCAATAAAAATAGGTCCAAGATAGCAGGGTATGGAAAAACTACCAGGATCTTTTAACTTTGGTGGGGTTTTATTTTGAATAAAAGCATTACACTCTTCAGTAAGAGCGACACGTTCTACCTCACCAAAGTCTCTTTTCTTTATTATCATATCTTTCGAAAATTTGGCATAAACAGGCACTTGGGTAATTAAATCTGTGAATGGAATCGTTACCTCAAGGTTCTTGACCATAGCCAAGAACTTACCAAACTGCTGATCGACCTTTGATTGTTGCATCCTGTGAGGAAAAGGTAGCCTTGGTGTAAAAGGCGTTTCAGAAACCTTCTCCTTTTTCTTCCCTGTCTGTTCAGCTTCTGCGGACAAATCGACTTCAGACGTCGAATTCTTCTTTTTTCCTTCCTCTACCACCCTCTTCTTCCCCGAAGTTGGGGTAACCTCATCAACGGGCAATGGAGGGGCATCATATGCAATGCCACTACGAAGTGTAATGGCATTCACATGTTCTCTCTGAATGGGTTGCCCTGGCAACTCCCGCTGACGCCTCTGAGCATTAGTGCTTGCTAATTGTGCACCTTGAGCCTCGAGAAGTTTGATGTGCTTCTCTTGGGCTCTTTGTGCTTCCTCATTAGATCTTTGCATAGCTAGCATCTGTCGCTCTTGGGCTCTTTGTGCCTCCTCATTTGCCTTTTGCATGCTTCACATCAATTTCATCACTTCAGATATGGGAGGCTCTTGTGGGTTGTTGTTTTGTGGAAGTGGGGTGGGAAAATTTTGTGGAGTTTGGAAATTATTGTGGTTGTGGAAGTTTTGTGATGGGGGTCTCTGAAAGTTTTGTGGGGTTTGGTAGTAAGAGGGTTTGGGATGGTTTTGTGGAGGTGGAGGATGATGGTTTTGTGGGTTTTGGTAGTTATGTGGAGGGGGGAAGGTTTGTGGTCTTTGTTGAAAGGCGTTTGCTTGCTCCATCTGAAGTTGACTGAACTGACAGTCATGTCCAAAGTAACCCTGAACACCACATACCTCGCAATAAGATGAGGTAATGGGTGCTACGGCAGACATAGGATTGATACTCAAAGAAGGTGCTGCTGAGGAAGAGGAACTGAAGGTGTTAATCTGCGAAGTCAATAATGCAATGGCATCTACCTCCAGTAACTTCCTCGTGAGGCTTCGGGAAGTGGAATGATCATTGGCTGCGAGGTTTGATAAAAACTCATAGCCTACATCCACTTCCTTATCAAGAAAAACTCCTCCTGCAGATGATCTTTGTCTGAGGCTGCAGACCATTGTAGAATGTTTGCGTCAAGAACCATTTGTCCATGTTGTGGTGTGGACACTCTCTCTGTAAATCTCTAAACCTAGCCCACGCTTCCCATAATGTTTAATTAGGCTCTTGGGAAAACGTGGCTAGTTTGTTTCTGATTTCTACTGTTTTAGTAGGTGGGTAATACTCTCTCAGAAATGCAGCAGAAATCTCACTCCATTCAGTTTCCTTCACGTCGTTCAACCATTTCTGGGCTCTATCTCTCAATGAAAACTCGAACAACATGACTTTTAGTTGATCTGGAGTGACACCGGCATGTTTAACGGTTCGACAAAGCTGGTGAAACCGCTGCAGATGATTTGCCGGGTCTTCAGTAGGGTGCCCACCAAACCGATTTTGCTGGACCATGCTGATGAGTCCAGGCTTAATCTCAAAATTTGCCACGGTAATGGTGGGCATAGTAGGTCCAGTGGAGTGACCATCTGGGTTGGGCACCCCATATGACTTCAGTGATTTTGACATAACTGAACTCAAGGTGTCTGTTCCAGAGGTGTTCAGCTGAACAGACTGCTTTTCTCTCTGCTTTATCTTTCGGATCTGCCTGACTGTCCTAGTAAGATCGGGGTCCGCTGGAATGGGGGAACCGTTTCTTTGAGACCTGGGCATACAAAAAAACAAAAAGCAGCAGTAAAACGTACCTCGATTGAAACAATGAAGTTCCAATGAGGTACAGAGAAGTAGACCAAATAATCAAATAAAAACTTAGAAAACTAGCCGTGTCCCCGGCAACGGCGCCAAAATTTTTATAGGTTTTAGTCGTATCACCTATTCAAAAATAAACCAACAGTCCTCTAACTATGGTAGTCAATGGAAGCAGGGTCGAATCCACAGGGAGACAGAGTTTCTAAATTAATATTCAACAAATTCAGCTACTTCAGACGAAATCAGGGAAGAATTAATTAAACTAATGAGTAAGCTAAGGAAGATGGACTAAATCGAGGAATCAACTATGGAATAAAAACCTAGGGTATTAGGTCAGTCCACCTGTCTCATACCAATCAAATAGGGTCAACTACTATCAAAACCTAAGTCAAGATTCGGGAAATTAGAGCACGTGTTGAGCTATGGTTAAGACTCAACGCTCATAGTTCAACATACGCCGCATGTTCACTAACATAATCAGAACTACTGACGTGTCCTAGGCCTCTAGTCATAAGACGGATCTGTGCAAACAACTATTAACCACAAGCAATCAATGAAATTGTACACTGACATTAATTACTCAATAAGAACAAACCACATCACAATCACCCTAATCAAGCCCTAGAAATTGAAAGAAATCTAAATCACAATCATGGTATAAACATGGCTTTCCTATCTAACACCCTAGAAAGAGAACTACTCACTCATAATCGAATTAACAACAACAAAACTAACATAAAACCCTAACAATTGCATCATGAACGATGAAATAACTAAACTAAGCAATCAAGAATAATAAAAGAGATTAGGGGTAAGAAAGAATACCAATTGACGGAAAGCGAGAACTTTTATTGAAATCGAAATAGGTTTGATCACCTTTAATCTAATCTAAAGTGTTTGAATTAAACTAAGAACAATGAGAAATAACTCTAGTCTAAAGCAGTAAAAAGATGAATAAAAGATAATGAGGAAAAGGTATTTATAATACCTCTCAAGTCTAACTAAATTCGGAAATAAAACTCGAAATCCGCGTCATTAAGCGCCAGACCCGATCGGGCCGTGGGCATGCACCCGATCGGGCCGACGTACAAGAGTGATCAGCGTGTGTTTTGGGCTTTAGCAAAGCAGCAGCGCAGCATCCATTGAATTGTACGGCCCACCCGATCGGGCCAAGCAGCAAAATGAGCCCAGCAGCTTCTTAGCATCCGCAGCTTCACAATTGGACCTAGCAGCACCCCACCCGATCGGGTCGGGCACACTATGCCCGATCGGGTCTGGTGTAATGATGCTCGCCCGATCTGATCGGGCACGCCTTGCCCGATCGGGTCCGCAACTTCAATACCTGATCAATGTATTTTCGCCCGATCGGGCCATTTTTGCCCGATCAGAATACGGAATCCTCCTTTTTGACTCTTTGGCTCTCTAAACTTCACGTTTAGGGGTCTTGGGACCTCCTAAACTACCCATAGAACTCGTGAGCCTTCCTACGTGCCCCGTAACATCTCGTAAAGCCGTGGTTGCTTCCAAATGGCTCGGGAATAAGGAGAAAACTCCTTAAAACCTGCAATTCAACACTAAAACATGAAACAACAACTATTTACGATAGTTAGCACAAAATAGCTCCCAAGAGCTCAAACGACGCACAAATTAGCTTGTAAATAAGGGAGAAAACTCTATACAAAAACGTGATATCAATCACCTAATCAAAGATAAACCTACAGTCCTCTAACTATGGTAGTCAGTGGAAGCAGGGTCGAATCCGCAGGGAGACAGAGTTTCTAAATTAATATTAAATCAATCAGCTACTTCAGGTGAAATCAGAGAAGAATAAACTGAACTAATAATTAAGCTAAGGAAGACAAATTAAACCGAGGAATTAACTATGGACTAAAAACCTAGGGTATTAGGTCGGTCCACCATGCTTATACCAATCAAACAAGGTCAACTACTATCAAAACCTAAGTCAAGAGTCGAGTGATTAGAGCACGTGTTGAGCTATGGTTAAGATTCAACGCTCATAGTTCAACATACGCCGCATGTTCACTAACGTAATCAGAACTACTGACGTGTCCTAGGCCTCTAGTCGTAAGACGGATCTGTGCAAACAACTATTAACCACAAGCAACCAATGAAATTGTACACTGACATTAATCACTAATTAAGAACAAACCACATCACAATCACCCTAATCAAGCCCTAAAAATTGATAGAAATCTAAATCACAATCATGGTATAAACATGGCTTTCCTATCTAACACCCTAGAAAGAGAACTACTCACTCATAATCTAATTAACAACAACAAAACTAATATGAAACCCTAACAATTGCATCATGAATAATTAAATACTTAAGCTAAGCAATTAAGAATAATAAAAGATTAGGGTAAAGAAGAATACCAATTGACAGAAAGCAGGAACTTTTATTGAAATCGAATAGGTTCAATCACCTTTAATCTAATCTAAAGTGTTTAAACTAAGCTAAGAACAATGAGAGATAAAACTAGAGTTTAAAGCAGTAAAAAGGTAATGAAAGATGTCTCTAAAATAATGAGGAAAAGGTATTTATAATACCCCTCAAGTCTAGCTAAAAATGGAATTTAAAAGACGAAAATCGCGATAAAAATGCACAGGACCCGATCGGGCCCATAGTGAGAAATCTTTGGCTTCGTTTCTTGTTTAGCGTTGCAGCCCAGCAGCAAGTGTACGTGAAATTTGGCACACCCGATCGGGCCCTGGGACACAACCCGATCGGGCCTGGTGACGATTAGGGCCCTGCACGCTCTCCTCGAATCAGCAGCAAAATGAGACATAGGAGCATTCGACCCGATCGGGTCGGGCGGTGAATGCCCGATCGGGTCTGGGCACATGTGGGCTCGCCCGATCGGATCGGGCATGCCTTGCCCGATCGGGTCCGCAACTTCTCTACCCGAACATAATATCTTCGCCCGATCGGGCTATTTTTGCCCGATCAGGGTACGAAAATCTCCTTTTTGACTCTTTGGCTCTCTATTCTTCACGTTTAGAGGTCTTGGGACCTCCTAAACTACCCATAAAGCTCGTGAGCCGTCCTACGTGCCTCGTAACATCTCGTAAAGCCGTGGTTGCTTCCAAATGGCTCGGGAATAAGGAGAAAACTCCCTAAAACCTCAATTCAACACTAGAACACAAAACCACAACTATATACGATAGTTAGCACAAAATAGCTCCCAAGAGCTCCAATGACGCACAAATTAGCTTGTAAATAAGGGAGAAAAGTCTATATAAATACGTGATATCACCTAACATGACCCAAACACCTTAATTCATCAATGGAGCTATATACATAAGCCTTTTTTGGAGAGGACTCCGACTACAGACAAGCCCTAAAGGTAATCATAAAATCAATTGATAATATATAGAGTATCCTATTAGTCTTATATGTGGGTTTCCACGTTAATTAACACTTATGTTGGGCTTTACTAGGGATGTGCAAAATCGGATATCAGATCGAGTTCGATCCACATATCCGAATCCCCTAATAACAAAAATTATATCCGAAGAATCCAAATAGCCGAAAATTCAGTTATACGAATTTTCGGACCATATATCAAAATTATCCGAACCCGGATATATAAAGTTCACAAAAGCCATGAAGGTAGTTCCAACTGCTACATGGAGAGAATTAGTGGAGTTCAATCCTCATTGCTGGTGGAATTGGTGGAGTTCCATCCTCAGGATCAAGCCATATTGTTCCTCATCACCAACATAAAGATGATGTTTAATCAAAGCTATATTAATGTACAATGTTCCAATTAAACGACAACCAGGGAAATAATGTCCGTTCTTGTTCGCATGACTTACAAACATTTCAGAGCATTTGGGGGCTTTAGAGTTTAGGCCAATATACTGTATAAAATTACAAGGAAAAAAATTCCCGGATTTTCTGATTATCCGAATTGTAAAAGTAGTTATTCGAATCCGATCCGATTATTCGATTTTGAATCGAAATATCTGATCTTATAAAAACATATCTGATATCGAATTTTTTCGCACACCCCTACTTTATACTCTTAACAAATCTTCGATTCCCCCTTATCTTGCATCCTTCAAGTCAATGTACCCTCCTTTTTTAGACTAATAATGACTAATAAGCCAGGATAATTGGTCAACATACAATTTCGCTAAGTGTTAGATGTAGGATGAATAAAGGACCGGATAATTACTACTCCAAGGTACCGAAACTGTGGTTTCCTATATCACGGGTTGCACGAAATAACCATTTAGATACAATGGAGAGAACAATCCACTTTGATGATCTTCAAAGTGAATCAACCAAGAACTTAAGTTTTTATTTTATGAAGAACACTTGAGAATAAAAATGACAATTCTCAAGCAAGCAAGTTTCTAGAGAGGAATTAAGGGAAATTCCCAATGGTGGCCCTTAGGTCTTAGAAATTCTTAGTGGTGTAAATTTTAAAAAAACTTTCCCATTGGTAGCCTTGTTTTACAAATTATTTCCAAATATAGCCTTAATGAAAAATATTCCGTTAATAACAAAGCATATTCCGTTAGTTAACCATTAAGACGGTCACTCACACGTAAAAAGAGGTCTTTTGGGTCTTTTTTGTCAATTTTGACATCAAAATCGAATGTTGCGAAGTAAAACTAACCCTTTAAACTTATCTTTGATAATCGATTTTGAGGTCGAAATTGAAACAAAACAATCCGAAAATGCCTCGTTTTATGTGCGAATGTCCGCTTTAACGGTTCACTAGTGGAATATGCTTTATTATTAACGAATATTTTTCGATAAGCTTATGTTTGGGAATAAAATGTAAAGCAGGGCTACCAATGAGAAAGTTTTTTTGAAATTTCCACCACTGGGAATTTCTAATACCTAAGGGCCCCCATTGGGAATTTCCCAAAAAAAATTAGAATTCCTTGTTTTTCTCTACCACTCATTCATATGCGCAAGGGCATATCTAGTAATCTCGCAACCAATTCAGAGAAGTTACATTTCCAAAATCGTGCAATAGCCACCATAATCTCAGTCAACAAGGCAACAACCGATAGGAACAATCCATTTGTGAAATCATGCAAAGAAGCAGGTACCCCGTCGCAACCAGCAAGCAGATTACGACTCACATTACCGCCTAGCACTAGGTCATAATATGACAAATAAGAAGAAACAGAGGGAGTAACAATGTAATAAGAAAATAAAGAAATTCAATTGTATACAAAGTTGTACGATATGTTATGAGGACGACAATCCCATATAATAAGAAATGAAAAAAAGAAGGAGTGAAGTAGGTTGTAATATTATGGGGATCACAAGCCCAAACAAGAAATGTAGTAAATAAATTGAAACATCCATTCAGGGTATATGTAGCAAATAAATTGAGACGAATGAAGTATATGGGTCAAGTTATGACTTGTAATAGGCTATTCATCAAACTCTGTTATCATTTTTTTCCTTACACATTATTGCAGGTTATTATAGGCTATTATGCAAAAATTTAATTTTTCATATGCTTTCACATCATTGGAAGCATATGAGGCTAGTCATGATATATCTTCACTTGGTTTGTACACACAAGTAAACCTGGCAAAACTTGACCCGAGCCGACACCGACCCGATAAAAATGGTTCATGAACACAAAATTACGACCCGGGATCCGAATATAACCGAAGCCGAAAATTCCGGGAAAAACTGGGTCAAACCCGACCGGACCGAAAACCAACCCGACCGATGGATTTTCCAGGTTTATAATTGAATATTACGACACTTTGGTCTTCAACTTGGAAAAAAAAGGTATATCATATTTTTGTACCTTAATTTTGACATTATACTTTTTATAAAAAATTATATAATCTCATTTATAAGTATGTGATTATATTAAGGTAAGAATAATTAATAATCATCTAGGCTGCCCTATCACAAGCCCCCACCCAGAGGCCTATTACAAGTCATAAACCCCCCCTCCCCCTATAAACTATTTTGCTTCCGCACCAAGATTTGAACCTTGGTTTCCCATGTGGGAGAAAGAAAGTTATACCATTGGACCAAGGGTCCTTGGTAATTTTGACATTATACTTGTGATATTAATCGTTTTAGTTAGTATTTTATATACGTATATCTACCGAGTAATACTTGGTCTAGTGGTAGGAGAGGACCCTTCCAACCTCAAGGGTTTGGGGTTCAATCCCCACTAAGGGCACTTTGAGGATAGGGATTCCCCTTATCCTTCCCCCTTAATCTAAATTTCATGCCCTATTAGGATCTGATCGAGGTCCGGACTACTTCTTCTTACCAAAAATATTAAAAAAAATATATGTATATCTATTGGATAAACAATAAACATTTATTTATCTATAAAATATAACGAATAAATAGAAAAATTCCAGCCAAAATAAGAAACTAAAAAGGCGGCTTTGACCGCCTGTCCGACCCGAAACCGAATTATTCAGGTTATGGTTAAGGCTTCATCAACCCGTTACCAAATTAAAACTAATTTGACTAACCGACCCGACCGACCATTTTACCAGGTTTACGCACAAGTTTTCTATGGAGAAGAGTGCACCCACATACATACGGGTTGTGCTAAATGCCGCACTGTATTTCTTACTAACGCCCTGTATTTAATATGCTAATTACCAATTTACCCCACATCACTCTTCCAAACTACTTCTCCAACCACCACCACCACACCACCCCAACCGCTGCCGTCGTCGCCACCACCACCACCACTACCCCACCGCCACAACTACCCCACAGCCACCGCCACCGCCGCCCCACTACCACCACCACCACCACCGCCACCGCCGCCCCACTACCACCACCACCACCATCACCACTACCCCACCGCCACCATTACCCCATCGCCACCGCCGCCCCACCACCACCACCACACCGCTTCCCACCGCCGCCCCACCACCACCACACCGCTTCCCACCACCACCAAATGGCTGTCCCACCATACCGCCGCCGCCCCACCTTCACCACCACACCGCCGCCACTCCACCGCAACCGCCACAAAAATATGACAAAATAATCTATAAAAGTGAGCCTTGTGTTGCACAAGGCCCTCCACAAGGTGAGCCTTGTGTTGCACAAGTCCCGCCACGTGGTTAGCCTTGTGTAGCACAAGTCCCACCACATGGTGAGCCTTGTGTAGCACAAGTCTCACCTTTTATTCGACAATTTTTTTTTGTTATTTTCAAATATATATTATAAATGTTTATTTTTATATTTATTTGAATTAAAAATTGTATATTTGTGAACAATAATTAATTTAGTTAAAATATTAAAAATTAATTATCTTAAACAACACTAAATTCAATTAAATATTACAAATATACATATAAATTTTACTAAATTTAAATATTAAAAAATATTATCCATTAAAAGGCGAGCCTTGTGTAACACAAGGCTCGTCTTTTATAGATTTTTTTTTCACCGGACATATTTTTGTCCCGGTGGCGGTGGGGTGGCGCCGTAGAGTGGTGGCGGTGTGGTGGTAATGGCGGTGGGGTGGCGGTGGTGGTTGGGGCGGCGATATAGTGGTGGCAGTGACGGTGGGTGGTGGTGGTGTGGTGGTGGTGCGGTGGCGGTGGTGTGGTGGTGGTGGTTGTCAAAAGTGGGTGGGGTGGTAGGAGAAATAGAGTGAGAAGAGTATGTATAAGGTTAGGGGTTTGATGGGAAATTCATATGTATTTAGGGCGTTACCTAGAGTATTTAGGGCGTCATTTAGCCGTCCACTTTACCACACTCTGCTAAATGCCGCCCTGTATTTTCTTACTAACGCCCTGTATTTTATACATTTTAACTACTAACTATGTATTTAATACATTTTAACTACTAACTACTTTATATTTTTATAAAATGTGGTCCACCTCTTCCACATACTCCACACCACTCTCATTCTTCACACCCACAACAACCACCCCTTCACCATTATCTCCGGCGTTACCTCAGGCAGCGGCGCCACCACCCTTGGCGGTCGAGCTTCCGGCAACCGGCTCAACGCCGGCGACTTCTTCCACCACCGGAGACCGGCTCAACGTCGGCGAACCACCCTTGGCGGCCGAGCTTCTGGCAACCGGCTCAACGCCGACCACTTCTTCCACCATCGGAGACCGGCTCAACGCCGGCGACTTCATCCACCACCGGCGATAACATCTCCGGCGCTCCTAATGGAGGTTAGTCTAAGGAAAAAAAATTTGAAAAAGGGCCGAGCCTTGTGCTACACAAGGCTCACCATGTGGTCAGCCTTGTGCAACACAAGGCCCACCACGTGGTCAGCCTTGTGCCTTGTGCCCTGTGTTTCACAAGGCCCACCATATGGTTAGCCTTGTGTTTCACAAGGCTCACCATGTGGTCAGCCTTGTGCAACACAAGGCCCACCACGTGGTCAGCCTTGTGTTACACAAGGCTCATCACATGGCTAGCCTTGTGCAACACAAGGCCCACCACGTGGTCAGCCTTGTGTTGCACAAGGCTCGGCCATTTTTCAATATTTTTTTTTTGTCGATTTTTTTTATTATTGAATTATGTATGTAGTATTTTATTTTATTTATAATTATTTAAAATAAATAATTTTTAATGTGAAATTAATTATTTTTTAGTTAGTGAATTAATGTAGTAAAATTTATATATGCATGTTAAATTCTTTGTAATAATTAGATGCTTAATTATGTATTTTCGTTGTTAGTAATTAGTAATTACTTAATGTTTATTTGTTTTATGAATGAAATAATATTATATGTTAAAAGAAAAGAAATATTGATTAATTAATTAATGCTATAATAAATATTTATAAATAAAATCATAATGTAGAAATTGTATATAGGAAATTTTCATGTATCATAAAATAAAATGTTGTTTAACTAATGAGAGTGTATATATGCATGAAAAATTTGTTCAAAAAAAATTAAAATGACATAATAATTATTTAAAAATAATACCATAATGATATAGTGCGCTTAAAATAATTTATTCTTCAAATAGGGGCCATACTCGAGTAACGACGGTGATGGAGTTAACTACAATTCTAGATTCAGAACAACATAAATGTTTTCGGATGATAAGGAGGCCTTTGCTTATTGTGATGCAATTGCTCTAGAAATAGAATTTAGATTGGTGAGGTTTTCTTGGAAACAAAATGATGGTGGCCCTTGGCGTCTTTATTGTAAATGCTCACGGGGTATACGATATAAAGGAAATTTGGCATATCTGTATTTAGCAGAACGTCCTAATACGTCCACACAATTTTTTTGTGGTTGTCCTTTCCAGATTGTTATACAAGAGAATATGGAAATTGGAAGGTGGTTTATTAGAACTATGAAAAATTATTGTGGTTTTCATAACCATGCTTTTGTGGTGTATGCTGAGGGTCATAGACGTAGGAGTGGTCTATCCAAAGAGGCAAAGGCACTAGTACGAAGGTTGAAAGATGCCCAAACCAAACCAAGTAATATCCATAGGGCGGTCATCGATCAATTTCCCGAGTGTCGTTGTACGATCAAACATATTTACAATGAAATTTACTTTTACAAGATGGAATAAAATGACGGTCGATCATCAGTTGAACAGTTTTTGCACCTCGGAAGATCTATGAAATATGTCTCGTGGATAGCCGATGATGCCGATAAAGTTCTCACACATGCATTCATGGCACATCCATTAGGATGTAAGTTGATTCGTACTTATCCTTGGGTTATCGGTATTGATTCCACATACAAGACAAACCTGTATAGGATATCATTCATTGAAATAGTCGGTGTGTCGCCTTGTAATCATAACTTCCTTGTTGCTTATTTCATTGTGAGGGATGAGACAGCTGATAGTTATACATGGGTTATGAACTGCTTAGCTAACTTGATCGGTTTCGGCGTTAGTCCTACAGCTATTTTCACTGATCGTGAGATGGGTTTGATAGGACCCATCCGCACCGTCTTTCCTGATGCTGCTCATCTTCTTTGTACTTGCCACATAAATCAAGACGTGGATGCACACGTAGCGAATCTATGTAACAACACAAAGGCTCTTGGTGAGTCGTTCAAGAATGGAGTTTGGAAAAAGGTCATGAGCGCCCAAGATGTGAATGCTTATGAACGGGTTGTGATTGAGATGAGATATTCTTGGAGGTGGTGCCCAGCGGTAATAAACTATGTTGAGTCGACGTGGTTGAATCCACACAAGATGAAATTTGTTGAAGCATGGACTAATGATGTGCTCCATTTCGGTAATACCACGACATGTAGGGTTGAAAGTTGTCATTTAGCTCTTAAATCTTGGTTGCAGAGTTCGACTGGGTCTTTGGATACAGTTTGGAGGCGGGTTAATGTGTTCATCGATAGCCAAGTGATTAAGATCATGGATAGTCTTAAGAAATCAAGATGCAGAATTGGAAGAAAGCATATGTTAAAACCATTTCAGCATCTCGTCGGACGAGTATCACATTACTGTCTTGATTTATTAACAAAAGAAAATTCACGTAGATTGAAAAGGGGGACGTAGTTGAAAATCATTGTCGATGTGTGTACCTATCTACTCATAACATTCCATGTGCATGTTCTATACAACGGGTAATCGAACAGGGTAGAGGCATTTACTTACAGGAGATTCACCCTTTGTATACGACATTGACTATTGGGGACGGTGTGGGCACTACTGAATTTGTTAGTCAACGTGATCAAGATGTGGATTACTAACATGCTTTATTTGCGGAGGTGAGTGAATGTGATCCAGCAATTCAACATAGAATCACAAATATGATTGCAAAGCAATTACATCCGGAGAATGCTGGCTTTGAAGAACCGGAGATTCGCACTTCTACTAGGGGTAGGCTGCGTGGATCCTCATCTACTAGACGTGATCCAAGCTACTTTGAGCATGTGCAACGGCAAAGTCAGGGTCGCTCAAGGTCTCGTTCAGCACCTAGGTGGTCTCAGACTACTTTGACAGAGTCTAGTCAAGGTTATTCAAAACCAGGTATGATAGTAATGCCAATTTTTTTATGTCCAGCATTTATTGTTCTTGTCGTTGTTTTTTAACTACTTGTTTATTTGTTTAATCAACAAATTCATGTGCCCCTTTGTTAGCTGGGATGGAAACTGTTTTCCCTTATTCTGATCATTTCCTGAAATTATTATTCCTCATATTGCTGGTTGGATTGATGTTCAGTCCGATGGAAACTGTGGTTTTAGATGTATTGCACATGCTTTCTATGGAGGCTAAAACCGTTGGCCTCCAGTGCAAAAAACTATGTACAATGTCATATCCGACAACCAGATTTATGAGCGGATTTATGGAGGACGTCACCAGGTGGAACTAGCTAGAATTCGTCTATGTCACTATGTGGGTCCGTGCAATAAGGAACATTGGTTTGAGGTGGTTGCTGATCTCTTTCCAGTTGCCAATTTCTACAATTGCACGATCATATTCTACACTATATTAGATGGGGGTAGCGTATGGGGATGTACCACCGTTCCTCCAATGACTGCAAATCCTGGTAGTGATCGTCCTGATGGTGAGTTAGTAATGGTTCACTTAGGATGGGACATCCCCCACTCCATTCGACTTGTTTTGATCCCTCATTGTCCGATTCCTCCTATTTCTCAAGCTTGGTTTGATAATAGATCTGATAGTGTCATAGGTTGGGAGGACCGTTATACTGATAGAATTGATGCATGGAGGACCGTTATAATGTGTAACTTTTGTCTTATTATGAGATAGTTTAATTTAGTTCTATACTTCTCAGTATTTCTTTTTAATACGGTTGCAATATGAAAGACTTCAATATTTCAGTAACATACCAAACACATTATAGTTGCAATACCAAACACAACAATATAAATAGTCTTATCCATGAAAAACAACTAGAAGTTCAACAATAGCACAATTATAGTTCAACAGCTACACACTAACAAGTAAACAATACTCCATGAAAAACAACTAGAAGTTCAACAACAGTACATTAATAGTTCAACAGTTACACACTAACAAGTAAACAATACTCCATGAAAAACAACTAGAAGTTCAACAATAGTACAATGATAGTTCAACAGTTACACACTAACAAGTAAACAATCCTCCAATTTATGGCGGGGGTGGTGGGGGCTGGTAGGGTGCCTTGTTGCCACGAATTTCATTCCAATGGTTGACGTAGTGCAAACAATGCCTCAAGATTTCCCTCGCCTCTAGTGGCTCTACAATGGATATATCACATCCTGGTAAGTGCTCAAACGCAAATGATATCTGTCCTAGAATTTGAAATTAAGAAAAAGATACACAATTAATACGTATTGAGTTGAGAAAATTGAAAAAACAAAGAATACAAATAGAAAGATAAATAATTACCCAATCAGGAGCTGTCGAATGCCGATCAATGACACAATCACCAGTGTCACTCATCTCCAATGTTGGGTTAATAATGAACGGATGAGAAAAGGCACTATACCACTGCAAATACTCCATGTTGCATGCCGAGGGTTCTTTGGCGGCGGCTGATATATTGATTTCTTATAGAGTTTTTCCCTTTCTTTACAAGCTAAATTGTGCGATATTGATGCTCTTAGGAGCTATTTATGCTAACTATTTCGATATAGTTGTGGTTTGTGTGTTCCATATCATTTTGCAGGTTTTTAGAGAAAAACTCCCTATTTACTTGATGTTTTGAGCACCACGCTGTAGCGGAAGGTTATGAGGCATCTTGGCGGTCTCGAGATGGTATTCGGACCCCGTGGTGAAGAAGAAATGTGCAAAAGACTTGGCGTCTGAAGCCAAGTAGAGGCAAGGAATAAACAAGCCTCGCCCGATCGGGTCGGCCAACCACTGCCCGATCGGGTACGAGTAAAATAGCCCAGAAGTTCAGATTTTCCGCCCGATCGGGTGGACTTGCCCGATCCCTTCGGGCGGACTTACACTTAGCCAATTTGTTGATTTTCTGAGGAGCTTGAGAAGACCTCCACCAGATGGCATCGGGTGGACTTGCCCGATCGGGTGCTAGGGTTGCGGTCCCGATCGGGTGGAAGCTGCCCGATCCCATCGGGTGGAGCCTAATTTGCTGCTGTTGGGAGCTTGTTCCCAGACCCGATCGGGCGGCCCTTTGCCCGATCGGGTGGACGACACGGGGATGCGATTTTCGTTATTTCCACACTCTATCTTATTGTTTTCTTAGAAACTATAAATACTTTTTAGGTTGTTTTTATTGGTATATTTCATTCTATTGAACATTTAGAGAGCTCCTAGCCTAGTTCTTCATCGTCTTCAATTGTAGAAGAGATTCAAGTACTAATTCAATTCAATTAAAGTTTCCGCTTTCCGTCAATTTGGTAATCGTCTTTCTTATTGTTTAATTCTTATATCTCAATTGCTTTAGTTTAATTGCTTATTTTCCAATTAGTTCATGATGCAATTGTTAGGGTTTTCGATTAGTTTTGTTATTGTTAATTCAATCATGTCTGAGTAGTTCTCTTTCTAGGGTGCTAGTTAGGGAAGCCATGTTTATACCATGATTGTTATTTAGACTTCTATTGATTTCTAGGGCTTGATTAGAGTGATTGTGGTGTGGTTTGTTCTTAATTAGTGATTAATGTTAGTGGCCAATTTTGTTGATTGCTTGTGGTTAATAGTTGTTTGCACAGATCCGTCTTACGACTAGAGGCCTAGGACACATCAGTAGTTCTGATTACGTTAGTGAACATGCGGCGTATGTTTAACTATGAGCGTTGAGTCTTAACCATAGCTCAACAAATGCTCTAATCCCTCGACTCTTGACCTAGGTTTCGATAGTTGTTGACTTTGTTTGATTGGTATAAGCATGGTGGACCGACCTAATACCCTAGGCTTTTATTCCATAGTTAAATGCTCGACTTAATTCGTATTCCTTAGCTTATTCATTAGTTTAGTTAATTCTCCCTATTTTCATCTGAAGTAGTTAGTTAATTGAATATTAATATAGAAACTCTGTCTCCCTGCGGATTCGACCCTGCTTCCACTTATTACCTTAGTTAGAGGACCATAGGTTTATCTTTGAATAGGTGATACGACTAAAACTTATCAAATTTTGGCGCCGTAGCGGGGGAGACGGCTAGTTTTCTAGTTTTTATTCGATTAATTAGCGTACTTCTCTTTGCCTCATTAGAACCTCCCGTTCCAATTGAGGCCGTTCTTACGGTTATCTTGTCGTTTTCTCTTATATGTCCAGGTATCAAAAGAAAACTCACATTATTCCTGGAGATCCTGACACAGTAGCAATACTTCGGGATCTTAGAGAAGAATTTGACCAAGAGAAGCCAGATTCAGAGATTTCTACATTACAAATGGCGAAGTCACTGAAATCTTATGGGGTGCCTAATCCTGAAGGCATACCCACAGGTCCACCTATTCCCACTATTGCAGCGAACAATTTTGAAATCAAACCTGCACTAATTAATATGGTGCAGCAGAATCAGTTTAGTGGGCATCCTTCTGAAGATCCGGCCAACCATCTGCAGAGATTCCAACAACTCTGCAGGACTGTTAAACATCAAGGAGTCACACCTGAGCAGCTGAAGGTTATGTTATTTGAGTTCTCACTCAGAGACAAGGCTCAGGGGTGGTTCAGCGATATCACTGAGACAGAATGGCCGGCGATTTCTGCTGCATTTCTACATGAGTATTACCCCCCCACAAAAACAACAGATTTCAGGAACAAGTTGACCACGTTTTCCCAAGAGCCAGATGAGACATTAAGGGAAGCGTGGACTAGATTCAGAGACCTACAGAGGGAATGTCCACATCATAATATGGACAAGTGGTTTCTGACGCAGACTTTTTATAATGGTCTGCAGCCTCAGACGAAGAGTCCTGTTGATTCGTCTGCAGGAGGAGTCTTTTTAGACAAGGCAGTTGATGAGGGTTATGACTTCCTAGCAAATCTTGCAGCCAATGACCATTCATCATCTAGGAGTTTGACTAAGAAGGTGCTTGAAGTTGACGCTATTTCATTGCTTACATCTCAGATGGCGCAACTCACTCAGCAGCTAATGAAGTCCTCTAGTTCAACACCTCCGCTAATGAGCATCAACGCTATGTCAGCAGTTGCACCCATCACCTCATCTTACTGCGAGGTGTGTGGTATTCAGGGTCATTTCGGCCATGATTGTCAGTTCAATCATAATCAGATGGAGCAGGCTAATGCTTTTCAGCAAAGACAACCCAATAACCCCTACTCCAACACATTCAATCCTGGTTGGAAAGACAACCCACTTCTTTCCTATAGAAGTAACAACGTTCAGAACCCACAGCCACAAAATTCCTACCATCCCCCACAAAATTCCTATCAACCTCCACATAACAACCCAAAACCCAACTACTACCACAACCAAGGGAATTCTCACAATCCCCTTGGTTTCCAAAGACCTGCTCATCAGAATTATCAGCCAGCACCACAAAATGCAACACCACAAGAGCCTAGCAATTCTGAACTGATGAAACTAATATTGTCTATGCAAAATACAAATGAGGAAACACAGAAGTCCCAAGAGAAGCACATAAAACTTCTCGAGACTCAGATTGCTCAGTTGGCAGAAACTACTGCACAGAGGCAGCAGGGACAATTGCCAGGGCAACCTACACATAGGGAGCAAGCAAATGCCATTACTCTTCGTAGTGGCACTGCTTATGCTTCTCCTCCTATGCCCGTTGATGATGATACTGTCCCTAGCAAGGATAAGGAGGTAGTAGAGAAGGAATTGGAGAAGAATTCGACGTCTGATGTCGAAGTGTCTGAAACAGCTGAACAGGCAGAAAAGAAGAAGGAGAAGGAGAGGGTTTCTGATACACCTTTTTCACCAAGGTTGCCTTTTCCTCATCGAATGCAAAAGTCCAAGGTGGATCAACAACTTGGTAAGTTCTTGGCTATGGTCAAGAACCTTGAGGTAACGGTTCCTTTCACTGAACTTATTTCTCAAGTGCCTGTCTATGCTAAGTTTTTGAAGGAGATGATCACAAAAAAGAGAGATTTTGGTGGGGTAGATAGATTCGCACTCACTGAAGAGTGTAGTGCCGTTTTGCAAAATAAATCTCCACCTAAATTGAAAGATCCGGGTAGCTTTTCCATCCCTTGTCATGTAGGTGCACTTTTTATTGATAATGCTTTATGTGATTTAGGTGCATCTGTGTCTGTCATGCCTTTGTCTGTCTGTAATAAACTGAATATGGGGGCACTTAAGTGCACTCAAATTACTTTGCAGATGGCTGACCGTTCTATAAAATACCCCCTAGGTGTTTTAGAGGACGTCCCTGTTAGGGTGGGAAAGTTCTACATTCCTGTGGATTTTATTGTGTTGGATATGGAAGAGGACTCCCAAATTCCTATTATTTTGGGCAGACCATTTTGTGCACTGCAGGTGCTGTTATTGATGTCAAGTCAGGATCTTTGACTTTGAATGTTGGTGATGATACTGTCACTTTTAAATTAACCAATGCTATGAAGTCTCTTATGCTTGAAGAATCTTATTGCAGGATAGAGTTGGTAGACAAAGCTGTGATGTCTGCATTCCAGCAGATACGTGATGCTGACCCATTGGAGGTAGCATTGACTGAGAGTGACTCCTTAGGCATCGATACTGATGTTAATGCCTGTCTTACTGATTTAGAGGGTCATGGAGCTGAACAGAAACAGGAAACTGTGGTACTTGAAAGTGTATGCTCCAGTTCTACTCCTCAGGTAACTAAGGTGGAACTCAAACCACTTCCCTCTCATTTGAAGTATGCATTTTTAGATGATAATGAAGAATGTCATGTGATTGTCAGTACTAAACTCACAGATAGCCAATTGAAAAGCTTGCTTGTTGTGCTTCGTATACACAAGAAGGCTATTGGGTATAGTATTGATGATCTAAAGGGCATTAGTCCTGATTTTTGTATCCATCGTATTAATCTTGAAGAGGATCACCATCCTTGCATTCAACCTCAGAGACGTTTGAATCCTAATATGCAAGAGGTGGTGAAGAAAGAAATTATGTAACTGTTAGATGCAGGGATCATTTATCCCATTGCTGATTCGAAGTGGGTCAGTCCTGTGCAAGTGGTTCCCAAGAAGGGGGGACCACTGTTGTTGAAAATGAGAAAGGTGATTTGATTCCCACTAGGACTGTGACAGGGTGGCGTATGTGCATTGATTATCGTAGATTTAATAATGTCACTCTGAAGGACCATTTCCCTCTCCCCTTTATTGATCAGATGTTGGAAAGGCTAGCAAAACATAGTTATTTCTGTTATCTGGATGGATATTCTGGTTTATTCCAAATCCCCATCCATCTAGATGATCAGGAAATGACTATCTTTACATGTCCTTATGGCACTTTTGCATATCGCAGGATGCCATTTGGATTGTGTAACGCTCCCGCTACTTTCCAACGCTGCATGATGGCCATATTCTCTGATTTTATTGAAAATATTATGGAAGTGTTTATGGATGATTTCAGTGTTTATGGTTCTGATTTTGATGTTTTCCTGCATAATTTGTCCAAAGTGCTTAAAAGATGTGTTGAGGCAAACCTCGTGCTTAATTGGGAAAAATGTCACTTCATGGTGAATGAAGGTGTTGTTTTGGGACATTTGATTTCTGAGCGTAGCATCCAAGTGGATAGAGAAAAGATTGAGGTGATCGAGAAACTTCCCCCCTCCAATGAATGTCAAAGGAGTGAGGAGTTTCCTCGGTCATGCGGGGTTTTATCGCAGGTTTATCAAAGATTTTTCGAAAATTGCGAAACCCCTCACTTATTTGTTGCTAAAGGGTGCCACGTTCGATTTTACTGATGATTGTTTGGAGTCTTTCGACAGGATAAAGACAGCTTTGATCACTGCCCCTATTATACAACCTCCAGATTGGAACCTCCCTTCCGAGATAATGTGTGATGCTAGTGATTATGCGATAGGGGCAGTCCTTGGTCAGCGGAATGATAAGCTACTCCATGTGATTCACTATGCTAGCAAAACCTTGGATCCAGCCCATGTTAATTATGCTACGACAGAGAAGGAGTTGCTAGCCATAGTTTATGCATTGGATAAATTTCGAACCTATCTGATAGGTTCGAAAGTTATAGTACACACTGATCATGCTGCTTTGAAGTACTTGATGGCCAAGAAGGAGGCCAAACCTAGACTCATCAGATGGATTCTTTTGCTGCAAGAGTTCGACTTGGAAATCAAAGATAAGAAGGGTGCTGAGAATGTGGTCGCCGACCACCTTTCTAGGTTGAGGTTTGGATCCCCTTCTGACCCTCCTATCGATGACTCTTTTCCTGATGAACATTTGTTTTCTGTGTCCTCTAAAACTCCTTGGTATGCTGATTTTACTAACTTCTGTGTTAGTGGTTCTCATCCTCCCAATCTTACATATCAGCAGCGCAAAAAGTTTTATCATGATGCTAGAATGTATTTTTGGGAGGATCCTTTCCTATATAAGAAGTGCTCCGATGAGATGTTTCGTCGTTGCATTCCTGATTGGGAAATAGAGGGTGTTTTGCTACATTGTCATAGTATGCCTTCTAGTGGTCATCTAGGTTCCCAAGCAACTGGTTTTAGAGTCCTACATAGTGGTTTCTATTGGCCTTCGATTTTTAAAGATGCCCGTGCCTTTTGTTTGTTTTGTGATGCTTGTCAAAGGACGGGTAATATTTCAAAAAGGCTTTTAGAGGTCGAACCTTTTGATGTGTGGGGGATTGATTTCATGGGACCTTTTCCTACCTCTTGTGGGAATAGGTATATTTTAGTAGCCGTCGACTATGTGACTAAATGGGTGGAAGCTATAGCATCACCAACCAATGATTCCAAGGTTGTGATGAAGATGTTTAAAAAGATAATCTTTCCCCGTTTTGGTGTCCCCCGTGTTGTAATTAGTGATGGAGGCTCTCACTTTCATAAGAGCACCTTCAAGGCCCTATTGACAAAACATGGAGTCACCCACAAAGTCGGTCTTCCCTATCACCCTCAGACTAGTGGCCAAGTAGAAGTGTCTAATAGGCAAATTAAGAGGATCCTTGAGAAAGTTGTCACTAAAGCTAGAAAAGATTGGTCATTGAAACTTGATGATACTCTTTGGGCGCTCCGCACTGCTTTTAAGACTCCTTTGGGTACCACACCCTATCGATTGGTTTATGGCAAAGCTTGTCATCTACCAGTTGAGATGGAGTATCTTTCTGCGTGGGCGGTCAAAGAAATTAACCTTGATTTGACAGCTGCAGGTGAAGCACGGCTTCTTCAACTCAATGAGTTGGATGAGCTCCGTTTGGATGCTTATGAGAATCACAGGCTCTATAAAGAGCAAACGAAGAAGTTGCATGATAAGATGATAGGAAAAAGTGAGTTCAAGGTTGGCGACAAGGTTTTATTGTTCAATTCCAGGTTGAGACTGTTTCCTGGAAAGCTCAAATCTCGATGGTCTGGACCATTCGAGGTGACAGAAGTAAAGGCACATGGTGCCATCGAGGTCGCCAACCAAAAAGGAGAGAAGTTTAAGGCAAATGGACAGCGTCTGAAGCTGTACCATGAGGGTGCCTTTGTGGGTTGTGTGGAGGAAATCCGCTTTGATTCCTCCCCACTTGATTCATCTGCCTAGAGAGGTAATATGGTCGTGCAGGACCTTTATAAACCAGCGCTTTGCGGGAGGAAACCCGTATCCCTTACTTAGTTTTTCATTTCTTTTGTTTCGTAGTTTTTAGCATGTGAGAGAGCGTGAGGGTACTAATGTGTTCCTAGATCTTGAGTGTTTTGATGTGCAGATATGCTATTTGAGGAGAAAACTGAGCTTTGCTTGCCCCATACTTGCAAAAAAGGCGAGCTACTTACTGAACAGTAGCTCGCCAGATGGGATCGGGAGGGTGTACAACTTTGCTGAAGAAAGAAAAGAAGAGCACCCGATCACATCGGGCAAGGTGTGCCCGATCGGGTGCGCAACCCTAGCACCCGATCAAAAATACCTTGCCCGATCGGGTGGTCTATCGGGTGAATGAGCAAAAGTCAAAGTCAAAATCTGTCAAAAAAAAGGACCTCCGCCCGACGCCATCGGGCAACCACCGCCCGATCGGGCCCGCGACCTCAACACCCGATCAAAAATAGGATGCCCGATCGGGCGGTCGATCGGGCGATGAAGTTTTATTCCCAGCCACAAAAAAATGATTTCCACCCGATCGGGCGGCCTGATGCCCGATCGGGCCTGCGTCCAAAAACCGGCCAAACACACGTTTTTAAATCCCCTTTTCCTCTTCTCACCTTTTATTCCTTATCTCTTTTACTTTCAACTCTCTCTCTCTCCTCACTCATCCTCAACCTCCAAACCCCAAACCTCCATTAAAACCCCAATTCTTCTACCTCAAATCTCCATCCTTTCTCCACCAAACTTCATAAAATCTCTTCCTTTTCTCCTTTCACCCTTCATCTCACAAAATTTCATTCACAAAAATCATCTTCCCTCTCCATTCTCTTCTCACACTCACCCAACGCCACATCCTTTGTGTTAGGCACGGTTACAAGGTTCCAATATTCCATGGCAAGCAAGTTCAGGAGGCTCGTTAGAGGTGAAAGCTCGCAATCTAGGCGAGAAGCAACACCACCACCACCACCGCCACAGGTTCCACAGGATCCTCAGTACCCAAAAATCATTTTCTGGGATGATGAACATCGCGAGAAGTTCTTGCGATTTAAAAAATGTGAGGTACTTCCCACCCGCTTTCTAGATCTTGAGCTTTTGTCTAAGTTGGGTTTAACTGATGATTTTAAGGATTTTATGAAAACTTTGGGCATGGAGTCACTTTATAATGTGCATGTCAATACATATCCTCCATTAGTCTATGAGTTTTTTAGCAGTTTCGGTCTGACCAAGCCCAGGGCCGGTCCGGTCACCCATGTTCATTTCAGACTACTCAACCGAGACCACACCCTCACCCTTAAGGAATTTGCGGGGGTTCTTCGGTTACAGGTACGGGGTGACTACTACCCACCAGACCACTTCAAAATGGCCGATACTTATTTTATACTGACAGGGGACACCACGCCTTTTGACATCCAGCATTGTCATTGGGCGAATTTCCATCACCCAATTTTTAGTATTTGGATACGGTTCATGGCCCAGACTCTTTTAGGGCGGTTTGAGGGTCACTTGGTCCGGGGGGCTGAGTTAGTTGCTATAGCTAGCTACATTGTCAAAGGCTCTAGGGAGCACTTTCAGTACAAGTTGGCCCACCATGTAGCTATTCAGTTCGAGCGTATCTCGAACTCGCTCCCTAGGCCAAGGGAAGACGGTAGTTGGACCTCTAGGAGGTTAGTCAACGGGGGGTTGATCACATTGTTTGCCCGGCAAATTGCCGGCTTTGACGAGACTCAGCGTACCCCCGTCCTTGGCCCTACCCTCATTGATGGGGGGACGGATGGATACCTTGGCCAACGACTAGCACTACGCCCTTTATCCTCTCTATGACGACTATTGAAGGAGTGGCATTATTGAGCAGACTGCTCAACACCCCTCGTGGTACCATTGGAACCCGAGTTATGCCAGCCTGCTGGTCAGAGTGATGACATGGCAGAGGATGAGGAGGAGGAGCCTGCTCGTCAGTCCGTCTCTTTAGGAGACTTTGGTCTTGGGCCTAGTGGTTTTGGGGGTGGTTTTGATGCAGGTACTAGCGGCTTTGGTGGAGGGATGAGTGGTTTTTCAGGTGATCCCTCAGGTGGTGGTTACACAGATGGTGGTGGTACTTCTAGTGGTGGCTTCTTTGGTGCCCCCACTGATGATGATATGGGCGGCTGATGCCCTTGTTCTCTCCTCTCCCTCGTTGCAATGAGGATATTGCCTCGTTCAGCTTGGGGGAGGATTTCTCACTGTGAGTACTCTCTTTATTGCTTTCTAGTATAGTTTATTGCTTTTTAGTGTAGTTTAAAGCTTTGATAGAATAGTTTACAGCTTTGAGAAAAATTGAAAAAAATGAAAAAAAATATGATTGACCATGACTGGTTTGATTGCCTCCCTGTGCCCCTTGTTGTGCTGTTATTGAAAATGATTTGACTCTGTTTTCTGGTTAGCTGGGCATTTGTGATTCTGAGGTTTTGATTTGATGTTCGACTACTTTGATTTCGAGCGATTTCGGACTATGATATACTACTTTGTGCTGCATACCTGATTTGGTTAGACTGTGAGGCCTTTTTCTAGCCTATTGGATTCATACTATTATCCAGTCTATATTTTTGGTGTGTTAGTTCCTCTCTAGCGGATTGATCTTGACTTTGACTTTGTACTCATCTGATGTTTGGTGACTTGTTACATTTGCTATGATAGAGACGTTCTTTTGACTTATTCTTGAGCCTCAGAGTTAGTTCTGATACATTTTTATCCTCCTTAGCCCCGCTGAGCCTAATGACCTTGTTTCATGTTACTTAAACCCTTATTATGAGCCCATGGCCTTTATTTCGATATTATTTCCAAGCCTAGCTTGGGGGAGCTTTTGTATGGGTTGAGTTTGAAGTTGGTTTCATGGTTTGGTTTGGTTGTTGAGGAATCAAAAGTTGTATTTGTTGTGGCTTGATTGTGAGAAAAAGAAAAGAAAAGGCAAAATTAGAGTTGCGTGAATGAAGTTCAGAAAAATGAAAGAAAAATGAAATAAAAGTTCAAAAGAATTCAAAGTTCTTTCATTCACGTACGTTCATAAAGAAAAATTCGCTTCATTGCCTAAAAATTGGGTTTGTTGTGAGTGTTCATTGAATTATAAGAGTTGGTTTATTTTTTCGTGGTTATTTGGTGTTGATTGGGAGTTGTTTAGGCCATCTTAGGCCTTGTTTGAGTGTTCATGCTCCCCCTTTCTTGGTTCTTCCACCACATTACCCAAAAGTATCCCCTACGTCTTACCTAAGCCCCATTACAACCCGGAAAAGTCCTCTTGAGGTTGTGCCTACAATGTCTATTGGATTGATTTTGAGTCAGTTTGTCAAAGTTAAAGAGTACGTCTGCTAGTTGAGTCGACTTGATTAGGATGAGCGACAGTTTACCTTCTTAAACACATGAGATTGTGAGTGGGAAGGGACATTTATGGTCGGATCGGTGAGTGTTCGGGCATATTCTTTGCCCGCCACAAAATTGAGAGGAGTGACACCCTTTGTGAGCACCTTTTCTGGATTTGTATGCCTAGTAGTCACTTGAACTTGATGAATTGCTTGGATGATTGGTGGTTGGATGGATTTGATAAGCCGAACTTGAATTATGCCTGCTTGAACGATTCTTAGTCTTGAAAATATTTTTGAGCTTGAATTATTTTATCTATGGGGTGAGGCAATCTATTCCACGATCATGTTCTATTTGCTTGAGGACAAGCAAAGGTTTAGCTTAGGGGAATTTGATATATTGATTTCTTATAGAGTTTTTCCCTTTCTTTACAAGCTAAATTGTGCGATATTGATGCTCTTAGGAGCTATTTATGCTAACTATTTCGATATAGTTGTGGTTTGTGTGTTCCATTTCATTTTGCAGGTTTTTAGGGAAAAACTCCCTATTTACTTGATGTTTTGAGCACCACGCTATAGCGGAAGGTTATGAAGCATCTTGGCGGTCTCGAGATGGTATTCGGACCCCGTGGTGAAGAAGAAATGTGCAAAAGACTTGGCGTCTGAAGCCAAGTAGAGGCAAGGAAGAAACAAGCCTCGCCCGATCGGGTCGGCCAACCACTGCCCGATCGGGTACGAGTAAAATAGCCCAGAAGTTCAGATTTTCCGCCCGATCGGGTGGACTTGCCCGATCCCGTCGGGCGGACTTACACTTAGCCAATTTGTTGATTTTCTGAGGAGCTTGAGAAGACCTCCACCCGATGGCATCGGGTGCTAGGGTTGTGGCCCCGATCGGGTGGAAGCTGCCCGATCCCATCGGGTGGAGCCTAATTTGCTGCTGTTGGGAGCTTGTTCCCAGACCCGATCGGGCGGCCCTTTGCCCGATCGGGTGGACGACACGGGGATGCGATTTTCGTTATTTCCCCACTCTATCTTATTGTTTTCTTAGAAACTATAAATACTTTTTAGGTTGTTTTTATTGGTATCTTTCATTCTATTGAACATTTAGAGAGCTCCTGGCCTAGTTTTTCATTGTCTTCCATTGTAGAAGAGATTCAAGTACTAATTCAATTCAATTAAAGTTTCCGCTTTCCATCAATTTGGTAATCGTCTTTCTTATTGTTTAATTCTTATATCTCAATTGCTTTAGTTTAATTGCTTATTTTCCAATTAGTTCATGATGCAATTGTTAGGGTTTTTGATTAGTTTTGTTATTGTTAATTCAATCATGTCTGAGTAGTTCTCTTTCTAGGGTGTTAGTTAGGGAAGCCATGTTTATACCATGATTGTTATTTAGACTTCTATTGATTTCTAGGGCTTGATTAGAGTGATTGTGGTGTGGTTTGTTCTTAATTAGTGATTAATGTTACCAATTTTATTGATTGCTTGTGGTTAATAGTTGTTTGCACAGATCCGTCTTACGACTAGAGGCCTAGGACACATCAGTAGTTCTGATTACGTTAGTGAACATGCGGCGTATGTTGAACTATGAGCGTTGAGTCTTAACCATAGCTCAACACATGCTCTAATCCCTCGACTCTTGACCTAGGTTTCGATAGTTGTTGACTTTGTTTGATTGGTATAAGCATGGTTGACCGACCTAATACCCTAGGCTTTTATTCCATAGTTAAATCCTCGACTTAATTCGTATTCCTTAGCTTACTCATTAGTTTAGTTAATTCTCTCTATTTTCATCTGAAGTAGTTAGTTAATTGAATATTAATATAGAAACTCTGTCTCCCTGCGGATTCGACCCTGCTTCCACTGACTACCTTAGTTAGAGGACCGTAGAAAAGGCACTATACCACTGCAAATACTCCATGTTGCATGCCGAGGGTTCTTTGGCGGCGGCGTAGCAAGATAAATTAAGAGAAGAAGTGCACGAAAAGCTCCTCCATTAATTCTCCATCCCAATAGAAGTCCATTCAACCTTGTACTTCTCACCATATGCTGGGCGATATGCACTAATGTCCGGCCTCATAATCGGGTTAGGCAAAGCCTGAACAAAACCAAACTGACGCAGGGAGCAATCTAGCATATACGGCTCAACAATATCAAAACAGCGGATGGGACCCTGGTACCAGGTTCTGGATCCAATGGAAAAGGCATCTGCACTATACGGTAACCAATCGACCTTACGTAAAAAAACAGTTAGCACACAAGTGAAGTTCCATTAAATCATAAACCATTTAAAAATGATTAGTACCTGAGATGCGGTAAGAGAATCTAGCAGTCTACAGTAAATGAGCAATTGTTCTTCCCTTTTCCCCGGCACGGCGGTATCCTCCCAAATCAATGCCCGTGCAGTACTCATCTCAATACTCTTCCTAATACGGTTCGGGCGAAGCTGTGGAAAATACTCATAAATCCATGACCGTAAGAACGTCAAGCAACCAAAAATCATATGAGTATCAGCACGACTCGCTATACCAAGCTGTCGATAAAGGTAGGCCAAAGCAGTTGTGCCCCAAGCATAAGTAGATATCTCCTCAAGTGACTCCAAGAATGGAAGAGTGACGGGGCGGATTCTGCTGCCACTCTTGTCAACAAAAAGAGTGGAACCAAGAAGAGTGAGGAGGAAACCCTGAGCCTGGAATGTGATAGGAAGATCCTCATCAGCAAATCTGCTAATGAGTCTATCTGTAAAAATACCCCCGCCTTTCCAATGCTGGTTCAAAAAGGTCTGCTTTTCCATCCTAAACAACTCTGAGGCTCTAGTCTTCAAGTCTTCCCATGTGCCGTACTCCCCGACAATCCTCCCCTCAGCTGGAATACGAAGAATGGCCTCAACGTCGTGCAACATGATAGTCATCTCACCAAACGGTAAGTGAAAACTGTTTGTATCCGGCTGCCACCTCTCAACAAAAGCCGATATCAACGGCATATCCAACCTCTCAAACATGATATCGTGCAAATGATGCAACCCACTGTCATCAACCAACTCCCTAACTGGGTCACTCATGCCCGCGTACCACTCCAAAAGCTTCACACATTCCCTGTAACGATTCACAAAATTCAAAACCCCCCTACACTGTCCAACATATATGTGTGCAGCAACATGTCCCCCGTAACTCGGTAGCACAGAGTCGTCGATGGGACCACCAGGCATCGACTCAGTAACTTCCATTAACTATCCTCCTCCGACCCCCTCCTACTCCTACCACTAGACGCGTCTGTAGAGCACGAGGCACTAGAAGAATGTGCAAATCTCTCGTCGCCAGCACGACGTCGACCTCCAGATGTAGGAACTGCCAAAGCACGGCCTCTAGAAGATAGTCCGTGGGGGATATGAGTGGGGATGTCAGCCGGGATATGAGTCGGGATGTCAGCCAGGATGTGAGCCGGTATATGAGCTGATAACGAGTCCTCTCCGTCAGTAGAAGCTGCCCCCTCTTGGTCCGCCAAGGTGAGTGAGGAACCCATTGTCCCGTGTTGGGGACAGGCAAAGCAAGACTAGTTGATGATGAGACGTCTCTATTCCTCCTAGAAGAAACAGTGCATCGTCTCTGATGCGGATGACGCATTCCAGATTCATCATGGGGCAAATAAATCTCTTTCCCTTTTCCTCCCGTCATGTTAATAAGTCATTTTTATATAAAATTATTAATATGTTAAATCAATATTTCCAAACACAAGTAATGTAAATTAAAACACGAACTCTACTTGTATGAACAAAATATTTATTAAACCATAAAATTCATTGTATAAACTTATGCTAAATATGCATCGTATAAACTTACGTTAAATATGCATCGTATAAACTTACGTTAAATATGGCTCGTATAAACTTACGTTAAATATGCATCGTATATGTTACGTTAATTTCAATAATTAACCCAAATTTCTTTATGTACGTTAATATGCATCGTAAAATTATTTAGCATCATATTATTTTTTAATTATTACCTAAAGAAGCTATTTCTCAACAAATAATATAAATTATACCTAGAAAAGTTAACATGAAATTTCCAAGCATATATATGAAATAATATCATGTTTATCTTCATAACTCAACATATAATTAATATAACATGAAAAATTATCATAATATTTAATAATTCAACAATATCACAAAATTATTAATTCAATATTTCATTTAATTAAACATAACAAATTACCTTCACAAAATAACATCACAATATAATTAAATTAATATCATAACATTTCTATAATATTTAATAATTCAACAATATTACAAAATTATTAATTCAATATTTCATTTAATTAAACATAACAAATTACCTTCACAAAATAACATCAAAATATAATTAAATTAATATCATAACATTTCTAACATATTTAATAATTCAACAATATCACAAAATTATTAATTCAATATTTCATTTAATTAAACATAACAAATTACCTTCATAAAATAACATCATAATATAATTGAATTAATATCATAACATTTCTACAATATTCAAAAAATTAATATTTAATTTAATTAAACATAAAAAATGAACATATAATTTTTTAATAGAGACAAACAAAAAAAAACGGCCATATAAGGCGAGCCTTGTGCTACACAAGGCTCACCATGAGGCGAGCCTTGTGTTACACGAGGCCAGGTATTTTTCAAAAAAAAAAATTACCTTAGTTTTCGGTGACTTTCGGTGAAGACCCACAACTTCCGGCGAGACCTTTTCCGGCTAGAGAGCAAGAAAAACGGTGAGGCCTTTTTCGGTGAAAATAGACCGTAATTTTCGGCTAATTCCGGCAGAAAATTCCGGCGGTCAAGGGGGCAACTGGGCTCCGGCTGTTTTCCTCCTAGGCGTTGTGGTGGTCGTACTCCAGCGGGGGAAAGTCCGACCCTTCTTTTTTCGGTTGAGACCCCGGAATTTTCGGCTAATACCGGCCAGAAAATTCCGGCACTCCAAGGGGGCCACTTGGCTTCGGCTGGCGGCTCCGGCGACCACCCTGTTCCAGTGGTGTTTAGTGAGGGTGAGGGTGAGTGGGGGTGAGTGAGGGTGAGGGTGAGTCTGAGAGGGAGAGGGAGAGTGAGGAGAGAGAATGAGAAGGATGGAAAGAGGGGATAAAATAGTGTATGATTTTTTTAAGTTTATACGTATTAGGGCGTTACCCAAAGTATTTAGGGCGGTGTTTAGTCGCCCACATAATAAATGGTATCAAAGCAGGAACTCATAAAACATAGGAATTATTTAGAAAAGATCTCGAAAGATCAGGAACACTAATGAGAAACTCGAGGAAGGTTACTTCACCTAAAGGCCTTCAATGGGAAGTTCAAAACCTATTGGAAGAAGTAAGAACATAATAGAGATATTCATCAAGGCCGAAAATTACCAAGTGTGGAGGTCGTTGAATTTGGTGATTTTGAGGTCACAACTACAAATGATCGAAATGAGGTTATTCCCAAACCACTCTCTGAAAATGAAAAGGTTGACTTTCAAAGAATGAAAGTTAATGTTATAGCTGTGAAACTTTTGCATTGCGGACTTGGACCCCATGAGCATGATAGAATCATGGGATAGTAATTTACAAAGCGAGTATAAGATTTCCTTGAGGTAACCCATGAAGGAAGTAGTGAAGTTAATTAAAAAACATTGAAAATTGATTTAATGATGAATCAATACGAACTATTTTCTATGAAATCCAAGGAAAGCATACAAGAGATGTTTTACTCATTTCATTAACATTCTTAATGAGTTCGTCTCTCTTGGAAAGTTTATTGCTTCTAAATAACAGGTTGAAAAGACATCAACAAGTTCAACTTGGAACAACTAGCTATATCACCGATGACTCACGAGCAATGGGGTGAAACAATAAGTCTAGCTACGTCCATTGCACTAAAAGGTGTTAATGAAGATGACTCTGAAATTGTAGAAGAAGCAACCCTCATTGTCTAAAAGTTTCAGAAGATGTATAGGAACATGATGAAAGGAGATTTCAAAGGTAATAAAAATCATCTAACAAAGTTGCTTCTCATAAATATCACTTCATTAAATCCCGCTTTGGAAAAATGACAAGAATAAGGAAAGGAACAAGGATCGTTTGCTGAAAGAAACAAGGAAGCAATATCTCTGTTTTCAAAAGCAAATGTATGAAAGGCTTATGATAACAACTTGGGAAGATTTACACACTGTTTTTGGGTAGAAGAAAATGGAAGAAAAGGGAAAGAAGAGAAAGAGAAGGGGACAATTTGGAAAATAGTTTGAGGGAGGCCGAGGGAAGGGGAGGGAGGGGCTAATTTCCCTCCTTCCTTAATAAGCTTAATCCCTCCAATATTGGAAAGATTTGGAGGAAAAATGGAACATCTATATTCCTTCCCTTTTTCTCTCCTTGTATGATATCCAAACAAAGTGTAAGAGACTGAGGAAGAAGAGGAACAACAAAATGAAGAAACTACAAATATTTTCCCCATGGAAAACGCTTTCACAAAGAAAGATGAAGAGGAAGTGACGCACAACAACGTTTAATTGAAGTAGACATAGATGGAATACTTAGGCATGAAATTTATAATCTTCTTTGTGATGCAATTCTTGAATGCAAAGATTAACGTGAAAAACATGAGCAAACTGAGAAAGATTTTAAATTTTTCAATGAACGCATAGGTTGGCTTAAAAATATGAGAGCAGATGTTGAAAGTAGGTTGTTTATTAATATATTTGATCAAAACTGGAATATTAAGGAAAATTTTGTTAAAAACAAAAAAAAATATTTAACTTGGAGATATCTCATTCAAAGGATTTTTTCCCTTTTCTTAGTTCCGTTGATATTAAATCAAAAAATTTAACAAATCTCTTATTGTTTTAAGATTGAGATTTGAACAAAGAACAAATTGTTTTCAAGGAACAAATGTGTAACCTCAAAAGGGATCTTTAGGTTGAAAGGAACAAAGCAAAGTCATAGTTGTTACTAAATGGATTGAGCAACCACAAACAAAAAGAAAGGAAGGCTTAGGCTTCGATTACCACAAAAAGGAACAAGCCTAGTGATAACATATGTATGTATTGTGGCAAGAATGGCCATTACATGATGCAGTGTCAACTAAGAGTATGTATGACTAACAAGAATGTGGAAACTAGCAACATGAAATGGGTTGCAAAATCTCCTGCTAGTCAAGAATGGGAACCCACAAAGAAAGGGGTTCCTATAACTAACCAGTAGCTATTTTTGCAAGTTAAAGTGAGGAAGAACAACACTTGGTATCTTCAGATTTATAGTAGATGTTCCAAGCATATGACAGAAGACAAATCAAGATTTCTCTCCCTCTAAACCTATGATAGTGGAAGTATGACTTTGGCGACAACATGAAAGGAAACTTAGTTTCTATGGGCAAAGTTGGTAAGTCATCATCACATTCCTTTGATAATATTTTTTTCTAATTGAAGGTTGAAGCACAATCTCTTATGTATTTAATTCCCAATTATGTGACAAAGAAATTTTTTTATTTAATAGTGACAAATGTTTGATCATTAACAATAAATCAAAGAATGTTATCTTGGAAGGAACAAGGAAAGGGACACACATATAATTGTGGATCTTCACTTTGGTCCCTGAAAACCACTTGAGTATGTCTTAGTGTTATTGAAGATGATCCTCTTTTTTGGTATAAGTGCATAGGACATGCTAGTCTTTCATTACTTGACAAACTTCAATCTACAGATTAATTCTTGGGGATTGCCACCTATAAAATTTCATATTAATCAAGTTTGTGAAGATTGTGCCAAAGGAAAATATTTTAGATCATCTTTTAAATCTAAATATGTTGTGAGCACCACAAAGCCAATGGAATTAATTTATATGGATTTTTGTGGCCCTATAAGGATTCAAAATAGAAGTGGTAAGAGCTATGTACTTGTTATTGTTAATTAATACTCAAAGTTCACTAAATTTATTTTCCTCCATAGCAAGGATGAGACTTATGATAAGCTCCTTGTTTTTGCAAAGAGAGTTCAAAAATTGAGTGATCACAAATTGATGCATCTTAGATATGATCATGGTAAGACCATTGTCACTCATGAACAAAAAGTACTTGTCATCCCTCTCTATCTACCACTTTCTCTCTCATCTTCATAAAAAATATCATGATTCATGACCTAAACATAAAATGTTGCCTACTCATGACACACAAAAAGTTATACATCCCTCTTTCTCTCTTAGTTTTTACCATATCTTACCAAACTTTCTCTATCTTATCTTCCATACATTTATATAATATAATATTGAATTTATATATAAGTAATGAAATATTATTTTGTGTTATTAAATATTGTTTACCAATAATTAATTTTGTTTTATTAAATTTTTATTTAATTTCTTTTAATTAATTTTTTATAATTAGTTCTTTTAGATTTTTGTATAAAATTCTCTGTTTTGTAGATTTGAAGAGCGAAAATAAAAATTTTCAAGTGTGTCAAAATACATCAAAATGGATGTCATTTTATAAATAACAAAAAAATTAGATCGTTGGTGATTTTTTTTTACTTTTTAAACATTGCTGAAATTACGTTACAAGATATGCATTCTATATCGCTAACCATTCTGATTTTGGCAGTAAAGTTGCGTCAGGGGCCACGTGTCAGCGGCGGATTGGCTCTGTTTCTGACGGTTCAGCCTGCGAAAGTTAAATTTCTTGGCTGACAACTGCGTTTTGATCTGGATCTCAGTTGTCCAGATCAACACGCTGCGTTTTGATCTATTATCAGCCAAAAAAATTAATTTTAGCAACATACCTGTGGGGCCCACGCTTATGACTTGTTTGATGATTTAAATCATCCTATGTAACTTTTTTTGGCTGATGACAAACAATACATGGATGTATATTATTTGGGCATGAGTGCGAGACATGTTTTTTTTAGTCATCAACCATATTTCATGACCAAAAAAAAACATGAGTGGCAATGCTCTAAGGAATTTGAAAATTAAAATTTTGATGATCTTGGATCACAATGTTCCACTCGAAGTACACCTCAACAAATTGGTGTTGTGGAAAGGAAAAATATAACTTATAAAAATATGTCTAGAACTATGTTAATAGCAAGTAATCTTCCAGGGAACTTTTGGGCTATGCGAACACCGCTTTTCTATATTATAACTCGTGACTTGATGAGACCTGTAATAAATAGAAGTCTTTATGAACTTTATTTTGGTAAAAAGCCATGTATTACATATTTCGGAACATTTCGATGTAACTGTTTTGTTCATATTAATGGAAAAGATAATCTTGGAAAATTTGATGCTAGGAGGGTACTAGTAAATTAAAACTTATAGTGTTTACAACAAAAGAACTATGTGAATTGAAGAAATCATACATATAATATTTGTTGAATGTGACAATTATGATCCAATGCAAGCAAACAAGTTGAAGACTTTGAAATTGGCTTGGTTCGTCCAGCTGAAAAAGAAGCAGATTCATATAAGGAAGAAGAAGGAGAAAAAGAGGAAAGACACAAAGAAGATGAAACAACTCCTATTTGTTCCTGTTCCTTAAGAAAACGAAGATGATCTCGTTCGTCAGGAAAGTGAAACAAATGAAAATTTAAAGGAACTGATTCAACAATGGCAGAGAGAGCAAACGAACAAGGCTCTTCCTCCTCACAAGAAACACAAGAAGAACAACATGTTCCTATCAAAGAATTTCAACCTAAACCACGGAATCATCCACTGCAAGCTCACATCCAATGGAACTCATGATAATCAAGTGACATATCCAAAGGTACGCAAACCAGATCTCTTTTAAGGAGTTTTTGTGCACATCATGTGTTCCTATCAATGATAAAGCCAAGAAATCATGAAGAAGTCTTAACTGACTCTGGTTGTTATGCAACATTGTTAAATGAGTTCCAAAGGAACAAGGTATAGCACCTAGTTCCCTCTTCTAAACAACAAAAAGTGATTGGTTTAAAATGGATGTTTACAAACAAACCAGATGAATATGGAACAAGTGTCAGGAACAAGGATAGACTTGTAGTAACTCATCCTAGGGTTATGATGAGAAAAATGTGCTTAAACTCACTTTATTCTATCTTACCAACGTTTGCAAAGACAATTTTGTGACACTTGCAAATTACATGGGAATTAAATCATTGATTTGCATTCCAAGAAGGCATCTTGTGAGTTAAAAGGATGGATGAACTTTCTTCTAAACTCTTTTAGATAGGAAAAAAAAATCAAGTTTACACAATGTTTTTTTTGTTATTAAAGTTAAGTCTAATCTTGGATACATAACAGGGCGTCTAAAACAGGCGCGTGAACATATGGTTGGCGTTGTTTTAAGCACCTAGCCATATGGTCGAGTGGTTGTTTCAGGCGCCTGACCATAGGGGGAATAATGCTACAATGTTTATTGTTAGAAATTTAACTCGTCTTTGTGGTGGTCCTTACTTGGTGGTCTAGACAGCCTTGTGAAGATATTGACATGGTCGACGTTCATGTGGTGTTGGTGGTTCCCTTTTGAGACAATGCTAAAGCTCTGATGGCTGACCTCTTTTTATGGCGGCGACAACTTATTCCTACAAAAGATGATGTGAGAGTTGAAAGGAAGTGTAATATGAGAGAATCAAGGGAATGAGAAGAGGGAAAAGGAATGGGGGTGGGTTGGTAGAGGCATGTTACGTATTTAGGGGATGTTTGGTATGTAGGACTTGTGGATGGAACTTCTAATCTTCATTAAAGCAAAATTCCATGTTTGACATGTTTGGGAGCGGGAGCATGAATCAAATGGGTTTAAGAATATTTTCCCTCTATTCCTCCACAAAATTTGACATGGGAGAGGGCTTGTATCAGGGGTCGCGGATAATAATAAAATAGGATGAAATGACTTATATGCCTATAATGTAAGAGAATAGGGAGTACATTACTAATGATAGATGTATAAACTTAAATTTGGGGAAAACCTGGGGGATTAAATTACCTCACGTGGCATTTGGCACGTGGGAATGAGAGTTTGGAGATTAGAAGGTAGAAGGGGAATGAGAATTCATGAAAATAGTATCATTCCCTTGTTTGGGTAGAGATGGGAATAGATGGGGAATAGATTAAGACAATTACAAAAACACTCTTGTAGTATCATTTTTTTCCCCATTTTATTAATGGCATTTTAGTCAATTTATTAATTTTTCTATTCACATCTCTATTACCTATTCCAAGGAGGTAATAGAATGGTGGGAATAGAAGACTTCTATTCCCATTCCCATGCCCCTTTTAAATTCCAGTCCCATGTACCAAACATGAAATTGCCGCCCATTAGGATCAATACTCCCATTCCCCCTTCTAATTCCCACTTACCAAACAACCCCTCATATATAGCTTGAGGGGTATAAACCCACATTCGAACAAAGTTAAGAGGTTCAATTACGAATTTCGCGCTTTTTTTAATTTGTAACCAACATATTCTCAATAAATTAAAAACGAGGTGATAACTTATTTATTAAAATAAATTTCTACTAATCCCATCTTCTAATCCTAAAACCTTTATAGAAATATACCCCATTAAGTTGTCATTATGAGAGACCGCCTACTTTAAATTAAAATTAGACAACGACTCAACCCTAATATTAGAAGAGATCGAATCACCTTTCTGTATATAATGTCTAGTTTAATTCATTTAGTCACCATATTAATCACTTTAGTTGCCAACTTAATCCATTTTATAATCGAATGTTTAATCCATCTAATTATTAGTTTAATCCACTTAGTGATTACTTTAATTAATTCCGTAACTCTATTGTGTTACTCTTTAGCATTCTTTGCTATAGTTCGAGCTTCAAACAAAGGAAGGAGAAGAGAATGAACGACTAGTTAGTGTAAAATGTCTATAATGTTGTATTAGAGTGAAATAAATGGATTTGTTAGAAGCATGTGAACTTAGATTGTTATAAATTTATGTTAAAATTAGACCGCATGATGGAGAGTATACTAGTAGTAATTGGAACAACTTAACTGAAAGTCGTGGCGTGAAGAATCACTGCCCTAAAGTTGTATTTGCCCCGCTTACGAACACACAAACTCTTGGCAAACAACTCCCAGGGTTACATGACCTCTGCTTCAATGGCGTCGACAAAGAAACAGATGAAAACTCTTTAGAAGGCTGCCCAGAAGATAAGAAAGAAGAAGGAGCATTTTTGTGTATGGAATGAATTTTCTGTGTCTCAGAAATGAAGAGGAAACAACCTTTTAATAGGCTTCGAAATCTGCCCCCAAATGGCAGTTACCAGAAATAATGGTCATAATCAAGGAAGCGAAGATTATGGCCCTTAATAACGCAATAATACTGCAACGGTTTATAAAACACAAAAGTAACCGTTTGACCCAAATAAAATGAGACGGGTCGCAAAAAATACACACCCACACCCACGAACGTGTCACGCCAACGCCGCACGCCCACGGCCCGTGCCCGAGCCCGGCCCCCGCGCGCACATGTGTGTGGTGGTTACTAGAGTATAGCCTCTAGTCTCCAAACTAATACTCAAAGGATGAAAGTAAATATAAAGAAATACAAGAGTTGTGAAATGGGTGATATGGGACCAAATAGGGGATATTGGACCTTTGGAAAAAGGTGCCCATAAATAAAGAAAGGAAGTAAAGCATCTATAGGCAATGTGGGATTTGATCTTTTGAAGCACAAACAACTTGGAGTTTATTAATACTCCAACATTCCCCCACATGATTCAAAAGAGAAAGAAAAAGAGAAGATACTAGGCAGTAGATACTAAGTTTTTAAGTATCAATGTCTTGTAGACTTGAATTGATACCCAGTGCTTACAGACTCATATTTACAGTCGAGTTAGGTAGATTTCTATTTGAACCTTACACGAAGTTTGTAATACTCGTTTGCGCACTGAAAATTTTCACAAATCAAAAGAAGTTCTCGCAATGTTTATACACATGTGCCCCACATAAAATCCTGGTTTCATGAACGCTCTAGAGGTCCTAAGCCTTAGAGACCTCATAGGGGATTGGGCGTAACCCCCACATTCACATAGGTAAATTCATCAAGTTTGTACTGTCACAAACCACCTTAAAAGGCTATGAATTTATTAAGAGTATGCAACTCAACCTTCCACATTTGACAGTAAAGAAACTTACTACATCGCTTTATTTGTATTATTGAGGAAAGGGTGGTAGTACACATACTATGAGCTCTTTCGTGATTTCGTTTGACCTATTGAACTTAGGAAATCCTAAGATAGGTGTACATCACAATTCACTCCTCAATAGACTTTAAACCCATTCCTTGTGCTGACTCAAGCAACATTTTCTTACACAGGCCTTTAGTGAGAGGATCTGCTATATTCCTCTCAGATTTTACAAACTCGAGTGATATCACATTATTTTGTATCAAATTTCTAACTATCCCATGCCTCAAGCGTATATGTCTCCTTTTTCCATTATAAGCTTGGTTGTTAGCTACCCCAATTGCAGCTTGTGAATCGCAATGCATGGAAATTGATGGAGTTGGTTTCCCCCACAATGGAATGTCTGCTAGTAGGCTTCTTAGCCATTCAGCCTCCTGTCCTGCCAATTCTAACGCAATAAATTCATATTCCATTGTTGATTTAGCAATACAAGTTTGTTTAGAAGATTTCCATAATATAGCAGCATTAGCAAGAGTAAAAACATAGCCACTAGTAGAATGAATCTCATCATTATCGGACACTGATAGGATTTAGTCGTATCACCTAATCAAAAAATAAACCTACAGACCTCTAACTAGGTAGTCAGTGGAAGCAGGGTCGAATCCACAGGGAGACAGAGTTTCTAAATCAATATTCAACCAATTCAGCTACTCCAGATGTAATCAAGGGATTTAATTTAACTAATGATTAAGCTAAGAAAGACGGGAAAAATCGAGGATTTAACTATGGACTAAGACCTAGGGTATTAGGTCGGTCCACCATGCTTATACCAATCAAACAAGGGCAACTACTATCAAAATCTAAATCAAGAGTCGGGGGATTAGAGCCTATGTTGAGCTATGGTTAAGACTCAACGCTCATAGTTCAACATACGCCGCATGTTCACTAACTTAATCAGAACTACTGACGTGTCCTAGGCCTCTAGTCGTAAGACGGATCTGTGCAAACAACTATTAACCACAAGCAACCAAAGAAACTGCGCAATAACGTTAATTACTCAATAAAGAACAAACCACATCATAATCACCCTAATCAAGCCCTAGAAATCAATAGGAGTTTAAATCACAATCATGGTATAAACATAGCTTTCCTATCTAACACCCTAGAAAGAGAACTACTCACTCATAATCGAATTAACAACGACAAAACTAATTGAAAACCCTAACAATTGCATCATGAACGATTAAATAAATAAACTAAGGAATCAAGAATAACAAAAGAGATTAGGGTAAGAAAGAATACCAATTGACGGAAAGCAGGAACTTTTATTGAAATCGAAATAGGTTTGATCACCTCTAAATTAATCTAAAGTGTTTGAATTAAACTAAGAACAATGAGTAGTAACACTAGTCTAAAGCAGTAAAAAGATGAATCAAAGATGTCCCTAAATAATGAGGAAAAAGGTATTTATAGTGCCCCTCAAGTCTAAACAAAATACAAAATAAAAGACAAATTCCATGACGAAAAGCGCCAGACCCGATCGGGCCCGAGCACAATACCCGATCGGGTCAAATGTAATGAGCTCCTTTTTGTTTCTAGTGGTCAGCGCAGCAGCCCAGCATCTGTTTTTGAAGGAAATGGGCCCAGACCCGATTGGCTGCCCGATCGGGTGGGCCATCGGGTCCACACAACTTTCGCCCAAGCACTTCGTGCGTGAGAGAAGCAGCAACATTATTAAATTGGAGCTGGCCCATTCTAGTTGTCTTGTAGCGCAGCAACACAGCAGCCAATATTCTGGCCCACTTTCTTCACTTTACACGCAGCACAACAATATTTCCACACATGGGCCTCCACCCGATCGGGTGGGCTGATTATGCCCGATCGGGCCTGAAGGTAAAGGGGCCCAATTGCTGTCTTCTTGGCGCTGGCAGCAGCAAATCAACAAGACACAAAAATATATCAACCCGATCGCCCACCCGATCCTGTCATGTTCGCCCGATCGGGTCTGGGCACTTCGTCTCTCGCCCGATTGGATCGGGCAAACCCTGCCCGATCGGGTCCGCAACTTCTGTACCCGATCAATATATCTTCGCCCGATCGGGCTATTTTTGCCCGATCAGAGTACGGAAATCTCCTTTTTGACTCTTTGGCTCTCTATTTTTCACGTTTAGAGGTCTTGGGACCTTCTAAACTACCCATAAAGCTCGTGAGCCATCCTACGTGCCTCGTAATATCTCGTAAAGCCGTGGTTGCTTCCAAATGGCTCGGGAATAAGGAGAAAACTCCCTAAAACCTGCAATCCAACACTAAAACACGAAACCACAATTGTATACGATAGTTAGCACAAAATAGCTCCCAATAGCTCCAATGACGCACAAATTAGCTTGTAAATAAGGGAGAAAAGACTATATAAATACGTGATATCAGACACCCAATTAGCGTCGCAATATCCTTCTAAAATGCAAGGCGTTCTATGATAATGCAGACCCCAATTGATCGTCCCTTTCAAGTACCTCAATAATCTAATCAAGGCATCCCAGTGCTCTTGGTTAGGATTATGAGTATATCTGCTCAATCTACTAACAACATACGCTATATCAGGTCGAGTGTAATTCATCAAAAACATTACACTCCCAATTATTTTGGCATACTCATCTTGGGAAACGCTGTTACCTTTATGCTTTCTCAAATGAATACTAGAATCATATGGGGTTTTCATTGGATTACAATCAAATTAATTAAATTTCTTTAAAATCTTTTCAACGTAATGAGATTGATTTAAAGATATCCCATATGTATGTCTAGTAATCTTAATTCCCAATATGACGTCTGCCTCGCCTAAGTCTTTCATGTCAAAACATGAACTTAGAAAATTCTTGGTTGTGCTAACTATGTCTATATTGGTCCTAAAAATAAGCATATGATCCACGTATAGACATATGATAACACATCCAAGCTCACATAACTTAGAATAAACACAAGCATCAGATTCATTAACAGAAAAACCATTAGAAATGATGGTTTGATCAAATTTTTTATACCATTGCTTGGGAGCTTGTTTTAGACCATAAAGAGATCTAACAAGCTTGCACACCTTGTTTTCCTGTCCAGGACCCGCACAGCCCTCTGGTTGTTTCATATAAATTTCTTCATTCAAATCACCATTCAAAAAGGCCGTTTTCACGTCCATTTGATGCACAACAAGATTATGAATGGATGCAAGAGCTATCAAGGCCCTAATGGTCGCAATCTTAGTCACAGGAGAATAGGTATCAAAGAAATCCATTCTTTTCTTTTGATGATTCCCACAAACTACTAGTCTAGATTTGTACTTGTCTATGGACCCATCAGGTTTGAGCTTCTTTTTAAACACCCACTTGCTACTCAAAGGTTTACATCCTCTAGGAAGTTCAGTCAAAATCCAAGTGTTGTTTCCCATTATAGATTTTATCTCACTATTTATGGCCTCCAACCAAAAACTAGAGTCAATAGATCTCATGGCCTCTCCATATGTCCTAGGATCCTCTTCTAGCACAAATACATTTACCTCTTGGTCAGTCAGGAACTTATTCTCAATTAAGAAGGTAGTAATAAAGTCAGGCCCAAAACTAGATTATGTTCTAGTCCTCTTACTCCTTCTAGGTTCTATAGTCTCACTAGGTGATGCAATGACTTGAGGTAATGCGGAAGAAGGTGCAATTTTAACACAAGTTTGCACATTCGATTTCATAGGAAAAATATGCTCAAAGAATTCAACATCCCTAGACTCTCTAATTGCACCAAAACCGGTTGCCTCTTTAAGAATAAATCTATAAGCAGCGCTATTGGAGGCAAATCTAATAAAAATTCCATCTATGGTCTTAGGCCCAATTTTACTCCTTTGAAAGTCTGGGATTCATATCTTACCCAAACACCCCCACACTTTGAGGTAATTCAAGTTTGGCTTGAAACCCTTCCATAACTCATAAGGTGTATTCTCTAATTTCTTGTGAGGAACTCTGTTAAGAACGTAACAAGCAGAAAGGATAGCCTCTCCCCACATGCTAGTAGGCATACCTGAACTAATGAGCATGTCATTCATCATATCCTTAAGGGTCCTATTTTTCCTTTCAACTATCCCATTTTGTTCAGGACTGTAAGGTGTAGTGGTCTCATGAATTATCCCATTTTCCTCACAGAATTTCTTAAGTGGTGTTCCATCATATTCACCACCTCTATCGGATCTAAGTCTCTTTATTTTAAGGTCTAATTGGTTCTCAACTTCTGCCTTTAAAATGTGAAATTTTTCCTCAGCTTCGTCTTTTGTACTTAATAAATAAACCTTAGTAAATCTCGAAAATTCATCAACAAAGGTAATGTAGTATCGTTTTCCTCCTCTACTCATCGAATTCCTAAAGTCTCCCAAATCACTATGGATTAACTCAAGAAGGGTGGAAGAACGATTAACACACTTGTTAAAGGCCTTCTTAGGGTGTTTAGCTTCTATACATACTTCACATTTATCAAAAACAGTACTACTGAAATCAGGAATAAGACTAAGCTGTTTTAGCCTTTTAACAGAGGCTACATTCACATGACCTAGTCTAGCATGCCATAATGAAACAGATTCAACAATATAAACTGAAGCAGCAGAAACTTTATTAGTGTCCATAATGTCCAAAACAAATAACCCCCCATTACAAAAGCCCTTTCCCACAAAATCACCATTTCTGGTGAGTACAAGTTTGTCCGATTCAAAAGTCAGTTTGATGCCAGCTTTGTTAAGCAATGCACCAGAAATAAGGTTCCTGCGATTGTCAGGCACATGTAAAACATTACGTAATTCAAGCAATTTACCAGAAGTTAATTTAAGAGGAACCTTCCCTTTACCAAACACACTCACAGTGTTGGAGTTACCCATGAAGACGCATTCGCCTTCACTTACCTTTTCGTAGTCCTGGAACACATCTTTGTTGGAGCAGATGTGTCTTGTAGCACCAGTGTCCACTACCCATTCAGTCACATTACTCACGAGATTAACTTCTGAAACAACAGCAGCAATAACATCTTCAGTAAGATTAGCTTGAGCTTTGTTATCTTTGTTGTCCTTTGGCTTACCCCCAGGTCCATGTCCTTGTCTACAATCCTTTGAAAGATGTCCAAAACTTTCCACAAGTATAACAGTTTCCCTTAAACTGCGTTTTCCCTTTGAAGTTACTATTCTTCCTAGTCCCATGAAACTGATTTGGACCCTTCCCTTTTGGTCCTTTACCATACCCAACATTTTTAGACTCAACTAAATTAGCAGCGGAAGAGGAATGGTCTACAGATTTCCCCTTAGTCTGAATACGGTTCTGTTCTTCAATTTTAATGTGGGATACTAGTTCTTGAAGGGTAAAGTCCTTTTACTTATGTTTCATAGAGTGCACATAAGTCTCCCAAGAAGGTGGTAATTTTTCAAGAGGACAGTTTGCTTGAAATTGTTCATGCATATCCATACCTTCAGCAATAATATCAGCACATAGGGTCTCATATTCATGGAATTGATCTAAAACAGACCTATCATCAGTCATACTGAACTTCAACCAACGACTACAAGCATATTTCTTTGTCCCAAAATGGTTAGTTCCATATTTGGCATTTAAGGCATCCCAAATGTCTTTAGCACTTTTAGACTTACTATAAATCTGATATAAAGAAGCAGTCATGTAGGGCAACAACATTATTTCCCTACAAGTCTTATTGTCCTTCTCAAAAATCCTATTGGAATTAACAGGGGCAACAATTTCAGTCAAAGTATAATCTACCCCAATTTGTCCCAGAAAAAATTCCATTTTGTCCGACCACATTTTATAATATTTTCCATAAAAAAGAGCCAGTTTCGACATGTCAGGAACAAATGGATTAAACATATTGGGAGCAGCAACAATAGGAATAGCAGAAGGAATATTACTACCAGACATGATCACACAACGCTAAGAAATTACAACTTTAGAATGATGGAGAGTATACTGGTAGTAATTGGAACAACTTAACTGAAAGTCGTGGCGTGAAGAATCACTGCCCTAAAGTTGTATTTGCCCCGCTTACGAACACACAAACTCTTAGCAAACAACTCCCAGGGTTACATGACCTCTGCTTCAATGGCGTCGACAAAGAAACAGATGAAAACTCTTTAGAAGGCTGCCCAGAAGATAAGAAAGAAGAAGGAGCATTTTTGTGTATGGAATGAATTTTCTGTGTCTCAGAAATGAAGAGGAAACAACCTTTTAATAGGCTTCGAAATCTGCCCCCAAATGGCAGTTACCAGAAATAATGGTCATAATCAAGGAAGCGAAAATTACGGCTCTTAATAACGCAATAATACTACAACGTTTATAAAATACAAAAGTAACCGTTTGACCGAAATAAAATGAGACTGTCACAAAAAATACACACCCACACCCACGAACGCGTCGCGCCAACGCCACACGCCCACGGCCCGTGCTCGAGCCCGGCGCGCGCGCGCGCGTGTGGTGGTTACTAGAGCATAGCCTGTAGTCTCCAAACTAATACTCAAAGGACGAAAGCAAATATAAAGAAATACAAGAGTTGTGAAATGTGTGATATGGGACCAAATAGGGGGATATTGGACCTTTGGAAAAGGTGCCCATAAATAAAGAAAGGAAGTAAAGCATCTATAGGTAATGTGAGATTTGATATTTTGAAGCACAAACAACTTGGAGTTTATTAATACTCCAACACCGCATACTCTATTAGCTTTTTTTTTACCTTACTAACATTGTCGAAGGAAGATAAGCCTGTTCGCTTCGGTTGATACTATTGTACTGAAATGAAATAAATGGATCGATCTAATATGAATAGTGAAATGTGGGAGTGAAAGTATTGTATAATCAGCTGAAATGAAAATAACCGGATAAACTAAATTAAACAGAACTGTATTGAATAGAAGTGAATTGAAAATAAGTTGGAGGGAACACCGAATTGTATGGATTGATAAAGAAAATGAAGTATTTGATGAAACCAATAAATAAAAATAAAGAAAGAAAGGAGTAGGTACTCATAAACATCAAATTCAGCCTTGCTTTTTGATTAGCCCGTGAGTTGGATTGAATAAGGTTTGGATTCCGGTTTTTTAGATAGAAGAAATACACTTTTCTAGAGAGAGAGAGAGTGTGTATGTTTGTTCTCTGTCTCTCTGTGTGTGTCTTGAGCAAAGGGGAGAGAGAAAGTGAGAGAAGATAGTCAGAGAGATAAACCGAGTTGCAAAGCCAAGGATCTCAAATCTGAACAACAACTAAAACAACGCCCTTTTACTAGGTTAGCCCTCTTCATCTTTTTTGATTTTAACAAAAACCCATTTCAGATTTCCATTTTTTGCAACATTTTCTTGTTAGATCTGTTTGATTTATTCTTCTAGGGTCTGTCTGTTTCTTCCAGTCATATAATTCCATTTTCAGCTTAAATTTTGCTTCTTTTCTCCCCTTCTCTGTCTGCGTACTTGTTATCCAGCTGGGTTGATCTTGAAATTTCTTATTTTTCCATATTGACTTTCAAAGATTTTGCTACTGTGTTTTATTGTTCATTTGCCCAACTTTTGGCTATGTTTAAAGGGTGGATTTTGTTTGTGGTAGTTATTCAGCTTCAAAGCTTGCATCTTTTTTCCATTTTTAGTTGGTAATCTATTTCCTACTTTTTTCTTCTTGTGGGTTTTAATGGATTTGTTTAGGATTTGGTTATTTGCTCTTGTTTTGCTCTCATGTTGGTTCATTTCTGTTGAAAAATGGCCTTCTGTGTTTCTGGGTCTTTAACATGAATTTGTGAGTATTTACCCTAAACATCACAGTTGAGATGTCTTCACTTTGTTTCATGAATTAGAGCTGCTATTAGAAGGCATTTTGTTGAAAGATTAGGTATTTTGTGTTTGATTGATTGATGTATATTGAGGGTATCAACAAAAAAAGCTTTCAAAAGTTGTCTCCTTCTATTGTTTAAAAGCATGAAAAGTTGTTTCTTTACAAAGTGCGGTATGTCGTGCTTGCTCTCCCTCTAACTCCATGTGAGGCTTTTCTTTTGTACAGAATCTGCTTTTCTTGCTTTCCCTCTTTATTAACTTCCTCTCTTGCTAAGCTTTGGAGTTGCATTTATACTTTGAATGTGTTCTTTGCAGCTGTATGTGGTGGCTACTATTCTTTAGGTGAAGGACATATTTATGCCACCTTATTATAGAAGATATAATTGGCGAGATTTCGATTAAAAGCTCATGTCTTTCCGAAGTATAGTCAGAGACGTGAGGGATGGTTTCGGAAGTTTGTCTAGGCGGAGTTTTGAAGTGAGGCTCTCTGGTCATATCCGGGGAAAATCACATGGTTCAGTGCATGAGCTACATGACCCTCCTCTTGTAATCCAGAATAGCAAATGGGCTAGCCTCCCGCCTGAGTTGCTACGCGATGTTATTAAGAGATTAGAGGCTAGTGAAAGTACATGGCCTGCTCGGAAACATGTTGTTGCGTGCGCTGCTGTTTGTAGATCCTGGAGGGATATGTGCAAAGAAATTGTCCGGAGTCCGGAGCTGTCTGGAAAGCTTACCTTCCCTGTCTCATTAAAGCAGGTAGAGTGGGGTGTTTTCCCGTGCTCGGGAAGTCTCTCTTGAAATTAATCGCTCAGACGTTTATGACATTGGATGCAATTCATTGCTTCTTTTGCCAATACTATTCAGCTTATTTTGACTGAAAATTCTGTTAATATATGTAACACCATGTATCTCTTATGCAGCCTGGGCCTCGAGATGGAACAATTCAATGCTTCATTAAACGAGATAAATCCAACTTAACTTACCACCTTTTCCTTTGTCTTAGCCCAGGTAAGCTGTTTGTTTATTGGTTTTTCTCTACTGCTGTCATTAGCTACCTTAGTTCTTGGTTGATGTCTTCTGTGGATTTTTGCAGTAAGAAATGCCTGGGTCTTTTATATATAAATGGAATTGGTTGGTTTTGATTTCGTTTAGGGATTGTTAGTATATGGGAGGAAACATGTCTGAGTCCTAGGTTAATTCATCTATTGCCTCATGATGTTGAGTGACATGTTTTGCTTTTGGTGCTTTTGTCTAATTACCGTGTGACTCCTAGTACACCTTAGCTCAGTTTTTGTAACCCCTTAAAGTCTTATGTACTGAGTAGTATATATTTAAATCAAGGTGTTCAGGTCAATAACAAATGAAAAGATGCAATTGTATATGTCTCGCTGTGTTCAGCTTTGAGTTGCTATTGTGTAACTATCCTAATTTTAGATGCAATTGTATATAGTCCTTATGTGCTGCTTTTTTTTTGTAGCTTTGCTAGTTGAGAATGGGAAATTTCTTCTGTCTGCAAAGCGGACCAGGAGAACCACTTGTACAGAGTACGTTGTCAGTATGGATGCAGATAACATATCGAGGTCCAGTAGCACTTACATAGGAAAATTAAGGTAACAAACCTCTGTCCCCCCCCCCTTTCCGCCTGCTAGGTATTTGTTCACTTGAGGATGTCGAAATCTTGTCCTTTTGGTGTTATGATTATATTGGTGCATATGATGATTTGTTTTTACTTTTTGGATTTTTTTTCTTTGTTATTGTTGAGAGGTATATGCTGAAACTCCATGATTTTTCTTAGAACAAATTCTGATGTAGTATCTGCTTTTCCTCCGTTTAATGTATGGTAGCTTATTAGAGTTACATCCTTCATGCCACGTAGTAGATCCTTTTGGCTTTTGATAGTGGAATGATTACCATTGTGACCTTGTACCTGATTCTAATTTGTATCTGCACTCAATCTTAGTCTCCTTATGTTTGGGTTTTGGTTGGGTTTGGAGGATCTAGACAAGGTGGGAAGGTATAAAGGTATTTGTTACTCTATTGATACTTTGCAGTGTCTGCCACTTTTTAGATGTTAGGTATAAAGAATTTGTCCAAATAATATGAGAATGACTATACTCGATTTTCTTATTCTTTGCTGATATAGGATTTTTACATATACAAATGGTTTTGATGGAATCATTCTTACTAATTTGATGCTTTATCCTTGTTCCAGGTCAAACTTCTTGGGAACCAAATTCATCATCTACGATACGCAGCCACCGTACAACAGCTCTCAGTCATCACCTCCAGGCCGTACTAGTAAGAGGTTCTACTCCAAGAAAGTCTCTCCAAAAGTTCCCACTGGGAGCTACAATATCGCCCAAGTCACGTATGAGCTGAACGTTCTCGGCACACGGGGTCCGCGAAGGATGCACTGTGTCATGCACTCAATCCCTATCGCCTCGTTAGAGCCCGGTGGCAGTGTTCCAGGGCAGCCTGAGCTCCTCCCACGATGCCTGGAAGACTCGTTCCGGAGCATGTCTTTCTCCAAATCGATTGATACCTCCACTGAGTTCAGTAGCTCCCGATTTTCCGATATCATGGGCCCGCGTGATGAAGAAGAAGACGGTAAAGAGAAGCCTTTGGTTCTAAAGAACAAGGCCCCAAGATGGCACGAGCAGTTGCAATGTTGGTGTCTCAATTTCCGGGGGAGGGTAACAGTTGCTTCAGTGAAGAACTTTCAACTTATAGCTGCAACACAACCACCTCCTGCCGGGGCACCAACACCTTCTCAACCCGGTCCATCAGATCATGATAAGATTATTCTTCAATTTGGAAAAGTTGGCAAGGACATGTTCACCATGGATTATCGGTACCCTCTCTCTGCATTTCAGGCTTTTGCGATATGTTTGAGCAGCTTTGACACTAAATTGGCTTGTGAATAGTAGGAAATCAGCCGGTCATATTTAAAGCTGAAATATGAAGAAAAAAAAACCCAGAAGTCCAGTGAACATTTAGCAGGTCATAATCACATGGGTTTTCCGTCATAGGATTCATTAGCGCGTTTGTGTGTTTGAAACTGTCATTTGTATAACCTCCGATCAACCGAAAGTGCATTAAAGGGGCAAAGAATCTTTGATGATGCATCTGTTTGCACTTTGCAGTGTCTTCTGTTGTAGCAGCTCTATGTGCTTTCACTTGTACATCGTTGGTCTCTGTTGTTGAATGTTGTTTTATGAGCTGTTGTTGTAACAAATAGTGCCAGAAAAGGATTCATAATCTTCTAGCAATTCTTAGATCATTGTAGTTTATATTTTTCCGGCGCCAGATTATTGGTATTTCTAGCTCATAAAAGAAAAAAAATTGCTAGTTGAATCTTGCCTTATTATTAGCCAATGGAAATTTCGATATACTATTCTTGTATGCTTGGCATAGACTTTAGGGTGCGTTCTCTTTACAAATACTGAACTAAATTTCTTGAGAATTTTTTTATTCCCAAAACTTAGTCAAGGCAAGAGAAAGCTTCCTTAAATTGGAAACCAAGCAATGTGGTTGATTTTGAGGGTAATAGTGTTTGCAATGGCGTCTTTTCAACACTTTTTAGGAAATGAAACTTACTAACAGCCACACTATGATTTGTAATTTCGTGGTTTTAATCTAATAATTGGTAAATGAAAGCTGACTAACTGTGCGTGACAATTTGAGGCATGTAAAGTCTTGGGGAGATATTATATGAAAGTTGGATAGAGACTTCGCAAGTGTGGATGTCAATGAGTATGCCATCAAAGTCTTTAGGTGTTACTGACTTGGAGATATCCCATTTAACTCATGTCAAGAGGAAAAGAGAAAACTTTGGAGAATTGAGAAAATTTGTGGACTTTTTAAAATATTAGAAAGGTCAAAAAAGTTCAAGAAATAAAAAATCGTAAGAAAATAAGAAAAAATATAAGTTTTCGTGAACTTAAAAATAAAAAGTTGACAAAAAATAAGATATTTTTTTCGAATAAATAAGTTAAATGGAACAAACTTAAAGGATGTTCTCTTCGATTAAATATAGTTGAACTGAAATGAGCTTAATTAAACCTGAACTGAAAAAAATAATAATATGTAAGAGTAAAAGTGTGATCAAGAGTTAAATTGAAAATAACTGAGTTAATATTAACTGAAAATAAGCTAAAGAAAATAACCGAATATGCCCTTACTTCGGTTACGGATGAGAGACAATCCTAATGTGCATGCCTACTTATTTGGCTCTTACTATATATACACAGCATATTAACCTTTAGTTTTTCTTGGAACCACTTGACAAGTTTTTGGGACCCTTTGTTGGTGGAGGAAGAAAAATCCAAGTAGGTAATTGTATAGTCAACGGATTTTTATAGGTAAAATTAGGTGGTGGATGTTGATTTGGTCCGCTTTCATCCCGTGTATGGAGTGACATCTTTATGCAATTTGCTACAATTTTTAATGGGTTGGTTATACTTGTCAATACAAATTTAATACACTCAGTGGCCAGTGCTCTGCTTTGTTTCTCATTGAAACCTAAAGTTTTTATTTTTGTTAATTACAAGTGACTCTCTGTGTGGATGACCTTAACACTAATAAAATCGAGAGCATGTTATAAGCCATCCAGTGGTCCAATGTTGAGGGTACTGTTGACCTTATGCAGCATTCCTCCAGATAGCGAGCGCTTTTTAATTTATTTTAGGAACATTGGTAAGAAATAATTTTTTATAAGCATTTCTTATGAGAAATAATATTTGAATTTTTTTTATTTAACAACCTTAAACAATCTGTTCTGGGAGATGAGACCTTAAGTCCTTTTTTTCGAAATTAAATTTTAATCACAATTATAAGTCAAGGCAATAAACATCTTTAAGTGCAAGGATTACACATAGAAATTCCCTTGATCAACACCTGGAAACCAAATACAATACCGTAAAATAGCCTTGAGGGTAAAAAAATTTGTTCAAGGTTGTTAAATGCAAAAAACAAAATTACACTTGTTTAACGCAAAAAAACACCTATAAAAAATTGTTTCTTACAAGGAGAGATCTTCAAAAGTTAGGGAAGTATCTCAACTTACAAATACTGACAATCGATCTCAATTCTCAGGGCCGCTTAGAAGAAGAGGACATGTTATAACCATTAGTTTATCTCTTAAATCTCGCATACATGTCTAAGATTTAAGATATCTTTGTTTCCAGCTGTCATATTGTAACGCCCTGTAATTTTATAAGTTTTGAATAACACATGCCAGTACCAGGATCGAACCAAAATATTAATGTTTACAGGATATTACTGCCGTATTCATAAAAATAGAAATACTAGGCGAAAGTAAAGCATACTAGTGACATAATAAAACTTAGGATAACAATACAGGTAGCTTATAGCATATATATATATATATTTCCTATCATTTTATAATCCTCAGTCTTGGCTCTCCCCATCTCCTGTACCTGAAAACAAAATATTTAATAAAAATTCAACCCAAAAAGGGTCCAGTATATTCCCAATAGCAAGTAACAATAATATGTCAAACATTTTGAAAAGAATATCGTAACATTTCAATTAATTTATCAGATTTGTTTATGACTTCCGGTTAGGCAAGAGAAATATCCCGGGCTTAAAGCCCACCTCATGTTTACCTTAGTTATAATCATAATCTTTCCTCTCTTTTTTTTATTTTCGGGCTTTTATCCCCTCCTGACAAATCCGTGTGCACATCTCCTCATTGACGTACGTCACTCCGAATAATATACAAGTATCCTTTCTCTACCATATACCTTTCATCTTATAATAACAACTTTTTATAACATCATTATTATCACATATGGTAGAAAAATCATAACCTAGTTATACCATAAGTTTTAATATCAGCCCATTATTAACAAATAGCAATGTACCTTTATTGTTAAAAATCGTTATCACAAATTAGTATGAAAACTCATTTTTCCACACTAAAACATTACCTAAGAATATTAGTATAACTAAAATCTTTTAACAAAACAACACTACGAAGAGATATTCAAGAATGTAACTTATCAAGTTTATTCAGTACTAGCTTATTGTTTAGAACACTCGACTTCCTCTTCCCCCCTCAGTGTGTTTAATTTCTTAACTGTGGTGGGTTTCTGATATGAATCAAGGACGGATCCAATCTTAAATCCTCACAACCTTCACTCAGTTATGATTCTTTAAGGGTTCTAAAACAAATTTATGGTTTCACTCACCTTAAACTCGATTTAGGGGGATAGTATTAAGATTAAACAAGTTAGCTTCACTCACTAATTGTATTAACCTCGCTTAGAATTAGGTTTCACTCGCCTAATTACTAAGGGTCTTGTAATTAGATTCACTCTCTAAAAACAATAAAAACTTGGAAAGATGTACGTCCAAATTCACAAAGACAATAGTCCGAAATTTCAATTCAATAATGTGTGTACTTCTTATTAAAAATATAAACGCCTATTTATACTAGACTACTCCTAGTATAATCAGGAAACCAAATTCTATCTAGAAAGCATTTAAAACTAATCCCTAGAATCTAGGAAAAGATAAAGATAAAGATAAGGAATATAATCTAATAAGATTAGGATAGGGATTTCGGCCCTTCCTATCTTATTTACACGCCTATCTTTTCCCTTATCCCTTAGCGAATCAAATCTTATCAAAAAGGGTTTACAACTCAACTAGGACTCCATATAACCGAAAAATACAACCATATTTCCGGCCCTATTATTGACAGAAATTAAAATGCTGAATTAAATACTAAATAAAATTAACTAAGACTCTTAAAAGAAATAAAGATAGATTAGAGAAGGCCTATGCATGATTGAATCCACATCATTCCCTCCCTCTTAAAAGAAACTTGTCTCAAGTTCCAAAATCATGACAAGGAACCAAGTCATTAGCATTGAAAGAAGCACATACACCTTTTCCAAGAAGTATTTGGAAGGTGTCATAATTCTCCCTATGCACAATCTTGAATGGACCTTCTTCAATAGGCTCGTGTTTCCCCTTTGCATTATGATGAAGCTTTTGTGCACTTAAGGAAAGCCAAACATGATCTCCAATGTCAAATGGAGGTTTTTGCCATACTTGTAGTAGACGTTCTTCTTGCTTTTCCTTCCTTTGTTTTTGATTCATCTTCACTTCATCACAAGTAACAAGTGGAACCACCTTGCTTTCTTCTTTTGGAACATGACCTTTTGGAGGCAAAGGTTGCAGCCCCATTCGTACCCCTTTATGCAAAACGAACACCACATTTTTCTTAGCAAGATAAATAACATCACGATCAAATTTCCATGGACGTCTAAGTAATAATGCACATGCATCCATAGGAACTACATCACACCATATGTAACACCCCGTAATTTCACTAGAAATTTCGCGCGTTAATTTATATGGTTTACATTGTTATTTTTTAATTTAAATATAATTTCGTTTATAAAAACTATATTCTATTAAATAAATGGTCGTATTTGAAACCGGAAAATATTTCGATGGACAATGTATTGTACATACGTACCTTAATTTCAAAATGTGTATAGTTGATGGACGTGTAATTATTTTACGATGTTCATAGTATTTATATTTTATAAATTTGCTTAGCTTTACCTATTAAGCTAATTTATCTATGAGACTATAAATTTTCATTTAGACCCTTACTTCTTAATTTAACTTGTGTTCTTTGATTTAATTTGAAGTTTTTATTAATTTATTTAGTTATATTATATTTCTTTAAGCTTATATCTAATACGGTGCAACTATCTATAAAATTGCTCCGACGATTTGATTTGTAAGTTAGACTATAACTTAATGTTATTTATTTTAAGTTGAGCTTATTTTGATATATGAAAATGTGATCGTACATTTTACTATTATTAGTATTATTATTATTATTATTATTATTATTATTATTATTATTATTATTATTATTATTATTATTATGTATAATTTCTGAGTTAGTCTTAGTTAGGCTAATATGTTGATTTAGCTTAATCGTTGTTTTTGCGGACCAACCATGTAACGAACTTTAGCCCACCATTTTTATTCCTATAGGGACGAAAGATTAACCATCTAGAGGCTTATAGAAGACTCCAATAAGATGTACAACCTTTGCTTTGTAACCATGAAAGGCTAAGAGTTGTGTCTCTTCATCTCCTCCATTAAACTCCCTCATTATACCCCATAATGATGACTATTAAGCCACTATTAAACACCCTATTAAACCCCTCCCTTTTGCTTTCCCCTTCATCAGAAATTCATCACCCATTTCCCCTCTTTTCCCACGCCACTTTCAAAGAAAGAAAGGAAGAGGAAATGTCTTCCCGTTTTTCCCGTGCACACCCTCACGAAAATGAAGATTGTCGGAGATCTAACCGTTGGATCGTCTTCAAATTGGACAGAATGTTCTTAACATGTAGGCCTTCATTTTGACCGGAGCGATTTTGTATTTAAGCTTTCAATCACCGGGAATCTTGGTCAGAACGGCACTGACTGTTTTAGAGGACTTTAAAATTGTTTAAAAGGGGAATACCTTGTTCTATGGAGAAGAAGTCTTCAAGGGAGAAGAAGGTTTTGATGATCCGCACGTTTTCTAGGCTTTTATATAATGTTTTTCGGCACTCCTCTCGAAGATCGAGGTAACTAGCGTTTTTCTAGTTCGATAGGGAATATATTTTGAACTTAGGTTGTTAGAATCGCGTTAGAGAACCTAGATTCATGTTAGGTGGAATTTAGATGATTGTATGATTATGGTTTAGTGTAGTATCATGATTAGGAAGGTTGTGTTGTGGTATTTTCATGTGTGAACGCGTGGCTATGTTCATGTTGTTAGTTCTTGTTAGTTGGTTGTTGTTAAGTTTGATGTTGGTTTTGGTTGTAGTATGATTTTGTGATTTGTAAGGAATTGATGAATTGTTGGATATGATGTTTAGTATCATTCTAGGGTGTTTGGTTTGGTTGAGTTGGATGTGATTTGGTGTTGGTTGGCTGTTTGAGACTCGACGTGTGCGTTTTGGTCGAGGTGGGTGCGTATGAGCACAACCCGCAAGCCACGAACAGTGGCAGCTCGCGACTCGCGAGCAGGCTTACGACCCGCGACCACGGTCGCACCTCGCGACCAAGGTCTGCCTTTCTTGGTTGCGTTTTACGTTTGAGTTGGTTTGAGTTGGTTTGAGTTGTTTCATTAAGGGAATGTACCCTAGTTGGTTGGGTAGTTTTGGTTGTTGTTCAGTTTGTTGTTGTTGTGGGCTTATACTTTGAGTTGTCGACGTTGAAATGCTTAGGGGAGGATAATATTGTCCTTAGCATCTCTTCTCCAAGAGTTATGTAGGGGGAATATTGTGACTTAGTCATAATTGACTTCGTACCCAAACTCAGATAACGTTTTTGTGTTATATGCCTCAACATGTATGTTTTGATGTCTTATGAAATGGATTTGGTGTATACCTTGGCGTGTATACGTATGTTGGTTGTTTGAGTTGCTTGGTATACCTTGTCGTGTATACCCATGTTTGTTGTTGTTTGGATTCCTATGTATACCTTGGCGTGTATACGTATGTTGGTTGTTTGAGTTGCTTTGTATACCTTGTCGTGTATACTCATGTATGGATGTTGATTGGATTCCTTTGTATGCCTTGGCGTGTATACATTGCTATTTGTGTTTGATTGATCCTATGGACGGTATGGTCCTAGGAATTTGTGTTTGATTGATCCTATGGGCGGCAAGGTCTTAGGAATTTGTTTATTTTCCTGAGGGCGGTATGGTCCTAGGAATTTGTTTGTGTCCTGAGGGCGGTATGGTCCTAGGATTTGGTCACTTAACCATGGGCGGTATGGTCCATTGGTTCACTCACGAGCGGTATGGTTCGTTGAGTATGCCATTCGGCAGGGCGGTATGGTCCTCGAATATGCATTGCTATTCGGCAGGGCGGTATGGTCCTCGAATATGCATAGTAGGCCTTGGGCGGTATGGTCCAATGAGTCTATTCACAGGCGGTATGGTCTGTTGTCTTTGAATTGATGTGTGCTAGGTTGTTTGTGTTGATTCGATCATTGGTATTTAGTTTTCTCTCTATGTGTGTTTGATGATTATGACTCGTAGTTACATGTTTTCATGTTGTGATTATGTTTCTTTGTGATGTATGTCTTTGGCGTGCTTCTAATTTCTTTAAGTTTATTATTTGTTCCTGTTTGTGCTGGGAGAACTGCTAGTTACTCCCCACTGATTGTGAAAGTTGTTGATTTATTATGCAGATGATGATGCTGTTTAGGATTGTTACAGTTTGGACCGGGAATGTGCGGTTTGGCCTTGTGAGCAAGAAGGGGTGCTTGTCATAGTGGATGAGCATTTTGAGTCAGGGATTAGGACTAGCTACTTAGTGGGTCTTAAGTAGTTTTTCCTTTATGTTTTGTCTTATGTCTTGAACCACGGATTTTGGTTTGTTTTTCTTTGGATTTGGATCACCTTATCTTGAGGTTTCTTTTGGAGATTTATCGGATGTTTTGGAACTTTGGTTGGAATGAGGGTATGTGACCTCATTTCCCTTTATATATGAATATCGGAAGTTAATTATTACATTTGGAGGATTTATGCTTATTTATAGTTTTAATTCTACTCCTTAGAGTAGCATCTCCGTCTTAGTGGTATTTCCGCTACCACTAGTTGCTTTATTTCATTTACTTTTGTCTCTTTCCTTCTTTGTATCGGACGGGATGTTACACCATACTTCATCATGAAAATCGCCAATGGAAAAAGAAACTAAAGCTTGTTTTGAAACAGTCACGCCCCCATCATTAGTGAGCCAATTCAGCTTATAAGGTCTAGCATGTTTTCGAATACTAAGCTGTAAAGCATCCACCATTTTTTGAGAACAAGCATTAGTACATGAACCATTATCCACAATGACCGAACAACTACTACCATTCACTAAGCACCTAGTATGAAACAAGTTCTCTCTTTGTGCCAAATTATCAAGAGGATTGGTTTGGACATGCAAATGTTTTCGTACCACTAGTGTCTCATGATTAGGAGCGGGATCAATAAACACTTGATTTTCCAACTCATCCACGTCATCATCATCTTCTTCTCTAGTCTCGTTTTGCACTCTCATGGCCAAAGCATACCTAGCATCCTCCTCTTCCAAGGCAAGGAAAACTCTCGAAGTCATTACCCTTCTATTAGGGCACTCGGATTTGTAGTGACCTCTTCTTTGACACTTAAAACATTTGATTTCATCTTTGTTCACACGTTGGATTTTAGGCGTCAAATCTGTCTTTAAAGTATCTAAAACCTCTTTTCCTTTATTCAAAACTTCAAACTTTTCAGTTAGTTTAGAAATTTCAAATTTAGGAGATGAATAAGGTTTAGTAGATTTTACCTTGCTAGCCTTGATTTGCCTTTCAACCTTGACGGCCAAGTCACATACCTCATCAAAAGAAAAGTAGGGTTGAAGTTCTACCTTGTTACGCACATCCATCTCTTGACCAACAAGAAACTTTGACATCTTTTGTTCCTCTATATCCTTGCAATCACATGCCAAATATAGTCTTTCAAATTCTTTGATGTAGCATTCAACGTTCATACTACCTTGCTGCAAGGTGTTAAGTTGGTGTAACAAATCTTGCTTGTAAGTTCTTGGAACAAATCGCTTTCTCATCTTTTGTTTGAGTAAGTTCCATGAGTCGATCTTTTCTTTGTAATCTCTTTCTCTTTGTGCCCGCATATTGTCATACCAAAGAGAAGCAAGTCTAGACAACTTAAGGGCAGCTTAAGTGAGTCTTTGATGGTCATTAATTCCCTTATGTTCAAACATTATGTCAAGTTTTGGTTCCCACTACAAGTATATCTCCGGATCTAAAGTGCCATCAAACTCGGGAAGATCTCCAAGTTTTATGTCAACTTCTCTCTTTTAACCACCCCTAAATTCTATCTCCAGTGTTTTTAGTCTCCACTTCTGTCATTCTCACATTTAACTCTTTAACTTCCTCAAATAGTTGCGTCATATTCTTACATAGTTTTCTTTCCAGTTCTGACATTGTGGTGAAAATAAGATCGAAAGTTTCTAACAACTGCAAACACGTTTCTCAACCAAGTTTAACCAAATTTTATTGGGTGTAAATTTCAGATGTTATCAAACCAACCCAATTTGAAGCACTAACAAATACCAAGTAACGAAGTCGCAGTAAAATAAAAAGTCAGTTGCGCCAGAATTGATCGAAAACAGACAACGTTGAAATTTAATTCTGGGAAAAATAGTAAATGAATTCAAAAAATCACTAAACTTTCCAGTCTAAAACTATACAAGACAACACCCAATTTAGAGCCAAGAAACTCTCAAAAAGACGTTGTATACAAGAAGAACGAGTTGCTCAAAGTTACCTTAAAAACTGTTCGAAACTGGGCAGATTGTTTGTGCTTCGAAAATAGCTTCAATGGGTCACGAAACCCAAACTTTAGCTCTGATACCATTTGATATTAATCCAGGACGGATCCAAGCTTAAATCCTCACAACCTTCACTCAGTTATGATTCTTTAAGGGTTCTAAAAGAAATTTATGGTTTCACTCACCTTAAACTCGATTTAGGGGGATAGTATTGAGATTAAATAAGTTAGCTTCACTCACTAATTGTATTAACCTTGCTTAGAATTAGGTTTCACTCGCCTATTTACTAAGGGTCTTGTAATTAGATTCACTCTCTAAAAACAATAAAAACTTGGAAAGATATACGTCCAAATTCACAAAGACAATAGTCCTAAGTTTCAATTCAATAATGTGTGTACTTCTTATTAAAAATATAAACGCCTTTTTATACTAGACTACTCCTAGTATAATCAGGAAACCAAATTCTATCTAGAAAGCATTTAAAAACTAATCCCTAGAATCTAGGAAAAGATAAAGATAAAGATAAGGAAGATAATCTAATAAGATTAGGATAGGGATTTCGGCCCTTCCTATCTTATTTACACGCCTATCTCTTCCCTTATCCCTTAGCTAATCAAATCTTATCAAAAAGGGATTACAACTCAATTAGAACTCTGTATAACCGAAAAATACAACCATATTTTCGGCTCTATTATTGACAGAAATTAAAATGCTGAATTAAATACTAAATAAAATTAACTAAGACTCTTAAAAGCAATAAAGATAGATTAGAGAAGGCCTATGCATGATTGAATCCGCATCAGTTTCTTGATTTAAATAGATTTAGGTATTTATACTTATGCATTGCCGCTAAATCAATACCATACAATTTCAACATGAAATCATAACTGATATACCCTAGGAAATAGGCTAGTAGGTGTAGGTTGCAATATACGTACAGGGGAGACAAATTTAATTCATGTCATTAGGATGATTATCTTACCATGCAAATAAGTTGTTATTGTTGACTTTTATTTTCACAAAGATTTGCCATGTAATATTACCCATGGTACTAAGCTTACACATGTAAATTGAGTAAAAAAATGCATTTGTCTTGCAAAACTAAAAGTAATACGGCAAAAGTAATCTTGTTTATTTAATCTCCGGTAAAAATCGTATTTATAAATATCTATTAAATAAGTAGTAATTGTCTAGCCCTAAGTAGAATGATTAATAAGGATTCCAAAAACTATGAAAGAAAAGTTATACGATTTACCATTTTTAAGATATGAGTACTTTAGTTAAAAGTGTAACTTGTTAAAAATTCTACTAGATACTTTTATGAACCCATAAGATAGTAATTGATATTTTTATTAATCCTTACCTAATATACTACACTATGGTATTTTCACTTGTACCAAAAAGATAATACATATCTATATATTTTGTCCCAAATAAATGTACAAAGCCAAAAAAACACACAATATCACTTAAACTGATCACATAAGTACCAAAATTATGCATATAAGAATATAAGACTTATATTTCATGATTATGTAATTATTTTTATCATTACTATTATTTATATATATTTTTCCAGGTTATTACATCCTTCCCTTCTTAAAGAAGTTTCGTCCTCGAAACAGAAAATTATCTTAAAATAAGTGTGGGTACTTGTCTCGCATCTCCTGTTCAACCTCCCACGTTGCTTCAGTTTCAATGTGGTTAGACCATAATACCTTAACTAAAGGGATTACTTTATTGCGAAGAACTTTGTCTTTATGATCTAAAAGTTGAACAGGTTTCTCTTCATAGGTCAAATCTTCTTCAATTCGTACAAAGGGTATATTAATAACATGGGATGAGTCTGGTATGTAACGACGTAAAAGTGAAAAATGAAACACATCACGAATTCGAGAAAATTCATTAGGAAGTGCTAGACGATAAGCTACATTCCCAATTCTCTCGATAATATCAAATGGTCCAATGTAACTCGGACAAAGTTTTCTTTCTTTCCCAAATATCGTTACTCCTCTGGTAGGTGAAACCTTCAAAAATACCGACTCACCAACTGAGAATTCTAAATGTCTTCTTCTAAGGTCAGCGTAACTTTTTTGGGGACTCTGTGCAGTTTTCATTTTTTCTTGAATGGTTTGGACCTTGTCAGTTGTCTCTTGTATCATTTCAGGCCCAACTATTTTTGTTTCATCTATGTCACTCCAACATAAAGGGGTCCTACATTTGCAACCATATAGAGCTTCACACGGGGCCATATCAACGCTAGCATGGTAACTATTATTATAGGAAAACTCTATTAATTGTAAATACTTTTCCCAAGAACCCTTGAATTCTAACACACAAGCTCGCAACAAGTCTTCTAGAGTTTGTATAGTTCTCTCGGTTTGACCATCTGTAGTTAGATGAAAAGCTGTGCTAATATTTAACCGTGTACCCAAAGCATTCTGTAGCTTTCACCAAAACTTAGATACAAATCTAGAGTCTCTATCAGATACAATAGAACTAGGCACTCTATAAAGGCTAATAATTTCATCAACATATTTCTTTGCTAACCGTTCAAGATCCCAAGTATTATGAACTGCTAGGAAATTTGCGCTTTTTGTAAGCCGATCTACTATTACCCATATGGAATTCATCCCTTGAGAGGTTGTTGGCAATCCTGTAACAAAATCTATTGGTATCGATTTCCATTTCCAAGTAGGTATATCTAAAGGCTGCAAAAGTCCCAAAGGGCGTTGATGTTCTATTTTTACTTGCTGGCAAGTCAGACATTTGGCAACAAATTCTGCAATTTCTCGTTTCATGTTGCTCCACCAAAACATACTCTGCAAATCCTTATACATCTTGTTTCCTCCTGGATGTATTGAATAATGGGTTTTATGTGCTTCATTCATGATTTTTCTCTTTAAATCTGCCTGATCTGGCACACAGTCTTCCTTGAAAACGAAGTGACCCATCTTCTTGTACTAAAAAACCAATTTCCTTCCCAAGCAACACCCTTTCACGAATCTTCTCTAACTGTGGGTCTGTATTTTGTACTTCCTTAATTTCTTCACTCAAGGTTGGTTTGATTTCTAGAGCTGCTAATGATCCTTTCAAACCACCTATAATCAACTCAATTTCTAATTTTTGGATTTCTCTTTGGATAATAGATTGAGTGCTAAGTAGATTAAGGGTAATATTATCTTTTCGGCTAAGAGCATCGACCACGACATTGGCCTTTCCAGGGTGATAATGAATATCTAATTCGTAATCCTTTATTAATTATTATCTTTTCGGTTAAGAGCATCGACCAGGACATTGGCCTTTCCAGGGTGATAATGAATATCTAATTCGTAATCCTTTATTAATTCTAACCACCTTCTTTGTCTCATGTTAATCTCTTTTTGAGTGAATATATATTTAAGCCTTTTGTGATCAGTGTAATTTTACATTTAACCCCATATAGATAATGTCTCCAAATTTTCAATGCAAAATACAATCGCTGCAAGTTCAAGGTCGTGGGTAGGATAATTATGTTCATGAGTTTTCAACTGACGAGATGCATAAGCTATCACTTTCCCATGTTGCATCAATGCACACCCCAACCCTTGTTTGGAGGCATCATTATATATTTCTAAACCTTCTGTAACACTAGGAAGAGTAAGGATTGGAGCTGTGGTAAGACAAAATTTTAGCTCTTGGAATGTAGTTTTACACTTATCGCTCCATTCAAATTTTGTAGTTTTTCTTATAAGGTTTGTGATGGGTTGAGTGATTCGGGAAACGTTTTCCACAAATCGACGGTAGTAGCCTGCTAATCCTAAAAAGCTTCGTAAATCTGACACATTTGTGGGTCGAGGCCAATTAATGATTGCTTCAATTTTTTGAGAATCGACTTGCACTCCATCTCTAGACACCACATGCCCTAGGAATGATATTTTCTCTAACCAAAATTCACACTTTTTAAATTTTGCATACAACTGGTCCTTTCTTAGAGTCTCTAAGACTATACTCAAGTGTTCCTCGTGATCCTTCTTATCTTTGGAATATAGTAGAATATTATCGATAAAAACAGTAACAAAATGATCTAAATAAGGTTTAAAAACTCGATTCATGAGATGCATAAAAACAGATGGGGCATTAGTAAGACCAAAAGGCATAACTAAAAATTCATAAAGTCTGTATCTAGTCCTAAAAGCAGTTTTTGAAACATCGGAAGGTCTGATTCTTAATTGATGGTAGCCAGATCGTAGGTCTATCTTTGAGAACAATGATGCACCCTACAATTGATCAAAAAGGTCATCTATACGAGGCAAAGGATATTTGTTCTTGATGGTTATCTTGTTAAGCTCCCTATAATCCATAACCTTAAAGTTCCATCTTTTTTCTTCACAAATAGAACAGGTGCTCCCCATGGTGATACACTTGATTTAATATATCCTTTTTCGAATAATTCCTCTAGTTGTATTTTTAGTTCCTTTAATTCTGCAGGTGCCATTCTATATGGTGCTTTTGAGATAGGTACAACTCCAGGTACTAACTCAATAGTGAAGTCAATTTCCCTTTGTGGGGGCATATCTACAACTTCCTCCAGAAAGACATCTTTGGAAATTTTTAACAACGGGAATGTCAGAGATTTTAGGTTCAGATTTTTCAGTACTAAGAACATCACAAAGGTACCCTTCACAACCTTTTTTAACATCTTTTGTGCTTGAAGAAAAGAAATGATTCTAGATTCAGATTTTCTTTCATTATTTTGAAAAATCACTTCATTCCCTTCAGAATTTACTAAGGTTACGATTTGTTTTTGACAGTCTACTATGACACGATGTTTATTCATCCAATCCATCCCTACAATAACATCGAATCCCTTAAGGTCAAATTGAATTATATCAACATCAAACATGCTTCCCCCTATGTTCAGAGGACATTTTTGTATATAGTTTGACAAGGAACTATATTTCCAGTAGGGAGGCTGATGCAAAATTCTAAGTTTGTCTCACTAGGGGCCAGATGCAAATCTCTAGACATGGAAGAGGATATAAATAAATGTGATGCTCCTCTATCAAATAAGACATGTATTGGGAAAGAGTTTAAAGAAATGTTACCCGTAACCACATCACTTGAACTTTCCATCTCTTGTGGATTCATCAAAAACACACGACCATGGGTTGGATTTTGACGTTGGATGGGTCCACCCTGTGGCTTAAAAACGGGTTTTGAGGTATAAGGATTAGGTGTAGCTAGTTTTGTATTTCTACCTCTTTCCAAAGGATAATTCCTTTTCAAATGATTTGGACTTCCACAAGAGTAGCATCGGTTATTGACAAACCTACATCTTTCAGTTGAGTGGTTGGTATAACCACATTTTGCACAAGGGGATCCTTGATAGCGGCCTAGAGGTGTAAAGGGTTTGACATTACCAATATTTGGCTTTTTATGAAAATTCCTATTCATTACCTGAGTTACTTCCCACTTTCTTTTATGAATTGTATCTTCAGTCTCTCTCTCTCTTTGATTACTCTTTCAGCATTTGCTGCCTTGTCATACATCTCTTGATAACTATAGCAACTATGGGTCGAAATTCGGTCACGAAGTTCCCAAGTGAGACCTCTCTCAAACTTATTCATTCTTAACTCCTCACTGGAAACAAGATGTGGTGCAAATCGAGATAATTTCATAAAGTTTGCAGCATACTCCATAACAGACAAATTACCTTGCTATAACTGATTAAACTCTTTTTCTTTATGTCTTTTCAAAGCTGATGGATAAAATTTTGCCCTCATAAGATCTTTCAGTTGGGTCCATCCAAAGTCCTTCTCTTTCCTCCTTTCTTTCACGGTTTCCCACCAAAGTTCTTCCTGCCCGGCTAGATAATAAACAGCAAATCCTACCTCAGGACAGTCTATCGCATCGAAAAGTTTATCAATACTTTTAATCCAATCCTCAAATTCTACAGGGTCAGACTTTCCATCATAGGTCTTGGGGTTGTAACTAGCCATTCTTCTAAAATACCTTGCACTTTCTTCTTCCTCGTTGTTTTTGAGCATTTCAAATACAAGTGTCGTGACTTCCCTAACACTTCCCTCTCTATTATCATTGTTTGAGTTTTCATTATCAGGATTCTGAACTAGCTGGTTTTCTTGAGTAGATTGGGTATTTGGGGATTGCATTATCCTAAATAACGCATAAAAGATTACGGTTAAGATCTCATTATAGTTAAGTTATTAAAGCATTCATGAAAGAATAGAATCATAATAACCAAACATATATATATATATATAAGACTTGATATATCTTATACAAACCAAAACATCTAAAACATTAGGTAAATTAAAACATCAGATAGACTAACAGTAAGCATGCATTGTACTCCCTATATTCTACATATGAGTTTTTTTAACATAGTGTCAACCAAGGTTGTTAGGATCGAGATCCAACCTTGGATCGATGAAGGGGGCTAGGATCGAATCGGTAGAATCGGATTGTGGGATCGTAAGATCCTATTAAATAACAAATTAAATTATCTAATATGCTATAAATTGACTCAATAGTATTTATTCAAAAGGGCTTAATGCTAAAAAACATTAGTTTGCCCAAGAAAGGTCGATCTTCAATTTTCTTTAAGTGTAGGGTAGTTAGAAGTTTAATAACAGAAGTCATAATTGATAATTTATGATGAAGTTTGTTAATAATGGAACCTTAGCTATGATAAACTTCAAGCCATCAACCGATACAATTATATTAAAGTCTCATATTATGTAATTTTTTAGCGACAACGACTGAATACAATAACTTTAGGAGCATATAACATAATGAGTAATAACAAATATGTAAGAATGAACTAAAGTCTCATACTATAGTGAAATGTTGGATCATATCGTAAGATCGTAGGATCGTATTAAGATCCTACCACTCGTAATTGTTATCGGATTGGGATCGTAGGATCCTGCGAACTTTAAGATTCTACTAAAGATCCGGATCGATCATGCAATTTTGGATCGTAGAATCGTAGGATCGTAAGATCCGGATCGGGATTTTAACAACCATGGTGTCAACATATATACAACAAAAGAGTTAACACCTAACAAACGAGCCATCTCTAACTTGAAAACATTCTACTTGCTGTTACTAGCACTTGGTTCCTCTTTCGATTCCTCATTCAAATTTATACCGGTTGACGAAACAGATTCATCATCTGACAGGAAGACCATGTGATCTCTTTCATAAGCTAGAAGTTCTCTAGAAAGCTCGGTAAAACTCGGGGGTCCATCTTGGTTGACATAATTCAAATCGTACATATTTCTCCCAGTTGGGAGCCCCGTTGACTATTAGATCAGAATATTTAGTTTTGAAATTTATCCATGGGAAGCTTGTGGGGAGTCTTTGAATCAAAACATAAGCTAAATACGGTGTGGTCATTCCAAATTCCGGGTACTGTGCGTTGAAGTTGTCGAAAAACCTTTCTAGACGGTGGATATGTTCCATAATACTACAACCAGAATCCATTGCTAACATGTGGGGACTTATGTTTCCTGCCATTCTAAAATAAATAAACACACGATAAATATAACATCATCACCTGCATTTATAAAATATAAAAAATAAAAATAAGCAACAATAAATATCCCAATATCCGTTTCTCTCATGTGGGTTTCTAACAATTATTTTATTATTATTGTATATATATTAACATATTTGTTAACGTGGCTGTGATACCAAATTGTAAGGCCCTGTAATTTTACAAGTTTTGAATAACACATGCCAGTACCAGGATCGAACCAAAATATTACATCATGTTTATTTAAAAAGGATATTATAATGTTTACAAAACGTTACTGCCGTATTCCTAAAAATAGAAATACTAGGCGAAAGTAAAGCATACTAATGACATAATAAAACTTAGGGTAACAATACTGGTAACTTATAGCATATATATATATTTCCTATCATTTTATAATCCTCACTCTTGGCCTTCCCCATCTCCTGTACCTGAAAACAAAACATATACTAAAATATTTAATAAAAAGTCAACCCAAAAGGGTCCAGTACATTTCCAATATCACGTAACAATAATTTATCAAATATTTTGAAAATAATATCGTAAAATTTCAATTAATTTATCAGGTTTGTTTATGACTTCCGGTTAGGCAAGAGAAATATCCCGGGCTTAAAGCCCACCTCAGGTTTACCCTGGTTATAATCATAATCTTTCCTCTCTTTTTTTTATTTCCGGGATTTTATCCCTTCCTGACAAATCCGTGTGCACACCTCCTCATTGACGTACGTCACTCCGAATAATATACAAGTATCCTTTATCTGCCATATACCTTTCATCTTATAATAACAATTTTTCATAACATCATTATTTTCACATATGGTAGAAAAATCATAACCTAGTTATACCATAAGTTTTAATATCAGCTCATTATTAACAAATAGCAATGTACCTTTACTATTAAAAACCATTATAACAAATTAGTATGAAAACTCATTTTTCCACACTAAAACATTTCCTAAGAATATTAGTATAACTAAAATATTTTAACAAAACAACACTAAGAAGGGATATTCAAGTATGTACCTTATCAAGTTTATTCAGTATTAGCTTATTGTTTTGAACACTCGACTTCCTCTCTCACCCTCATTGTGTTTAATTTCTTAACTGTGGTGGGTTTCTTGATTTGAATAGAGTTAGGTATTTATACTTATACATTGTCGGCTAAATCAATACCATACAATTTCAACATGAACTCTTAACTGACATACCCTAGGAAATAGGCTAGTAGGTGAAGGTTGCAATATACGTACAGGGGAGACAAATTAACCCATGTCATTAGGATGATTATCTTACCATGCAAATAAGTTGTTATTGTTGACTTTTATTTTCACAAAGATTTGCCATGTAATATTACCCATGGTACTAATCTAACACATGTAAATTGAGCAAAAAAATGCATTTGTCTTGCAAAACTAAAAGTAACCCGGCAAAAGTAATCTTGTTTATTCAATCTTCGGTAAAAATCGTATTTATAGATATCTCTTAAATAAGTAGTAATTGTCTAGCTCCAAGTAGAATAATTAATAAGGATTCCAAAAACTATAAAAGAAAGGTTATATGATTTACCATTTTAAAGATAGGAGTACTTTAGTTAAAAGTGGAACTTGTTAAAAATTCTACTAGATACTTTTATGAACCCATAAGATAGTAATTGATATTTTTATTAATCCTTACGTAATATAATACACTATGGTACTTCACTTGTAACAAAAAGATAATGCATATCTATATATTTTGTCCCACATAAATGTACAAAGTTCAATAAAACACACAATATCACTTAAACTGATCATATAAGTACCAAAATTATGCATATAAGAATATAAGACTTATATTTCATGATTATGTAATTATTTTTATCATTACTATTATATATATATATATATTTTTTTTTTTTCCCGGTTATTACACATATACGGTAAATTGTGTTTTTTTTTTTTTTTGAAATGTAATGTGATTTCCCTACCTTTAGGTGTTGTTATATTTGGTTGTCTGATATAATTTAAGGTGATGAAGGTGGTGAAAAGTTGGATATTGGAAGTGTGGTTATAGAACCACTTGGTGGATATTTACGAGCTTTAATTCAATATGACATATATTTTTTATTTTTTTTTTGTAATTACAACTATGGTGAATATAGAATTAGGTTAAGGTTGTTTACAAGCTGTTGGTGGGGGATTTTTGTTAGGTGTAACTGGGATGGACTGGTGTGGTGTCGATATACTATAGCTAAGCACATATTAATCTGTTGGTTGTGTGTACAACAAAGGCTCAGTACACAAGCTAGATTATTGAGTGGGGTGTTAGCCAACTTTATCTTTGTTCTATATGTTGTAGTAGTCCTGAACCACATTCTCATATGTTCTTTCTTTGTTACTATAGTAGCAGGTTGCTCATAGAGTATTAAACTGGCTAAAGGTTAGATGGTCTGAAAGATTTGTCGGGAGACAATCACAATGTGTCAACACGTAGCAAGTGGAAGCAAACAAGGAAGAAGAAGAAAGCAACGTGAAGAGACGCCACTGGTCGCGGTCCACCCACCACTGGTCTCGGCCCTCACCACTGGTCGCGGTCTGTCTGTTGCTTTTTTTCGTATCTATCTTGTTTTCTTTATTTCTTTATTTATTTTATTTGTTATCTTTTTGTTTCCTGTTTCTACCTTTTTCCTATTTACTAGAGGTTGATGTAATTAGGGAATAAGATAGATTTTGGCAAGCAATCCTTTTGGGATTTAGACTTGGAGAGCAAGTACTTTTCCTAATAGGTTTAGGGTTTATGTTTAGCTATAAATAGGGGAGTCTTTTATGCTAAACATTGAGATGTGAGACACACACATACATTGAGGGATTGTATTATTGTTGTGAGGTTGAATACAATAATATAATATTATTTGAGGGGAGGAAATTTAAATTTCCTCATTAAACACTTGTTCATATTCCCTTTAATTCTTGTCATACTTTGCATTACAATTCTATTTTGTGTGAGAGAGTCTTATTCTTTTGTCTGCAACAATTCTGTGGAAACCTTACGCCCACGCTTCCGCACAACAAGTGGTATCAAGAGCTTTAGGTTAGTTTCATGCAATGGAAGATTTAAAGACTAAATACAAAGTAGATTTGTTTGATGGGAAAACTAATTATTCCTTGTGGCAAAGTACTATCAAGGATGTTCTTATTCATCAAGGTCTTCACAAAACCTTGTTGGACAAGAAACCGGACGAGGTGGATAAAAACAAGTGGGAGGATATGCAACTTCGAGCTACTAGCACGATTCGATTATCTCTTGCGCCGGAAATCAAGTACAACGTGTTGGATGAAACAATTCCAAAATATTTGTGGGATAAATTGACGAAGATGTATGCGTCAAAGTCTTTGGCCAACAAGTTGCTCTTGAAGAAAGATCTTTACTCTCTCGAGATGGAGGATGGGACATCGCTACAAGATCATCTAAATAAGTTCAATGGCTTGATCACCCAATTGGCAAGTTTGGATGTGAAAATTGAGGAGGAGGACAAAGCAATACTTTTAATGGCGTCTCTTCCCAAAAAGTATAACCCTGTTATTACAAGTTTACTTGTTGGGAAGACTACTATTGCTTTGGACGATACTGTGGTGGCCCTAATCGAGGCGGAGAGGTTCATGAGGCAAGGAGCATCGTCAAACTATGAAGGAGCGGGGTTAGTAGCCGAAGGAGGCAAGAGGAAAGGCAAGAAGAAGGCAAACAACACCAACATCAAGTGTTGGTACTGTGAGGAGGATGGACACATTCAAACGAAGTGTTCAAAGTACAAAGAGGACTTGAGAGCATTGAAAAATGTGAGGGGTGGTGTTGCTGCTATTGCTATTAATGAAGACGATATGTGTCTTATGGTGGAAGAATCAAAAGGTCATGAGGAGGAATGGATCTTAGATTCGGGATGTTCCCAACACATGTGTTCTAAGAAAGAGTGGTTTAGTTCTTATGAGCATGTTGAGGGATTACATGTTTCTTTGCCTAGTGGAGAGGAGGTGAAGATTGAGGGGGTCGGTGTTGTGGAGGTTAAGCTCCAAAACGGCCATGTTGCAACTTTAGCCGAGGTAAGACATGTCCCAAGGCTATGGAGGAATCTAATTTATTTAGGTAGATTGGACAAATTGGGGTATGAGGTTCATATGCGCAATGGACTTCTAATGGTTACCAATGAGGAGGTGGTAATCATGCATGGAAAGAGGAACGAGAAAAATCTCTTTGTGATGGAGCATGGAGGGATTTTGGCTCAAGGGGAAACATGTAACACATTGAGCTTGAGGGGAGATTTGTCGGGAGACAATCACAATGTGTCAACACGTAGTAAGTGGAAGCAAACAAGGAAGAAGAAGAAAGCAACGTGAAGAGACGCCACTGGTCGCGGTTTCCACCGCGGGTCGCGGTCTACCCACCACTGGTCGCGGCCCTCACCACTGGTCGCGGTCCGTCTGTTGCTTTTTTTCATATCTATCTTGTTTTCTTTATTTCTTTATTTATTTTATTTGTTATCTTTTTGTTTCCTATTTCTATCTTTTTCCTATTTACTAGAGGTTGATGTAATTAGGGAATAAGATAGATTTTGGTAGGCAATCCTTTTGGGATTTAGACTTGGAGAGCAAGTACTTTTCCTAATAGGTTTAGGGTTTATGTTTAGCTATAAATAGGGGAGTCTTTTATGCTAAACATTGAGATGTGAGACACACACATACATTGAGGGATTGTATTATTGTTGTGAGGTTGAATACAATAATATAATATTATTTGAGGGGAGGAAATTTAAATTTCCTCATTAAACACTTGTTCATATTCCCTTTAATTCTTGTCATACTTTGCATTACAATTCTATTTTGTGAGAGAGAGTCTTATTCTTTTGTCTGCAACGATTCTGTGGAAACCTTACGCCCACGCTTCCGCACAACAAGATTGTTGATAAAATGGTTTAGATGGATCAGAATCTCAACTTTGTCCACGTTCAGAAAGCTCCTAGTTGATGTTGGTCTTAATGTTGTGATTTACAACATTTGGAGAGTGAGAAATGAAACCTTTTGAAATTGTAAAGTTCCTAGATTGGAGATTGTACTAGCTAGTTTAAAATTTGATGTCATCACTAGGGGTTGGGCCTGTATGTCCTTGAAAAATTCTATTGTGGATAGAGAGTGGATTGATATGCTTTATAATGGACTTTAACTAGTATGTTTTGGCTTGCTTGAGTTTGGGGGTCCATCCTAGATGATTTGTCTCAAGTAAAGTCTAGGTTGTAATATGGTTTTGTTTGCTCTTTGCATAAAACTTCTTACCTTGTTCAAAAGAATAATAATCTGATTCAGTGCATGATCTCAATTACTATTCTTATTTAGAATAAAAAAAAGGTGGTTCGATCATATAATTGGTAAGCATGGTATCAAAAATAGAAAAGAAATGAACAAAGACATGTACAACAAAAAAATGCATTGAAAGTCTAGATTGTAAGAGACAAATGATCAATAATAAAATTGGATTTGAAGGGATCCTCATAATTATACCTTTCATTTGGGTCTAATTGAACAAATTTAAATTGAATATGAAATGCGCTCTTGAAATTGAATCGAAAAAGAGTTATTTTGTGTTGTATTTGTAGTGAATTTGAGGAAAATATGAGAAAATTGGAAGATGTGATAGAGGAGAGAAATGGGAAGACTTTTGGAAAAAAAGAGCGAAAGAGTTTCCTCAAAATTGTGTGCCTAAGGGGTACAATTTTTGGCCAATTACCAAATTAGGGCAAAAAAATAGAGAAGCACTTAGTAATGCCACTTTGCGTTAGAAGTAGAGGGCTATGCACCATCTTACATTAAACGCAGCTAAGCTATGCACTGCACATGATAGAAGGCACGACATGCATGCGCTAGAATGTGACAATTGCTCCATTTTTGCACATGCCTATCCAACACCAAAACGTGTAATCCCCCATATTTTTGAGTAATTTAATTAAATATTTTTAATCATGTTTGAAGTACTTAAACTATTTAAGAAAAGAATTTTCTGTAAAAAGCGTATTTTACTAATTTCAACCAGAGGGGTATTTTAGTAATTTCTTCGTTAAGGACATTTTGGTCTTTTAACCAAAAAATATTCTTTTTCAACTATAAAAGGAGGAGTTAGAGTTTCCTCCATCATTTACTAGCAACTTTTTCAAAAAGGAATAATTATGTTTTCTCTTTTCTCTCTAAAATCCAAATTTGTTCTTCATTCAGTTTCTCCATAGATTCAAGTTTCTAACTAGTTTTTATTATTGATTTTTGTATGAGGATTATTCAAGTATCAAAGTGAAAAAAAGAGTTTTTATTTTTCTCCCTTTTCTTTCTCTTTTCTTCTTTCGCTTTTCGCCTCTTTTACCTCCCTTCTTCCTCCGCCTTTTCGGCAGCCACGCTGTGGCTTTTGGCCAGTGAGTCATTGATGAGTGACCCTGTCGGCTGGTGGTGCGGGTGGTCCTCGCGATGGTCGCCCGTTAGGTTTTTACTAGTAAAGGTTTTTAGAACGTTTTAAAATAAAAATCAGATTTATTATTATTATTATTTAAAGGCTGATTTTTATTCATTAGTAGTTTTGAATTGTTTGTTGTTAAGTATTAATTATTAGTACTTTGTTATTGATAGGTTCCAAGCACTATGAAAGCAATTGAGACTTTTGTTTGGTGATTTCAGTGTAGTAGCAAGGTACATAATACGATTTGACGTTTGACCTTAGTATTTTTTTAAGAATTATTTATTGAACATGAGAAGTAAGGAGAGGCTTGTGCCTTATAATTGTTTGAGGTTTATGTTGTGAACATTGAAAGGAGACTAGGAATGGAACTTTTGAGTTATTCTTGTCATGTGAGAATTATGTTATTGATGATTATTGCTTTTGAGCATGATTAAAGCTTATTTAAAGTTATTCTTGAAGCTATGGCGTGCAACAATATTTATTGATCAAGGTCTCACTAATAGTGAAATTTGTTGAGCAAGATCTCACTGGTAGTCAAATTTATCGAGTAAGGTCTCACTAGTAGTTAAATTTATTGAGTAAGGTCTCACTAGTAGTTTAGTTTGTTGAGCGAGGTCTCACAAGTAATTGAATCATTGAGCAAAGGACTCAATTTTAGATCATGGATCCATAAGAAAGAAAGCACTTAAGGAGTTATTTAAGCAAGAAGTTGAGCAAGGGCTTGAAAGAATAAGAATTGCGTTTATTTTTGGTACTTGTTTTTTATCACTTGTTAAAAAAATATGAAATTGGTGTAGTTAATTTGTTAGTAGTCGTGTGTGTCTCACGTATATCAGACTATTTGTCAATAAGACTCTTGGGTAGGATCCCCCATGAGTATTGAATATAAGAGGGGATTTAGTGTGGAACTACACTCCTGCATTACCATAGCATGACGATGCTATTGCTTATATTTAATAAAGAAGGCTTATGGAATTCCAGGTATCAAGAAGATTTTCGGTTGGAATAGGTGTCAAAAGGGATGGCAACGGGTGGGATTTGGGTCGGTTGAGCCATCGCCTGCATCCATCACTCGGTAAGACCAATTCTCACCCATCCATCGGTCACTCGATAAGACTATCATCCGTATTCCATCCATATATCCACCATCCGCAGGTAAACTAGGTGGACAGGGTGATAATCCATTTAAGATAAATGAACAAGAAAAGATAAAGCAAACTTGAAAAATGACAATTAATACATTAACTTCATGTCAAATTAAGATAAGTTAAGTTTATAGAAACATGTCGATAGTAATGAAAAGGGAAAATTATTATACTAATGTAAATAAAAAGATGAACATTTAAGAAAATGTAAGAAATAAGTGATGGAGCGGGTGATAAACGGGTGATGGGTGAAAATTTCTCACCCTAATTCCATCCATCACCTCTCACATGTTCACCGGCCACCCGTTCATATTCTTTTCGATCTTGTACGAAAGTACACTGAAGACCAACCCAATCTCGACGAAAAAAAGCCCAATCACTATCACAAAAAAAAGTTAAACCCGGAGCGGATACATATCATTAGGGTTTTCTTTTTATTGACTTCTCTCTCTATCAGTAGTCTGAAGTGTAAGTGAATTAGAGAAGAAGAAGATCGCTTATTTCGAAAAGCTGACACGCTGGAGTTGGCTGCTGGCACAACAGGTGGTGCCTTACCGCACCGCAGGCGGACGCGTGGTAGCGTTCGTGGTGGTGCTTCAGGATTCCAATGGCCAGCAAAACTTTGTTACCCGGTCAGAAAAGCTGTACCTTGACCGGTCTCTAGGCTCTTCTCGTTCAAATTGTTCTTCTTTCCAAAATCTTTGCGGAAAGGGGGGGGGGTCACAGGGGGGGTTTACCCCTGAGTGTGCAGTTATGCTTTGGATGCTTCGCCATAGAATAGATCGAGTCAGTTCCCGCGAACACTCATTCCTCTCTATTGATAGAAAGAAAGCTCAATTCGGCCCCTAAATCTAAATAAGTCGCGAAGCAATTGACTGCTTGAACCATAGCCCCCGGGGGCAGTGCATAGCCTCCCCCAGCCTTCGGGGTCAAATCATGAAAGGGATTGACCTAAGGGGCGTAGCGAGTCGCCCTTTTTTATTTTTCGGGTGGAGCAGGTGATAGATCATCCATTGGATATTGCCATCTCTAGGTATTACTCGTAGTGTCTCTGTCGATATTGAGTCTGGGGGCTCACTCTCACTCCTCTCTCATTTCACTAAGAAGCGTGTACTTCTCGAGTCAAGTTATGAAAAGTTCAAGGAAAGAGGTGTGAGATCTCTTACATTTTGAGGTGTGGAACCTCTTACACAAGGATTAGTAGCCAGGATGACTCCAAGTGGAGGACGGTCCCATTCATTGCCAATATATTATAATATGAAATTTTTTGCTAAGTAAGAAAGTATTATATTCACCACAAAAACAAACACCATTACAACCTAAACACCAAACTGCTAGAAGGACAAATCAACTAGGTTGGACCCCCTAACTAACAGAAAGGTAACACAACTTTTCTATACAAATCAATAATCAAACGATCTAACCATTGACTGTCACTACTGCTCAGCTTCTGAGGTTTCACCCCTCTTAATCTGATACAAATTGAGCTCATAACTCTTTCTACTAAGACTCTAGGCAGCCATACAATACCATTCCACCACGCCTCATTTCTAGCCAACCAAACAAAGTAAACCATAGCATTCAAACAACCTATAATAACCTGCTTTTGATATTTGCTTCTCTTGCTTCTGTGAACACAATACAATAGCCTATGATAATCTTTTTGAGCATTATGTACCCGTAACCAGAGCAACAAATCCTTCAAGCAAACCTGAGCATAAGGACAGAGAAAGAAAAATTGAGCATTGGATTCACAACCCCCCAGCACATAACATGCAGTCAGTTGAACTGATCACACCAAACTAAATCAATCTATCAGTAGTTTTCAATCTTCCATGCATAACTAACCAACAGATTAATCTATGTTTGGGAATAGACAGTCTATTCCAGAAAAAATTATCCCAATGAATCCTCTCAGACCCTCGTTATCAGATCATAGACCTTCTTAATACTAAAAGAAGGCATATTATTCAAATCAGCTCTAGAGATAACCAGTTTCAGATCATTCTTTACCTTGCACACCTGTTTCCAATACCAACTACTGTCAGCAGGGGGATTATACTCCCACCAATCCTCCTCCTTAATATACATAGAGTGAACTCATCCTATCCATAAACTGTCTTGCTTTGTTTCTAAAGCCCAAACATACTTTGCTAAGGCAGCCTTGTTCCAAACATTGACCTTCCTCACCCCTAGCCCCCCAGCTTGCTTAGGAGTACAGATAGTATCCCAATCCACATTACCTGCTTTCTGGCTATAGTAGCAGCCACTCCAAAGAAAAGCTATACAAACTTTATCAACCTCATGAAGCACTGGTTTAGGTAGAATAAACACCTGAGCCCAAATACACATGCAAGCTAAGCAACACAGAGTTAATGAGGAAAATCCTAGCAGCATAAGACAGATTCCTAGAGCTCCATACTTTAATTCTCAAACACATCTTTTCAACAATAGCATCACAAACAGCCACAAAAATCCTCTTTGCACAGATAGGCACCCTAAGATATCTAAATGTAAGCCTACTATCTTTGAAGCCAGTAGCATCCTTGATTCTCTAAACAGTTGCAGAATCCACACCAAGAGTGTAGAAATCAGACTTCTCTTCATTAATCTGTAACCCAGAAGTCTCTGAAAACAGTTTAAAACTTTGAATCATCACATAGACACTTGGAAATGATCCCTTACAAACTAGAATAACATCATCTGCAAAAGCCAGATGATTCAGTTGAGGCTTCTTGTATCTAGGATGATATTCAAAATAGGGATTCTCCACCACTCTTTTCATCAGCGTGGATAAATACTCCATACAAATAACAAACAAAAAGGGTGAGATTGGGTCACCTTCCCTTAATCCCCTCTTAGACTCAAAAAAGCGATGCATAGAACCCTTCACCATGATGGTGAATCTAAGAGTAGTAACACACATCATAATGAGATCAACAAAACCACCAGGGAACTTCAAAGCATTCATAATTTCTCTCAAAAAATCCCACTCAATGGTATCATAGGCCTTCATCATATCAAGCTTCATGATACAACTAGGCTTCACCCCTTTCCTATTATAATGCCTAACCAGGTCTTGACAAACCATAATATTATGCACTATGAACCTTTCTTGAACAAAAGCACCTCAGTTTTCAGCAATGAATCAGGGAGAATACATTTCAATCTATTAGAAATGACCTTAGAGATAAATTTATAAATAGTATTGCAGCAAGCAATAGGTCTAAACTCAGTTACAGAACTAGGACAAGATACCATAGGCATAAGAGTCAAGGTAGTAGCATTAATCTCTTTCAAAAGTCTACCTGTATTTAGAAAATCTAAAACAACAACTATAACATCCCTCCCAACTATATCCATAGTATCTTTGAAAAATAAGAGCCAAACACATCTGGACCTGGAGATTTCTCACCAGGAATAGCAAACATAGCCCTCTTCACTTCATCAGGATCATAAGGTCTAGTAAGTAAGGAAATATGGTCATTTAAGCACTGGACCTATTTCATTAACAGAGTGATACACATATTTCCTATTACTCAATTTTGTACCAAGTAACATTAGGTAATAGTTAATAAAAATAGAGTTTACCTCTTGTATATCCTCCCTCCATATACCATCCTTATCATGGATAGCATAAACAGTATTAGCCAACCTTCTACTTCTGAGAGATTTGTGAAAAAAGAGAGGTATTCTCATCCCCCCCCCAATACTCCAATTCATCTTAGCTTCTTGAGCTAAGAAAGAGATATAAGCAGAATGAATCCTCTGATATTCACAAGCAGCTTCAGATTCTTTTTGCCTCAGCTTAAGATTAGCAAGATCACCATGAAGAGCATTCTGACAATCAAACAAATCCCTAACAACCTTAGTATCTCTGCACAAAATATCAGAGAAACCATCAATGTTCAACTATATCAGAGCTCTTTTGATAATCTTCATCTTGCTAACAACTCTGAACATTCTGCTTCCAATAATAACCTCATTCCATCTACTCAATATAAAAGACCTGAAGGAGGGAGCCTCATCCCACATCTTGAAATATCTAAAAGGATGCTATCCTCTAGCTACATGAGGATAAACATTAATAATCATTGGACAATGGTCAAACTGACCCTCTGGCATAAAATGAGCAACAATACTAGGATAAACAGAGACCCATTCTTCATTTACCATAACTCTACCATCCCTAAGCTGCTTATTATTCCAAGTATAGAAACAGTCAGATCTATTCATATCCTCCAACCCACAACAAGACATACAATCTCTGAGAGGAGCCAGTTCCTGCATTCTTACCCCTGCACCAACTCTCTCTTTTAGGTTCGTAATACAATTAAAATCTCCAGCAACAACCCATGGCCTCTTGATCATAGTAGCAAGATTCCTCAGCTCATTCCATACCACCTCTCTCTCTGAAGCAGCGTTAAAAGCATACAGAAAGGTAATGTAACAAGGCCTCGTACCACTAACAAGAACAACATCACAATGAATCAATTGACTAGAGCAAGCCACAATATTGACGTGGAAACTCTTAGGATTCCAAGCAATTACAACTCCCCCCCTTTATGGTAGCTTGAATTAGAGGAGAAGCACCATCCAAAAAAAACAATCTGATAAATACTACTCATATCAGCATCCTTTATCTTCGACTCAAGGAGGCTAACTAGTCCCACCTGTTGCTTACTAAGGAAAGCCTTAACTTCCTTTTATTTGTGAGGACTATTAACCCCCATGACATTCAAGATCACTATTATATCCATGGTCCACAAGAGGCTTTCCTCCTCCTGCATCAGTATCAGCACCATTAAAGCATAACACTTGACCCACAACAACATTGAGCTGAGTATCATGTTGTATTAGTTGACCAACAACAACATTCAGCTGAGTATCAGACTGTATTACTTGACCAACAACAACATCAGTTTCACTATCATCCTGGGTTTGAAAGTCATTATGTGTAGCTGCTGGAGATGACACAACCAACATTCTTCTAGCAGGATTTTTCACAACCTGAAACTGAGCCTCTTCCTCACGTCTCTTCTCTTGAGGCACATGAGCTATCACTTTTCTACGCCACTCTTGCCTAGCCACAGGCTTCTTGCACTCATTTGTCTCATGCCCTATCCCCTTACATATTGTGCAGACAACAGGCTTCCAATCATAATCAACCTTCACATTAACAATCATATTCTGCTCATTCACAAATGAGATTACATCAGGACACACTTGATCCAGCTGTACCTCAATCATTAATCTAGCATATTGAAGCCTATCTCTTTGTTGAGTAGCTCTATCAAGCTTAATAAGTCTCCCAATCTGCCCTGCAATCTTATTTCAACTACTATCACTCCAGTATTTGAAGTCCAAATGAAGCTGGCAAAGTTCTAACATTCTCCTTAGTAACGTCAACTATGTGATCCCATGGTTTCATTATCATAGGTTTGCTATCAAAAACACAGGATTGCCATTCAAAATCTGATCCCTCCTCTCCATTGTTGAGAATCTAATCACATAAATTTCCTTTTTAACACTAGCAACCTTATCAACACCCATATTCCTCCAGATTCTCCTAAGAAAACCCTCCATAATGTGAATAGGTGGATTAGCACCCACAATATAACAGTAAACAGAAGAAATCTAGAAGTCTATCTTAGGTTGAGTATCATCTAATCCAATCTTAATCATAAATTCATAGTTTAACACATTAACAACATTACCAGCTTCATCATTCTCAAGTGGGGAAAACAAAGTAGGAAGAGGGTTAATCGTACCTTCTTCTCTAGAAATACGAGTTTTGGATTTCTGAATCGTGGCAAGCCAATCTGAGAAGTTAGCTTGTAAATGATGCTCCTACTGCAATGATCGAAGAGACGATCGAGGAGAAAGGATCTCCTGTTGAAATACATCTTCCTCAGTAATATTTAATGCCTCAATACCTATTACTTCATCAACAACTTTCGAGTGCTTAGCCTGCGAATCCGATGCCGGACCACCAAGGATAGATGGGTTAAGGGTTGCCTGAGCTACTTTCTTTTCATTAGATTTCTTTCCCATGGCGATCTGAGTATTTAGATAGAAACGTTAGGGAGAGAGCAGCACAACTTCCATCTATTGACCTCTCCTTTTTACTAATTAAAAATTCCTCACTATAATATGAATTTAGTCAGTTCAATTATATGTTGTCGCATATAGAATCATAAGAAGAGCAAGCTGAAGTATTTGAGGGTTGTACATACATTATTACTTATTGCATTAGCTTAGTAGTGGTATGTACTCATCGTTGCTAATGTATGTTTTGTTTGTCTTTTGGTTTTTTTTTACATCAATAACCCTGTGATGACCCATTCATGAAATGGCGAGCAGATCTTAGAGGATGAGTTTTAACTTTACGTGTCGTTGTGCATGAGAACCATGAGCATCAGGATGGGAATTTAGTATATAAACACTTATTTCAATAAAGTTACTTTCGTTTGAATAAGGGATTATTATGGGTAGTTCTTGAGTTGTTAACTAATTTACTGGATTTTATATTTTAGTATTTAGTAAAGTATTTCAAGTTATATTTTAAAAGACTTTTGCTATATTCTCTGATTAGCTTTACGTATTAGCATGCGCGGTGTAACTTCTCCGTAGTTTTTTTGTTTGTTTGATAGAGGTTTAAAAAGGGAGGAATTACGGGGGTGTTACAAAGTGGTTACCAGAGCCTCAATGTTTGATTTCTCATTGTTTTGTTTACAAAAGTTTTTGAAACTTAAACGTATTTCAAGGTGGAATTTCAAAGGGAAGGGAATCGCACATATGCATTGCATCATATTTGCCACTAAGTCTTTATATGCTTTAGACTAGAAGGAGTTCTAAGGCATAGCAATGTGTATTTTTTCTAGTGTGTTTGATGTGACTAATTATTCGATTACAATGTGATTTATAGTATTATATACTTTATTTGGAGTACAATTTGGATTGTAATGTTTGAATTTTGCTTCTAGGGGGTGTGGTATTACCCCAATGTAGTGCTAGTTATTGCTTACTCTAGTAAGAGAGTAATTATGGAAGTTCTTTGAGAAGGAAATCTTGATTTGAATGTCAATGTGACGTTTTCTTAGTAGTTATGATTTGTTTAAAATTTCAAAGAAGGATTATGAATCGCGTTTTTCTTCTAATTTCTTGGGCAGATCAATGGCCGACGGAAACGCTAGAGTTGATGCTCAAATAAGGAATTTGGTCCTAGTGACCTCGAACTTAGATAGAAGGGGTTCTAGGAAGAAGCCATCTACTGATTGGTTTAAGAGGGTTTAACAATAGCAAATTGTCTTCTTATGATGGGAAGTGTGACCCTAACAAGCTGAGAATTAGTTTAGAGATTTTGAGAAGTTGTTTGACGTTATCCAATGCCCTGATAGTAGAAAGGTAGCTATAGCTGCGTACTACCTCAAGGAAGAGGCTAACTTTTGGTGGTCGCGATATAAGGAGACATTGTTAATGAGGCATAACTTTGATTGGAAGGCTTTGAAAGCCGCTATGAACGAGAAATTTTACCCTAGTATCTCTCAGGTTTATGTCTTTTCCGGTTAGACCTATAGGGTGCTACAACAATATTTGAGGTTCCCACTTTAGGTTGTTGTAGAGGTTCTAGATTTGTTGTGGTTTATTCCTTACAAGCGTCAGCTCTGGCGTTTTTAAAACACTAGAGCTTGATTCATTTCTCTCTTGAGTCTCACTTAATAGAACTAGCTTCCATTCAATAGCTTGAGATCCTTGTATCTCTTGAAATGTTGTGGAAAAGATTGTTTGTTGTTCAGCTTGAACTAGAACTTCTTCAAGATGTATTTTACTACCACTTGTCATCTTTTTTCAAGAAGACAACACTATGAACAAATACTTTGTTGTTTGTTCAATTGTAGAAGTAGTAGCCATTACTACATTCGTCTCTTTTGGATAGACCAAAAAGAGACATTTATCAGATTTTGGAGGTAGTTTGTTAGATATCATTCTTTTGACATAAACTTCGCATTCCTAAAATCTTCGGATAGGAAAAGTTATTCCATATCTCCTACGTGTTTTATCTACGTTCTTTTATGGAGTCCTATATAGAGTATGTGCATATATTTCATTCTATTACTAGCGTGTATCCCCAATATGTTAAAGGAAGTTAAGCTTGAATCATCATGGATACAATAATATCTAGTAAGGTTCGATTTGTCGTTCTAGATTTACCATTCATTTCATTTGATGTGTTCTTGGGGTATTCAATTGTGAGACTATTCTACATACTTTTATGCGGGTTTCGAATTCTTGGCTCAAGTATTTACCTCCTTGGATATATCTTAGCACTCAACCACTATTATATTGTCATACAAAATAAATGAAAGTTATAGTGATGTTTTATACAATTTGCAGGAAATGGTGACTCATGTTCCTTGATTATTTCACAAATAGAGTATAGGCTTTCTTGCATGTTGCATGACATAAGGTAAAGGATTTTCGTACACATAGAACGAAATTGCCAAAATATTTTGAAAAAATAAACGGCATTTAGCTTTGATTTGAGGGTGCATGAGTCAAAATTATCGTTCATTGTAGTTCTAAGACGACGTTATTCATTTTACTATGCTTTAAGTGGAGAATCACAAGTTCTTACGACTGTTTTCTCTCTAGAGATGGGAGTGGAGGTGAGGTAAGGTTTTTTACAAGAAAAGTAAAATAAGCATCTACAAGGGATTGCCTTAAGTGTAAGAGTTTGTGTTTAGCACCCATTATAAACTAATGTATCACGAACTATTATCAGTTTATTTTAAGAAACCAAACTAATAGTTCATAGATATGCAAATATAAATAATGCTGGAACCCAATTTTCATACATTATCAAATTACAAAATCACATAAATACAGTTTAACAAAACCTTTAATCAAGATAATTAGGTATCCGTCACTGAAGCTAACATCAACTGATTACACTTCTCGGTTTCAGCTTTTTTTCTGGTGCACATTCAGAGCTGTCTCGAACTTTTTTGAGGCTCTGAGCGAAAATGGTATTGTGAGTCTTATTAAAATAACAAAATATGTATTAAAAAAGAGAAAAATAAAGGAAATTAAGAGTTACCAAAGAGTTATTCACATGAATTTATATTAAAAAGTTTAGTATTACTTCTTCTTTTAAATAATTTTTTATGTGCGACGGGCTCCTTAAATTTAGGGGCCATAAATAGTCGCTCAAGCTACTCTCCATTAAGAATCCTGTGTGCACATTATTTTCTCATCAGGGAAATCCTGTTCAGCTCGTGGCCGTTGTTTCTCTGCTGCTTTATTATGGTTTCGTTTTCTCTTGTTTTAGTCAGAATGTGCTGGGCCCATTGAAGGGAATTGGGTTTCCCATTATTTTTCTTCTGTGGCTGCTTCTCATATCATCAAAAGCAGATCGAATTTCTTCCTTGCTGACTTGGATTGTTGGGCCCAACGAATGGCTTGTTGCGTGAGGTTTCCGAGATTTAAATGGGCAGGCATTGCTTTGACTATAAAGATGCAGAAGAAACTCAATATTTTTACTCTTGCAAAATGGAAAAACAGCAAATAACACAAACTGTTATTTTAATAAGGTAAATGCTAATGAAGGTTATTGAGGCGTTGGATAAGACAATTAAAAGTGGAAATATTAAATAAATATCAATAATTTATTTCCACTGATTCGTGATTTTGGCATATATTCCAAAATTAATGCCATTTTGAGCAATATATTGAATGTTAATGAACGTTCGGGGGGGCGTTTGTAAGCAAGATCCTTTTTATAATATTGCTCAAAGATTTAATATATAAATACAATGTAGTTGTATTACATATTATATATTGTAGGAGATATGACTAGTATTAAATTCAATTAAATGTAAAGCTTACTGAACACCTTCTTGGCGTGGTAGTATCACTGCTCTAAATTTGAATTTGCCTCGTAAAGTACACATTGACTCTTGGCAAGCGACCCTATGGATATACGACTTCCACATCAATAACTACATGCATACTTTAGCGTACTTATACTTATTGTAAATTAAGTATAAAAGGATTAATCATGTAGTGCAACATCATACCCCCTACAATTCTTGTTATTCTTCTCAAAAGCCTATTGACAAGGGCTACAATTTCAATTAAGTGTAATACATCCCAAGAGAAAAATCCATTTTGTTCAACCATATTTTGTACTTGTTTCTATCGATGAAATTTAGTTTAGACATATCCGTGATGTGTGATTTTTTATACCAATATCAATTCCTCATTTTCCCCTGTATAGAGTCTTTCCTCTACCTCATGTTGCATGTTATGGCTTATTTTGCTTATTATAGAATAATTGAGCATATTATATCTCATTCGTATTTTAAAGTTTACGCTAGTTAAAAGAAATTGATTTCACGATCCCCGTCAGGGATACCCAAGCTTGTGGGTATTAGTTATTTTGATTATCTTTCTAAGATCAAATATTAATTCCTTTTGTGTTTGATGCTTTAGGATTGATCTTGAATGTCTACATGCCACACACCGAGTATAGAAGAAATGATCGGAGCAAAAATACATGTTTTGCAAGTGTTTGCTCATAAGGGTAAACTTCAAATGAGCATATATACCCGCTCACTCAATATATTTAGATGATTTCAGTTGGATATGAAAACTTCTCTCGAAAGCTTTCTAACAAATGGTTATAAGCACAAATTCCAAATATAAATCGAGAAAGATATGATCGTTGAAAACGGGGTTGTCTGCTCAAATTAAAGGAGTGCCCACTCCAGTTAACAAGGATCAACCACTCTAAGCCCGCTCCAAAGTCCATGTTTCTCCATCTTTCACTGGAGAAATCGAATCTTTGCTTTTTTTAGCTCTGCTTTTTCGACATTATGCTACGATGTAATAATTAAACCTATAAATAGCACGAACCCCTAATTTTCGAGGGGAAAAAGGAGGACTAAACTAACGCCAACTTATTTTATTTTTAGGTTTTAGTGAAAGAGTTTTGAGAGGTAAATTAGATTTTTAAAGGGAGATAGTGAGAAAAACAACAATTTTTACTTGGATTTGAAAGATCTAATGAAAAAAAAAATGAAGATTTAGGACTCCAAGAATAAGCTTTTCTCATTCTCTCTCTCTTCCTTTTTTATTTTATTGTTCTTTTTCTTTCTTTACTTGTTTCATGATAAGATTATTCTCTATTTTCATTATTTTGTTAGGTTTTCCTAGATGGTTGATGCTAATGATATTTATTGTTGATTTTACTATTATTTTGATATTTTTTAATGTTTTAGATTTATGGCAACGTTTAGGTTAAAACAGAAAATTGCGTCGGTAAATTAACTGGTTTTTTTAGACGATTGTTGATTAAATGCTATGGGTATTTCATGTATGCTTTTTATATTGTGCGCTACAATTTGCAAAATTTTTTGCTTACTTAATGAAGGATTGAAATATGAGGTTAATAAGTGTTGATTCCTATCATTTGACTAACCCGAAAATTCATGTGAATAAGATCTACTAGTTAGGGCATTCTTTTTTAGCTAATATATTTTAGAAACAGCGGGCGAACATGCCGCGCTCCCGTTAATCCCATGAGAATAGGTGTATAATCCATTAATTAAGTGCTTCCTTTTTACTTTAAGAGTAATTAGAAGATTATTGGTTAGCGTCTCTCAATAATTCATTTCAAATGAACTCCTCCGTTTATTCACTTTTTCTCATGATTGATGTGTTATGGTTATAGCCTATGCCCTAGGTTTAGCTCATATAGTCTAATTTAATAATTTTAATTAGGGATAGTTTGTAGTTATCGTAATTTTTTTACTAAGAGCGAGTACGACTTAGCTTATCATAGTTGGCACTTAGCGATCGGTGCTTATGGAAGTCCTTGTGGGATCATCCCTACTTGCCATACTACCTAAATAGAAGAATATTGTGAGGTTTTTTTTTTGGTAAGCTCAACGACGACCTGTCAAGCAGGGACAAAGGGAGTTGGAAGTAACATCATCAATAACAGGCATAACAAACGGAATATTAGTACCAGCCATATTTAGATAATGAATTGAGAGCAATTTCAAATTTAGAAGGTAGGAGATATGACTAGTATGAACTTCGATAAATGTAAAGCTTACCCAACAGTGTCGTGGCATGATAGAATCAATGCCCGAAAGTCGAATTTTCCACGTACAATACACATAGACTGTTGGCAAGCGACCCCCAGAAATATACGACCTCCACCTCAATGGTGAACTGCGAAGAGGTAAACTAAAAACCACAAAGAACATTGCCGAAAACAAAAAAAAACATGAATGTGTTTTCATTTTATGTAGAAGAAGGAGTAACCGATGATATTTTCATTTATGAGAAAGAAGTAAATGTGCAACAATTCTCAAAGAAGAAAACCAAAGATGAACGGCAAACAAATCTTGTGCAGCAAATCATGCCCCCAACGACAACGTTATTACAGGAAAGAATAAAAGATAGTCAACAAAGTAACGGTTACCATTTTGGCCTTGAAGGCATAGGTCCCCGGTGTAAAAAGAACACACCCAGATCCAAACCACCACGTGCCACCATCTCTCTTACAGAAGAGTTCTATCCATGTCATTCTCATATATTGAAAACAATTTGTGAATGTAAGGAATCGATTCCACAACCTCAAGTATGGAGGACATAGCTCCAGCCATTCCCCCGTCACTAGTATTATTGCATTCATCAAAATTTATGTGGATATATGAATGGAAACCAAGGGTTAACTCATAAGTTATGAAATTTATATTATAAATAACTATGTTGTAATGAAATTATTATACACTAAATAACATTAGTTATCTTTAAATACTCGTACTAAATTCAACCCACTAAAACTATGGGGCACCGCCCCGGCCTAATACTAGTGTGTTGTCAAAACCTGTTTAGTACCAAAACACCAAAACAATCTTTTGTATCAACATAAGATTTTCGGGCAAAAATTTTATAGGCTCGGGCTAGCACTCCGAGCAGTTTCGGTACAAATGCACTACGCTGTTCGAACAACTCGGTCGAGCGCTTTGCTCGGTCAGGTGAAAAATTCTTTGTTTTGCAACACACAAGATCTAAATTTAAAATTTTTGTAATTTTGTTTTCTTTTGAGTTCTTAAATATTTTTTTCTTACTTCACGGAAGAGTTGAATCATATTCCTAATGGTTTATTTATGAAAACAATGTTCATTACCTAAATTTTTGGATTTAGCTTTAGTGTTACAGGGCCCAATATCTAGTTTTCTCAGGGCCAAAAATGTATGCGACGACCGCGTTCTTGTCTCTTTACCTTTACAAAACATATGTTAACAAATTGTATTCTTTGAAGGAGAGACTCAAATGGGTTTGATTTTTTTTTTGTCTTCTCTTTGGTGTATACTTGTACATATATATTAGGCCATGTTATATGTAATTAGCTAAATAGTGTAATTAGTAATTGTGTATCTTAAGTGGGCTCAAGGCCTTAATTCTTAGCTTAGGTTGTATATTAACCTTTGACAGAGTAATGAGAAGCTAACACAAATCATTAAACCTAAACCTAAATTGACATGGTATCAGAGCCACTCTCTTCTATAGCCGTCTGACCCACCGGAAACCTGCTGTGCGCCACCAGCGTGACCACCGCAAGGTTCAGTTTTTTTTCCCTCTTTCTTTCCGCGCCACCAGCGTGGCGCTGCTGCCTCTGTTTTTCATCATTTTTTTTATCTTCGTCCATTGCATTCACGGTATGGCCGAAGACGACAAAATCAATCCCTCTTCACCCTTCTACCTTGGTTCGCGTGATCAACCCGAAAATTTGATCACTAATACTATTCTCACCGGAGAGATTTATGGTGCATGGGCTAGGGCTATTACGTTGGCTCTCAAAGCTAGCCGGAAATTTGTGTTCTTGGATGGTACTATCACCAAACCCACTGAGAAAAAGAAACTTATTGATTGGGAAACCGTTCACTCGATGTTGGTTTCTTGGCTATTGCGTAGTATGGACCCGAAATTGACCGCGGCATTACCCTTTCATGATAACGCTGAGCATCTATGGCTGTTTCTGGAGAAACGCTTATGTGCCGCAAATGGTCCTTGGATTCAGCAATTACGGGGCGCCATTGCTGCTTGTAAACAACTTCGTTCCATGACTATTGAGGATTATTTTAACACATTGATGGGTCTTTATGATGAACTTGCCCGTTAGAAACCGCTTCATGCTTGTGAATGCCGTTTGTGCACTTGTGATGTGGCCAGAAAATTCGCCGCTGACAGAGAGGAAGAAAAGATCCACCAGTTTCTCATTGGGTTGGATGATGACTTATATGGTACGGTGCGCTCTAATATACTTTCACAAACTCCTCCGGCAGATTTAGATCGCATCTACCAAACTCCTGTTCAATAGGAGAGGTCGCGGAATATAGCTCGTGGAAAAGAATTTAAAGATGACATTCATGCCTTTGCGGTTCACTTGGAACGCGGTTGTCCTAGTCTAGATTGTACGACCGAGCACGTCTCACGTGTTCTCATTGTAAACGAAGTGGTCATGAAGCTGCCACGTGTTTCCACCTTCACGGGAAGCCACCGTGGTGGGAGGAAAAATACGGACGTGGTGCTGCCCCACGCAACCAGTCCCCTGCTGCTCCACCAGTTCGGTTGCCTGCTGCTGCGGAGTCCACTTCGGGCGCTCCACGTCCTCGCGGGGGGGCTGTGAGTGCTCACGCAGTGTTTCCGGACGCTGTTGCCCCTTCTGTTGCTACTTCTCTATTTGACTTGAGCCCCTCACAGGTTCAAGCTCTCATGCATTTACTTAATAATGAGACGGGTAACGGTGATCGTATGACGGGTAAGCAATTTTCTAGCCACTGGATTATTGACACGGGTGCTTCACATCATGTTACTTGTGATCTCTCGTGCCTTTCTCATGTTACTCCTATTGTTGATTGCCCGGTTGGTTTACCAGATGGAAAGCGTGCCGTTGCTACTATGGAGGGTCACGTTCTTCTTACGGATGGCCTTACTCTCTGTCATGTGCTTTATGTTCCTCAATTAACTTGCAATTAATTTCGGTGTCGCAAATGATTGATGAATCTAATTGTCACGTAACATTCACTTCTTCTTTGTGTGCTATACAGGACCATCGGTCGAGGAACCTGATTGGAGCGGGTGAAAGGCGAGATGGACTCTATTTTTTCCGTATTCCTTCCGTGCAAGCAGTGTCTATTCCGGGATTGACAGAGTTTGAGTTATGGCATCGACGATTGGGACACCCTTCAGATCGTGTTGTCAAGTTAGTTCCTTCTATTAGTTCTAGCTCATCTAGGAGAAAGTTAAATAAATCTTGTACTGTATGTCCGCAAGCCAAACCAACTAGTGATTGTTTTCCTATTAGTGATAATAAATCATCTCGGATTTTTGAACTTATTCATTGTGATTTATGGGGTCCGTATAGAACGCCTTCATCGTGTGATGCTATTTATTTTCTTACTATAGTGGATGATTACTCTCGTGTGGTTTGGGTTTATTTGTTGCGCACTGAAAAGGAAGTTGAGGGTGCTTTCATGTCCTTCTTTGCTATGGTTGAACGTCAATTTGAATCCACTATTAAGACTATTCGTAGTGGCAATGGCACCGAATTTAATTGTTTGTCATCCTATTTGGACACACATGGCATTTTGTTACAAACTTCTTGTGTTGGCACTCCTTAGCAAAACGGTCGTGTTGAGCGTAAGCATCAACACATTTTAAACGTTAGTAGAGCTTTACTGTTTCAGGCTCACCTTCCAGTAACGTTTTGGGGTGAGCGTGTCCTTGCTGCAGTTCATATTATAAATAGAATACCCTCTGGCTTATGGAATGGTCTAACTCCGTATGAGATGCTTATGGGGAAACCTCGCTCTTTTGATGCTTTGCGTGTGTCTGGGTGTTTGTGTTTTGCTCATAACCAACGTGCGAAAGGGGATAAGTTTGCTTCCCGAAGTCGACATTGTGTTTTTATAGTTGGCTACCCGAATGGTAAGAAAGGATGGAAATTGTACGATCTTGAAGCTCGGGAATTTTTTGTGTCTCGTGATGTTAAGTTCTATGAAAATGAATTTCTTTTTGCCTTGGGTGATCTTCACGCTGCTACTACTGAGTTTTTTGATGATGGATTGGTTGGAAATCAAGGGGTCATTTTAGAGGATGAGTGTGTGGTAAGGGGCTGCTCATGAGCCTTGTGGTTTGGCTGGCACTCCTGTTTCTCCTGTGCAGCCCGCGATCGCGGAGTTGGCAGCCGCAGCATCCGCATCGCCTGCCCGCCCGCATGATACACCCGCGGGGCTGGCAGCAGCGGCATCCGCACCCCTTGATGCGCATCATGAACTTGGCCGCGGACTACGAGAAAAACGAAGCTCCATTTTGCTTCGTGACTTTGTGACGACAACGGCACGGAAAAAGAGTCCATCTACGGCCACACCGTCTCTGTCAGATTCCTCAGGTACTCCTTACCCTTTAGCACACTTTGTGAATTGTGATAAATTTTCCTTGCGACACCGTCATTTTCTTGCCGCAGTTACTTCAGGTGTTGAGCCACGCTCTTTTAAGGAGGCAATGCGGGATGAGGGTTGGCGTGAGGCTATACAAAAAGAAATCCGTGCTTTGGAGGATAATGGCACGTGGGAGATGACTACCCTTCCACCTCAACATAAGGCCCTTGGGTGCAAGTGGGTCTACAAAGTGAAGTATAATTCAGATGGGTCGGTTGAACGGCTTAAGGCTCGGCTTGTGGTGTTTGTCAATCATCAGGTGGAAGGGATCGATTACAATGAAACATTTGCTCCAGTTTCCAAAATGGTTACCGTTCGCAGTTTCCTGGCTGTGGCTGCCGCTAAGAATTGGGAAATTCATCAAATGGACGTTCATAATGCTTTCCTTCATGGTGATTTGGATGAAGACGTTTACATGCGTCCACCGCCGGGTTTCATCCCTCCTACTGTAGGTACGGTTTGTCGACTGAAGAAGTCATTATATGGTCTCCGTCAGGCTCCTCAGTGCTGGTTCGCGAAGTTGGCTGCTTCCATGTTACACTATGGCTTTGTTCAGTGCTACTCTGATTACTCTTTATTCACCCTATGACGTGATCACGTTCAGCTCTCTGTACTTGTGTATGTCGACGATTTGATCATCTCAGGGAGTGACTCTGTTGCGATTTCCTCCTTCAAGTGCTACTTGGGTGATTGTTTTCATATGAAAGACCTTGGTCCTCTCAAGTATTTTCTTGGGATTGAGGTTGCTTGTGCGCCTGCGGGGGTGTTTCTTTGTCAACGGAAGTACGCTTTGGATATCATATCCGAAACGGGTCTTATGAGGGCTAAGCCTGCAGCATTTCCTATAGAGCAGAATCATACTTTGGCTCGTGCTAGTGGGGAAGTGCTCTCAGATCCTGAGACATATCGGCGCCTTGTGGGCCGCCTCATTTATCTTTCATTTACGAGGCCGGATCTCGCTTACTGTGTTCATATTCTCGCTCAGTTCATGCAGGAGCCGCGTCAGGAGCATTGGGACGTTGCTCTCAGGGTTGTTTGTTATCTCAAAGGATCGCCTGGTCAGGGTATCCTTCGTAGTGCACAAAATGACTTATCTTTGTCTGGTTGGTGTGATTCTGATTGGGCCAGCTGTCCTCTGACACGTCGTTCTTTGACGGGGTGGATTGTGTTCCTTGGTTCTTCACCCATCTCGTGGAAAACCAAGAAATAGCATACCGTTTCCCATTCTTCGGCTGAGGCCGAGTACCGTTCGATGGCTGACGTCACTTCTGAGTTGAAGTGGCTCAAGGCACTTCTTGTGAGTCTGGGGGTTCTGCAGCCCGTGCTATGTCTCTCTACTGTGATAGTATGTCCGCTATATATATTGCTCAGAATCCGGTTTTCCATGAGCGTACCAAGCATATTGAGATTGATTGTCATTATGTGCGTGACGCTATTCGTGATGGTCTTCTAACAACGTATCATGTTAACACTAGCGCACAACTGGCCGATATTTTTACAAAGGCTCTTGGGAAACAACAATTTCTTCTACTTCTACGCAAGTTGGGCATTTCGGATCTTCATGCTCCAACTTGAGGGGGGGTATTGGGCCATGTTATATGTAATTAGCTAAATAGTGTAATTAGAAATTGTGTATCTTAAGTGGGCTCAAGACCTTAATTCTTAGCTAAGGTTGTATATTAACCTTTAACAGAGTAATGAGAAGCTAACACAAATCATTAAGCCTAAACCTAAATTGACCATATATAAATTAGGACTGGCAATGATCTCAGCTGCTTGCTAGTTGGACCGCAGAGTTCTTCCGGGGCTCCCAATAAGAAGGGTTTTAGAATCACCAAAATTATAGTTTTTAGAAACACAAAATTTTTTTACTCGACTTTTAGGCTTTAGCAATACAAAAAATATAATTATCTTCATTGTATTGTACATTTAGCCCTGTTCAGTTCACTTTAAAATAATAATATTCAGTAAAAATAAGTTCAGTTCAGTAAAAATAAGTTCAGTTCAGCAAAAATAACTTCAGTTCAGTAAAAATATGTAGTGCAAAGAAGAAAAAACAACATGAATCAGTAAAAATAAGTTCAGCTCAACAAAAATAAGTTCAGTTCAGTAAAAATAAGTTCAGTTCAGTAAAAATAAGTTGAACTGAACGGAGCCTTAATCTATATAGCAGTGATAGTAAAGATTCAGGTTGATTTTTTTTTCTTATAACTTGGCCTTCTAAGCTATCTGGATCAAAAGAACAAATTTTATTTTTCTTCATATAGGATTGAATCATACCTACAAAGTGGAAGATAAAATAGGTTATCAGCTTGAGTCAGAAATTCAGAATCCAATTTTTCATCCTTTTTGATACCAATATCTAATTTACAGTGCACTGAAGAGGATCCTAATTAAATTAGATTACCAATGTTTCCCTTTCGATTTATAGACTGGAGGAGTTATTAAGATCTTAAGTGAATGAAGAGAAGGGGAATAAGAATAAGAGAATCCGAAGGGAATAAAATCACAAGCGGAGAGAACAAGGTTTAAGAGTTGCCAACTTGTGATGATTGAAACACATGTCAAGGAATATTTGAAGAGACTACTTAGAAACTCAATGTGTTAACGGTTCAAAGAGGTTTGAGGTGTGTATGTGGCACTCTACCATTATCATATATTATTATTAACACACTTAATAATGTCCATTAATCAAGCCTGGGATCAATCAACGCATTGGGTTCAGAAAGTCAACACGTGGGGTGGCATTTAAACCTTGATTTTCATTGAACTACGTAACCCTCGTACAACTTTTAAGTCTCAACTAGCTTGTGCACTCTCGGTTGTTTTATCGTTTTACGTCTATTGGGTTATTTTATATTAATAGGAAATTTAGTAAGGAATTTATCAAAAATCATCACAAACTTTACATTTTTTGAAGAAAATTATCAATTTTTTTAAAAAGTTAGTTACTATTATTTTGCAAATTTTGATGAAGCACCACCTTTTAACGGAAAACATTAAGTTTTCAGTCAAAAAACATAACCCTTAAATTAACTACCAAACGGAAAACTCAACATTTTCCGTTAAAAGTTGGTGCTTCACAATATTTTGCAAAGTTATACTCCCTCCGTTCCCTTTTGATGTTCCCATTTTCCTTTTTGGGATGCTTCAAAAAGTTCTTCTCACTTTGAATTTTATCCATTTTAAGAATATTGATTTTCCCATCTTACCTTTAGCAACCAAATATTTACAATACTTTATTACTTTTTGTCTTACACATGACTCACTTTAGAATATTTTATTTACCCATCACCCACTAGTAGCGTTTGTTTTTTGAAAATGTGTAAAGTTTGTAGTAGTTTTTCACAAATTAATAAAAACTTTATACTTTTTTGAAAAAACCACTATTTTTTTATAATCTAACTAATATAACTTTGTAAAATTTTGTGAAACACCACTCTAACTTTGCAAAATTTTGTGCAATACCACTTTTGAATGTCATCTTCCTTTTTTTATTCTTCTCTACAGCCAAACACCACCTCTTTTCATCCTCATCACCACCTTTTCTTGGGAAGGTAATGTGGACGACCCTAACCAGATCTCAACTAGCACAGTTTCTTGACCTAGGGGCGTTCACAAAAATCCGATCCGGAAATTCGGTATCCAATCCGAAATATAGTATTTCGGATAATTCAGATCGGATTAGGATCACCCTTTTGGCCTTTTTTAATATCCAAAAAATGTTAAAAAATCGGATATTTTCGGATATCCGGATAAATATCCGATCTGGAATATCTGTATTTTTTTCCATTAAATAAAATTTATTTAAAACTTTTTTTTTCAAAAATAACCGGATCGGATAATCCGGGTATCCGATTCGAAATTTCGGAAATCCGAAATTTTCGGATGGGATTCGAATCTCCCGAAAATGAACACCCTTATCTTGATCTGGTATTTGCGGGCTCGACATTTGGGAGTAAGGGGAATGATAAGGGAATCCACACCCCCAAATGCCCCTAGTGGGATTTGGTCCCATGTCATTGGAGTCATGAAGCCAAATCCTCAACCACTAGGCCAAGCGTTGCTTGGTAGCTCACCACCACCTTTAACATCCAATGAACTTCACCTCCACACGAAATTGGGTTTATGGTACCAAATTTTATTTTATTTTTAAAATTTAGGCTTATGTTTTTCGAATTGTCTTGTGAAGTTTAAGATTTTGAAGGTGGGTTGTGATGGTTAGTAGCAAAATTTTGAAGAAAGTGGTGGTTGGTGGCGAAATTTCGAATGATGATGGTGATTAGTTAGTGACGATCTAAAAAGTTGAAGTTTCGAAGGTACTTGGTGCTTAGTTGGTGTTGAATTTAGGGGTTAGGATTTTTGAAGGTAGAGCTGGTGGATGGTGGGTGGTGGTTGGTAATTGTTGAGTGGTGGTGAAGATTTAGAGTCAGGTTGCTGGTGGTGACAGTTGGGCTGGTGGTGGTATTGAAGAAGAAAGATGATGAGTAGGCCATATCAAACAAATTTCTTAATGACAACTGTTAAAAGGTGGTGCTTGACAAAATTTGATATATAAATTTTTAAATTTTACAAAATCAAATTTAAAATGGAGTAACATAGCAATAAACTACAAACAGAAATTAGAAGGGTAGTCAAAGGATGTAATTAGGAGATTTACCCACTTCTTTATTTTGAAAATTTTCAAAGTTAATAGATTTAGTAATTGGATATTGACAACTTATTGAATTATAGCTTGGTGGTATGGTAATGGCATTTCAACTGACATTTACGATGTACAATGATGCCATGTCAGCGTGTGACATGAAATGGCACCTGGCGGGCTACAATGCGTGCTCACACATAGTTTTTGAAAAATTATCTTAGTATAGTAGGTATAAACAACTTATGTCATTTAGCGCGAAAAAATTATCATTAAAAGAAATAAGTCATCTCATTATTTATAGTATATGGTTTCTGAAAAATTATCTTAGTTTCCATTCTATGTCATCATTAATTTTGATAGAACAAGCAATAACAATATGTTGTTAGAGGTTGGAGCTCTTTCTTCTACACTTGATTTTGTGGTTCCAATCTTCACGTTGACAAATTTTTAATACATATGAAAATGAATTGAGTGAAATGCCACTGAAAGAGGGATGATAGCTCGTAGCAGATTTCAAATGTTGTCCACGTTTTTTAACATGTGAAGTATATAAATAGGAGTAGATGGTAGGAGTACTAATTACTCGTGTAATGTAACACTATATTTATCCTAGGAGTACTACTAGTTCATGTCTAATGTATTTCTAGAAACTGGCAATTGCAATGGAGGATTTAGAACTGATTTCAAGGCTGTGCTGTGGTAGGAGACCAATGACTTGAAAGCAATTACGGCCAACAACGGTGTTAATCGACACTGGCTGGACAGCTCCCCAAGATTAGACCTAAACAATTACCACTAACAGAGTAGGTTATGGAGATTAGCATGTACCCCTCTTAGGCTCGGGTCCAACAGATAAGCTCCAGCTTAACTCTTCTCAGAATCAATGCTCGACCAAACCCGGTCCCGGCGGACGGCTCGAGCGCGCATGTTTATTAGCAAGCCTAAGCCCAAGCCCAAGCCCAAGCATCATGTCCAACCATTAAAGCATCTCAAGTAATCAACTCAATAATAAAGGAGAGGGAAGGAATAAAAAACAAAGGAGTTTTCCTCCCACAAGTGATATGAGACTTTAGGCAAAATTCCAAAGAAGGTATTTCTAGCCCTAGTTCCAACAGGTATCACTGTTGTTTCGTGGGTAAGAAACACAGTGAATTTGTAATTCGGGGGAGTCCAATTTCCAGCTAGGGTAGTAACCAAATGAGTCCAAGGTCTTCGAATCCGGGCACCTGCAAAACCGAGCACCGTGAACTACTCCGGGGATGTTCCCGGGATCGGCTCTCCGATGCTTAAGTCAGATCTGATCTCAGAAATCAGAGAGAACAGTACTAGTAAATGCTCTGCAATATATGGAAAAACGTACCTGAATGATCAGATGAGAATACTATTTATAGGTAGTACTGAGGTGACGTCATCTGGTGAAGATGATGATGTCATGAAAGCCTTTTAGTCAGTGGGCCTGACTGAAGGCCTGTACTTCCCAGCCTGTGAGATCCTTAGGGGTAAAATGGTAATTTTTCCCCCTAAGGGTATTGTAGTCATTTCACCGGTTAGGTGGGCCACGACTGGAAGGGGTCCAAACAACTGTATTTTGTTTTTTTTATTAATTTACTTTGTTTATATTATTTTCCCATTTTTGTGTTACACAACTTCGTATTCAAAAGCCCTCACCCTTAAAGGGTGAGTGAAAATTCGAAAGCCCTCACCCTTAGAGGGTGAGTGAAAATTAGAACGCCCTCACCCTTAAAGGGTGAGTGAAAATTCGAAAGCCCTCACCCTTAGAGGGTGAGTGAAAATTCGAACGCCCTCACCCCTAAAGGGTGAGTGAAAATTCGAAAGCCCTCACCCTTAGAGGGTGAGTGAAAATTCGAAAGCCCTCACCCCTAGAGGGTGAGTGAAAATTCGAAAGCCCTCACCCTTAGAAGGTGAGTGAAAATTCGAAAGCCCTCACCCTTAGAGGGTGAGTGAAAATTCGAACGCCCTCACCCTTAGAGGGTGAGTGAAAATTCTAACGCCCTCACCTTTAGGGGGTGAGTGAAAATTCGAACGCCCGCCATTGGAGGGGGTTCCACGTAAATTCGAACGCCCTCCTAGGAAAATAGCTCATAGAATTCGAGCACCTTCCTAGGAGAGGCTTTAAAAGACTTAGCCACACTTACTATTCAATATTTTAGAAAGCCCTCTATGGAAGGGTTTGGTGCAATTTCGAACGCCTTCAACACAGAGGTTCAACTGGAATTCAAACGCCCTCATAGGAGAATAGCTCATAGGATTCGAGCACCCTCCTAGGAGATCACCTCATAGAATTCGAACACCCTCAACACAGAGGTTCAAAGGGAATTCGAACGCCCTCCTAGGAGAATAGCTCATAGAATTCGAGCGCCCTCATAGGGGAGGTTCAAAAAGACTTGGGTGCACTATTCAGTGACTTTAAAATTCGAACGTCCTCCTACTTGAGGGGTTCAGTAAATTCGAACGCCCTCCCAGGAGGGGTTCAATACAAGAATTCGAACGCCCTCTATAGGGTGTTCGATATAAATTACAAATATCCATCATTGGGTGGTTTATAATAAAATTCGAAAGCCTTCCTTGAAGGAATTCTATGAAGGACAAAATTCAAATGCCCCCAATAGAGAAGTTTAACACAAAATTCGAACGTCCTCTATAGGGTGTTCGAAATAGAATTATAAACGCCCACCATTGGGTGACTTGAATTCTTCGAGGTGCCTGGTTAGGGCTAATTGAGTCCAATACTCAATTTGATAATTTCGAGGTAGCCTGGTGAGGGCTAATTGAGTCCAATACTCAATTTGATAATTTCGAGGTGGCCTGGTAAGGGCTAATTGAGTCCAATACTCAATTACTCGAAAGGGGAAGCCTTATGAAGGGCTTAGCATACTTAGAAAATTTTCTGAAGTATGGATTCAAAGAACATCCTTGAATCTACTCGAGGTAACTTAGTCAAAGGGTTGTACCTTTTGAAGAGTTCGAGGTAGCCCCGGTGAGGGGAGAGTTGTATCGCCGAATTTCTTCGAGGTAGGCCCGGTGAGGGTCAACGCTTTGGAAGTCAATGCTTTTAAAGACTACTTCTAAGTCAACTTTTGGGGGTGGTCAACCGAATTTGACCGTTTTTTATACGTTAGAATCGTATAAATACCGTATTGAAACAAACCTCCCTCTATCCTCTGGCACGAACTCCCATGTTGGGTTTCTGTTCACATTAGAGAGGTTACTGTTCAGGGTAGGTGGGATATAAATATCTCACTTCTTTCCTCATTTACTCACTTTGCAATTTCTCTCTCTACTTTCTCTCTCTAATATTCTCTCCCTTTTTAAGAAGCCTTTTGCTCCTTGTGTGCTGCTCAGAGCGTGTCAAGAGAGCGAGGAACCTTCTTCGTGTAATTCGACAGGTATGATATCTCATTTTTGATTCTTTTCCTTGCTTTTAATAAATTCGATAGGGGTCACTGTAATATAAATAATGAACCCTGTTTTCGAACTGAGTGCCCCATATGCCTTGCCCCTTCCTTATATGCCTTGGGTAGAAACATGGGTAGATAGGGCTCCTGTTGTATCAATAGCTTATTGGGTCCCGAATTCTGATATTTTGCTCGATGCCATTCCTATTGAGGAAGAGGAGTGTGAGGAGGATTTTGAGGGGCCTGAGGAGTTTTTAGATCATCCTAATAAAGTAACGATAGGCTTCCCTCCTACTAATAGGAGTTACTTAGATTCTTTCCTTTCTCTTGGTGTAGTGCAAATTGTGGAGATGACGGATGAGGGGACTTCGACATCTGACTATATCGAGCCCTGCCCTTCCCCCAACATGAGATTGGGAATAAGTGGACACTGGTCAACGGGGAAGTGGCGAAAGGATCTTCAAGAAGGGATGTCGTTTTTGTCGACTCTGTACCATATAAAGATGCCCTACGTCATGTATCCCCCACAAGTCACAGATTTGGTAGTGTCACCACCTCCCGGGTGCGTCGGTGTATTTAAATCATATTTCGAACTGGGTTTGCGCTTTCCCTTGCACCCACTTTTTAAGGAGATTTTAGAGGCATACAACATAGCCTTATGTCAACTTATGCCTAACTCAGTTGGGACGATAGTTGCATTTTTGTGTATCTGTCGCATGCTTGGAGTGCGACCGTCCTTGCGCCTTTGGTGCAATATGTTCCGGATACAAGAAGTCTCTGAGCTTCGCCATGGGCCTGGTTGGTACACTTTTAAGGCCAGGCATCTCATAATGATCAAAGATGGCCTTGGAGATAAGAAATCGTATAAGGTCACAACTGAGATGCCAACCAACCACGCTCTTTTTCGAGGGGAGTTTCTCTTCATCTTTCGAGGGGATCAGCCGTGGGATATACCTGTAACTCTGTCCGATAGTCCTCCTAACTTTGGCATGAATCTTAATGTGCCTGAAATGGACGCCGAGGAGGCTATTGTGGCTATTCACTATCAAGCCACGTCGTTTCATGTCGACGGGAAGCCTAAATACAAGACTGTTCACTGGCTGCCTAATGATAAGGATTTAGCCAACTAGCATTTCCTGTCGGCTTTCGGCGTGTCCCCGGCTTATGACCAATGTAGGGGTCTATCACTTATCTATTTTTTCTGTTTGTGATATAAACTTGTTTTTCATTCATTTATCTGCTTTTTGTAGTGCTTGCTTTCAATAACCTTGACGAGGAGATGAAGAAGAACACAGCTAAGAGTGGTATGGCGGCCATGGCCAGGCTGTCACTGAATACGGGGGAACTCAAAGTTCCCAAACCTCCTGCTGTAAGTTCGAACACCCTTTTTTTTTGGGTTTTGATTTTATCTGCTTCTTCTAACTTGTCTATTCTTTGGCAGAATCCAAAACATAAACCAAAGGCGAAATAGGTGACACCGAAGCCTTTACCTGCTCCCCCTGCTACTCTGCCTGATCCCCCTCTTCCAGCGGTTGAGGCTTCCGAGGGCTTAAAAAGGAAGGCCCGCACCTCCCCTTCGATTGATCTGTTGATACTGGATCTTAGTTTTCATCTTGGTGCGGGTTCAAGTCCTTTGGCTGGGGATGATATTGAAGAACCCCTGGTCAAGAAGACCAAAACTTCTTGGCTCGACGACGTCGACGGTCAGCCCGGCGCCATGAGCATTGAGAATGCCAGCTGAAAGGCTCTTCGAGCTCGTTACCAACGAGTTCGAGAGGCATTATTGGTGCCTGGGGATAAGGACGATGTTTCTAAGCTCGGTGCAGCGAAGGAGATCGAGGCGCTCAATGAGTGCTGGTTACAGGTGAGTCTTCTCGTTTTCCCTTATTGTTCATATCCCATTTCTGTGGCTTCACTTAACCTTTTCTTGGCTTGTCGCAGATGTCTATCCGAATGGCCTGCCTTACCGAAAAGGAAGGTCGTGATTCGGGTAAGCTGGCCGAGGAGCTTGATAAGTGCAAACAAGAGTTGTTGGAGGCTTCTCGAAGGGTCTGCTCTCTTGCGGCTGAACTGGACGCGGCCAAGAGGTTGAATGCCGACAACCTCGAGGCTTTTAACAGCGAGAGGACGAGTCTGATGACCAACAAAGACGAGCTGTCCAACCAGCTTAAATCTGCTGAGAAGAAGCCCGATGCCTCACGCAAAGAGGTTGCGGACCTCGAGGGACAGCTTAGGGGCCACACGGAGCTGCTTCATCGTGTTCAAGCTCAGCGGGATGACTTGCAGCAGCAATATGATAAGTCCGTCAAGGACTTAAAGCAGAAGAGGGACAAGTACATCCGCCGCTGGAAGTGATCGCTGGAGGGTAAGAATTTTTGCTAACCAGAAGATGGTCGAGGGCTTTCAATCTACTCGAGGTGAAATCCAGGGCTTTTTCGAGCAGACCCTAAAAGACTTGGCTCCGGGACTGGACTTCCAACAGGTTCTGGGCAAGTATGGTGAGTATGAGCAGGAGGCCCTCGACGCCTATATGGAAAAGGAGAAGGCAAAGGGTAATCGAGGAGCTGGTGAAGCTTCCTCCTCTGTCCCTGAGAAGGTCCCTGAGGCTGCTGAAGAAGAAGCCCCTGCCGATCTCTCTCCTGCAAAGGAAGGCACAGTTCAAGCTGCTGAGGCTGCTTCTGAAGCTGTCGAGGAGGAGCCCGAGGGTGAGGCTGATGATGCGAGCTCCTCATCTGAATCCTCGTCTCATGAGGAGGATGTTGACATTGAGGCTCCTTGACTCTGTAATTTCAGCACTTGTTTTGCTTTTTTGTAACTAAGTTACTCAGCTTTTTATTCTGCTTGAGCTTTGTAATTTTCTTTAAATGGAATGAAAAGAGAACTTTTGATCATCTGGTCTCCTGCTTATTGTATTTATTTTCGACCTACTAGGTCTTTTTAGTATGACAGAATTCTAGCACCCCTGAGGAGGGTCCATAGAAATTCGAAGGCCCTCCTTGGAGGAGTCGCATCACTTAATGAAATTCGAGACCGGTGAGGTTATGAATCCGTTTTGAACCTGTTAGGTACTAAAAATTTCGAACATGATGCATAACTTAAATAGATGACAAATTCGAAAGACCGGTGAGGTCATATTTCATTCATAATCTTAACAAGTCTGTTTGGACCGGCAAGGTCTACAATGTTCAACATCATTACAATTATTCCAATGCTTATCACAACAACTTAACAAGACCGGTGAGGTCGAAGTAGTACAAGAACCATCTATCTTGCTGTCATATTAGCCCCTTAAGTTGTTGTGGTTGGCTTCAAACGTAGAACTTCCTCAAGTTGTCGATATTCCAGGGACGAAATAAAGGATCACCATCCATGTTCTCGAGTCTGTATGTTCCAGGATGAATAACCTCCGTTACTCGATATGGTCCTTCCCAATTTGGGCTTAGCTTGCCAAGGTCCATCTTCTTTCCTGTTGCTTCAATCTTTCGAAGGACTAGGTCTCCGACCTCGAACTTTCTTTCCTTGACCCCTCGATTGTACAGCCTGGTCATTCTAGCCTTCTGAGCCATTGATTTGAGCAGTGCATTTCCTCTTGTCTCTGGTAGGAGGTCGAGATTGACGCTTTTTTCTTCTTCGTTTTGCCCGTAGTCAAAGAATGTTATCCTCGGTGAGGGGATATCTACTTCGACTGGCTGCACGGCTTCAATTCCATAAACCAAGTTAAAAGGTGTATGTCCAGTGGCCTTTTTTACCGTGGTTCGAGCTGACCATAGTATTCCTGGTAAGTCTTCAACCCATTACCCTTTCGCTCCATCTAACATCTTCTTTAACCCTTTGAGATGACTTTGTTGGCTGCCTCTGCCTTCCGTTGGTTTGCGGTCGACTGACAGCAGAAAATTTTGTTTGTATGTCAAATCGAGCGCAATAAGCTTTGGTAGGACCACTGTTGAATTGTCGACCGTTGTCTGATATGAGTGCTCGGGGTATGCCAAAATGAGTGATTATGTTTTTCCAGATGAAGTCCTGCACTTTTTAATCTGTGATGGTGGCTAAGGGTTCAGCCTCGATCCACTTGGTGAAGTAGTCGACAGCTACCAACAAGAATTTTCTTCCACCAGACGCAACTGGGAAGGGCCCGAGGATGTCCATCCCCCACTGGTCGAATGGTAGCTCAACTTGCATTGTTGTGAGAAGAGAGGCTGACTGTCGATGTACATGGGCATACACTTGACAGTTGTGGCATTTTTTGACCATGTCCTTGGCATCCTTCATCACTGTTGGCCAATAGTACCCTGCTCGAAGAGCTTTACCAGCTATAGTTTGAGCCCCCTGATGACTCCCACAGGTGCCTTCATGTATCTCTCGAAGTATCTGCTAGCCCTCTTCGAGCGTCACACATCTTAAAAGGGGATGTGTGAAGGACTTTTTGTATAGCAGGTGGTTGTGTAACAAAAACCAACTTGCACGGTGTCACACTCTTTCTGCTTCTCTTTCATCTTCTGGTAATTTTCCTTCTTCGAAGTACAGGCGGATACTTTGCATCCAATTGTTCGAGTGGTCTATGCTGCAAATGAGAAGTTGGCTGTTGATACTTGGTTTATACAACACCTCCCAAGAAATGGTTCGAGGTTCCAACCCAGATGCTGAGCTGGCCATTCGAGGTTCCAACCTAGATGCTGATACTTGGTTTCGGACCGTGGGATGTGTTGTATTGAGAACTTGGTGAACTTTTGTTGCTGTTCTTTTACCTTGCCTAGGTACATCCTCATACTGTCCTCCATTCCCTCGAATTCTCCTTTGACATGACCCACGACCAACTGTGAATCTATCTTGACTGTTATTTCATTAGCCCCATTCGAGAGGCATAGTTTTAATCCCAGCAAAAGGGCTTCGTACTCTGCTTCGTTATTTGAGGCAGCAAAGTCAAATTTTATTACATATTCCATTTGATTTTTGAGAGGGTCTATGATCAGTAGACCGGCTCCGCAACCTGCTTTGGATGAGGAGCCATCAACATAGAGTTTCCATGTCCCTGTTAGGGTGGCAGTCTCGACTTCGGTTGGGCACTCAGCGATGAAATCAGCTAAGGCTTGTGCTTTAATTGCTCTTCTTGGTTCGAACTCTAGACCATAGTCTGACAATTGATTAGCCCATTCAATAACTCGACTAGAGCCATTTCTACTTTCAATGAGCTTTCTTAGTGGCTAACTAATGAGTACTTTGATTGGATGAGCTTAAAAATAAGGCTTCAATTTTCGACTGGCCATCACCAGGGCATATATCATTTTCTCCGACGGGGGGTATCTACTCTTAGCCCCTCGAAAGGCATGACTAACGAAATATACTGGGTGTTGTAGCTTTTCTCTTTCGGCAACGAGCACAACACATAGAGCGGTTTCAGATACCTCTAGATAAACGAATAATGTCCCTCCCGGCAAGGGTGAGACAAGCTTCGGTAATGAAGCTAAGTGGGTCTTCAACTGTTGAAAGGCTTTTTCTGCTTCACAGTCCCACTCGAAGCACGGTTTCTTCAATGTATTGAAGAAGTGTAAGCTCTTGTCAGCTGATCTTGATAGAATTCTTCCTAGGGCAGCCATACACCCTGTGAGTTTTTGGACCTCCTTCACAGTTCGAGGAGACTTCATGTTGATGATGGCTTCTATCTTGTCAGGGTTAGTTTCGATGCCCCTTTCATCCACTAAGAACCCTAGGCATTTCCCTCCTCGAACGCCAAAGACGCACTTCTTAGGATTAAATTTCATGTTGTAAGCTCGTAGGGTAGACAAAGTTTCCCGCAGATCTTGGACATGATCCTCGACTAGCTTGCTCTTGACTATCATGTCGTCAACATAGACTTCAACATTACGCCCCAACTGTTTCTCGAACATTTTATTTACGAGCCTTTGATATGTAGCCCCTGCGTTCTTAAGTCCGAACGGCATGACCACAAAACAATAAATCCCAGAACTCGTAATGAATGCGGTATGCACCTGGTCTTCCTCGGCGAAGGGAATTTGGTGGTAACCAGCATTCGCGTCCATGAAGCTAAAAAGTGCATGTCCTGCTGTGGAGTCGACCAGCTTGTCGATCTTAGGGAGGGGGAAATCATCTTTAGGACACGCTTTGTTAAGATCGGTGAAATCGACGCACACGCGCCATGATCCATTGGGCTTTCGAACTAGTACTACGTTCGACAGCCATTCTGTGTATTGACATTCTTTTATCATCCCGGCACTTAGCAACTTTTTCACCTCTTCAGCTGCGGCCTTGTTCCTTTCAGCACCCTGATGTCTTAACTTCTGTTTGATGGGCCTGAATTCTGATTTGATGTTTAGCTAATGTTTGGTGACCGAGGGGTCTATTCCTGGCATGTCATCAGCTGAAAATGCGAACACCTCTTGATACTCTTGGAGGAGATCCACTATTTCTTTTCGAACGACCTGGTTAAGGTCCTTGCCAATTCGAACTGTCCGGTTAGGATCAGGTCCGAGTTGTATTTCTTCATCTTCATCGACCGGCTGAGGTCGATTGTAGTTGATTGGGTTCTCGTTATAGAACAAACCCAATGGTGGGGGTGAAATCTTGTCAGTTTCTTCTTCTCTTTTCCTATTTCCTGAGCTTGCTTCGACTGGTTTGCCTCTTCTCAAGCTATTGACATAACATTCTCGGGCAGACTTTTGGTCCCCATGCAACCTTCCGACCGTCCCGTCATCTGCTTCGAACTGCAATAGGAGCTGGTAGGTCGAGATTGCAGCTTTTATTCTATTCAACGTGGGCCTCCCTATGATGATGTTATATGGGAGGTCGATGTCAACGACTAGAAAGTTGATTGGAAGGCATCGTCCTTTTCCCTTGTCACCAATCCGGCTAGGCAAATTGATGACTCCAAGGGGGTGAACGGATTGCCCTCCGAATCCGACCAAAGGTTGGTCAATGGCCTTGATGTCCTTCTTTTTGTATTTGAGCTTTTGCAAGCATTCCCAAGTAATGATGTCTGCCGAGCTCCCACTGTCTATCAACACTCGACCAACCCTTTGGTTGGCCACTATTAGTTCGATGAACAGTGGGTCATCATGGGGGGTCTGTATCTCCTTCGAACTTTATCCGAACACCATGGTGGGAGTGTCCGGCCTTTTCATTCTCTCGCCATCCTTTAGATGGTATAGGTGATTCTTCCTTGCGTTGCCGGTTAGGCCTCCTGAAGCGAATCCCCCAGCTATGACGCCTACATAGCCTTCGGTTTCATCGCTTCTAGCTTGTTTCTCTTTTCCTTATCTCTTCTTCGATCACCCTGAGATTCCTTGAGATATCTATTCAACTTCCCTTCATCAGCCAACTTGTCGAGAGCTTTCTTCAATTCCCTACAGTCCTTGGTCGTGTGACCACATTCTTTATGGTATTCGCACCACAGCTTTTTGTCTCTGCGATAACTCGACGTTTTGATTGGGTTAGGTCGAGGCAACACAGATTTCTCTTTTATGCCCAAGTATATTTCCGACGGTTAACATTGAAACGAGGGTCATGACCTCCATCGGATGGTCGATGCCTCTTTAGTGTGTCTGCCATGTCTTTCTGATTCGATGGCTCATTTCTCCTTTTGTTGCCCCCTTCTTCATAAACATTCTTACAGATGTCTGACGCTTGGATATACTTCTGTGCCTGTCTCATGGCATCAGCCAAAGTGAGAGTCTCTCTCATGGCGAGTTCGAACTTGAAGCGTCCAGGATGAAGGCCGTTCATCAAGGCCGTAACAGCAACTCCATCCTGGAGGTCGGAGACCTTGAGGGATTCCTTGTTGAATCGCTTGATGTAACAGCTTAGACTTTCCCCTTTCTGCTGGGAAACAGACATCAGGTGGACACTAGTCTTTTTGTGACGTTTTGCTGCTATGAAGTGCTGAGAGAAGAGAGCTTCGAGGGCCGAGAAGCTGGTTATGATGCCGTTCGATAAGCTTGTGAACCAATTGAGGGCCAAGCCTTTGAGGGTGGTCGGGAAATACCTGCACCACGTCGCCTCACAGAACGTCTGCAAGCTCATTTGAGCTTTGTATGCTGCCAGATGGTCAGCAGGATCCGTAATCCCTGAATAGTGCTCTATCAAAGGAATCTTGACTTTGCCCGGGTTAGGGGTCTCCATGATGTGTTGGCTGAATGGTGATTTGTGTGGCACTGCTGAACCCAATCGAAAGCCTGATTCAGCTACCTCCTCGGGCTCCCCGATCTGTTGTGGGTTCACTATCCTCAGAGTGTGACGGCTAGTCACGGGATGGGATTGCGCTGTGGTTCGTGTGGCCACTGTATGCTTCGAATTCCCTCCCTGGGATTGTTCTCTTATCTTTTCGATGATCTCCCGGGCGTCGAAGTTCTTACCCCTCTTCTGTTTCTGTTGTATGATATATCGAGCATCATCTTGGCTTGGTGACATGATAGATTTCCCTTTCGAAGCCGCAGGTATCCTCTTCGAGGGGCCGCCAACAACATGCTCGGTTAGGGCACGTTTTGGCTGAGCTGCCCTTCGATGAGCCTGCGGCTGATCAAGGACTGTCCCTCGGTCAGGGGGAGTTGTCTGTTGAGTCTTCATTACTGAAAGGAGCTGTTGCATGACAGTAGTCATACGTCTTTCCATTCGGAGTTCGAGTTGTCGAAGATCCGAGTAGGTCACTGGTGGTGGTGGTGCTTCGATAGCCCTTTCAGCCTGGCTTCCAGTTTATGGGACGTCGGTCTCGCCCTCCACGATAGCACCTCCTTGGTTCAGCAGGGTAGTCTGAGCGTTCTCAGAAGCAGTCCTTCGAGCAGCAGTACCGCGATTACCTTGTCCTCGTGTCATGGTGTTCGAAAATGTAGTTGTTTTGTTAGAGTCCCCACAGACGGCGCCAACTGTTTCGGGTAAGAAACACAGTGAATTTGTAATTCGGGGCAGTCCAATTTCCAGCTAGGGTAGTAACCAAATGAGTCCAAGGTCTTCGAATCCGGGCACCTGCAAAACCGAGCACCGTGAACTACCCCGGGGATGTTCCCGGGATCGGCTCTCCGATGCTTAAGTCAGATCTGATCTCAGAAATCAGAGAGAATAATACTATTAAATTCTCTGCAATATATGGAAAAACGTACCTGAATGATCAGATGAGAATACTATTTATAGGTAGTACTGAGGTGACGTCATCTGGTGAAGATGATGATGTCATGAAAGCCTTTTAGTCAGTGGGCCTGACTGAAGGCCTGTACTTCCCAGCCTGTGAGATCCTTAGGGGTAAAATGGTAATTTTTCCCCCTAAGGGTATTTTAGTCATTTCACCGGTTAGGTGGGCCACGACTGGAAGGGGTCCAAACAACTGTATTTTGTTTTTTTATTAATTTACTTTGTTTATATTATTTCCCCATTTTTGTGTTACACAACTTCGTATTGCATGGTTATGGTTCAAAGTTGAACGATCCATTACAAAGTAATGAGAATTTCAACATGAAATCTAGTGTACAAGCCTAAAAGTTTAGATTTATATGTTTTATCAGAAGCTCATAGTGTTGGAAGTAGTAGCAAAAATCAGAACAAACTTAATTACAGCTCAAAATCGAGACAATATGATATTATCACTGCCCTAAGTTGATAGACCTCCACAACAGGTGCAATTGAATAGCAGGTACCGACTTGAGGGTTAACATCTCCTCCACAAACCGGTGAACTCCGGAAAATGGAGTGGGAACTGAACTCGATGTATGTAGCGGTGAAGAGAGCGAAAAGAGGAGAGAAAGTATGGAGGAATTTTTCTTGTGTGTTAAAAATAGTAGATTGGAAGAGATCTATAGGAGCAAAAACGGAAACAATAAAGCCAGAGCTTAATGACAGAATAATCATAACGACAAGAAATTGAAACACCGTTGTATTAAACTGAGAACTCTTTTCAGAATAATCAAGAGGCAGTTACGTTTACAAAACGAAACTGACAAGAAGGCCAACAACTCTTTTCAGACAATATTTAACCAAACGGATACAAATAAGTTAAACACAATACACGCATGTGTCATGCCGTCCGGAGGGTGTCGGCAGCGCGCGTGCGAGGAGAGATCCCTTTCTCTCTCCATAACTTGTACAAGTCATAGAAGAGAAGTCCCATAAATAAAGAAAGACAAACTAAAATATTCATTTCATATGGGATTCCGTATTAGAAATACTACAAATGTAGTACTCCATATATTTAACCAAGTTTATCCCAAAGTTTGATTTCAATCTATAAATCCAACACACAGGTGTATTAAACTATGGTCTGACTGACATGGTTACATCCAAGACCTTTTTATAAGACATATTATTCTAAACTATTAGGCTTGAACTTTAATCTATTAATCCATATTATTGATTTTGGTTTTAATACTAAAGTGTGCTCTTATGAACTCCTGCTATTTGAAAACCATTATCATAATTTTGTAAAGCGCTTCAATAGATTATGCAACATGGTTTTGATGATTCGCTATACTAGTCAGACGAATCTGCACACTTTTTCTTATTTAAACTAATTAGTTCAAGAACACTCTTAAATGCGACATTTATTCTAACCTTAAGTGAAAATAAATTTCAAAAATACCCTAAAGTGCTATGTCTTGTGTCATATAAGGTTGACTATCTAAAAAAATTTTGTGCGAACAATGTCTTAAAGTCTAAAATATTTCTTAAGAGATAACACACGATTGAAACCAGATATTGTTAGAGAACATTTGAAAAAATAGAATTGCTATTTGTAGATCACAAATTTGAATTAAATACGTTTTAACACTATTATTGTGGATTAGTTTAAAAGCGAATTTTTCTATCACCAATGAAGGTCAACTTGATGAATAATTTTGAGATTATCACGAATACTCTTAACTCTGTTGACCTGAATATGAAGTTAGGAACTACCTAGAAGACAAAATGCTCATTGTATAGGGTTGTGAATAGTAGATACGGACAACCTTTAAATTTTTTATTAAGTTAAGAAAACAAACCGAATCAATCTCGGAATACAACAGAATAATGTTTTGCTCAGGGGTCGGAGGGGGGAGGGGTCGGTCGACCTAAGAGCACCCTTAATGGTATTCTCAAACAATTCTCAATTGCATTGAGATTTGTTTGAGAATTAAAAGAACTCTTAATGGGGTGAGGGGAAAATCTCAAGTATTGAGATTTTGGCAAAAATCTCGCTCAACCGAGATTTCTCAAAGAAATCTCAGTTGGAGAAAGGGGCCCACAACAATACAAGCAACACAGCAAAACGCAGGGAGGAAGAGTTTTGCTGGTGCGTTTAACCCAAACCAAAAAAAAAAAATTAAAAGGAGCCAGCTGGGTGGCGCCCTGTGATTGGACCGACAGATTTTTATTATTTTGTGGAGGTAAAACTTCCACGGCTTATATCTTGTAAACGAAAAATCAAAAAAAAAAATTTTAATCAAAATTCATGATTTTTCATTCTCTATAAATAGACACCCATATTCATATATTTTGAACACCATCCAAAAACTCCTAATTAATTGTGATTTTTCATACATTTGCTAAATTAATTATCTTTTGAGTTTTCTTCTCTTTAAAATTCCTACTAAAATATTCAAAACCATAATTATGGAATCTGGAAATCCTAATCATCCTACTAATCCCAAGCCTAAGCGTAGAAGTAGGAAAAATAGCTCTCAAAATCCACAAGGTGTTTCTCAAAATTATCCTCAAAACCCACAATATTTTCCACAAAATCAACAAAATCTACTAGTTAATTAAATGTTTAGTAATATTTATCTATTATGTGTGTCATCTACTTAAGTGATCACGTACTCTAAGTAATTTCTCATTAATTTCGTTGCTTTTATTTTGTTGTAATATCAATAAAAATATGTTTAATTTTATGTTAAGCTTAATTATCGATTAATATTCATACTAATTCTATAGCTTTATGATTAATAAATTATTAACAAGCATTAACGAGATTAATATATACATTATTTCTTAATTAAATCTTCATTTTTTTAAAAATTATACATTTACATCTACATTTACATACGTAATTCTCTATAATTTTTAATGATTATTTATTCATCAATGTTTATTACATAAATTTATTTTTAATTCATATTAATTAATAATAATCACCTTAATAAAACAATTTACTAATAATAATTTATAATAAATTAATATGTAGTGTAGTATTGAAATTGGGTGAAGAGAGAGAAAAAGTGGTGGGGTAGGCAAAAAGTAGGAGAGAGAATAGAATTGAGAATTTATAAAAGCTCAGTGTTAAGGAGTGAAAATAATTCTCAATTGAAAAATCTCAATTGGTGATGTGGAGGAGAGAGAAATGAAGAAAGAGAAGATTGAGATTTTTTTTTGCCTCACCATTAATGATGCTTTAAGAGCATCCTTAATAGTATTCTCAAATAATTCTCAATTGAATTGAGAATTAATTGAGATTAAAATTCATTCTTAATGGGTAGAATTAAAAATCTCACAAGTTGAGATAATGGGTAGAATTAAAAATCTCACAAGTTGAGATTTTGTGAAAAATCTCACTGAACCGAGATTTTCTTGAGAAATCTCAGGTGCAATTGTGGGGCCCACCAATGCAAATCTATCGCACAAAACGCAGGACAAAAAGAAGAGTTGCTGCCGTTTAACCCAAAATGAGAAAATAATAATAATAAAGGCTGCCAGCTGGGTCTGACGCGCGTCAGTCCTGCTGGCGCCTTGTGATTGGACCGATTATTTTTTTTAACTTTGTGGAGGTAAAACTTCCACGGTTAATATTTCATAAACAAAAAATCAAAAAATTTTTATTATTAAAATTCATGATTTTTCATTCTCTATAAATAGACACCCATATTGATATATTTTGAACACCTTCAAAAAAACTCCCAAATAATTGTGATTTTCCATGCATTTCTTAAGTGATCATGTACTTTAAGTAATTTCTTAATAAATTCGTTGCTTTTATTTTGTTGTAATATTAATAAAAATATATTTAATTTATGTTAAGCTTAATTATTGATTAATATTGATACTAATTTTATAGTTTTATGATTAATAAATTATTAACAAGCATTAACGAGATTAATATATACATTATTTCTTAATTAAATCTTAATTTTTGAAAAAATTAAACATCTACATCTACATCTCCATACGTAATTCTCTATTAATTTTTAATGATTATTTATACATCAATTTTTATTACATAAATTTATTTTTAATTCATATTAATTAATAATAATCACCTTAATAATACAATTTACTAATAACAAATTATAATAAATTAATATGTAGTGTAGTATTGAAATTGAGTGAAGAGAGAGAAAATGTGGTGGGGTAGGCAAAAAGTAAGAGAGAGAATATAATTGAGAATTTTTAAAAGCGCAGTGTTAAGAAGTGGAAAAAAATTCACAATTGGAAAATCTCAATTGGTGATGTGGAGGAGAGAGAAATGAGGAAAGAGAAGATTGAGATTTTTTTTAATCTCACCATTATTGATGCTCTAATATAATTATTGCAACTGTTCGTTCCAAGTTCTAACTGAACAACTAATAATGAGTCTATCTAGATAGGCAAGGTGGAATTGTCCTGTTTGCTGTGCTCACAAGATCCGTTTACATTAAAGCTCTAAATAATATATATATATATGTATAGATAGATAAAGATTCTTAAAATGAGAAGGGTGAGAAGGGTTTTATGTGCATATTTCTTGCACTAAATGTGCATATGTTTTGAACTAGATGTGCAATTTTTTTATTATGTGCTTTTGTTTTGAACTGAATGTGCATTTTAACGTTTAAGAACATATATTTACAACTCGAAATATGAAATATACATATCAAGTTTAAAAAATATGCACATCTAGTTCAAAAAATAAGCACATCGATCCTTCTCACCCTTCTTATTTTAAGAATCTTCTCACCAGATCTCACCTCTCTCTCTCTCTCTCTCTCTCTATATATATATATATATATATATATATATACTAGTCATATATGCATGCGATGCGTGCGAAATCATGTAAAATTTTTGCATAAATATGTAAGTTTGTTTAGGATGTTTTGTATTTTTTTTTCAAAATTTAAAAATGTGAAAACAGTTATTTATGGAGATTGTTGTTCCACTTAATTAGGAATAAAAAAAGATAAATATTGATTTTTGGTGTCCCCCTGCTCTTCACTTATAGAATATATATATATATATATATTACATATATATATATAGGCCGGATCCGGTGAGAAGGACCTAAAAATGAGAAGGGTGAGAAGGATCGATGTGCATATCTTTTGAACTAGATGTGCGTAATTTTTAAACTGGATAGGCATATTTCACTTTTCGACCTGTAAGTATATAATCTTAAACGACAAGATGAACATTTAGCTCAACAAAAAATGCACATCATAAAAAAGTTGCACATCTAGTTTAAAAAATATGCACATTTAGTTCAAAAAATACGCATAAAACATCCTTCTCACCCTTCTCGTTTTAAGAATCTTTTTATTTGATCCAAACTATATTTATATATGTATATATGAATAGGATGTGGTGAAAACAGTTTAAAAGGGGTACATAGGACGCAAAAAGTGGTACGCATATTTCATTAATAACATTTTTGTAAAATACTGACAACTTTGATGTTAAAACACACGTACTCCGTTAATCGTAAAATGTACTCCTTTTTTCAAGTTTTTATGGTTTCTAGCAAAATTGAGATTTTTAGTAGAACCTAACACACTCTCTCTATATATATATTCATATTAATTCACTAAAAACCACAAATTTGGTGAAAAACTTTTATAATAGGATACAAATGAGTTGCACAGGAATACATATCACGAGTAAAAGGGGTACACATGTTTTTAACATCGAAGTTGTTTATTTACAAAAATGCCATCAATGAAATACGCGTACCCTTTTATGGCTCATATATACTCCTTTTACAATGTTTTTATGGTGAAAATAGTTTTCGGCAGATCCTATTCATATATATATATTTACATCCTCTGTTTTGAAATAGATGCAACACTTTGATTAAAACGGACTACTAGGCCAAATTTTAAAGCATGTTTAGCATATAATTAAGCGTATAAACAGCCACTAACTCCACCCACAAAACCACCACATAACCCACCGCCGCCACCACCAACACGACCTCAAACCCACACAACCACGACAGAAACCACCGAATTCCACCCCCACGCCACCTCAACCCACGAAAACAACAGAGAAACCACCGCCACTCCACCTCCATCCATGAACACCGAAATCCATCTTCTCTTCTCTTCTTCCCTTCACGATCTTCTCTTCTCTTCTTCCCTCTTCTTAATCTCCCAGGTTCAACCCCATCTTCTACTTCGATTCCCGACTTTCGATGTGGGTGGTGGCGGTGGCCGACCTTCGACAGAGAGAAGGGTGGTGGATTTTCGATCTTCGACCTTCGTCAGAGACTATTTCGATGGTGGTCGATCTCTCTGGTTAGGTTAATTAGGGTTCATCTGTGGGTGGTGGTGGTGGTTGGAGAAGTTAGTTATAGGTGTGATGGTGATGGTGATGGTGGTTCGGTATGGTGGTTGTGTTGGTATAGTGGTGAGAAAGAGGGGTGGGTGTGTAAAATTAGGAGAGAGAGAGAGGGATGTGTGAGTAAAATTAAAATAGTATCAGGTAAGTTAATTAGGATGATTAAACATGCTTTAATGTGAAAAGTAAGAGTAAAATTGACCATGCACACACTAAAACTTACTAAAGAATGAAAACAAAAGTGCTACATCTATTTTGAAACACCCTAATATAAAAAGTTTTTCATCTATTTTAAAACGGAGAAAGTATATATGAACCCTAAACAACTTTAAAAACTCTCTAAAACACCCTAAAAATGGGAGGAAAAGGACATAAGTTAGGTGGTTGACTTTTATGAAGTTAGAGGGACCATTGCTAAAAAATCATAGCGAATCATCTCATAAGCATCTAAATACATAAAACTCAATAATGAATGATTAAAATTAGTACTTAGATGACAAGGGCAAGCAACTTAAATTGGGAAATTTCCCTAAATAAACTAATGATGGAAGAAAGGGGAATTTGAAAAGAGAATCTTGGAAGGAGGCTCCTTTGATGGGACAGAAGAGAAAGGTAAGCAAGACTAGGGAGGGGGCGCGGCTTCTTCCTCTCATGTGATGTTGGCATGGCATGTTGTTTGAAACAAGTGCCTGCTGCACCACATTGCCCCCCTTCTTTTGGTCTTTGTCCCCACTTCTTTCTTTGGACCCCCCCCCAACTCTCGCGCTCTTCTTATATACTCATCAATTACACTATACAAATTTAACTACCACGGCCTATTTTGTGTCACATGTTCAACACTCTTAGGAGGCCAATGCCAAGGCAATGGCGCCACAGGCCCGTAGCCAGCCAGCACCACCAGCATTTCCGCCACCGTAGAAAGCTATCAAATATACTTAGCTAGGTTCACGATTATATTTCTTCTTTCAAACTTGAAATACCATATAATGAAGCTAGATTATATTGTGACTATGAAAGAACTCAAAATTGAAATTTGGAAAGTCGTCCACATAAGTAATAAGATCAAGTGAACTTATTGATATTTGATAGACGCTTAGAAATAGTGGCACAAGGCGAGTTGGCGACTGGTTTGACATGTATTTAGACTCATGTAGTGTTGTATGATAATTATTAATATTTAGGTTTAGGCGATGCTGCTCGTTTTTGTGCGATACAATTTAGTTATTTTTTTTGACACCAGCTAAATATTACACTAAATCAATTGAACGAAAATAAATTACGTCTACAGAGGTTAGCAATTTTATGGGCTTGTTTGACGTCCATTCGGTTGACCTTTACTATCGTACACCAATTGAGACTTTTTGCTAATTTTCTGATTTCCTGTACTGTCCACACAATATCCAGTTTTATCGGAGCCTGTTGTTGAAGTAAGGTGACTAGTTCTGAAGAGTCTGTCTGGATTTGTAGGTCAGCGACCTGTTGACTCAAACCCCATTTTAATACCATTTAGGCAAGCTAGTGCCTCCGAGTGGAGAGCTGAAGACGCGGCCCCATAGGAACCTCCCCCTTTTATTGCCTCTTGGTTTTCATGGGAGTTGTTGTAGGAGCGTGCTTGCTTCACTACCCATGCCATCCTGGCTGCTTTAGTCGTCTTATCCCAAGAGCCATCTGTTTCAATAATTGTAGTCGGCGAGCCACGCAACGATCGTCCTATATTTGCCAGATAGAACCTCGGGGGGGGGGGTGATCTGGATTAGTCCTAGAGTTTGTTTGTACATGGGTTGAAGGCACTGCTGTTATTGTGAAGGCACGCGTTTCAATTTAGTTATTAAAGATATCTAATGGCATTTATTGTGAAGAGCTGTTAATAGATAGAAAAGGTAACGTAGTTAATTCATAATATGTATTTAAAGTTTTAGCTTAGGGCCGGTTTGTTATCATATTTTATTTTCGGTTTTTTGTTTAAATAAACCAAAATATAGAAATCAGAAAAAGTGTTTTTCAGCTTTTTTTCTTTAGTTATCAATATAAACTGAATTACTATATATATGTGTGGCAAATTTTAGGTATTTTTTACAATTTATATCATATGATTCTACAACCATAAAAGCCAAAAACAGGTAAGTATATCAGTGATACCAAACAGGCTCTTAAGCCTTAGTTTTATTCATAAAATCATATATCAGCATTAGTTTTGATGAAAGAACCAATAATAGTGTGGTGGAATAATGATTAATCTCTTTATTCTATACTCAACGTTGAGAGTTCGATTATTGACACTAATAGTATTTTATACTTTTAATATATGAGAATAACGTGAATATCTGTAACAATGTTTATACTTTTAATTTATAGATAGATATATACTTCCTCTAATTCTTAATAGTTGGAACATTCCTTGATTACACGCTATCCAAATGCTTTGAATCTTAATATATCTAATTATCAATAAGTTAACTATAAAAAGTTTATACCATGAAAGTATGCATTAAGAGAATCAAATAAGATTCTACTTCACTATATATTTTCTTATACATTTATGAGAAAATATGGGTCAGAATAAGATTGGTAGATGAATAGTGGTTACTATGCTACTTTTACAAGTATTAAGAAACGGATGAAGTATATAGATTCTCATATTAATGTTTATAATACTCACTCTATACCAAAAATCATTATACATTTGATCGGACACGTAGTTTTAGACGATAAGTTGTTGTTTGTTACCAATTGTACTCTATTAAAATGGTGAATGTGATAAGAGTTAATGGGTGTATTATTTTATTTATAAGAGAGATAAAGCGGGTCCTAAAATGTTTGGGTGAGTTGGATTTTTGTATTAAATAATGAGTGGTAAGGTAGGTAGGGGTAGTTGTGTTAATTAAAATAATATAGTGATGAGAACTGTTAGTAAAGGTAGATATAATCAAATTTTAGTGGATCATGTCCAAAAATGGAAGTGTAGAACTTTTTGGGACGGAGAAAAAAGGAAAGTATATAGAGATTTCTGGGACGTACGGAGTAATATATTAATATCTTTGTGCTTCTCATTGTCAGGTTAACCAAAGTCTTACCTCGACTAAATATGAAATGACTTTATTACCCTTGATAACATTAGGTGTTCGCTCATAAAACTCATTACTATTATCAAGACCCGTAATATTTCTTATTATAAATATACCCTTGCTCAATTCAACTATTGCGGTTTTGTCATCAAAGGACCTTATATATACGTGATTTTCCACACAAATTCAAGGACCTTTTTAAGACTATTTTGAACCATTTTGCTATTCTTTATCTTTCAAGAAAGTATTTCTGATTTGAGCGCCAGAGGAGGTTCCCGAAACCACCTCCAAAGTAGTTTCCTTTAGGCTTCCTTTGGTTGGACGATTTCATTGAAATTTTTCCAAAGGAAAGATCAATTTTAGATTTTTTTTGTTTGATTTTTTACATGAAAAATAAAAGGAAAAGGAATAATGAAAAAGAAATGAGAGAATATGGGATAGTGGAAAGAGAAAGATAGTAAGCAATAGGGCGGAAGTATATTTTCTCTCCATTTACGGAGGAAAATGTTTTCCACTATAGGGAAAACTAATTATTAGAAAACCTTTGTTCACCCTTACAAACCATACAACGAAAAATGGGAAAATTAGATTATCGGAAAATCATTTTCATGTGAAACTCACGTAGCCTTACTCTTTTGCAGGCTGCCGGACTTATGTAGGAAGATAACCTCAAACCTCCTACCACTGACAAACGACAAAGACACATCCCATATATTTCCATGGGAACACTAAATCTACTTGTTTCTGTCCAAGACAGCAACAGTGTATGTGGTGGTGGGTACTTGGTGGAACGTGGCTCCCAAACGTCCTTTGTGGTGGTGGTTACCTGCAAAACAAGGAGAAACCTCGGGGGTGGTTCCGAGGACGCCTCTCCGATGCCTAAGTCAGTCCAAGTTGAGCACAAGATCTCTAGTAGAGAGAAAATGAGTATCAAGTGGAAGTATTTTGTGAGTGTTTGATTGAACGTACCTTACCCATGCATGGGCATGGGTATTTATATGAGACATGGACTTGCAACTGACCTAGTAAAGTGAGTGGGCCTCTTTGGAAGTGGGCCAAGGTGGAACAAGGCCTTCATTAAACTCCAGCCTAGAGGTTATGTCCGGAGCGGTTTGCCTGAGGAGGTCTGCTCTGCTCCAGGCGCTCTGACGTGGAGTGGTGGGACCAGTGGTCTGCTGCCAGCTGGAGGTCTGCTGGGCAGACCCCATACAATTTGCCCCCCGGACCCAGTATTTGCAAATTGCAATATGCTGGGTACGTTTGTTTTTGATCTGGCGTTCTGCTTTTCGCAGACTGGTACGTGACTATCTGGGAGGTGCTCTTCACAAACTCCAGAATGCTTCCATTTTTCCCGCCCATTTGGTTGGGGTATTGAGCAAGGGTCATTAATTCATTTTGAATTGAATTGAATTGATGTGACTCTTTGGGTTCCCAAGGAATGTAATGATGACAAGTTGGTGCTGAGTGGACGAATTATGCCTATTTAAAGGCTGAATCGACCTTTTGTGAAACTTTTCAGTTTCTTCTCCTTCGAACTCTTTGCTTTCAAACTTTCCTGTTGTTCTTCAAGAATTTCTTTTCGCCCTAGCTATTTTCAAGTGATTTCTCTCGATTTTCCTGGGATTTGTCTGCGTTTGGAGCCCAATTTGGAGTGTTGATACTGTTGCGTTTGTGGCTTTCGTCTTTTCTTTTCTCGGCGTCTTCCGTTCTCCATCTAGGTAAACTCTTTTTCCCAGATCTACTTTTGATTTTTTCCTTCTTGGATGGTTTGGATATGATCCTCTCTGTGTTTATGGATTTCTCTCCCTTTTTTCTTCTGTGCGCACTTATTTGCCTGTGTTCTTGAGGTTAGGGTTTCTTTCCTTTGGTCTTCAGATGCGATTGTTTATTTCTTTGTTTCATAGATCTGTTTGGTGTTGTTTCATTTCCGTTCTGCCGCTCTGGATGATAGGCTCTAATCTGCTTCTTCAGCGGGGCTCTGCTCTAGTTGGTAGGCTCTACTCTACTTCTTCAGCTGAGCTCTGCTCTACTGTTGTTTGTGGGATTTTTAGGGTTTGCTTTATTTACCCTGTTATCCTCTTTATTTACTGGGTTGTAGGCATGTGATGTGCCTTCATTGTTTTGTTTGCGTCATTTGCAAGAAAATATCCTATTTCTTGGCTATCTCTGATCTTCACATACCATACATATCCTTGCCCCCCAGTCTGGTAGCTCAGTCTGTAGGTCTGAGGTGCCAGACTACTTTTGCATGTATCTTTTTGTAAGAAAAGCAAGAAAATATCCTATTTCTTGGCTATCTCTGATCTTCACATACCATACATATCCTTGCCCCCCAGTCTGGTAGCTCAGTCTGTAGGTCTGAGGTGCCAGACTACTTTTGCATGTATCTTTTTGTAAGAAAAGCAAGAAAATATCCTATTTCTTGGCTATCTCTGATCTTCACATACCATACATATCCTTGCCCCCCAGTCTGGTAGCTCAGTCTGTAGGTCTGAGGTGCCAGACTGTCTTATATTGTGACTTCAAGTCTGATGTATTGTCTTCTGCTTCTTGTGTTGTGTAGAATGTCTACTTCTCAATCTGCTGCCTCCCGTGGGAAGGGTGTGGTATCTACCTCTTCATCTGAGCCGGATGAGCCTTATCCGATGGACACTCAGTCTCCGTTTCTGAAGTTGGATCTGCCTCGGTGTAAGGACGAGGTGGTTCCAGAGGAATGAGAGGTCTTTGACCCCTGGAACGACTTACGCAAGGAGGTGTTGGGTTCTGAAGCCAAACGGTTCCCTCCCAACTATAAATTTAAGCCTACTCTGGCCACAGTCAAATGGGACTACAGTGACAATGAGATGCGGCTTACTGCCCTTTATGAAAGCAAGGGCAAGCCTTACTTGGCGAAGAAATCTGCAGATGCGTTCAAACGGGCGCATGCTGCGTATTACCTTGAGATTGCTGCGGAGATCAAGCCGCTTCGCGGATCTTGGGTAGTACTTCCCAAGGAGGGTAAGAGCATGGCAGATGTACCAGAGGGGTACACTGCTGTTTATCTTAAGCAGTTGGAGTTTGGGCTTAGATTTCCAATCCACTGGTTTTTGGAGTGGGTTCTCTGCGAGTACAATATGGCGCTCTGCCAAGTCAATCCCCAGTCTCTGAAGAAGGTTCTGGGGTTCATTTGGGTCTGTGAAGCTCTGGGCTTCCCCCTAACCATGAAACTTTTCAGGTGTCTGTTCTACTTTAAGAGGCAGGGGGGAGTATGGCTACTTCACAGGTTCGGTGCGAACCAACCATCTAACGGTCTATCCCGTTGATCTCACTCTGAAGGATTGGCGGGATAGTTTCGTCTTCGTTAGGGTACCAACAGACGAGGGGCACCCTTATCAATTTAAGGCTCCTCTGCGTCCTGTGGCGCCTGACTTTCAGAAGCAGCTGGACCCTCATGTGCTGAACTGGGACGAGAGGGTAGCCTACTTCTACTTCAGGTCCAAATCCAAACCTACTGCCGAGAAGCAGTTTCTTCCCAAGTACTGGCTGCCGCATCACTATGTGATGTGTCAGAATGCCTTCCTGAGGATAGGCCATCTGTCCCCCGACTATACTACTGGTAAGCGTTCTGCCAGCCCTTAGCTCCAAATAACCATTTTCCTTTCTGCTGTGCTCCATGGCATTCATTGTTTGTGCTGTTCTGCAGCTCCGTGCAGAAAGTTTGTTCGTGATGTGATTAAGGGTGGGTCTTGAGCTCGTGAACACGCTCTGCCCCTTTCCATTATTCTCTGTCTGTTGTCTGACTTGCTGTAGCTAATGAATATTCTGATATTTGCAGAGACTCTGGGGTCTGCCATCCCTTGGGAGCTGGGTCTGAGCCAGTCCTCGGTGTGCCGGAGGTATCGTCCGGTACCTGACCCAGGGACCTATACCGTCCCTGATTTCATTAGGGAGATTAACACTACTCCCTTGGACCATCTTTCCCTCCGGACCAAGCGCCCGGAGCTTGTAGATAGGTTTACTGGGATGTCCCGGCCGCAAGGGGGCCCCTCTGCCACTGTCACCGAGATTGAGTCTGGTGACGAGGAGGAGGCGACGATTGTTCCTCTACAGACCCGACGTTCCCGGCGTGCTGTGCATCTGCCGGAAGACGACGATGATGATTGTAATGCAGAGGGAGCCAGCACTCTAGTAGGGACCGTTCTAGTTGTTGAACCCCTGCAACAGCTTCCTCCTGTGCAACCAGGTACTATTTATGATGATCAATCTGCTCTTTCTGCTTGTGTACATTCTGTTGTAGACTTCTCATCTTCTTTGCTTACTTTCAGAACCACTTGTGGTGGAGGATGCGCCTATGGGAGAGCCTGACCAAGCGACGACAGCGTTTGACAAGACGGAGGCAGAGAAAGAACCCACTCCAGTGGATGGTTCTGCCCAGTCTGATGAAGCTGGTCGGGAGTCTCACCAAGCGATGACAGAATTTGACAGCACGGAGGCAGAGGCTGCTAAGTCTGATGAAGCGGGTCGGGAGTCTCACCAAGCGATGACAGAATTTGACAGGACTGAGGCAGAGGCTGCTAAGACTGTCACAGTTCAGTCTGCAGAGGGCCAGAGTGAGGGCCAGAGTGAGGGCCAGGTTGCATCAGGTAGATGTCTTCTTCAGACCCAGACTGCTCTTTCTTACAGATGACCCTTTTTCCTGAAAGCTCTTGATTTTCCTGTTTCTATTTTGATGTGATAGGTCCCGCCGGGCAGGCCGTCTCTACGCCTGTTCAGACTAACCAGGAGGTGTTGGAGCCTCTCCAGCATGATAGGGTGGAGCAACAGAGCTCGGCTTTCGTCCCAGTGGTGGAGACTGTCGTGTCTCCCCCTACTCAGAGGTCCACTCCGTCTGCCCAGAGGCCTACTCCTCCTGGTAGGAAGGCTGCTCCTCCTCCTCCCAGAGGCTTCAAGCAGGTCCTTACCCCTACTCCTGAGCAGCTGGCGCGTGTGGTTAGTGCTTTCTTTTCTTCTCTTTTGTCTTACAATTTTCAATTCGTTCTGTGCCCTATTTTGCTGACGACATTGTTACCTTTTGTCTTCTTCAGCAGCAATTGAGGGTTATGAAGGTGCAGTCTGCTGTGGCTCTTCAGACCTCTGCTCCAACTGCGGGCCAGCTTAAGTCCCCAGCAGAGGGTGCTCAGAAGACTATAGCGGAGCCTGAGGTCTCTTCACATTCCCAGAAGAGACCAGCAGAGAGGCAGAGCGAGGAAGGAGCTCCCCCTCAGAAGAAGACTCGTCTCCCTGCTGACTCCCCTCGGATCATTCTTGTTGAGGACGACGTCGTCACCAAAGGTGTGTACCCCTTACCTGGTCTCAGTTCCAGCCTTTTCCCTTCTGTGGAACTTACTGGTCTTTCCTTTGGCTAAGGTTCTCTGCAGAGGGAATCGGCGGATGACCAGCATGAAACTCAGGGGCAGGAGCAGATGTCCGTGGCCTTCCCTGACCCCAGTGAGTGGTTGAAGCTTCTGGCAAGTCGCTTCTCACCGGACTACGCTGTTTAGGATGTCTCTTGGGTGAGTTGTCTGTCCTTTTTATAGTCATCTGCTTCTGACATTTTGAGTTTCTTCTGATCTGCTTTTTCATTGATTACAGGCTGCGTGGGCCGGCGCCTTCATTGGGGAGTTCTGCCATGCTGTAGAGCTGGGTAGACATGAGGCAGATCTCCCTGAACTGCAGCAGCTTAAGGCTCAGGTAGCACAGCAGAGTCAAGAATATGCCAAGCTGAAGGCTCAGAAGTCTCTGATTGTGTCTACCTTCCGCGAAACTGAGGAGGAGAGGGATGCTCTGATTGTGGAGCGCGACACCCTGCGGACCGCCAACCAACGCATGGAGGGTCAGGCGGTGCAGGCAGAGGCTATCGCGGCTGAGCACTCAAGGCTCTCTTCCCAGCTTAGTGAGGCGTTGTCTCGCGCTTCAGTGACGGAGACTAAGTTGAATACCTCCGAGGCCAGGCTGCAGGCAGCGTTGAAGGAGCAGGAGCAGCTCAAGGGTCAGCTTTCTGTTGTACAGGCTGAACATGAAGGCTGCTCTGCTAAATTGGCTCTGCGAGCCAAGGAGGCTGAGGAGGCTCTAAAACAGACGGAGGAGGAGCTAGGGGCAGAGTTCTCCAAGCTGCTTTCTGAGAGGGAGGCTCAGCAGGCTAAGGAGGCTGAGGAAGCTCTGAAGCAGAAGGAGGCTCAGATGCTTGCTGAGGAGACAGCCCGGGCTGCGCAGATGGAGGAGGCGTTCGGGAACAAGTACTGGGAGGATTGCAAAGTTGCGGTCCGTTGGGTCCTCTGGCATCTGCAGCCCTCTTTCAACTGGGATGCTTTTGAGGATGCCTACGCCAGTCAGGTGCATATGCGACCTCCTGCTACCCAAGAGCTCAGAGACTTGGAGCTGCTTTACTCTCTGCCTCCAGAGGGAGAGTCTTCAGAGCAGCAAGCTGATGGGAGCTCCGCGAAGGATGGCAGCTCTGTTCCTAAGCAATAGGAACTCGGGCGGCTATCTCACGCTTCGCCTCAGTCTTCTTGTGACTCCTGTCTGAGCTGCTGAGGTAGATGAGCTGGGAGCCTGTGCTGAACTGATTGCAGTCCTCCGTTTTTGCCCTCCGATAATATCCTAATTGACTTATCTTGTAATATTTGTAATTAAATAGTCAAACATTTCCTTTTCATCTGTATTTGCTCCCTTCTTTTGGTTAGGTAGCCGCCATTATTGTAGTATTCTGTAGCATTCTGATCTTGCTTATAGCTAGATCTTTCATGTAAGATATTATTTTTCAGGAATGCAAGTTGTATTCTTTTGTTGACTTTTGTCTTTTCTATTTTGTGCATGCCAAGTTTTGTCATTTTTGCTAAGTGCTTGTGCTCTGCTCCTTTTTTGCCTGGCACGTCTTGTATTCTGCTCTGATGCTTTTTCTGCTGTGCTATCATATAACATATCTGAGTGTTTTCGTTAACTTGGCTTGGTGGCCGGTGAGATTTGCTCAGAGCTGCGACTTTAGGGGCCCTTTACTCTTCTGCTCTGCCTTATGCGTGACAAAAGTTCAACAATAGCAGAGCAAAGGAGGTATTTTGACGCCCTAAGTCATGATGATTCTGGGAGTTTTGGGGTTCGCCCTTTAACTCCTTCTGCCATCTTTTTCGTGTCGGGGTACGTTTGGTTCTTAGGAACTCTGGCGTCCCCATTAACCTTAGGTGTCTATGACTTATCCTTGCTGCTTTTTGGGCCTTCGGCCCCGCAGGAGAGATGGCCACGGGCCGGGTTGTGCCGGTTCAGTGCTGGGTTATATACGGGCCGGTTCACAAAATTTTAACCCGACCCAGCCCTAAAACCACCCCGGGCCGGTTCAGGGCTGGGTTAGGGTTATGTTTTTCGAACCCGAACCGATTCGGGGGCAGTTCAGGAACGGTTCAGTGCCGATTCTGGGCCGGTTCAGTGCCAGGGTCCGGGTCGATTCACGGCTAGATTTAGTGTCGGTTTAGGGCTGGTTCATTGCCAGTTTAGTGTTATTTCATTTTTTAAAACACAACTTTTTTTAGCACATTCATATTGGAAATGCACCTTAAGTAAAAATCATGTTTTTATCATTTAAAAAGGATAATTCTTATAAATAATAACTCCTAGAGTGAATCAAATACTACTTTCATATAGAAATTTCACCAATCGCAACTCCCAATAACAAATACTCATTAATCATAATCATAATCATAATCGTATATTATAGTTTATTAATCATAATCATAAATATAGTTTATAGTTTATTAATCATAATTATAATTTAAAGTTTATTTATATAACCATAGTTCAATTTCATAGATCATAAATCATAATCATATTATAATTCGTATATCAAAATCTTAATCATAATTTATACTTCACCAGTCCACTAGTCATTCATAAGAATAAACATAATTTTTATGATTTTAATTAGGGTATAGGGTTTAGGGTAAATGGTATAAGGTTACAGTTTAAGATTTAAATTTATCGTATAGGGTTTTAGTGACGGTTTAGAGGCGGTTCAAGGAAAAATTTAAGAATGGGCTGGTTCAAGGACCGGTTCAAAAGCGGGCTGGTTTACGGGCTGGGTCAGGGTCAAGGTCGGTTCAGGGCTAGGATCGGTTTAGGATCAGTTCTGAAATTTGAAAATATGAACCTGAACCGAACCAGTTCCTTGACCGTACCGGGCCGGTTCAGGGTTGATTTTTTTCGGTTTAGGGCCGGACCGATTTTTCGCCGGATCGGTTCAGGGTTGGGTTAGGGCCAACCCGCCCAATGGCCACCTCTACCCGCAGGTTTAGAGGTAGAGGTCTATGACATCGCTAAGTCGAGCCGGCATCCGATCACTCTGCGGGCCTCATGGGCTCTGGACAAAGTTAACCTTTCGGCTGGCTCCTTTCTTCATTATATAGTTTACTTTTGTGTCTGAAGAGCCTCTTCAGCCTTCAGTCTGACTCAGACCCTGTTTTCTTTTGCCAGACTTTGGTACTTTTTTTTAACCTGCTAAGGGTCTGTCTGATTTTGACATTTCGTTTTTCATAAAGAATAGATAAGGGGATAGGGGTTTAATGCGAAATGGAGAGTGTATAGTTTGCGAAGGATAAAGGGTTGCTCAAAGGCCTTTCATTCATGGGAGTTTTTTGATACAATCTGGGTTACACGAAGTATTTTTTCAGTATTCGGGCGTTCCAGTTGCTTTTCAGTTCGCTTCCATCCATTATTTTCAGTCTGTAGGTTCCAGGGTATAGCTATTCACTAACCTGGTAGGGTCCCTCCCACTTAGCCGACAGCTTTCCGTGTATTTTATCTTTCTGCACAGCTGCTGCATTTCTGAGCACCAGATCCCCTACCTCAAGAGGCCTAGCCCTCACTTTCCGGTTATAGTATCTGATGACTCTAGCTTTGTAGGCTTCCATTTTGAGCCTATCTTCGTTTCTGCATTCATCCAGCAAATCTAGATTTGTTCTCAGAGCTTCGTCGTTCAGACCTGGCTCAAATAGGCTGATCCTCAGACTCTCGGACCTGATCTCAACAGGCATGACAGCCTCAGAGCCATATACCAGGTGGAAGGGGGTCTGCCCAGTTGACTCTTTGACTGTGGTTCTGATTGACCACAGAGTGTTAGGCAGCTCCTCTAGCCACTTGCTTTTCTGTTCCTTCAGCTTCTTTTGCAGACCATTCAGGATCTGCTTGTTAGCGGCTTCGACCTGACCATTGCACTGAGGGTTGTAGACTGAAGATAGGGCATATTTGATCCCAAACTGCTCCAACCACCCTGATAGGGGCATGTTGTCAAACTGTCTCCCGTGGTCGAAGACGAAAGCCTTCAGAATCCCGTATCTGGTGATGATGCTCTGCCATAAGAACTTTCTGACGGCTGCTTCTGTGATGGTGGATAGGGCTTCTGCCTCTACCCACTTAGTGAAGTAGTCTACCCCCACAATTAACCATCTCTTCTGATATTGGGCCGTTGTGAAGGGTCCCAGAATGTCTAGCCCCCACTAGGCGAATGAGATAAGGTTGTAGATCGGCATGAGGTCGTTTGCTGGCAGCTTGATGTTTGACGCGAACTTCTGGCAGCTGTCGCACTTTTTCACCAGAGTCTCAGAGTCAGCTTTCATTGTGGGCCAATAATAACCGGCTCTGAGAGCCTTATGGGCCAGAGCTCTTGGTCCGATATGGTGTCCGCAGAGTCCCTCATGGATCTCTCTCAATATGTAGTCTGCATCTCTCTGCCCTACGCATTTGAGTAGGGGCAGAGAGAAAAACTTCCTGTACAGCTCGTCCCCGATCAGGCAGTATCTGCATGCTGTCAGCTTGAGCTTTCTTGCTTTCATCTTCCCCTCTGGTAATTTACCAGTCTGTTTATACTCAGCGATCTCCCTGATCCACTCTGGCATATCCTCCAGCTCCAAAACTCGCTCTGCATCCTCGCATATTGCACTGGTGGGTCTGACTTCCACCAGAACAGACTTGTTCAGCTCCTGCAAACTGCTGCTTCCCAATTTGGACAGAGCATCTGCTTGTGCGTTCTGTGCTCTAGGCACTTGTTCAATTCTAAAAGTTTTAAAATTTGAAATCAGAGACCTCATCCTGGCTAGGTAGCTCTGCATCGTCGGCTCCTTGGGCTCATACTCCCCCTTGACTTGGTTGGTTACCAACTGAGAGTCAATTTTGAGGTGGACGTGCTTGGCTTCCAGGGTCTGGCAGAGCTGTAGTCCAGCGATGGCCGCTTCGTACTCTGATTCATTATTGGTTGCTGAAAACATGAACTTCAAGGCGTATTCAATGATTTTCCCTTCCCGGGTTATGATGACCACGCCTGCCCCAGAGCCGTTGATGGTTGCAGACCCATTTGTAAAGACTTCCCAGGCTCTGGGCTCTCCTACTGCTTCCTGATAGGCACACTCTGCTAGGAAATCAGCCACAGCTTGTGCTTTTATGGCGGTTCGTGGGGCGAATTTGATGCCGAACCCTGTCAGCTCCAGGGCCCAGTTCATGATTCTCCCCGATTTGTCTACCTTCTCCATTGTCTTTTCCAGAGGCATATTTGTCAGCACAGTGACGGGATGTGCGTCGAAATATGGCCTCAGCTTTCTGGTGGCCAGCACTACTGCGTAGGCTGCCTTTTCTATCATTGGGTAGCGTGTTTCTACACCCGTGAGGGTGTGGCTCACAAAGTACACCGGCTGCTGCTTCTTGTTCTCTTCCTTCAGCAGGACTGCACTCACAGTTGCAGCAGTAACGGCAATGTACAGGAAGAGAGCTTCCCCTGTCCTGGGTCTGGCCAGTGTTGGCAGACCAGAGAGGTGTGACTTCAACTTCTGGAATGCCTCCCTCTGCTCTGCTTCCCACTTGAACTCTTTGTTCCCCTTCAATATCTTGAAGAACGGGAGAGCTTTCTCCGCAGAATGAGCTATGAATCTGGACAGGGCTGTCATTCTGCCTGTCAGCCTCTGAATGTCTCTGATGCTTTTACGCTCTGGCAGATCCATAGCTGCCTTCACTTCGTCGGGATTCGCGTCGATCCCCCTTTCACTGACCAGATAGCCCAGAAATTTCCCTGACCGTACTCCGAACACGCATTTTTTAGGATTCAGTTTCATGCTGTGTTTGCGGAGGTTGGCGAAGGTCTCCTTGAGGTCTGCTATATGGTCAGTCTCAGTTTTGCTCTTGGTGATGATGTCATCCACGTACACCTCCAGATTCCTTCCCCTCTGACCTGCAAAGACCTGATCCATCAGCCTTTGATAGGTGGCGCCTGCATTCTTCAACCCGAAGGGCATCATGACATAGCAAAATACCCCGATAGGGGTGATGAATGCCGTATTCTCTTTGTCTGCAGGATCCATGAAGAGCTGATGGTATCCGCTGAACGCGTCCATGAAGCTGAGCAGAGCATGACCACTGGTAGAGTCTACTAGCTAGTCGATTCTTGGCAAGGGATAGCAGTCCTTGGGGCAGGCCTTATTGAGGTCTGTGAAGTCAACACACATCCTCCAGCTCTCGTTCGCCTTCTTAACCATCACCACATTGGCCAGCCATCCTGGATACTTGCAGGGCTCTATGAACCCTGCCTCAAGCAGCTTCTGAACTTCTTCCTCGATGGCTTTATTTTTCTCCGCAGAGTAGTTCCTCCTCTTCTGCTTCACAGGTCTGTATCCTGCAGTAGTGTTTAACTTGTGGCTGATGGTGGCGGGGTCCACCCCAGGCATCTCAGCTGCTGAGAAGGCAAACACATCTGCATTCTCCTTCAGCAGACTGATTAGGTTGACTCTGGTTTCAGGATCCAGGTCTTTACCTATTCTGACTGCCCTGCCTTCTTCCGGTCCCAAGAGTACCTCTTCGGTCTCTTCCCCCGGTTCAGGCTTATTTGCTTCCTGTTCTGCTTCTGGCCGAGCATCGGCCTCACTGATAGCAGCACACTCTTCCTTTCTTTCCTTGGCCTCTTCGGCCTTTCCTTCCTTTCTTTCCTTCCTGGCTTCTTCAGCCTGGTCCTTCTTGGCTTCTTCAGCCTCTTTCTTCTTTCCTTCTTTCTTTTCCTTTCTCCTCTTTCTCCTGGACCCAGAGTGGTCAGGAGGAGGAGGTCTTTTATCCTTCTTCAGAGCGGTCAGATTGCATGTCCTAGCTGCTCTCTGGTCTCCCTTCAGTCTGCCCACCTCTCCAGTGCTGCTTAAGAAAAGCATGGTCTGATGATGGGTTGACGGGATTTCCTGTACTGCTTCGATGAATTTCCTTCCCATCAGAGCGTTGTACGGTGACGGGAGGTCTACTACCAGAAACTCTTGTACTACCGTTCTCTTCACTCCGTTCTGCCCCTCTGTGGTCACTGTCAGATGTATTTTCCCCTCTGGGATGATGGAGTTCCCTGTGAATCCGACGATTGGAGTTCCTCCTTGTTTCAGCATTGAACGATCCAACTCCATTTTGTCGAAGGTGTCCTTATAAAGGATATTCACGGCGCTCCCGCCATCTAACAGTATTCTTTGCACATCTACTCTGCTAATCTCCAGAGTGACCACTAGAGGGTCAGAGTGCGGGAAACTGATGTCTTTGCAGTCTTCTGCCGTAAAGGTCATGTTTGGCAGGTCTGGGCTCAGCTCTGCCTGGTTGATGGAGTAGAGGTTGGGGTGGGTGAGCTGCCTCAGATGAGCCCTCTCCCCCCCATCGAACTAGGACTGCCAAATATGACGTATATCGTCTTCTTTTTTCCTTCCTTGAGCTCTGCCCGCTTGTCCTGCAATTTCTGCCCTTCGCTCTGTTGCTCCTTCTCCTTAATCCCCTGATTCCAGGCTAGGTACTCTTTGAAATAGCCTCGTCTGATCAGGCTTTCCAGATCATTTTTCAGGCTCATGCAGTCTTCTGTACTGTGGCCTTGCGCCTCATGGAACGCGCAGAACTCTGCCATGTTGGGGCCCAGGCTTCTCTTCTTGGTGGGTGGTGGTCTGTGCCACCTACTGTCATCTCTGTTGGTTAGAAAGATCTCAGCCCTTGGCACGCTGAGGTTGCTATAGTTGTTATATTTCTCTTGGGCCTTCAGCCGGTCCACTTTCCTCTCTACTTCTTTTTGCTTTTCTCTCCCTCTGCTCTAATGGGGCCTGGGGCCTCCGAAATTAAGTCTGCCTCCCATGAACTGGTGCTCATTCTGCCTGGTATCCTGTCTGGCAGGTCTGCCTGTTTCTGCTCCGTGTGTCGATGCTTTGTTGAAGTCCTCGACAGCTATGTATTTTTCTGCCAGGGCCAGGGCCTCGCTGAGCTCCTTCATGGTGACCCATTAAAGATCATCTCTGAATTTACTGGTGTGGGGTAGGGCGTTCCTCAGAGCGTGCAGAGCGAGCTTCTGCTCCAGCCCTGGGATGTGCACCAGCTCTTTGTTGAACCTCCCTATGAAATCCCGTAAGCTATCATTCTGAGTCTGCTTCAGCAACAACAGCTCATGTGTTGATTTGTTCCTCCTACTTCCGCTAACGAAATGCTCTTTGAATCTCTTCTTCAGTTCATCAAAGTTAGCAATCGTTCCCTAGGGGATAGTCCTGAACCAGGTCTGAGCTATCCCTGACAGAGTGGCAGGGAAGTGTCTGCACCATGTGGCCTCATTGTAGTTTCCTAGCTCCATGTGGGTCTCAAAGGCTGCCACATGCTCCTTTGGGTCTCCCTCCCCTTCAAACTTGAGATTGGGTGGGAGCTTCGCTTTCGACACTCTGGCCGCAATGATTTCGGGTGTGAAAGGAGATTTGGAAGGAGACCTAATCTCCTCTGCTGGTGATACCACAAATGGTCTGGAGTTGACTCTGTAGGTTATGAGTCCTCTGAGATCTGTGGGGGCTCCATTATCGCCAGAGCCCTCCTCTGGTATTGTTCCCAATCTCAGGCTGACATGCCTTCTGACCATTCCGCCACCAAGCGCAGACAGGGCCTCTTCAGCTCCTGAGGTGTGCCTGGTTCTGGGCCGCGGCTGGATATTCTGGGCCACGCCCCCTGGATTTCCTCTATGGACAGATCTCCTGCTTGAGCTTGCCGTATGCCCTGTGGGTGTCAGTTCCTCAAACATGCTGGGATGATCCTCCTGCATCATCTCAGTATCCCATTCTGCTTCCTGCCAACCCCTCTTGATGTACCCAGGTCCAGAGCGGCTAGATAGGCCATACTCTGACGTCGGGGTGGGTGTGATGTTTGTCATGTTGTACCCGCATAGGGGGTCTGCTGTGGCTGTCTCCTCTTCAGATGACAGCTGCAGGTGCCTTCGAACTGAACCATGTGTTCTAGTTCTCCTTCTCTTTCGAGCAGGTTGGCTTCCAACCGTTTGCATAAACCGTTGGGCAGACTGCAGCACTTGAAAGGCTGCTTGGAGTTGCTTCGGTGTGGGCATGACCACTAAGCTGCTTGGCTGTGGGGTCTGCCTGGTTTCGTGGCGGGGGGTGATAGTGTTATCCCTCCTGCCTGATCTGGTGGTAGCAGCACTACCCCTTCTAGTTGATCTCGTGTTTGTTTCTCTCAGTGGAGAGTTGCTTTCTCCTCCTGAACTGTCGGAACCGAGCGTTTCTGAGGTTGGAACTACCATTGCGAAGTTGTAGATTGGGCTTTTCTACTCTTCACCTCCTTCTAGCGCCAAATTGTTTCTGTCCAAGACAGCAACAATGTATGTGGTGGTGGGTACTTGGTGGAACGTGGCTCCCAAACGTCCTTCGTGGTGGTGGTTACCTGCAAAACAAGGAGAAACCTCGGGGGTGGTTCCGAGGATCACCTCTCCGATGCCTAAGTCAGTCCAAGTTGAGCACAAGATCTCTAGTAGAGAGAAAACGAGTATCAAGTGGAAGTATTTTGTGAGTGTTTGATTGAACGTACCTTACCCATGCATGGGCATGTGTATTTATATGAGACATGGACTTGCACCTGACCTAGTAAAGTGAGTGGGCCTCTTTGGAAGTGGGCCAAGGTGGAACAAGGCCTTCATTAAACTCCAGCCTAGAGGTTATGTCCGGAGCGGTCTGCCTGAGGAGGTCTGCTCTGCTCCAGGCGCTCTGACGTGGAGTGGTGGGACCAGTGGTCTGCTGCCAGGTGGAGGTCTGCTGGGCAGACCCCATACACTACTAAAATTTTAGATTTGGACTAAACCGACCAAACACCAAACAAAAGGCCCACTTGGAAAAAGTGAGTTCTAAAAACACAAATTTATGTTGAAAAATAAAAAAATATTGAACTAGAAAATAATGTAAATGAGGGGACATACCCATATAACTACGTAAAAAGGCATGGGTATGAAATTCGTACCGGGTGTCCGAGTAGGTGGTAGGTAGAAGAATTTTCGGAGGATATTGATATGGGAGGGGGAACCTTAGCTGGCCGCCTATCTTACCGTCCTTAATAGAGAGGTGTAATCTAACCCTGCCTGTTTTAACCCATTGACTTGAGTAATCGAAACTTGTCAAAAATAAACTTAAAAGATGCCCATATATCAAAACCTAGTAATAAAATCATGTATGTGCTTGTTCCCCACATTTATGCTACTGTATTTGAATCACTTCTCAGTGTTACTTCATATTGATTCTCATACTGTTGAGATAATAATAGATAGATATATCTTAATAAATAGATAGAGTTATATCTAATACTTGTAGATTGCATTATGTGGACTTAGGCCCTATTCAATTCAACTTAAAATAATAAATATTCAAAAAAATAAGTTCAGTTCAGTAAAAATAAGTTCAGTTCAACAAAAATAAGTTCAGTTCAGTAAAAATAAGTTCAGTTCAGTAAAAATCAGTAGTGCAAAGAAGAAAAAACAACATGAATCAGTAAAAATAAGTTCAGTTAAGTAAAAATAAGTTCAATTCAGTAAAAATAAGTTCAGTTCAGTAAAAATAAGTTGAACTGAACGGGGCCTTAGGATTGACTTAGAAGTTAGAATAATATGCTAAAATTTTGTTTGTGCTATACATGCAGGATCGACGAATGAGGAGGCTGATTGGAGCCGGTGAGTGCATAAATGGATTGTAATTCTTCGTGATATGTCTCAAGTGAACGAGTTAAAGATGGATAGTGATATTGTGCGAGAATGGTGGCACAAGAGGTTGGAATATTCATTTGAAGGAGTAGTAGCATTTCTTCCGCATGTAAGTAGGTTATGTAGGAGAAATAATAATAAAGCACATGACATACATGCGTGTTAAACAATCTAGATCTAATTTTCCTAACAATATAAGGTCGATGGCTAATTTCATTTGAGACATATGATTTTAGGGGACCATATCAAACGGCTTTGTCTAGTGGGGTCGTTTATTTTGTAACAATTGATGATTTCTCAACAGTAGTGTAGGTTTATTTTAGAAATGAACTTATTTATTACCAAACTAAAGTGTTTATAAACACCTATCACCAACAGAACAAACTACTAGTTTTGCCAAAGTTTCACTGATCTCTTTGCAGCACCTTCTAGGAAGGGTACACAAGTAGATCACTATCATCGGCAACAAAAGAAGGCCCTTAAAAACCCAAACTGCAAAGACAAATAACTAAAGCCACACTATCTTAGAGCAATCACATCATAAGAAGTTGTTTCATAGCTCTAAGTAACCCTAAAAAGGATAATTCTCAGTAATTGTGCAGTGGTAATGTGAGACCAATTAAAAATCACATCATTTCTTTGCAGTCATACACCATATATAAAACTCAGAAAAACATATAGCAGCAAGCATATTAATACTAGATCATTTTCTGCTGAGCATTGTAAATCACTTAATCTCTGCATCACAGCTTTGCGAGGACCTTTGAATCTTCAGAATCTCTAGAATACTACTCTATATTAGCTTAGAGTAATCACACTGGTTCAAAAGATGAGAGGTTGACTCTGCTTCTTTGTCACATAATACACATTTAGGATCACAGTTAAGCCCCGTTGAATCATTCTATCTTTAGTGTAGAGCATGTTTTGAATTGCTAGCTAAGTAATGAAGAGACTCTTGGGACTACATAAGTTGTAACCAATCACCCTCTTAAAATGAACATGTGCATCATGAGGCCTAGCAAGAGTATACATGCTTTTTATGCTACTAGTTGTGGAACCGCACGCGTTGCACGCGGTTTCTCAAAAGTGAACATCATTTGTATGCAATATCTGGTATGTGAAATAGAGAGAACTATACTTATAGTAAAATGGTGCTACTGTAGTTTATTTCATTAGCTTACGAAGATGTAAATCCTTTAATTTTAGCTTTAAAGATAGCATTGATTGTGTAGGATGGGTATGATTAAATGCCACTATGATATTTTGAGATTGCAAGCAACAAAATTTCAAAGAAACCAAGTTGCTTACTGCAAAATTCGTAGTTTAGCGGACTCAAAACCAAGAGACTGATTTTTCCACTAAATATTGAGAATGCTTCCTTCACCTTACATTGCTCTGAAATCAATCACGCTTTAGAGTCTTAAACTTGAAGCATGAAATCATGGCAGGATTGAGATGAAGAAAAGTTGATGTTAAAAGTTTCATCACAAACCGAGTGCAGTTCCATTCTATGATTGCATACTTATTTTGCAAGGTACTGTCGGATATCAAGCCACTAACAATGAAATTTTGCAAGGTACTGTCCGATATCAAGCCACTAACGGATTTTTTGATTCTGTCGCCATGGATTGTAATATTTAGTAAGGAGTTTTTATACATCCCTTATAAAAGAAAATGGTATCAAGCCACTAACTAATTACGTAAAGATAAAATAAAATACAAAGTAATTATTTATATTATAAATAATTTCAAAAATACACATCATCATTTTTTTAAAGATTCAAGTACAAAAACAACGCCAAGATTTTGGCAAGTTATAAAATTATAGCACTATAGGAGCTAGGGGCACCATTGACAAAATTTGAGGGTTGTTTGCCCAAGAGCCTATTTGATTTCACAGCAGCAAAGTTCACATACAGTACATGCTCATAATACTTAAGCTTATGGTTACTTACATATTCAAGAACAGGGGCAAAGAAAAGCTGAAAGAAAACGAAGAAAAGGAGTATATGGATGGAGAAAACTTACATCAAGACTATTATTCATTGATCAAAGATAACTTGTTCCACTACTTTTTTTCATTCAATAAAAAACTGACAACACCAGGATGAGGCTAAAGACCAGGAAAAATAGTTTCCTCATACCTTTGACATTTTCCGAAAGCAAAAAGGGGTGATTTGGTAATGAACGAGGGAAACATGGGTTGCAAATCGATAAGGAGTAGCCATGGAAGGAAGGCAGAGAACAATGAAGGGTTGCGTGAGTCTAGAAGTGGTTTTAGGGTTGTGAAAGAGTTAAATGAGTTAGGGCCGTCCTATCTGATGGAATGTGAGTCATTTGATCTCGAAATGGATCCGCAATCCACCCAGACCATCTATATGGCCAGCCTGAGGAGACCATATTGAGTTCAAGCTTCTCCTTGAGATATTGAAGATATCTCAACTGCAAGGGAATTGGATTTAATGGGGACATCAATTGCAAAAGCTTGCGAAGGGCTTGTCTGTAGATCATATCCAGTGTCTTTTGCTCTCCATGGTAAAGCTTTCTATAGATTAACAGTTCAGCTCACATGCATGCCAAAATAGGCCAAGCGCCTCATTCACAATGCATTAAAAGAACATTGTGCTGACAAGTGAGAGCCAGCTATCACCAGTTCTTAGATAATGATGAATCTCTCCATTGTGAGCATTGGAAAACCTTCATATTGCCGAGGATAGCCAATTACAGTCATGTTGTGCTCCGACAGTATATTTGCAATCTGGCTCTGATTCTCTCCCTAGTTGAACACCATGAATGAAGCATCAGGTAAGTGGTCACGAAGTTGTAAACTATTCTACCAATATAGCCCTTATAATTTTCATCCTACACCGCATCCCTTGTAAAGCAGCAATCAAAGACTAAACAGATTAAAAAAGAATATGTACAGACATCAGAACTGTAACAACTTCAGCAGCATGTGTCTCAATGCATTTCCAAACAAAAGAATAGCAGAAATTCAAGAAATTTAAGTCACAAATAGAATGTGACAAGAGTGCAAGCAAGCTACTCCCATTCTTGAAAAGTAAAAGTTGCCCCGACAATCAACGCAGATATCTAAGACCAAGAGGAATCATTTGAATGTGCATCTTAATATTAAGAGCCGACCCCTTCATTAGTTAAAGTAACCTTTGAATTTTAATTTAATAGTGATAGATACTATTTTATGTTGAGTTCAAAACATTGTCCAAGTCCAATTCGTAATAAGCTCTTAGCTAGTCTCTATTAGTGCTTTAACCCACCAAAAATAACCATTAAGTATATTTTTCTTGTGGTGCGTATAAGCACCTAGGGCGGGATGAGAATCAATCTCAATACTTTTTGACACTGGAATAGATGCTCTAACCAATCAAGCTACCCCCTCACACTCAGCTATAAAGTGATAGTGTAACTATTATACAGCCAGTTGTGTCGCAAACTGAACTACACTAATACCTTAAGTTTGTGGGATGTATAACGAGATGATGAAGAACTCAATAAGAACTGAACTTAGGTCCAACCCGAGTTGCTTACACAAATACTCCCTTCGTTCTATTCTAATCTACACACTTAGTAATTTTACCCTATTCATGTACTACACTTCGACCAACATTTGTGATTTATTCGTAAAGAAAAATATAACCATGTGGGTTTTGTTTAATTAAGAACACAATGAACGAATAATGAAAACAAAACTGCTTCCATGCACACAATGGGACGATCCGAACAAATCTAGCAACATGTCCATTAAAGAAAAACAAAGATAATAGTATACTACTATTACGTCTTAAGCTGCAAGAGACAAATAATAGTAGTTTAAAAGGCTCCACAGGCAGCATAGAAGCATCCTAAAGAACTTGAAGTTTCTTTCTTTCCTTAAATACATGCAAACTACTTAACAACCATATCCCAGCCCTTACTCATAATTTGAACAATCTCCTCCTACAGCGGAAAGAGGTCATATATAACATAAAATAGTTCCAAAAGAAAAAGGATAAAAAATCCTACTCTTGTCATCAGTATTACTAACTTTTGAAGGCAATCAACATCTTATAATAATAAGTAACATTTCTTCAGAAAGTAAAGGTCCTAACAATACCCATGTCAATGTGTCATCAAATTACTTTAAGACTAATGAGTTTAATCAAATTTCCATGGAATAAAATGCATCAAATCCACCATATTCACTTAGCAACCATGTGTATCCATGGGGATTTTGCTGAATGAATGTTGAAATAAGCATTAAAGTTTTAGCAAAATCCAAAGCTAAAAACAAGAAAAAGCAGTAAATTTGAGCAACAAAGAACAAAAACAATGGAAAGGGTAGTGAAGAAAAGTAATCTTACAATAGGGAAAGAGGCCAGTGTAGGAATTATCAGTTAGGGTTTCTAGAAATTGATTGAGCAGATTAGTGATGATCATTTCCCTGAATTCATCGAATTAAATCTGATTTTTTATCAGATTTGAAAGAGAGGGAAGAAATAGGAAGAAGAAGAAAGTATATGAAGACGGGTCGCAGACTGAGTGCAAACCAACGAGCAGCAATTTCATAGATAGTGAAGAAGAAAAGAGGTAAAGAGAGAAGATAGCATGGGTCGCAGATTGAGACATTTGGTTTTAGGTTAAAGGGGGCCATGGATGACCTAGACACTGTTCTTATCAAAGCTTCTCTGAAGAAAAGGGTGAGAGGAGAGGAATGAAAAAAAGAAAATGTGAAGGGGAGGGTAATTCAACTGCTGGTATATGGTAAGTGAGAGAGGCAACGTGGCATGTGTAGGTTGGTTAAAACTGTTGAGTCAGCATACTACTGTTCATATGAACAGTGTTCTATCTTTTGGCTTTGTAATGTGTATAGATATTTCCTAACTTTCACAACTCTAGGCCAGCCACCAATTTCATCCACCACCTCTACGTACTTTAGGATATATTTCATCTTCCAGGAGTAGTTATTAGGTAGCCTAGCCTCCCAACAATCATTGATGTTAAATTAGTAAATTTGAACCCATTTAACCCGAAGGGAGTCAGCTTTGGGAGCTAAAGTCCAGAGCAATCTAGTGGTAGATGCTCTGTTTCATTCAGTTAAACTAATCACATTCCAACCTCCTAATACTTTAGGCAGGCAAATTTGCTCCCAACAAATGAGAGCTTTTTTTGAAGGATTAGCTTGGACAGTCCAAATAAAATTTCTACCACGAGCTTCAATTTCTCTGAGAACTTTATGGCAACACAAAAATTTTAGACCAGTATGGTTGAACACCATAGAGCACTCCTTTAATGAATTTCTACTAGCATAGGAGAAGAAAACTATAAGTCCAATTTCTGATTCTGCACATCACTTCCTCAACCAAAGACTTAGATTGGTTAATAGAAAGTTTTTTAGAAGACAATGGAACTCCTAAATACTTAAAGGGAAAAGATCCCCTAGGGATTGAGAGGAAATCTTCAAAACTTCACCACATCAGTTATCCCCAAAAATAGAATGTGCTTTTATCCATATTTTGCTTGAAGACCCCGAGAAATATCAATGCTAGTTGTGCGATTGATATATTTGGATGTGTCCCAATTTAGCATATTATGTTCTGTTGAAGATAAGCAACTACACAACTAGTGTATGCTAGTGTATAGTAGTTAGTGTGTGCTACTACCACATACAATAATAACTCTTATAACTTTCTTGATGAGTATTACAGTTGTAGAATTTGTTAGAAGATAGAGATGTGCTCATTAAGTGTTCTTAGTATAAATACACATTGTATTACCTCTTTCATTTCATACGAAAATAATGAGAATCTAGCTCTAACTTATCTCTCAATATATCTCTTTCTTTCTCTCTTATTCTCTCTTCTTCTTTACATAATTGTTTGATCTCACACAAAATATCATGGTATTAGAGCATGGGATTAAATACACTCAAGCAAGCTTCGATTTCTGGTTTGCTTTGCTGAATTCATTCTTTCAGTTCATATTTTGTTCAGTGATCATTTTACATTTGTGATTCACAATTCGTTGTTCATAAGTACTTGTTTTTGTTCATCAGTTCATAAAGATTGTTAGTTCATTGATTACCTCATCATAAGATCAAACAAATCATTGTGATTTTTTCATCTTAAATATAATCATTCAGGTCAGTTCAAACACTCATTCAGATCAGTTCAAATACTCTTCTTCTGTTCAACAGAAATTCAGAATTCTGCTAGTTCAAACAATTTAGATCATATTGACTATCCCTTCTCATCAGTTCATATTCCAAATTTATGAAAATTTATTTCATTTCCTACCTCACTGGATTCACAAAATGGCTTCAACAGAACAAGGTATCAATCAAACGCACAATCAGACACCTATAAATCCTATACAAGATCCAACTTCTCCTTTCTTTATTCATCCTTCTGATAATCCAGGAATGAAGTTAGTTTCAGACAAATTTAATGGTGATGCTTATGGTGATTGGAGAAGATCTATGATAATCAGCTGATAAGCTAAGAAGAAGTTAGGGTTCTTAGATGGAACCATCACAAAACCGGCATTAACTCATGAATGCTTTAAAGTTTGGGAAAGATGTAATAGTATGTTGATTTCTTAGATTCTTGGAGTATTAGATCATAATTTGGCTAAAAGTGTTTTGTATTTTCACACTGCCAAAAAAATTTGGGATAATCTGGAAGAAAGATTTGGTCCAGCATCTGGTACAATGTTATTTGCACTAGAACAATCTTTGAATGAAATGAAACAAGGAAATGATGATATCTCTACATTCTATACTAGGATCAAGAGAGTTTACGATCGATTGGATGATGTTGATCCTTTACCATCATGTAACTGTACTCATTGTACTTACACAATCACACAAAAGCTTCACAAATCACAACAAGATAGAAGCTTCATCTAGTTTCTAATGAAGGTGCATGATAGTTTTGAAGTAGTAAGAGGTAGTATCCTCTTCTAGCAGCCTCTACCAGCCATCTCTCATGCTTACAGATTACTAATGCAAGAGGAAAAGCACAAGCAACTCTACAAAGGACATGGAGGTGGAGATAACTCAAATGGTCCTATGTCTTTTGCTATACAAAGAAGGAGATACACAGATACATACAACAATAGTGAGTGAAACTACACTAAGCAAGGTACCTATGATACAAGGAAGGTTACATATTACTGTGATCATTGCAAGATACCAGGGCATAGTATTCAGAGATGCTACAAAGTTAATTCACAGAATTATCCGCAAAATTACAACATCAATAACAATCAAAGATATGACAGAGGAAGAAAAGTAGCTGTTGTTGCTCAATGTGAAACTGCCACACAAGATCATCCCTCTTCAACTCCAACATCTGAATCAACTTTGCCAATCACTCATCAACAATATGCTCAGCTTATGGAAATGCTCAACAATCAAAATTCATTAGCCACCCACAACAACAATGAAAGTTCTACAGCTTGCGTAGCAGGTAAGTTATATTTTCTATCCACTAACAAAAAAATCTGGATAGTTGATAGTGGTGCAACAGATCACATTTGCTGTGATCTAACTCTTTTTGCTAAATATCATTCTGATCAATACATTACAATTCCTGATGGAAGCAAAGTTGCAGTTACACACACAGTGTAACAGCCCGGATTCACTGACCAACTTAATTAGAACTAAACACAGCGGAAAGCTTAATCCGGACTATTACCATCACACTCATCGTCCTTAAACGAAGAGTATGGAATCCTAAGAACCTGAACTTTTTAAAACCATAACTATAACACATTAACACTAAGTGAAGTTATCTAAATGATCTAAATAGTATAAATTAAATAATAAAAGTCTTCAGAAAATTCGGCAGAGTTCCGTTTGAAATAAGGACCGCCTAAAATTTAACTTAGGACTTGCTTCCAAACTATGAACTTGTATATCATTTTAATATATTTCCAGCAACTATTCCTAGCTCGTACTTTATACATTATTTTATAACTATTTACAACATAACTAAATATTACACTATTACAAATTCGATCGTCCTCGCCTCAATACAAATAAGACAAGATGTGACAAGAATCCCTGCAACAAAGCTTCCACATCTTTCCTGCATCCACCTGAAACTAATACGGTACCGCCACCCACCCAAGTGACAGGCCACAGAAATGACAAAACAAAACATTTGACTCACATCAACAACGCGCTGAGTACTAAACTCGTAAAACAACTAAAACATGCTTTGATGGTTTCTGTTTAAAACACTCTTCACATATATTCACATCTAACTCATATAACCATGTATACCTCAAACCATTTACTGAAACGAGTATTGAAACATCATATTATTCATTACCATAATAGTACTTTATAACAAAATATATCATTGATATAGTATATGTTTGGAAACTTAATTCACTTCCACAACATTTAAGTTTCTTACAAGAAACATTCATTGTTATTTATTATCTTGGTGTGAACGCAATTGGAGAGGGGTACCACGCAGTACCAGCTATCTCCAAACTGTTGAGGGTCGTCACCCCACCTTTTACTGTTCTGTTTGCAAGACTTAAACCGGACATGTCCTATAACACCATAATTTCGCCCATCCTGGAAGGCAACAGCTAGGGACTCTACCTGCTCTAGCTCGGGTGCATGTTCACACGTTGCTCCATTAATAATATTGTTTTTAATATGCACATTGGTGACTTTCACCTTATTACATAAATCACACTTTCACACACTTTTCATAGCACTTTCACGTGATAAAATACGTTTTACTTTATAAAGTAAGTTTAACGTTACGAAAATAGGCTTTGGAAAACATAATAACATACCATAACCTTGTTGTATATCCCAAAAGCGTAAAACATATCCTAAGGGTTCCCGTACTAAACCCAATATGTCTCCAATGGCTTTTCACATGCCAATACGCTCAGTTGAGTAAGAATATAATATCCTCAAGTAAGTTAATTTAATCTTCCGACAAAAGAGACATACTTCATATGAAACATACGCTATACTACTCTCATAAGATCGATATTTATCGACGGTTTCACATTGAGGGAACTAAGTAATCAAACCCTCATACTGAACTCTAATCATTACTTCTAGTGTTCATCGATCTCAATTACTTCCAAGATAAACTTATTAAAAAACAACTTAGACTTACCAAGATGCGACCAAATCAGTTTAGTATATTAACTCTTAATCCATATAACCTTCATTAACTTTGTGACCTCTATATATTGTTATTATTAACAACCAACAACAACTAGGACTAATGTCCTTATATTCCCAATATATAGCAATTCTACAATTAATCCTTCAATTTAATATTCTATGATTCAATCAATTCTAAGTGGTTCACTAAATGGTTATTCTTAGCCAAGTTAGATTTTAATCCACACACTTAATTCTTAAGGTTATTCCAAACTGATCTTGATACTAATGACGTATATAAGTTAAATTAAACTCTAAATGAGACTATTCAATACTCTTGGTTACTATTCAATTGACACCTAGGTCATCCTCGTTCTTAGACCAAAACCACAACTAATGACACTTATACAATATATTTAATTTCACGAGAACTCTCAGAGCTTATATTCAATTCATATTTATAACTTGCTCCTAGCTAATGGAAATCTTTAGACTTGGACTTAAGTTTCTTAATTACACTTAACTAACTAACTCGGTTCTTTTAGGCGAAGACTAATTGACTTAATTCTATAACCCAATTCAAATTACTTTCCAAATTAATAGTGATCCGATCCCTTACTCAACTTCTGATATTAACATCATTCAACTCAATTTTAATACACTGACTTGAGTTTTCTTATTGACATACTAATCAAGTCCCTAATTCAATTCTTTAATTCCAAATATCTCTTATTTCAACAACCTATTGATCATTAGATTTGATTATCAACCCGATTTCTGGTATATATGGTTCCTTATTTATTTACTAAAACTAAACAAATTTGAGTATATTAGATAACATTTGTGGAACTCATTGAGCTAGTATCACCAATTTACTTGTAAAAGGATCATTAAGCCTTCTTAATAACCTTGAAAATCATACAACATGTAGTGTAGCCTAACCACTCATTCTTTTCGATTCCCACTTCTGGTCCTCTCTACTAACTAGACAAAATGCAAGTCTCCCCCTCCTCTTCCAATTCCCTGAATCACAACATCCCACAAACTTTCAACCAACACTAGTTTGAGTCATCTATTCAAATCTTAACAGAATTCATACCTTAAAGCAATCCTCTACTGATTTTCATAGTTTAGATTCTAATATCAACGTCACTAACATCAAGAGATACATACTCTAATGGAGCCCAAATTCGACAAATAATATCACACAATATCATACTTCAAATCAATCTACTACTAATTTCCACAATATAGAATCAATACTTAATTTACCTTAATTCAGTAACAACATCACAAACAGACTTCATATAATTCATAAATAATTTGAGAAATCTATCAAGTAAATTATATAGATTCAATCTAGTAAATTAAGAAATAGCAATTCCATGTGAAAGTGTTTAGTACCTCAGTTAGGGTTTCAAGGTGAGCATGGGTGGTGGTGGTGTGGTGGTTCGCGGGTGATACGGCTGCCCCACCCATTCTCCTTCAAATTTCTCAAAGAACCTTCAATCTCACGTAGATTCGTTGAAATTGTCAAGGGCTTGAGTGTTTTGGATCTTACCCGTCGGAAATCGGAAATGGCCTGAATAATGTGGCGCGCGCGGACTCACGCTCTTCTTCTCTCTCTCGTGCCGCTATCTTCCTCGCCTTCTCCTAACTTGCTTCGCCTCCCCACCGGTGCTGCGCCTCCGTCCGCCGCCTTCTTCCTCCTTCAAATGCTCTCTCTCTCTCTATTTCTCTTCCTCTGTTTCTCGCCTCTTCCGTCTCTCTCTGCTCTTCCCTCTTCTGGTTTCACGAAATGAAACCAGCCCCCTTCCCCTTTGTTTTTTTAATCTTATTTGAGTGATGAGTCACTCAACTCTCATTTCCCTTGTCACACATACCCCTTTGCCTCCTATTCAAAGCCACGCCACACTTTCCCTCCATCTCTATTTTTTTAAACCTTATCCAATAAAACACCCTCCTCTAATATGTTTATTTTTACACATATATAAATATAATTAATTTGTCTATTTGAAATATAAATCACATTAAAACTAATAACTCAAACCCATTTCTTATATTAATATAAAGCTCTAAATTATTTTAAGTAATTCCATAACTATAATTTAAAATAATTACGTTAATAAATATAGCACAACTTCTTAATAATAATAATAAAAAATCAATTATAAGTTTTCATTTAAAACACAAGGGTTTCAAAAATAATTAAGCTAATATTATAATTAATAATTAATAAAGGTACTCTTAAAACAGGGCTATTACACATAGGAATAGTGCATCTCAATGATTTTATAACCCTAAAGAATGTCTTTTATGTTCCACACATATAATTCAATCTTATTTCCATACCTAAAATATGCTTAGACATGAGTTGTTTAGCTCTTTTCACTGATGATAAGTTCTTCATTTAGAGTAATTCAATGAGTCCATAGCTGCTTGGTAGCCTGCAGAATGGACTCTATTACTTATCAAACCTCAGAGAAGGGAATGGAACTCCAAAACTGCTCTAATTTCATATGCCACAAATGAAAAGAAGTTTAAACTTTGGCATCTTAGGATAGGTCATATGCCTATCACTCATCTACATCATCTCAAAGGTCTTTCTTCCTATCAATCTTGCTCTCTAGATATGATTACAATAGGATGACATGGTTGTATCTCATGAAGTGTAAGTCAGATGTAATTAGCATAATACAGAATTTCTTTTCCTACACAGAAACACAATTCCAAAGGCATGTTTTAAATGTGAGAACTGATAATGCTTTGGAGCTTTGTGAAGGAGAATTGAATGTGTTTTTTTTCTAAAAAAATGGGGTTTTTCATCAGAAATCTTGCAGAGATACACCTCAACAAAATGGTGTAGTTGAGAGAAAACATAGGCATATCTTGAAACTACAAGACACCTTTATTTTCAGTCCAAGCTTCCTGTACAATATTGGGGTGAATGTGTACTTAGTGTTGTTCATTTGATAAACAGAATGCCTCTCAGTGTTTTAAGTTATATCCCACCTTATGAGAAACTGCTTGGAGTTGCTCCTGATATTGATCATCTTAGGGTTTTTGGCTGTTTGAGTTATGTTTCTACTTTATCTCATAACAGATCCAAATTTCAACCCAGAGCAACACCTCACATTTTCATAGGGTATTCTCTTGGTAAAAAAGGATACAAGTTACCCAATATGGATAATTTTTCCATAATTGTTCCTTGAGATGTAACTTTTCAGGAACAACATTTCCCATTCCATCTTACCCAACCTAAACACACTACCCCATCCAAAATATAACTCCCCATAGCCACCTCTCACGGATTTTTATTATGCCACTATCCCTTATGTTTTTTATTTTAAACCTCATGAAACTGCACCATCAACTGATAACACACCAATACCTACATCTCCTATCACAACATCTTCTCCATCTCATTCTTCACCTATCCTTCCTTTATCTAATTCAACCTCAAAACACATCCCCTGTCTCTGATCCTGCACCTCCACCTATTAGAAAGTCAACTAGACCTTCTAAATTTCCTACTTATTTACAAGAAAATTATGTTTGTAAACCTGTTTCTTTGATCATTTTTAACCATTGGTGCAACTTGGTTAGTTTTGATCAATTATCTCCCTCTGATAGAGCCCTTATCACTGAATCTGCGACACCCATTGAGCCTACATCATATCATCAAGCTTGTTTAGATCCTAGATGGATTGAAGCTATGCAGAAGGAACTTTTGGCTTTGATTCTAGTTGATCTACCAAATAGGGTGTAAATGGGTGTACAAGAAAAAACTAAAAGTAGATGGATCAGTTGAAAGATTCAAAGCCAAGGGATACAATCAAAAATATGGCATTAATTTTGAGGAAACTTTCTCACTTGTTGTTAAAATGGCAACAGTAAGATGTATCCTTGCTATTGCAGCTCATAGAGGTTGGGCATTACTGCAGTTAGATGTAAATAATGCCTTCTTACATGGAGATTTATTTGAAGAAGTTTACATGGCTTCCCTATAAGGTCTATCTATAGAATCTACCAAACTTTGTAGCTATTGAAGTCAGTCTCTATATTGCCTAAAACAGGCTAGTAGACAGTGGTTTGCAAAGATTGTCAGTGCCTTGGTAGCTTTGGGTTTTAATCAATAAAAATGCAATCTTCTGAAATGGCAACAGTACGATGTATTCTTGGTCAAAAGGGATATAGTTATTGCAGTTGTATATGTAGATGATATAATACTTACTAGCGATGATATATAGCCTAAAATCACATCTTAGTATAGCTTTTAGTATCAAGGATTTGGGGAAATTGAGTTAGTTTCTTAGGATGGAAATCAGTTACATTCCCGAAGGCATCACACTCACTCAGAGCAAATTCACTAAAGAGTTGTTATCCACTTGCAGTTTGATACAAGGAAGAGTGTTGTTACACCTTTACCTATTCATCTTAAACTGAATGACTCAGTTGATCTAGCTTATACTGTGCAACATCTTAGCCAATATATGCAAGCACCAAGACATCAGCACATGGAAGCTCTCAAGCACACATTGAGATATGTAGCATATACAGCTGGCCAAGGGATTTTATTGAAGGCTAGTGATCAACTCACTTTGCAAGCTTTTTCTGATTCAGATTGGGGCTCTTGGATAAATACTAGAAGGTCTATTTCTGGATATATCCTACTTTTAGGCAACTCACCTGTTAGCTGGATGTCTAAGAAATAGGGTACAACATCTAAGAGTTCTTTAGAAGCAGAATATAGAGTTATGTCTATAGCTGCTTCTGAGATCATTTGGCTGACAAGATTACTTGAGGAGTTAGGTCTCTCTAATCTTAATCCAGTTGCTTTACACTGTGATAATCAGAGTGCAATCCATAATACAAAGAATCCAATTCATCATGAAAGAACAAAACATATCGAGATTGATATACACTTTAGTAGAGTCAAAGTTTTGGAGGGTTTGATTCAACTCTCATATGTTCCTACCTCATCTCAGTTGGCAAATGTGCTTACAAAAGTCATACCTTCATCACAGTTCAATACACTTCTCAACAAACTAGGAATGTCCAACCCCATGTTTGAGGGGGGTGTTTAAGATAAGCAAGTACACAGCTAGGGTATGCTAGTGTATAGTAGTTAGTGTGTGTTACTACCACATACAATAATAACTCTTGTAGCTAACTTGATGAGTTAGTTACTATTACAACTGTAGAGTTTGTTAGAAGATAGAGATGATCTCATTAAGAGTTATTAGTATAAATACACATTGTATTAGCTCTTTCATTTCATAAGAAAATAATGAGAATCTAACTCTAACTTCTCTCTTAATCTACCTCTTTCTTTTTCTCTTATTCTCTCTTCTTCTTTACATAATGGTTTGATCTCACGCAAATATCATGTTCACATTTTTTCATAATATATGTAGTATCCATGGGAAGAACATACATTGGGAAGCATTCTCTGTTGTGAGATACCTGAAAGGGAAGCTGGAGCAAGCCATCTTGTTGAGGTCGGATAGTCATTGTGAGATTGAAGGATGGTGCAATTCCAATTGGGATAGTTGGCCTCTTATAGTTCGTTCTTTGACTGGATGGTGGTGCGTTCATCTGCCAAAGCATAATATCGCTCATGGAAGTAGTGACGTGTGAATTAAAGTGGCTCAGGCACTATTAGGTGACTTAGGCATTATTAGAGATTAATCTAGAAAGTTCTTGACATTTGTAGATAAATCATGTAATTAATCTTCTAGAAAGGTCTAGTATAGGCCATGTTAAAGCTTAAGAAACATTTAGAGGAAAATATCCTAGAAAAATCTAGACCAAGTACTGTCCTTAGGCTACCTAGATTATACTAGAACAATGTAAAAGAAAAAATTTAATACCTACACCAACATTGTGCAAGTATAAATAGACACTAGGTGAAAGAAAATCATGATGTATTAATAGCATCACAAAACCAATATCAAAACCAAATCATTTCTTAAGAGCTCTCTCCCTACAAACCTTTCACCTTAAATTTCATCTTCCAAGAACAATTATTATTTATCAACATCTAACATCAATAACATTAAAAGTCCACCAAAACTTCCGTCTAATTTCCAACAATTGGTATCAAGAGCAATTTAATCCAAAGCCTTCAACAATTAAACACATTCATCCTTCAACTTCAAACTCCATATATTCAATTCCATTTTAAATAAAACCAAACAACACAAAAATTTAAAATGACCTCCTTAAAGACATTTAACTATCCCTAAGTCAATTGGGTACCTACATTTAAAAAGGAAAAATATCGACAATGGTCTATTCAAATGAAGTCCATATTTATCTCATATGATTTGTGGGAATTAGTACAAAATGGTTATGTACAACCAAACGACTTGATCCAAGAAGCTACTTGGGATGAAGCAAGAAGGAAGCAATACAAGCAAAATCGGATAAGGGACAATTATGCCTTATCTTTGATATATCGAGGAGTAGATGATACAATTCTTCCCACTATTATGGACGCTACAACGGTAAGGAGGCTTGGAGTATCAATATAGGGGGCTCCAAAAAGGTAATACTCTTTAAACTTCAATCTTTATGGAGGGATTTTGATAATTTACTAATGACGGAAAATGAAACAATTCAAGAATTCTTTAGTCGGGTAACAAATATTATAAATCAAATCCGAACTAATGAAGATAAAATTGAGGATGTACAAGTAGTCAGGAAAATATTAAGGAGCCTACCTAAAAATTATGATCATATAGTGGCTGCAATAGAAGAGTCCAATAAAGACTTGACGAAACTAAGTCTAACCGAATTGATGGGATCTCTTCTAGCGCATGAACATAGAATGCGTAGATTCTTAGAACAGCCACTAGAACAAGCTTTTCAAGCCAAATTGAAATTTTCTAATAACGAAGAAAATAAAATTAAAAATGGCTACGGTAAAGGAGGTACTTCATAAAACCGTGGTAGGGGAGGAGATTATAAAAATTATGGGAGTCGAGAAAATAATAAACAAGCCCACACTGTAATTTATGTAAGAAAAATGGCCATAACACACAAGATTGTCGGTATTAAGAAGTGTAAAAGGCACACTAATTTTGAAAAGGATTCTTGGTACCGATAAAAAGAGGAGGCCAACTTTTCTAAAAACAAGGAATCTAATCATCAATTATTTTATACTTGTCTAAATGCTCACTAAGAGTCGAATGATACATGGTACATTGATAGTGGTTGTTCAAACCACATGACTGGCGACAAAAATTCTTTTGTCAGTCTTAATGAAAATATTAAATCTCAAATTACTCTTGGTGATGGAAGCAATCAGGAAGTTGCTAGAAACGGGACAATTGTCGTTCGGACAAAAAATGGCTCTTCTAAATTAATTAGTGACGTTTTCTATGTCCCCGGACTCGCACAAAATTTATTAACTATGGGCCAACTAGTCCGAAGAGGTACACGGTGAAATTTGATGATCATAAATGTCTCATATTTGACAAGAAAAAGGGACCACGATTCAAATGGCTCTCAAAAAAATATTTCCTCTAAAAATGCACTTAGAGAATAATTTTGCATTAAGTTCTATTATGGATGAACCAACATTATGGCATTTAAGATTCAGGCATTTAAATTTTAACAGTTTAAAACTGTTAAAACAAAAGGAAATGGTGATTGGACTTCCATCAATAAACAATGAAAAGAAAATTTGTGAGGGATGCGTATATGAAAAAATTCATCGATTGTCATTCCTAACTTCTTCTTAGAGGGCTAGAACTCCGTTGGAACTTGTCCATGCAGATATATGGGGCCCTACCAAGAATCTGTCTCTTGGCGGTAAAAGGTATTTTCTGTTATTTGTTAATGATGATGATTTCTCTCGCATGATGTGGGTTTATTTTTTTGGAGAAAAAATCAGAATCACTTTCCTACTACATAAAATCCAAAGCCCTCACTAAAAAACAAAGTGGGCATTTTGTAAAAATTCTCAGAACATACGGTGGGGAGAATTCACAAGCAAAGAGTTCAACAACTTCTGCAAGGAACATGGTATTAAAAGATCATTAACAGAAAGACGCACACCTCAACAAAATGGTGTTGCAGAAAGAAAAAATAGAACGATTGCTGAAATGGCCCGTAGTATGTTGCAAGGCAAAAATTTACCGAAACATGTTTGGGCCGAAGCTGTTCATACAACTGTTTATATTCTCAACAAATCCCCCATGAAAGCCTTCAGGGGTATGACGTCGTATGAAGCTTGGCATAAAAGAAAGCCAAGAGTAGAGCACCTCAAAGTAATGCATATGCCCACATCCCGAAGGAGAATCGGGAAAATCTAGATGGAAAAGGAGAAAAATGTATCTTTATTGGATATAGTGATGAGTCCAAAGGATATCACCTATATCATCCCCAATATAAGAAATTACTCATATCAAGATACATCGTCTTTTATGAAGGAGCGCAGTGGATATGGAGGGAGAATGAATCTCAACCCCTAGAAGGAGATATTCCGCCACCAAGACCAGATCAAGGAGAAGGCCCAAGTCAGCCATCAACACAATCATCCCCGATTCCATCATCGTTAAGGAGCCCAAGATCACCAGTAAGCTCAAGCTCAAGCTCATCACGAGAATCAAGACCAAGTCAGGAAGTTCATGGATCGTATCGAGACCGGCATGCACCAATCTACTTACAAGATTACGAATGCAATCATGCAATGATGACTCTGTTCACAAGAGAACCACAAAGTTTTCAAGAAGCTGTTTGAGAAGACAAGTGGATCGAGGCCATGAATTAAGAAATCAAGATGATGAAGAAAAACAACACATGGGAGCTTGTTGAGAAGCCTGAAGACAAAGAAGTCATCGGTCTCAAATGCGTCTACAAGGTCAAGTATAACGAAGATGGATCCATCCAGAAATACCAGACTCGTCTCGTCGCAAAAGTTTACTCTCAACAACCAGGGATTGACTTCAACGAGACTTATGCTCTAGTATTCCGCATGGAAAACAAATAGGTCAGTCCTTGCACTAGCAGCTCAATTTAGATTACAAGTTTTTCAATTCGATGTGTGGTGGGAGGTTGTCATATACCCCTAACCAAATATAATTAACCTTCTTTCCCTAACAAATGAATGTATAGTGGAAGTAAGGATCGTATCCACACGGAGCAATGTACAAGTCGACAATTAACGTATTCTAATCCCTAGAACACTCTAGGAACCAAGTGGCCAATGGGGGTTTGTTTAAGAACAAAGTACTACAACTATAAGTACTAAGTTAGGAATGAGTTAAGTTAAGTCAATGAAAAAGGACCTTGGACTTGATTAATACACTTCCAACCAAAGTATCGATCATGGAACTCACAACACCAACTCTCCCCTTTGGTCACCTATTGAGAAGTCTAAACCTTTAACCTCCTAGATCGTGGTTAAAGAAACACGATCAGCATGGTTTGAACCCCCTCTTACTATCACCTAACTCAAACAAATAACATTTAAGTTCAAACTAATAGTAGCATTAAAACCGAGGTACAATAGGATTACTAATGATATTGAAGTAATAACATTCAAGCAATAAGCAAAATCTATCTAAGTATTTGAAGAAACAAATCAGCATAGCATCAAACACTAGTGTGCTACTAAAGAACTAAGAACATAAACAACCGATTATGTTCTCAACTCTAGCATTTGATCATTCACACCACTACACTAGTAGTACTCCTAGCAAGATTATGCAAACATCAATGAAATAAGCTCAAGAGACCTTACAATAACCAAGGGAGATGAGAAGAGCAAGACTTCTCACATACAAAGGTTGAAAGCTTCAACTAACCGGATCCAAGAACAAGTTTACGCTAGAACATACATGATTTGCATAAGAAATATCTAAGAAATGTTGATGTTTTAAACCCTAGAAATGGAACTTAAACGTTGATGTTTGCGCGACTAGCTAGTGCCTCCCCACTCTCAAAAGCTACAACATAAGAGGAGAAAGGGGAAAGAAGAAGAAGCTAGGCAAGCCTTGCTGACCCTCCTTCTGGTGGCTTGGCTGCTGCAACGGCTCAATGCTCGGAGCTTGGGATCGGAAGACTTGGAGTTTGGTGCTCGGATGATTCAAAAAACTTCGGAAGGCTTCGAAATGTGTTACCTTTGGAGCTTGGATAACTTGACGCTTCAGAAGATGATAGAATGATGCACGATCAAGAAAAACACCAAAACTTGTGACACGACTCTCTAAATCTCATTAACACCAAATCGAACCAAAACCTGAACTCTAAACCCTAACCGACACACAAAATCACTCAAAATCCGCCTAAGATTGGCGAATAACTTTGACGCATCAATGTGAAGTCAACATTTCTTAACGAGTAGCTCGAAGAAGAAGTATACGTCGAGCCAGCACAAGGTTATCTTATCGAAGGCCGAAAAGATAAAGTTTATCGCCTTTGTAAAGACCTTTACGGGCCCAAGCAAGCTCCTCGTGCATGGAATAGCAAGATAGTTAGCTATCTTTTTCAAAATGGCTTCACAAAAAGCCCGAGTAAGCCGTCGCTCTATATCAAGACCCAAGGGTCACATGTTTTTCTCATATTATGCCTCTATGTAATTGATCTAATCTACACAGGCACAAATCCAAAGATGATTGAAGATTTTAAAAAGATAATGATGTTAGAGTACGAGATGATCGACCTTGGAAATATGAAATACTTCCTTGGTATGTAAGTCAAGCAAAGGGAAGGAAGGATATTCTTTTCACAAGAAAAGTATGCAGAAGACCTACTGAAGAAATTTAATATTAAATATTACAAACCATTGGCTACCCCAATGGCACTGAGTGAGAAGCTGTCAAAGAATGATGGCCAGGATAAGGTCATGCATCAATTTATCAAAGTTTGGTCGGATCTCTCATCTATCTCACACACACTAGGCCCGACATAGTACATGCTATCAGCATAGTATCCAGATTCATTAGTGAGCCAAGTAAAGCTCACTTAGATGTAGGAAAAAGGATTCTCAGGTACATAAAGAGAACAAAGAGCTATGGAATCCTATATGAAAAAAGAAGAAGATTGCATGCTTACTGGAGGCCATTAGCGTGGATGACATTAAAAGCATAAACGTCTATATGTTCCAGTTAGGAACCAAGGCCGTATCATGGTCTTCAAAGAAATAGGCAACAATAGATCTATCATCTGCCGAAGCGTTGTACATAGCAGCAACAAGTGCAACATGTGAAGCAGTAGGGCTTCAGAAGGATATCGGTCGATGTACAACAAACACAAGAAGAACCAACAACCATATTCTATGACAACATGTCTGCTATAGCAATGACAAAGAATCCGGTCTTCCACAGCAGATCAAAGCACATCGAGATACGACACCACTTTATTCGCGACATGGTCGAGAAGAAAAAGATTGAGCTACAATTCTGCAAAACAGGGGAGCAACTTGCGGATATATTCACAAAGGCGATTCCAACAGACAAGTTCATACAGCTCAGAAGGCAACTTGGTGTTCAAGAATTTTCACATTAAGGGGGAGTATTAGAGATTAATCTAGAAAGTTCTTCACATTTGTAGATAAATCATGTAATTAATCTTCCAGAAAGGTCTAGTATAAGCCATGAAAATATCTATGACTAAAGCTTAAGAAAAAGCTAGAGGAAAATATCCTAGAAAAATCGCAACCAAGTACTATCCTTAGGCTACCTAGATTATACTAGAACGATGTAAAAGAAAAAAATCTAATACCTATTACCGACATTGTGCAAGTATAAATAGGAACTAGGTGAAAGCAAATCATGATGTACTAATAGCATCACAAAACCAATACCAAAACTAACTAATTTCTTAAGAGCTCTCTCCCTACAGACCTTTCACCTTAAATTTCATCTTCCAAGAACAATTATTATTTATCAACATCCAACATCAATAACATTAAAAGTTCACCAAAACTTCCGCTTAATTTCCAACAGGCATGACCTAGAGAAAGGAAATGAGACTCTTTTACAAGAGTTAAGCTGCTCTATGCATTGCTAATAAGTCCATTTTTTATGAGTCAACGAAGTATATAGAGGTGGATTGTCATTATATGTAATGTGATTAAATAAGGTCTTATTTGTCAATTGTATGTCTCTATGAAGATTCAATTAACAAATATCTTAACCAAAGAAAGTTCTAGAAAAGGCTAGGTTTGAATGTTTATTTGAAAGTTGGGAGTATGAGACTTATAGACTCCAACCTGAGGGGAGGAGGGGTGTCTAAATAATTACAAATAGAATTATCTTGATAATTAGATAAATATATATATCTAGTTATTGTAGATAGAATTATGTGGAGTTGGCATTGACTTAAGTTCTAATTTAATACTCATAGGTTTAGTGTGTTGTGACTTGTCATTAATCAATATTACAACTTTGAGAATGGTTGTGTTTGGTAGATATAGTTTTGAAGGGAAATTAGATTTTTAGACCCATTTAGTCAAAACTCTAAATAAGGAGTTTGCTAAAAAGGTTTTGCAAAGAGGTTTTTATACCAAAACACCGAAAAGGAAAACGTTGCATATTGCAACCTTTTCTTCAAAGTTTTGTAAATGATTGTGAAAGACCATCTTATCCATTATTACTTCCAAAAAGTATCTACTTATTTTAGCTCATGTCCTTATATGTCATTGTACTGAAAATCAGCTATCAGTTAATTTACCAAATACTTTTACAAAACAGTTAATACAAACAGTTAATTAAATCAACTAATTCTACCATCTAATCAAATCAGTTAACATATCAGCTATCTGCAATTCACTAAGCATCAAAGAGGGCCCTTAACACATGCCGGGGGTGTTTGGCAACTGGCTGCTAGCTGGATTGCTTGGTTGATTTGACCGGTTGATGTCCGTGGTTGTATGTGCTGGCTGTTTGACTACTGGCTGTCAATAAAAAGTGTTTGGTAAAACCAGGTGTCGTTGTTAGCTGTTTTATGCAAAATTACCTTAAAGGACATATATATATTTTATATATTTATAGATATCTTTTCTATATCTTCATTATCATTATTGTCACTATTACTACTATTATTATAATTATAATAATTACTATTATTATCACTTTATTATTATTATTATTATTATTATTATTATTATTATTATTATTATTATTATTATTATCATCATTAATATTATTATTATTGAACAATACTCTACAAGATATGGAAACTAATAATAATTATTTGACAAAATTATTATTATTATTGTCATTATTGTTATTGATATTAGTATTACCATTATTATTAATATTGTCACTATTGTTATCGATATTAGTATTATTACTTCCTAGACATTACAACTAAAAATGATTATTTCCAAGAAAGAGAACACAGTGCATGTTAGAATGGGTTATAACAAAGGTTCTTACGTTAAACCTTACATGTTTAAAAAACATAACTTTGAAGAAAAGAAACAAATATCTTAATAAAAAAATATGTATTAAACGCGTTGTCTAACCCGCCTAGAGCGTCTAGCTTATCTAGCAGCAATGTTGTCACGAAGTATTGTCATTTCTCTAGTTACCGATTCTTGAACGCATTGAGGGATATTAGTTTCAACGTTGTCAAGTCCCTCAGGAGGTACAAAGTTAAGATCTTTATCCACAAGTCTAAACGCTAGAAACCAACGTTACTTCGTCTAATGTAGTTGTGTAATGCAAAGCACAAACATATTATTTTGTTTTGATCTGCAAATGAGTACATAGGCATTTTGTCGAAAATCTTCCATCGAGCTTTAAGAACACCAAAAGACCGCTCAATGCAACTTCTCAAAGATGAATGAGCATGATTAAATACTTCCTTTAATCCTCGTGAATTTGCAGCACGAAACTCTGTCTGGTGGTACCTCGTTTTAGGATAAGGTGTCAAATGGCCCTTTCTTTCTGGATACCCTTTTTCCACCATAGTATTTACCTATAAAGAATTACAAAACATAAATTACTCCGACAACTTACAATTATAAACATTTTTTTATATTATTAGTAAATAATACAACCTTCCCGGGGTTTTGGAAACTTGAGTCTTGGATCACCTATTGTGTCAAGAAATATACGAGAATCATGTGCCGAACCTTCCTAACCTGTTCAAGACATACGTAAACAACAAATCAAAGTCACAAACTGCTAAGACATTTCTAGTCGGTATCCCTTTCCTGCCCATGTAGCTTATTTGATCCTCTTCAAGGACAATAACTGATATGTGTATACCATCTATAGCTCCAATGCAATCCTAAAAGATAAAAAATAATAGATAATTCATACGAGGTTACCATTTATAGATTGGCAACGAAATTAAAAGCACACTAATTACCTGAAAATATGACATGTATCTACTATCATTCTACAACTGTTCAGGTATCTCCTTAAAACTTGGATCTCTAGGTATTATTATTTCCCTTGACAAACCCTCCATAGCATACAAAACTTCTTTCAAATACCCTACTCACAGTTTCTCCAGAATGTTGAAAACGCTATTGCGTTACTCTATAGGGGGCACCATAAGCAAGAACATAAACAAATATGCCCACTTTTTCTATGATTGACATCCTACATGATGGCCTCAAACCAAATCTCTTTTCATAATCTTTGCATAACTGAATAAACAAACGAGGATACATTCTAAGAGAATTAAAACATCGTGTTTCACGACCACTAAGTAGTTCATCCATCCATCTTTGCCCTGTTAGATAAGATGTCCTGCATTGTTCCCTATATATATGCTTCAAGTAATACATGGTAATGTAACATGATGTACAATCCACAAAATCCCGAAATGTATCATCCTCATCCATATATCCCTTATAAAGGAGTAAAAGTTTCATTTGCATTTCAAAATCCATATATACCTACAAACAAATAGGTTTAATATAAAGTTAAAGTTTCATTTGCATTTCACCAAAACATACACATTTCACCAAAGCATACACATTCCATCAAAACTTTCACATACACCAAAACATACACATTCTACATTACTAGAGTATAAGAGTAAGGTGTACAAAACAACGATGAAACTAGTATTCATCTAGCAAAAGTATGTCATTCCACTACTTGTCTGTCATATGTTGTGCGTACATAAAGCGTACGTACTCAACTCGCCTTTTATCATCCAGAAACTCTAGAAAGATAGTCCTTCTTTGTGGGTCCTTAATAAGTGTGCAAGCATAGTAAAATTCAGTAGAAGTGCAATCCAAATCAGTCATAGAGCATAACTTAGCCAAGGCATCAGTAACTGTATACTTTGGTGAAGAAACATTTATAGTATTGATCATATTCACCATTGCGACTTGAAATTCTGTTGAAGAATCATTCCTCTCAGCAATCATTTGTACCAGGCCATCGATTTTATCAGATACACCCCCTTTTAGTGCTTTCAGTTCTAGCACTTTTGTTGCTTTGCGATGAACCACTCTCCATAACTCTTTTTCCTCTTCCTTTGTCATTTACATCATTTTGGGCATCTTGGAGGTTTGGAGACATAGGACTAGCTTCTCTCCACATTGCATTCCAATTACTTTCTAAATTAGAACCGGCTTCTTCTAGGTCATTACCATGAAATGCTTGACCAATGCGAATGATATGAGAAGGTGGAGAAGGAATATTTAGTTCATCTTCTGTTGGAGGATTGATAGGATCAGCAACTGGAGTAAAATTTTCTGCTCCTTTCGCACATCCTCCAAATACTTGATCCATTTTATATTCAAGTTCAGGCTTTATTCCTTCATCCCGGGATGTTTCAAATTTTACATTTTCTTATCCAAAATAAATAAAGAGAATAAATTTGCACTCACTTATGTTGTTTTTCTCATATTACATTAATATACTAGCAAAAGAAAAAAAGAGTGTGAGTGGGAAGGGACATTATGATTGGGTTGATGAGTGTCCGGGCATATTCTTTGCCTACCACAAAATTGAGAGGAGTTACACCTTGGTGAGCACCTTTTTAGGATATGTAAGCCATGTAGATAGTTGCATTTGACGATTTGCTTGGATGATTGGTAGTTGGATGGATTTGAATAGCTTAATTAGAAATTTTGCCTGCTTGAATGATTCTTAGTCTTGAAAATGTTTTAAGATTCAAATATTTCATATTTGAGGTGAGGGAATTTATTCCTTGTTCATGTTTTATTTGGTTGAGGACAAGCAAAGTTTTAGCTTGGAGGAGTTTGATGTATCACATTTATATATAGTTTTTAGATGCATTTAGATTGCATTTAGAACTCTTTTTAGAGCATTTAGGTGCATAATGACATGAATTTACATAAGTTGTCCTCTAATACTCTCCGTTTGTGCGTTTCGATGATTTTCAGGTTATTTTGATGCAAATTGATTATGATTATATAAGATCAAGCCTAGTAATCATTGAGGAGGAAGGTAGCTTGCATAAGGATCATAATGCATCCTTATGGGACAACTTTGAGTTGGAATGAAGCAAAGAGTTAGTGAAAGAAGTGCCAAAACTGACACATGTTCACTATTTTTATCATAACTATTGATATAAAATTGACAATCAAGACATTCTGATTGGGTTGTAATCTAGACTTCAAGGGATTTCCAACGATAGGTCACACGCTCCAATCGGACTTATGGTTTAGGAGATACGGCCTTCGCATGTTGATCCAGTTTCGCAATTTTTTCACCCGATCGGGCCATCTACCCAAAGGCTTCGTTTTAGGCCTTTTTGGCCTGAATTGTAACCCTTCTTTTATCTAGTTTAGAATTTAGCATAAATAGTTAGCTTCTTTTATTTTGTGAGACACTTTATTTTCCATTGTTCTTAGTTTAGTTTTAAATGCTTTCTTAGTGTAAACACTTTAGATTAGTATGGAAACCTCATATCATTTCGACTAAAGTTATTGTTTTTCGTCATTAGGTATTGTTTTTCTCTCTTAGTTTCTTTATATAATCTTTGTTAGCTTCGTTGATTATTTAATTCATTCATGATGCATACTTTAGGTTTTTATATTAGATTCGTTATTGTTGATTTAATTATGAGTGAGTAGTTATATTTTTAGGGTTTTAGGGAGGAAAACCATGTTTATACCATGATTCATATTTGAATTGCTATTAGTTTCTAGGTGTTGATTATGGTGTGATTTGTTCTTGATGAGTGATTAATGTTATTGCGCAGTTTTATTGATTGCTTGTGGTTAATAATTGTTTATACAGATGCGTCTTACTTTTATAGGCCCTAATACACATCAGTCATTCTGATTATATTAGTGAACATGCAACATATGTTGAATTATGAGCGTTAAGAATTAACCATAGCTTAAAACGTGCTCTAATCTCTCGACTCTGGACCTAGGTAGTGATAGTTATTTGACTCTTTTGATTGGTGTAAGCATTGTGGACCAGACTAATGCCCTAGACCTTTAATTCATAGTTTAAAGGATAAATTGTACTTTACCACCTTTATTTTACAACTTTTTGTAAACTACCACCTTTTAGTTTTTTTTTTAAACTACCACCTTTACTCTTACAAACTTCTAGATACTCCCACCTAATAACGGATTCCGTCAGTTTCTACATTAAGTTAGCCCACTTTCAACTATTGAGATACGATTTTTTCCTTCTCTCTTCTCTTAGCTCTCTTTCTCTCCTCTAATCTCTCTCCACTCTCACCCACCATGGATACATAAACTCAACCTTTCAAACCTCTTCTCTAACCTCAAATCCTGACATTTTACCCAAATCCACACCTTCTTCTCTGATTTCCTCCAACCTTTCAATCTCCCACTGCCACCATTTTACCCAAATACAAAAAATTAATGCTGCATCTACTGCTTGGCAGTTCCCCATATTTCTCTAACTCTACCCAACAAGAAGGTGACTTGGCTAAAGAATAAAGATGCTGCCTTACAAATATATTTCTACCATATGTTATGTCTAATTGATTTGGGTTATGAATTTCTTGCAAAATCAAACATTTCTGGGCAATTTAACAATTTTGATACAATTCATCTGTTCTTAGGACTTCAGTGAGTTGTGGGATTGAAAGGAGTTGTTGACAGTAATTGTTGTAATGGTTGAATTAACTCAGTGGGTAGTTGAAGAGGAATGGTTTTCGCGATTTTTGGGACTTGCTCTATTCTTCAAGCTTTCTAAGCATACAAAGGTGGAGCTGAGGGATGTTGTTCTTCAATTGGGTCTGATTTAGGCAATTCAAGAACTTAGCTTGAGATAGAGAACTTAGATGGTGATTTTTTAGGGTTTGAAAAATTGGGAAAATGGGGTTGGATGAGTTGAACATTGGGATCAATTGGAGGTGAGTTTTGAGAGTTAGGAAAATGAAGAAGATAAGAGAGATTGAGTCGGAAATGTGAGATTAGAGGAGATAAAGAGAGATTAGAGGAGATAAAGAGAGATTATAGGAGAGAGAAGGGAAATCAAATTTTTAACAAAGGATTTAGGATATTTTAACCTTAATGGTTGAAAGTGGGGCCCACTTAATGGAGAAACTGACGGATTCTGTTATCAGGTGGGAGTATCTAAACGTTTGTAAGAGTAAAGGTGGTAGTTTAACAATAAAAAACTAAAAGGTGGTAGTTTACAAAAAGTTGCAAAAGAAAGGTGGTATAGCACAATTTATCCTAGTTTAAATCCTATTTTTGTATTGTTTTCTTTAGTCTAATTAGGAGTTCAACTGATTCTTGTCTGATCTTGTTTGAAGTTGTTGATTGGCTGAATATTAACTTAGAAACTCTGTCTCCCTGTGGATTCGACCCTATTTCCTAGACTATTGTTGTTAGAGGAATTTAGGATTTACTTTTGATTAGTTGATACGACTTTAGCCTGTTAATTTGTCGCTAGAAAATGTTATTTTGTATTTTTGTACGTTGATATTTACTCCCTCCTTTCCCATTTGATGTTCCTATTTGGAATATGGGGGAAAACCAATAATGCAAATTGAGGTGGATGAGAATCTTTTTAATTTTATATTGTATAAAATATACTTAGTATATTTTTACTTTTGAAAAAGAAAGAGAGAGAAAGAAAAGTGAGTGATTGGGAAATGAAAGATTTTAAAGTAGGCTATGTGTAAGACAAATGGTAACAAAACGTGTAGTAAATATTTTGTTGTTAAAGGGTATGATGGGAAAATAAATATTTTTAAAATAGAATAGATTAAAAGTGGGAAGAACTTTTTGAAACATCACAAAAAGGAAAATGGGAACATCAAAATAGAACGAAGGTAGTATGATAGATTATTGTGCTATTTTCTAACTTGCCACCATTATTATTGACATGTATTTAGATAACTTGAGTAGTTGGTAATCATAACCTACCATTTAAAGAAGATATGAATTGGTTATTGTTAGCATTAGTGCATTAATGTTAGGTCATGCATATTGTAAAATTTACAATAGAATTAATAATAAACCTTCTGTAGTTCTGTTAGGTGACATAAATCTTACTAATTAGGCTAACCCAAATTAGAATATTTATTGTCATGTTCAAAAGATTGTTAATACAAATAAAAGATGTTGATATCCTCTGGAGTTGTTTTTTGTAGAGTTGGTAAACTCAATATAAATACACAAAATAATTTCTTATTAATATTATTTACCATTTTAATTAAACTCTACCACTTAAAGTTATTTTTCAACTCTAAAGGATCTCCTCTCAAAAAAAAAAACTCTAAAGGGTCTCACCTCAAATAAATGAAATGGTCCAATCTATAAAAATTAATTGCAACTCAAATCTTACACAAGTCGAAACCAACGAGACGAACCATTTTACCAAGTCTAATTATAATAATGATTTTCTTTAGAACAAAGTCTAGGGAAATGGTTCCAAAGTCATTATTACTCTTTTGAGTAATTAGAGTTATATTTCAAATTATGATATTATTAATCAAAATAAGTAGATAATCTCTTTGTAAATTGCCCACGAATCCAAAAGTTATGACAAATTAAAGATCTTTGCACAATACCTCGAGATCACTATAAGATACTCACAAGTATCGAGTAGTTTAATCGATCTCCATCAAAACCGTCCTTCTTAGTTCCAAAATACCTTTTCATTCTGGATATATAGAACATTGATTGTTTTTAAAAAAGACAAGCTTAACCCTATGAAAATTAAAAAATATCTAGAATGATAAATGTGCAATATGTGCTATCACCAAATTTCTTCTACACTCCCACCTCGTGCCGAAAGACTAAAGTAATAAAGGAGATTTCACATATATCTCCCCCAAGAGTTATGCAAAAACTGGTTATGTTTTAACAGATTCTCACAACTCTTATTAAGCATATGTTGCCTGGTAATTGGAAACCACCACGTACGCCTCTTCTTGCTGAAGCAACAACTCTTCAAAACAACCAACTCATGCTATAAACAACTGACATAAACAATATCATTATTGAAGGAGATAACTTGATCATCATTAATATTTTGAAACAACTTTCAACATGTCATACAGTATCCAGACACTTATCTAAGACATTAAAAAAAATTAAATCATTTTGAGCATTACTCGATCACCCACATCAGTAAGAGGCTAATCGGGTAACAGAAAATCTTTCCAAACTAAGGCATCAATTTCAACAAAATCATATGGATACAAACTTTAGTTTGGAGCCTATCATCAAGCACCTTATTTATTTAGATAGTTTCGATAACACCATAAAAAAAAGGTTACTAACTTTGTTCTTGTAACTATCTCAAAAAATAAAAGTATAAGTGCATATATACTTATTTAGATTAGGTAATATAGTTGGTTTGCAAGAAACCTTAAGCTTAAGTATTAAATTTTTTTAACTCAACCTTAACATTTTAGCCCTTCGGAGTTCAAATGTCACCAATTAGAGTACTTAGCATTAAAATTCTCCTACTTTTTTCCCATGATTAAATCGTTGAGGAGAAAACACGCATGTGATCCCACATTGAAGAAATAGAAGAATGATGACTAATATATACGTTTTGTGGGCTACTCCACCTATTACAAATTGATTTTAGGATGGAAACCTCATAGGCTTATAGGTCAATCTCTCCTCTTGACAAGACCTATTTGTGTGGGCACATTGATGAATTTTTTCAAAGATGTATGTATGGCATATAAACATTGGACTTAAAACAATTTGGGTTGAAGTCTGATAAGAGTCTTTCTCGTTAACATGAAATTGGACGGTTGTGTGGACTCTGCTTCTTATAAGCTTTTTCTCCATTAGATCTTTTATCTGATCATTAAACTATATGATATCTTGATAGATATAAACCATCTCTCTAACTCTAATAATAATCTTATTAGGATTTAGCGCACCCTTTATATCTTTCTCAATATAGTAAAGGATTTGATGAATACAACTTTTCGCATAATTTTTCTTATTGCCTTTTAGTCTTTTCTTTTAAAGATGTTTCATGATCTGATACCTTATGCGCTATTTCTTGTTGTGTATATGTAACTCTTTCACTACCCTGGTTGCAAAAGTTCTATACTTTTGTTATGTAACGCCTTATTAATTTTTAAATTAGAACTAAATGACCATCTATGGTGAATATAATCTGATCATTTATTTGGGTGCATGGCGCGAATACTACCTTTGAAAATTATTACTAAGAATCATATCGTGTGATGGCTGATCAGTAGCCCCAAATTTGGGAATTATACATTGGACTCCCACAATTTCTATTAGTAATTCTTCTTTTATATATAATACTATCATCCGCAGTGACTTGCATAGAGTTTCCATAACTATCCAGGCAATAGATCTCTCTTTCAAAAACATAAAAAACATCCATTATCAAATATTATTAGGAATATATTTGCTATTAGGATTTGTGCCAGTATTTTTGTAAGACTTTCTATTCTCATGTTTAATTCATCTTCGTATGACTTTGTTGTATACCCAATACTTTTCTTTCTATCATTTTTTCTGATTATTCATTAGTATTGAGCTTTTAGCTTGATCCCATATCTATGCTATGTCTAGATGGTTCAGATGTGTTTTAGAAGTAATACTGCAAGTGCATGATGTCTATTATTAGCAACCTTGTAAGTATCGAATCCATAGAGAGACAGGTTTTCAGAGTGAATATTCAATTGAATAGCTACTTCAGACAAAATCTGGGAGAAAACAGTTGAACTAGTGCTAAACTAATGAAAACATAATTAAATCAAGGATTTATCAAAAAATAAAAAATCTAGGGTATTAGTTCGGTCCACCATGCTTATATCAATCAAAGGGGTTCAAATGACTAATAACACCTACGTCGAGAGCCAAGCAATTAGAACAGGTGTTAAGCCTACACTGGGGTCATAATGCTCATAATTCAAACTATGCAATACGCTCGCTCACATAATAAGAATTAATAGTGTGTTCTAAGCCTCTAAAAGTAATCCTATGACAGGGTCATACTCAAGTTGCCAGACGTAATAAACCCTAGATTCAACAACAAATTACACTATAATTGCTCTAATTACAACCTAGAAGTAATATCAATTCATATAATAATCATGGTATAAACTTGGCTTTCCTCCCTAAAACCCGAAAATGAAAATCTACTCACTCATGGCTAAAGAAGTAACAAAAGCAATAAATGTTGAAATACTCATACTTTGAAGCATTTAAGAATAGAAAAAGAGAAAATACTTCAAAGCAATAAAGAATAATGGAAGAAACAATTACCAAATGAAAGGAAAGGTAAGAACTTGAATTAAAATTGAAATAATCTCCAAAGTATGTTAATTAGATCTAGAGAGAAAACTAAGAGTTTAATGAACCTATGATAAGCTAAAAGTGATGTTCAATCCAAAATTACATCTTATTTATTGGCCGGCATTAGTAGGAAAAATTGTTTTGAATAAGCTAACCTTTGCTCCGTCTTCTAATAATAAGCCAACCTACTCGAAATCCCAGAATAAGTAAAACATTGTTGCTCACTTGAATTTAAACAAGTCAAAAAACCTACAACCTGTGCAACAAGTCATTTTATTTAATTTTGCTTTTATTTTAATTAATGTTCTCTTTAACCTTGTTGCCCTCCCTTCCCGGCTTCTCCCCATACTCTGCCTTCCTCCGGCGGTGGCCAAACCACGATTGTCGCCTCGCTCCTTCCCCACCTTCTTCCTCTCCTTTGCCTTCACCGCCGCCAAACAATTGAAGGAAGGACGGTTACGGGTTGATCAAAGTGATAAAAGGAATCTATCACTTTTAGAAATCTGGACATCAGATACCATAGGCAACTCATGCGTATACTTTGTAAATTCAGTTTCAAATACTAGCTTGCAGCAAATCTCAGCCGAAAGATGGTGATGATATTGCAAAATCTTCATTGATTGGAATTCATTAATCTTTCATATCTTAGATTATTGCTTCCAATCTGATTTCAAAAAAAGTTTAGCAATTGAAATCAAAATGAATGAAGAATCATATAAAGATTAGATGGTATTGCTTATGTAATATTCATCACAAAAATGCAGAAAAGGTGGATGAGTATCCTCATCTCTCTTTGTAGATACCTACAACAACAACATTCACTTTAAAAATTTAAGAAATGCAAGCAGATGATGAGTATAAGTGATAAGAGGACGAAGGAGAATTATTAAGAAAGATGATGAGGGAAATAAGGGGATGATAGAGGTGAAGAAGGTTGACTGATCTACCTTGAATGGCCTCCTTATTTAGCTTCGTTGTTAAGCTTCAAGTGATTCTTTCGGCTGGGAGTTTATTAATCCACCTTCAATGTCTATCAATCAGGAAAAATCAGTTGAATTAAAAATAAACAACTTCGTTGTTCGAAAATGGCGTTCTTCAATGGAGAAGGGTGGTGTTTACTGTTAAGGAGGGAGGAGAGAGATAAAAGGGATAGGATTAGTTTTAGTTTGTATAAAATAGTTTTAATTATGTTAAAATGCATAAGAATGAAATTTAATAAACTAAATTTAATATAAAAAAGTCTGAACAATTACATATCAACACATATTATATTTAACCTATTAAACAAGTTACCAACTGGTCATGACTCAATTTTAGAAGATCAGTTTACAAGGTCTACTTATTTTGGGATTTCGAGAAGGTTGACTTATTATTAGGAGACAGAGCAAATGTTAGCTTATTTAAAACAATTTTTCCTAAGCTTAAACCTACTTAAGAAACGGATAAAAAAACTCTGCAGAACAACCGTACACCCGCCTGGGCAAACACCCTCTTCGGGCGGACCTAGCCCGGGTGCCCTGGTGGACAAAGCACAACTTATGTAATTCATGTCATTATGCACCTAAATGACCTAAAAGGAGTTTTAAATGCAATCAAATGCATTTTACAATTGGACTTTGTCTATTTAAACATAGTCTTTTATTTAGGCTTCACGAGTCCTCCATTTTCATTCTTTATATCTCTCTCCTCTCCAAAAGTTGCCTAGGAGTCTGTAAAAAATTGTCATAACAGAAAAAATAAATAAAGTATTTGATCATTTGTTTGAATTAGGAAATATTTTTTTCTAGAAAGGATTTTGTTTGCTAAAGCTCAATTTCCGAGTAAGAGGTTTATTATTTGACTAAAAAACAAAAGTTTGACTTACCTAGGCCCCCTAGATAAGTAATTTCCCCAAATTTGTGGGAAACAGAACTTTCTAGGGAGTGCAAATCCCAAAATTCTAAGAAACCAATTTACTTTTGTATGGGGTCTGCCCAGCAGACCACCACGTCCTGCTAAGCATGCGGCAGACCTCCATGTTCTGCCACTCCACGTCAAAGCGCCCAGAGCAGAGCAGGCCTCACAAGGCATACCACTCCGGATATAAGCTCTAGACCAGGAATTAATAAAGGTCTTATTACCTTAGCCCACTTCCAAAAGGAGCCCACTTACTTTACTAGGTCAGTCACAAGCCCATGTCTCATATAAATACTCATGCCCATGCATGAGTAAGATACGTACTATCAAACACTCACAAAATACTTGCACTTGGTACTCGTTTTCTCTCAACTAGAGACCTTATGTTCATCTTGGGCTGACTTCGGCATCGGAGGGGCGATCCTCGGAAACAACCCCCCAAGGTTCACCTTGTTTTGCAGGTAACCACCACCACGAAGGAAGCTTGGGAGCCACGTTCCACCAAGTATCCACCACCACACTCACTGTAGTTGTCCTGGACAGAAACAATTTGGCGCTAGAAGGAGGAGAAGAGTAGAAAAGCCCAATCTACAACTTCGCAATGGTGGTTCCTTATTCAACAACATCCGATTCCCACAGCTCAGAAGATGAGAGCTACTCTCAGTCAAGAGAAATGACCACTAGGTCAGCAAGAAGAGGTAGCCCTGCTACCCACACTCAGGAAACTAGGCAACCAAGTAGTTCCTTGGTCATGCCTACCCCTGAAGCACTCCAAGCAGTCATCACTGTACTGTAGTCTACTCAGCAGTACATATAAAACATTAGAAGCCAGCCATCTCAAATGAGGAAGAAGACAAGAACCCATGGTTCAGTTCGAAGGCACCTGCAGCTGTCATCTGAAGAGGAGACAGCTACAGAAGAACCCTTGTGTGGGTACAACAAGAGAGCCAACACTCAAACCCCCACATCAGAATATGGCTTATCCAGCCGCTCTGGATCAGGGTACATTCGAAAAGGTTGGCAAGAGGATGACTGGAACACTGAAGTCATGCAGGAAGAGCACCCTAACTTCTTCAGTCAACAGATACCTACAGAACATGTGGGAGGCTCCAGTCTGAGATCTGGCCGCAGAGGAAATTCAGGGGGCATAGCACAACAACGTCCCCGGGTGAGGCCCAAACATAGTGCAGCTGAAGAGGCCCTGTCCATGCACGAGAGCAGACCCCGCAGAAGACCTATTAGTCAGAGGCTAGGACCGATACCTGAGGAAGGATCTGGCGACAGCGGAACCCCCTCAGACCTTAGAGGAATCATATCCAACAGAGTTGGACCCATGCCCTCTTTTGCCTCACCTGCAGAGGAGATTAGGGCACCCTCCAAATCCCCTTTCACACTCGAGATCATCGCAGCAAGAGTATCAAAGGCGAAGCTTCCATCAAACCTCAAGTTTGAGGGGGAAGGGGACCCCCAGGAACATGTGGTAGCTTTCAAAACCCACATCGAACTGAGAAACTATAATGAAGCTACCTGGTGCAGACACTTCCCTGCCACCCTGGCAAGGACAGCTCAGACCTGGTTTAGAACTATCCCGCAAGGCACCATAGCCAACTATGACGAGCTTAAGAAGAGGTTCAAAGAACATTTCGTCAGTTGAAGCAGCAGGAGTAAATCCCCTCATGAATTGCTCCTGCTAAAGTAGAGTCCCAACGAGAGTCTGCGAGACTTCATCGGAAGATTCAACAAGGAGCTGGTGCACATTCCAGACCTAGAACAGAAGTTGGCTCTGCACACTCTGAGGAACGCTCTGCCTCACACTAGCAAGTTCAGGGATGACCTAAAATGGGTCACCATGAAGGAGCTCAGTGAAGCCCTGGCCCTGGTAGAAAAGTACATTGCATTCAAGGACTTCAACAAAGCCTCAACACCAGGAGCAGGCAAACCTGCCAAGCCAGAGACCAGGCAGAATTAACAGCCCTTCATGGGTGGCAGACTGAACTTGGGAGGCCACAGGCCCCACCAGAACAGGGGCAGAGAGAAGCAGAAGGAAGCAGAGAGAGAAGTGGACCAACTAAGGGCCCAAGAAAAAGTACAACAACTACAGCAACCTCAGCCTACCTAGGGCATAGATATTTCTAACAAACAGAGACGATAGCAAGTGGCACAGACCACCCCCTACCAAGAAGAGGAGCCTAGGCCCAAACATGGCAGAGTCCTGTGCTTTCCATGAGGCCCAAGGCCACAACACCGAAGATTGCATCAGTCTAAAGAATGATCTGGAGAGTCTGATCAGAAGAGGATACTTCAAAGAATACCTGGCCTGGAACCAGGAAATTAAAGAAAAAGAACAGTAGAATGAAGGAAAGCAGCCGCAAGACAAGCGGGCCGAAATCAAAGAAGGGAAGAAGAAAACAATATACGTCATATTCGTCAGCTCGAACTCAATGGGGGAGAGAGCCCACTTGAAGCAGCTCACTCATCCCAACCTCTACTCCATCGATCAGATAGAGTTGAGTCCAGACCTGCCTGACATGACTTTCACCGAAGAATACTGCAAAGGCATAAATTTTCCACACTCAGACCCACTGGTGGTCACTCTAGAAATATGCAACACAGACGTACGGAGAATATTGCTAGACGGCGGAAGCGCCGTGAATATTCTGTACAAAGACACCTTCAAAAAGTTGGAACTGGATTGATCATTGCTGAAGGGAGGGGGAACCCCCATTGTCGGGTTCACCGAAAACTCGATCATCCCAGAGGGAAAAGTACATCTAGCTGTGACTGCAGAGGACCAGAGCGGAATCAGGAGAATGGTGATGCAGGAATTCTTAGTGGTACAACGCTCTGATGGGAAGGAAATTTGTTGAAGCTGTGCAAGGGATCCAATCAACCCACCATCAGACCATGCTCTTCCTCAGCAAGACTGGCGAGGTGGGCAGAATGAAAGGAGACCAGAAAGCAGCCAGGTCCTGCAACCTGACCGCTCTGAAAAAAGACAAAAGACCTCCTCCCCCTGACCACTCTGGATCCAGGAGGAAGAGGTGGAAAGAGAATAAAGAAGGAAAGAGAGTCCAGACTGAAGAAGTCAAAGAGGACCAGGCTGAAGAAGCCGTGAAGAAGGGAAAAGATGAGAAGGCTGAAGAGGCCGAGAGAAAACAGAAAACATCAGAACCATCAACTGCCAGCGAGGCCGATGCTTGTCCAGAAGCCGGCCAGGAAACCAGAAAGCCCGAACCGGGGGAATAGACCGAAGAGGTACTCTTGGGACCGGAGGAAGGCAGAGCCGTAAGAATAGGCACGGATCTGGACCCAGAAATCAAAATCAACCTAATCAATCTGCTAAGAGAAAATGCAGACGTGTTCGCTTTCTCGGCAGCTGAAATGCCAGGGGTAGACCCCACCACCATCAACCACAAACTAAACACCGTTGTGGGTCACAGACCCGTGAAGTAGAAGAGGAGGAACTACTCGGCCTAAAAGAGTAAGGCCATTGAGGAGGAAATGCAGAAGCTCTAAGTAGCGGGATTCATAGAACCCTGCAAATACCCAAAATGGATGGCTAACGTGGTGATGGTGAAAAAGGCAAATGGAAGCTGGAGGATGTGCATGGATTTTAAAGACCTTAACAAGGCCTGTCCCAAAGACTGTTATCCGCTTCCAAGAATCGATCAGCTGGTAGACTCCACCAGTGGTCACGCTCTGCTTAGTTTCATGGACGCTTTTAGCGGGTACCATCAGATCTTCATGGACCCTGCAGACAAAGAAAAGACAGCATTCATCACCCCGATCGGGGTGTTCTGCTACATCATGATGCCATTTGGGTTGAAGAATGCAGGGGCCACCTACCTAAGGCTGATGGACCAGGTCTTCGCAGGGCAGAGAGGAAGGAATCTGGAGGTGTAAGTAGATGATGTCATCACCAAAAGTAAGACAGAAGCATACCACATAGCAGATCTGAAAGAGACCTTCGCCAACGTTGGTCTGCCAACGTTGGTCTGCCAACGTTGGCCAGACCCGAAACAGGAGAGGCACTCTTCTTGTACATTGCTGTCACCGCCGCAACTGTGAGCGCGGTCCGGCTAAAAAAGGAGAACAAGAAGCAGCAGCCAATATACTTTGTGACCCACACGCTCACGGGCGTAGAAACACGTTATCCTCTGATAGAGAAGGCAGCCTATGCTGTAATGCTAGCCACAAGAAAGCTAAGACCATATTTCGATGCACACCCCGTCACTGTGCTAACAAATATGCCCTTAGAAAAAGCAATGGAGAAGGTGGACAAGTCGGGAAGGAATATGAACTGGGCCCTGGAGCTCACAGGTTTCGGGATTAAGTTCGCCCCTCGTACCGCCATCAAAGCACAGGCTTTGGCAGACTTCCTAGCAGAGTGCTCATACCAGGAAACAGCTATAGAACCCAGAGCCTAGGAAATCTTCACGGATGGGTCTGCAACCATCAATGGCTCACGAGCAGGTGTGGTCATCAAAACCCCGGAAGGGAAAATCATTAAATATGCTCTAAAGTTCCTGTTCTTGGCAACCCACAATGAAGCTGAGTACGAGGCAGTCATTGCTGGACTGTAGCTCTGCCAAACTCTAGAAGCCAAACACATCCACCTGAAAATTGACTCACGGTTGGTAACCAACCAAGTCAAGAGGGAGTATGAGGCTAAAGAACCCATAATGCAGAGCTACCTGACCAGAATAAGGTCTCTGATTGCAATTTTTGAAAGCTTCAAAAAAGAGTAGGTACCCAGAGTGTAGATCGCTCAAGTAGATGCACTGTCTAAACTGGGTAGCCGCAGTCTGCAGGAGTTGAATAGATTTGTGATGGTGGAAGTCAGACCCACTAGCGCAATCTGCAAAGACACCGAGCGCGTCCTGGAGCTTGAGGACATGCCAGAGTGGATAAGGGAGATCGTAGAGTATAAGCATAATGTGACACTACCTGAGGGCAGAATGAAGGCCCGAAAACTGAGGTTGACAGCATGCAGATACTGCCTGATTGGGGACGAGTTATACATAAAGTCTTTCTCTCTGCCCCTACTCAAATGTGTAGGTGATATCACGTATTTATATAGAGTTTTCTCCCTTATTTACAAGCTAATTTGTGCGTCATTGGAGCTCTTGGGAGCTATTTTGTGCTAACTATCGTATTTAGTTGTGGTTTCGTGTTTTAGTGTTGAATTGCAGGTTTTAGGGAGTTTTCTCCTTATTCCCGAGCCATTTGGAAGAAACCACGGCTTTACGAGATGTTACGAGGCACGTAGAATGGCTCACGAGCTTTATGGGTAGTTTAGGAGGTCTCAAGAGCCCTAAACGTGAAGTTTAGAGAGCCAAAGGAGGTTTCCGTGCACTGATCGGGCAGAAATGGCCCGATCGGGCGAAGTATTTATGATCGGGTCTGAAAGTTACGGACCCGATCAAGCGAGGGTTGCCCGATCCGATCAGGCGAGGAAACATGTCCCCAGACCCGATCAGGTGCCAACCGCCCGACCCGATCTGGTCCTCTACGTTTTGGTTCATGCTGCTGCTACGCCACACAAGACGCCAGTATATTAGTGTGTTGTGCACCCGATCCACGACCCGATCGGGTGTGCGATCGGGTGGGCTGCAACAATCAATCTGATGCTACGCTGCTGCTACGCGAAGGCCCAGAAGACACTGCGCTGATTTGGTGTTTGACCCGATCGGGTACTGTGCTCGGGCCCGATCGGGTCTGATGCATTTGTCGCGGATTTCGAGTTTTGTTTCCTATTTTTAATTAGACTTGAGGGGTATTATAAATACCATTTTCCTCATTATTTAGGGACATCTTTAATTAACATCTTTTATTCATCTTTCATTAGCTTTAGACTAGTTTTATTCTTCATTGTTCTTAGTTCAATTCAAACACTTTAGATTAATTTAGAGGTGATCAAACCTATTTGAATTTCAATAAAGTTCCTGCTTGCCGTCAGTTGGTACTCTTCTCTACTCTTTATCTCTTTAATTACTTTGATTGCTTAGTTTATTTATTTAATTGTTCATGATGCAATTGTTAGGGTTTCATATTAGTTTTGTCGTTATTAATCCGATCATGTCTGAGTAGTCTCTTTCTAGGGTGTTAGATGGGAAAGCCATGTGTATACCATGATTGTGATTTAGATTCTTATCGATTTCTAGGGTTTGATTAGGGTGATTGTGATGTGATTTGTTCTTTATTGAGTAATTAACGTTATTTCGCAGTTTCGTTGGTTGCTTGTGGTTAATAGTTGTTTGCACAGATCCGTCTTACGACTATAGGCCTAGGACACGTCAGTAGTTCTGATTACGTTAGTGAACATGCGGCGTATGTTGAACTATGAGGGTTGAGTCTTAACCATAGCTCAATATAGGCTCTAATCCCCCGACTCTTGACTCAGGTTTTGATAGTTGTTGACCTTGTTTGATTGGTATAAGCATGGTGGACTGACCTAATACCCTAGGTTTTTATTCCATAGTTTAATCCTCGATTTATTCCGTCTTCTGTAGTCTGTTCTTTAGTTTAATTATTTCTTCCCTGATTTCATCTGGAGTAGCTGAATCGGTTGAATATTAATCTAGAAACTCTGTCTCCCTGTGGATTCGACCCTGCTTCCACTGACTACCTAGTTAGAGGTCTGTAGGTTTATTTTTGATTAGGTGACACGACTAAAACCTATCAAATATTGGCGCCGTTGCCTGGGAGACGGCTAGTTTTCTAAGTTTTTATTTGATTATTTGGTCTACTTCTCTGTACCTCATTGGAACTTCATTGTTTCAATCGAGGTACGTTTTACTGCTGCTTTTGTTTCTTTTGTATGCCCGGGTCCCAAAGAAATGGTTCCCCCATTCCAGCGGACCCCGATCTTACTAGGACAATCAGGCGGATCCGAAAGATAAAGCAGAAAGAAAAGCAGTCTGTTCAGCTGAACACATCTGGAACAGACACCTTGAGTTCAGTCATGTCAAAGTCACTGAAGTCATATGGGGTGCCCAACCCAGATGGTCTCTCCACTGGACCTACTATGCCCACCATTGCCGCAGCAAATTTCGAAATCAAGCCTGGACTCATCAGCATGGTCCAGCAAAATCAGTTTGGTGGGCATCCTACTGAAGATCCGGCAAATCATTTGCAACGGTTTCAACAACTTTGTCGAACCGTTAAACATGCCGGCGTCACTCCAGATCAACTCAAGGTCATGTTGTTCGAGTTTTCACTGAGAGATAGAGCCCATAAATGGTTGAATGATGTGAAGGAAAGGAAACCGAATGGAGTGAGATTTCTGCTGCATTTCTGAGAGAGTATTACCCACCCACTAAAACAGCAGAAATCAGAAATAAACTGGCCACGTTTTCCCAAGAGCCTGATGAAACATTAAGGGAAGCGTGGGCTAGGTTTAGAGATCTACAGAGAGAGTGTCCACACCACAATATGGACAAATGGTTCTTGACGCAGACATTCTACAATGGTCTGCAGCCTCAGACGAAGTGTATTGTTGATTCGTCTGTAGGAGGAGTGTTTTTAGACAAGGCAGTTGATGAGGGTTATGAATTCATATCAAATCTTGCAGCCAATGACCATTCATCATCTAGGAGTTTGACTAAGAAGGTACTTGAGGTTGACGCTATTTCATTGCTTACATCTCAGATGGCGCAACTGACTCAGCAGCTAATGAAGTCTTCTAGTTCGACACCTCCGCCTATGAGCATCAATGCTATGTCTGCCGTAGCACCCATCACCTCATCTTACTGCGAGGTATGTGGTGTTCAGGGTCACTTTGGGCATGACTGTCAGTTCAGTCAATTTCAGATGGAGCAGGCAAACGCCTTTCAACAAAGGCCACAAACCTTCCCCCCTCCACATAACTACCAAAATCCACAAAACTATCAACCTCCACCTCCACAAAGCTATCCTAAACCCTCATACCATCAAACCCCACAAAATTTCCAAAGACCACCACCACAAAACTTCCATCATCCCAATAACTTCCAAACTCCACAAATTTCCACACCCCACCTCCACAAAACAACAACCCACAAGAGCCTAGCAATTCTGAACTGATGAAATTGATATTGTCTATGCAAAAGGCAAATGAGGAAGCACGGAGGGCCCAAGAGGAAGCACGGAGGAACCAAGAGAAGCATATCAAACTTCTCGAGGCTCAAGTTGCTCAGTTGGCAGAAACTAATGCACAGAGACAACAGGGACAATTGCCAGGGCAACCCGTTCAGAGAGAACATGTGAATGCCATCACTCTTCGTAGTGGCGTTGCATATGATGCCCCTCCAGTGCCCATTGATGAGGTTACCCCAACCGCAGGGAAGAAGAAGGTGGTAGAGGAAGGACAAAGGAAAAATTCGACGTCTGAAGTCGATTTGTCTGCAGAAGCTGAACAGACAGGGAAGAAAAAGGAGAAGGTTTCTGAAACGCCTTTTACACCAAGGCTACCTTTTCCTCACAGGATGCAACAGTCCAAGGTCGATCAGCAGTTTGGTAAGTTCTTGGCTATGGTCAAGAACCTTGAGGTAACGATTCCATTTACAGACTTAATTACCCAAGTGCCTGTTTATGCCAAATTTCTGAAAGACATGATTACTAAGAAAAGAGACTTTGGTGGGGTAGAACGTGTCGCTCTTACTGAAGACTGTAGTGCTTTTATTCAAAATAAAACCCCACCAAAGTTAAAAGATCCTGGTAGCTTTTCTATACCCTGCCATCTTGGACCTATTTTTATTGATAAGGCTTTGTGTGATTTAGGTGCTTCTGTTTCTGTTATGCCATTGTCTGTTTATAAAAAACTGAACATGGGAGCCCTTAAATGCACACAAATCACTTTACAGATGGCGGATCGTTCTATAAAATATCCTCTAGGTGTTTTAGAGGATGTTCCTGTTAGGGTAGGGAAATTCTATATCCCTGTTGATTTTGTGGTGTTAGATATGGATGAGGATGCCCAGATCCCTATTATATTGGGTAGGCCATTTTTGTGTACTGCTGGTGCTGTCATTGATGTCAAGTCTGGGTCTTTAACTCTTAGTGTTGGTGATGACAAAGTGATGATTAAACTAACCAATGCTGTTAAGGCACCTATGCTTGAACAATCTTTTTGCAGGGATAAGGTTTTAGATGAAGTAGGGGTGGAGAAGGCTCCAATTCCACCTAAGGTTGCCTCACCGTCTGGAGGCATAGTTAAGAACATTTGGAGAAGAAAGATTTTTGATGAGGGTGGCACTCACTGCCACGCCCCTCCTATTTGAGAGAGGGCGGATTATGGTCGTGCGGGACTTTTATAAACCAGCGTTGTACGAGAGGCAACTCGTATTTCTTTTCTTTCCCTTTTCCTTTTTCTTTTTATTTTTCTTCTTTTTGTGAGCGAGAGTGAGAGTACTAACATTGTTTTTCCTCTTAGCATAGTCCTTATCACCTTTTGGCATTGAGGACACTGCCAAGTTCAGCTTGGGGGAGGAGTTCTGTTTGTATTCCCTATCTCTTTTACTGCTTTCTAGAATAGTTTTACTGCTTTCGAAAAATACTGAAAAAAAATCAAAAAAAATATGGTTCCCATGACTAGTTTAGTTGCCTCCCTGTGCCCCTTGCTGTGCTCTATTTGAAAATGATTTGACTTTGTTTTCTGGATAGCTGGGCATTTGTGATCTTGAGGCTATGATTTGATGTTTGATTGCTATAATTTTGAGCATTTTTGGATTATATTAGACCACTTTGTGCTGCATACCTAAATTGGTTAGACTGTGAGGCCTCTTTGTAGCCTATTGGATTTATATTATTATCCAGTCTTTTCTTGTGTGTTAGTTCCTCTTTAGTGGATTGATCTTGACTTTGACTTCGTACTTGTCTGATTTTAGATGACTTGTAGAATGTGCTGTGATAGAGGCGTTCTTTTGTCTTATTCTTGAGCTTCAGAGTGAGTTTTTGATATACTTTTATCCTCCTTAGCCCCGCTGAGCCTAATGACTTGTTTCGTGTTACTTAAACCCCTATTATGAGCCAAAGGCCTTCACTTGATATTATTCCAAGCCTAGCTTGGGGGAGCTTTTGTATGGGTTGAGTTTGATATTGGTTTGTTGGTTTAGTTTGGTTCTTGAGGAATTTAAAAGTGTATTTGCTGTGGTTTGAGAGTGAGAAAGAAAGAATAAGAAGCAAGTTTAGAGTTGCGTGAATGAAGTTCAGAAAAATGAAAGAAAAATGAAATGAAAATTCAAAAGAATTCTACTTCTTTCATTCACGTACATTCATAAAGGAATATTCGCTCCATTGCTAGGAAATTGGGTTTGTTATGAGCTTTTCATTGATTTATGAGAGTTGGGTTACTTTACATGGTTTTATGGTGATTGTTGGGAGTTGTGTAGGCCATCTTAGGCCTTGTTTGAATGATTTATGCTCCCCCTTTCATGGTTTTTCCACCACATTACCCAAAAGTTTCCCCTACCTCTCGCCTAAGCCCCATTACAACCCTATAAAGTCCTCTTGAGCTTATGTCTGCATTGTTCATTTGATTGATTTCGAGTCAGTTTGTCAAAGCTAGGGAGTATTTCTGCTAATTGAGTCGACTTGACTAGGTTGAGCGTCATTGAACCTTCTTAAACACATGAGAGTGTGAGTGGGAAGGGTACTTATGGTCGGGTTGGTGAGTGTTCGGGCATATTCTTTGCCTGCCACAAAATAGAGAGGAGTGACACCCTTATGAGAGCCTTTTCAGGATTTGTATGCCTTGTGGACGCTTGAGTTTGATAAATTGCTTGAATGATTGGTGGTTGGATGGATTTGATTAGCCAAACTTGAATTATGCCTGCTTGAACGATTCTTAGTCTTGAAAATGTTTTGAGCTTTGATTTGTTTTTATCTTTGGGGTGAGGTAGTCTATTCCATGTTCATGTGCTGTTTGCTTGAGGACAAGCAAAGGTTTAGCTTGGGGGAGTTTGATATCACGTATTTATATAGAGTTTTGTCCCTTATTTACAAGCTAATTTGTGCGTCATTGGAGCTCTTGGGAGCTATTTTGTGCTAACTATCGTATTTAGTTGTGGTTTCGTGTTTTAGTGTTGAATTGCAGGTTTTAGGGAGTTTTCTCCTTATTCCCGAGCCATTTGGAAGCAACCACGGCTTTACGAGATGTTACGAGGCACGTAGAATGGCTCACGAGCTTTATGGATAGTTTAGGAGGTCCCAAGACCCCTAAACGTGAAGTTTAGAGAGCCAAAGGAGGTTTCCGTGCACTGATCGGACAGAAATGGCCCGATCGGGCGAAGTATTTATGATAGGGTCTGAAAGTTGCGGACCCGATCGGGCGAGGGTTGCCCGATCCGATCGGGCGAGGAAACATGTCCTCAGACCCGATCAGGTGCCCACCGCCCGACTCGATCGGGTCCTCTACGTTTTGGTTGCTGCTGCTGCTACGCCACACAAGACGCCAGTATATTAGTGTGTTGTGCACCCGATCGGGTGTGCGATCGGGTGGGCTGCAACAATCAATCTGATGCTACGCTGCTGCTACGCGAAGGCCCAGAAGACACTGCGCTGATTTGGTGTTTGACCCGATCGGGTACTGTGCTCGGGCCCGATCGGGTTTGATGCATTTGTCGCGGATTTCGAGTTTTGTTTCCTATTTTTAATTAGACTTGAGGGGTATTATAAATACCGTTTTCCTCATTATTTAGGGACATCTTTAATTAACATCTTTTATTCATCTTTCATTAGCTTTAGACTAGTTTTATTCTTCATTGTTCTTAGTTCAATTCAAACACTTTAGATTAATTTAGAGGTGATCAAACCTATTTGAATTTCAATAAAGTTCCTGCTTGCCGTCAGTTGGTACTCTTCTCTACTCTTTATCTCTTTAATTACTTTGATTGCTTAGTTTATTTATTTAATTGTTCATGATGCAATTGTTAGGGTTTCATATTAGTTTTGTCGTTATTAATCCGATCATGTCTGAGTAGTCTCTTTCTAGGGTGTTAGATAGGAAAGCCATGTTTATACCATGATTGTGATTTAGATTCTTATCGATTTCTAGGGTTTGATTAGGGTGATTGTGATGTGATTTGTTCTTTATTGAGTAATTAACGTTATTGCGCAGTTTCGTTGGTTGCTTGTGGTTAATAGTTGTTTGCACAGATCCGTCTTACGACTAGAGGCCTAGGACACGTCAGTAGTTCTGATTACGTTAGTGAACATGCGGCGTATGTTGAACTATGAGCGTTGAGTCTTAACCATAGCTCAACATAGGCTCTAATCCCCCGACTCTTGACTTAGGTTTTGATAGTTGTTGACCTTGTTTGATTGGTATAAGCATGGTGGACCGACCTAATACCCTAGGTTTTTATTCCATAGTTTAATCCTCGATTTATTCCGTCTTCTGTAGTCTGTTCTTTAGTTTAATTATTTCTTCCCTGATTTCATCTGGAGTAGCTGAATCGGTTGAATATTAATCTAGAAACTCTGTCTCCCTGTGGATTCGACCCTGCTTCCACTGACTACCTAGTTAGAGGTCCGTAGGTTTATTATTGATTAGGTGACACGACTAAAACCTATCACTAGGGCAAAGAGACGCAGACTACATATTAAGAGAGATCCATGAAGGACTCTTTGGACACCACATCGGGCCTATAGCCCTAGCCCACAGCCCTAGCCCACAGCCCTGGCCCACAAAGCTCTCAGAGCAGGGTACTATTGGCCCACAATGAAGGCAGACTCTGAGGCTCTGGTGAAGAAATGCGACAGCTGCCAAAGGTTTGCCCCAAACATCAAGCTGCCTGCGAACGATCTCATGCCCATCTACAATCCCATCTCATTCGCCCAATGGGGACTGGACATCCTAGGGGCCTTCACGACAGCCCAGTACCAGAAGAGATGGCTTGTTGTGGGGGTAGACTACTTCACCAAGTGGATAGAAGCAGAGGCTCTATCCACCATCACAGAGGCAGCTGTCAGGAAGTTCCTCTGGCGAAGCATCATCACCAGGTATGGAATCTCGAAGGCCTTCGTCTTTGACCACAAAAGGCAGTTCGACAACATGCCACTATCAGAATGGCTGGAGCAGTTTGGGATCAAGCCCTGTCCTCAGTCTGCAGCCCTCAATGCAATAATCAAGTTGAGGCCGCCAATAAACAGATTCTGATAGGGTTGCAGAAGAAGCTAGAATAGCATAAGAGCAAATGGCTGGAAGAATCGCCCAACACTCTATGGTCAATCAGGACCACTTTCAAGGAGTCAACTAGGCAGACCCCCTTCCATCTTGTGTATGGCTCTGAAGCCGTCATGCCGGTTGAAATCGGGTCCAAGAGCATGAGGATCAGTCTGTTCGAGCCAGGTCTGAATGACGAAGCTCTAAAAACTAACCTAGATCTGTTGGATGAGCACAGGAATGAAGCTACGCTCAGAATGGAGGCCTACAAAGCCAGGGTCACCAGATACTATAACCGCAGAGTAAGGGCCAGACCCCTGGAAGTAGGAGATCCGGTGCTCAGAAACGCAACAGTAGTGTAGAAAGACAAAATACATGGAAAGTTGTCTGCCAAGTGGGAAGGGCCTACCACATTAGTGAAGAGCTATACCGGGGACATACAGGCTGAGGAGGATGGATGGGAGTGAACTGAAGAGCAACTGGAACGCCCGAATATTGAAAAATTACTTTGTGTAATCTGATTGTATCAGACAGTTTCCATGAGTTAAAGGCCTTCGAGCCACCCCTTTTGAGCTATACACTCATCATATCACATAAAAACCCCCATCCCTTTGTTTTTTCTTTTAGATAAACACAACACCAAAATCAACAGCTACTAACAGACTGAAAGGAAAAACCACAGTATGACATACCGGGGACATACAGGCTGAGGAGGATGGATGGGAGTGAACTGAAGAGCAACTGGAACGCCCGAATATTGAAAAATTACTTTGTGTAATCTGATTGTATCAGACAGTTTCCATGAATGAAAGGCCTTCGAGCCACCCCTTTTGAGCTATACACTCATCATATCACATAAAAAACCTCATCCCTTTGTTTTTTCTTTTAGATAAACACAACACCAAAATCAACAGCTACTAACAGACTGAAAGGAAAAACCACAGTATGACAAGTTAAGGCAGAGTATGAGCTGGAGCAGGGGCTGAAGAGGCCCGCCAAGCACAGAAGCTGCCTACACAAAAAGGGAGCCGGCCGTAAGGTTAACTCTGTTCAGAGCCCTCGAGGCCTGCGGAGTGATCGGTTGTCGGCTCGACTTAGCGATGTCACAGACCTCTACCCCTAGATCTGTAGGACCAGAGTTCCGAGAAGCAGCGAGGATAAGTCACAGACACCTAAGGCTGATACGGATGGCAGAGCTCAAAAGAACCAAGCGTACCCCGACATGAGGGCGTTGGCAGAGGGGATGGAGGGGCAAAACACCCAAAATCCACAAGACCACCGCGACTTAGGGCTTCCAAATACCTTCGGATGTCCTGCTCACCAATGAATCACCATCATATGTGAGACAGAGCATACGAATAAAGGGCCCCTAAGGTTATGGCCTAATGCCCCGTGGGCACGTGTCGAAAGCAACAGGTCAGGCACCCCACCTGATCGTGTTTGCCCAACTCTGGGAAGAGCAGAGCAGGCAGACTGTGAAAGAAAGAGATATGAATGCCCCGAAAGCCGGAACTATGCCTCGCGAAGAGACGTGTCAGGAATACTTGTCTCCTACACGTAGCAAATCACGCATCCAAACACCCCTCTGCTAACCAGAGCCAGAGCAGAACGTTTGCATGTCTACAACAAGTACTTGACTAAAGAAGAGCCGAATGGAATAACTTAGCAAAATTAGAAGTCTGATCTAGATGCAAAAGTACAAGAAAACTAGAAACACTAGCCAGAACAAGGAAACTTGCATTTCTCCAATGATTGTATCTTACATAGGAAGACCTGGTCAAAGACCAGATCAGAATACTACAAGTCTATTACAACAAAGGCGGCTACCTAACCAAAAGAAGGGAGAAAATACAGATGAGAAACTATCGTTTGACTATTTAATTACAAATATTACAAGGGAAGTCAATTAGGGATATCCATCGGAGGGCAAAAAAGGAAGACTGTAGTCAGTTCAGCACAGGCTCCCAGCTCATCCACCTCAACAGCTAAGACAGGAGTCACAAGAAGACTAAGGCGAAGCGTGAGATAGCCGACCGAGTTCCTATTGATCAGGAACAGAGCTGCCATCCCCAGCAGAGCTCCCGTCAACTTGTTGTTCGGAGAACCCTTCCTCTGCAAGCAGAGAATAGAGCAGCTCCAAGTCCTTGAGCTCCTGAGTGGCAGGAGGGTTCATGTGCACCCCGTTACCGTAAGCCTCCTCAAATGCATCCCAGTCGAAAGGGGGCTGCAAATGTCAGAGGACTCTACGGACAGCGACCTTGCAGTCCTCCCAATACTTGTTCTGGAAGGCCTCCTCCATCTTCGCCGCCCTGGAAGCCTCCTCGACACCCAGCTGAGCCTCCCTATTAGCCAGGAGTTTGGAGAACTCCGCCCCGAGCTGAGAATCCCGTTCTTGCAGAGCTCGCTCAGCCTCCTTGGCCTACTGCTCCAACTTAGCTGAGCAGCCGTCATGGTCAGCCTGCACAGCAGAAAGCTGACCCTTAAGCTTCTCCTGCTCCTTCATTGCAGCCTACAGCTTGACCTCAGAGAAATGCAGCTTGGTCTCCGCTACGGATGCATGAGCCGACGCCTCCTTCAGCTGGGAGGAGAGTCTTGAATGTTCAGCAGCGACTGCCTCTGACTGCTTCAGCAACCCCTGTAAGTGCTGGTTTGAAGTCCGCAGGGCGTCGGGCTCCGCAGTCACGAGATCCCTCTCCTCTGCATCAGCGTCTAGCATGGACTGTTGGAGCATTTTGTCCGAGTTCATCGAAGCATATTCCCTATTCAGCTGCTCCAACTGGGTCCTGAGCTGGTGTAGCTCAGGGAGGTCTGCATCACGCCTGCCCAGTACCAAGGCATGGCAGAACTCCCTAATAAAAACACCGGCTCGTGCAGCCTGCACATAAGCAAAAAAGGGTCAGATGCAAGTTAAAACGATAAAAAGCAGAAAACTCAAGAAAAAGAAAAAGAGACTAAAAAAGTTGCACATGAAGACAGAAAAATCACCAAGGGAACGTTCTAGACGACGTAATCAGCCGAGAAACGGCTGGCCAGCAACTTCAGCCACTCACTGGGGTCAGAGAAGGCCCCCGGCGTCTTCTCCTGCCCCTGCACCTCGCGCCGGTCGCCCGCCGATCCCCTCTGCAGAGAACCTGAACCAAAAGAAAGATCAGTAAGATCCACAGAAGAGAAAGAGCCGGAATTCAGACCGGGCAAGGGACAAAGACGAGGAAGCGCACCTAATACGTGTCGTTTTCGTATACAAATTAATAATTTATAATACCTATCTTAACCTCAAAAATATAAACATAACAAAGGATAAGTAGGGTCGATCCCACGGAGAGACTAACTATTTCACTAAAAACCAAAGTTTGACTAGTTAGCCGACTATTAACATAGAAGAATAAAGATAACTATATACATATATTTACTTGATTTAGGGGGGGTTTAAATATGGATTTTAAAACTAATATAATTTAAATAAAATAACTACTAGTCTACTATTTACAAGTGACGACAAGCAAGCCAACATAATTTCGGTTCGATCCTTGAATAATAAACCTAGAATCTTGCTAAAATATAACCAACCCCAATAAACTTGTTTTATTAGATCAATTCATACACTTAACAAAACTAAGGTGTGAGCCGCTCACACTAGCAATGTTAAGTCATCAACTCTAAACAACTATTAAACGCCGCGCCTAATAGCGATTAAGCATAGCTTAAACACTCCAGACAAGTAATTGTGCACTACTACAAGTATAGAGATTAAAGCTTTTGTAATTCAAACAAATGAACATATGAACTGAATAAATACCAAAAATCAATAATGAAATACAATCAAACTCAGCGTCTAATTGAAGAAAACAAAATCATAAAATATAAAACTAATTATAAACTTAATTAATCTAAGTATAAACATCAAGTTCAATCACAAAACTAGATAAATTAAGAGTAAGAAGGGAGAACTTATGAAGGAAGCTAGACCAAACAGCCGCTGCTTGATTTTGCCGTCAATACCGATCACTCGCCTTCCAATACAACTCAATCTTTTCGGATCTTTCTTGTGCTCCAACTCAGTCTCACAACCCTCAATTTTTGATGCTATGCTTGTGTGTTTTTAATGAGATGGTTGATTGGGAATTTATACCCAATAGAACCGTGAACCCTCATATCTTTTAGAGATTACATCCCATAAATATCTCATCCTAGCACAACTCAATCTAGGAAAAGATTGGACTTGAATAAGGTAAGATATAGTTTGTTTGAGAAGAAGATGATATAAAATCTTTAGACTTTGCATCTCTGGGTTGCAACTGATGACGTTTGAAGGTAAATTGGCTTATCTTTCACATTCTTCCCTCCTTCTCCTTTACTTTGTTAGGCGGTTCTTTAGTTCTTCATTTTGGCTTTACTTATGTTTCCTTTTGTCTTCTTTGCTAGTCACCACTCCACACACGTGCACTTGTTGTTATTATTTTGTAGATGCTCTTCAATTGTATTTTTGATCCAAGCCCAATACCTATTATTCATAAATAATAATATACACATTAAGCTTATTTTTATCCATAATTATAATATTGCATAAATAAAACCTCTACTCTATAAAAGTATAAAAAATCCTAAAAAGTTATATAAAAAGACAGTCAAACGACTAAAATAAGGGAGTCAAAATATCGAATATTACACACTTATCGGCACCTGTGGCGGTTTTTTCGACCTCGACGTCGACAACCTGGGCAGGGTTAACTGGAAGACGAGCCTTCTTCTTTGAGGGCCCCTCCTCGTCGTCCTGTCCCTCTGCAGGCCTCTTCTGGGAATGCGAAGAGGACAGAGGAACAGACTCAGACACCGCTGCCGGCTCCTGGCTCTGCAGGGACCTTTAGCTGGTCTGCAGGATGAGCAAGGGCCTGAGGAGCCCCAGCAGCCTGCGCCTTCTTGGCCCGCAGCTCACGTTGTAATAGAAACAGAAAGTCAGCAAACAACAGAAGATCGAAAGACGAGCAGAAAGAAGAAAGAGACTACTAACCAGGCGAGCCACCTTCTCAGGAGTCAGAACAACGGGCTGCTCCTTGAAACCCTTGGGAGGAGGGGCAGACTTCCTCCCGGGAGGAGTAGGCCTCTGAGAAGGAGGAGACACTATGGTCTCCACAGCGGGGGATAAGGTGGAGCTCATCTACTCCACCCTCTCGTGTTGCATGGGCTCCAGAACCTCCTCCTGCTGGATTGGGACAGACACAGACGCGTTCTGCCCAACAGGGTCTGATAAGCAGAAAAATCAGATAAGTTAGACAAATGAAAGAAAGGGAAATGGAAGACGACAAGGGCAAAACATACCTGACACCGCCTGACCCTCCTCCATAGGCTGATGACCAATAGCCTGGTCACCAGAAGAGGGAACCAGTACCTCTTCCACTGGAGCCCCCTCTACCACATGCAGATCTGAGAAAAGGAGAGCAGAGCAAGTCAGAATGCTAAGTTAACACATGAGCAAAGATCACGAAAGTATACCAAGACCTGGCAGAAGAGTTACCTGTCTGCATCGTAACCTCTGGAGAAGTAGGGGGAGGGAGCTGCTGAAGGGGCTCAACAATCATAGGGGACTCTGACCCCTGTAGAGCGCCGGTACCCTCCGCAGCATCCTCATCATCCTAACAGACAAAATATAGTGGCAGAGCAAAATTGTGAGCTCAGAACCCACCCATAATAAGATGGCGGACTATCCTTCTGCACGGAGCTGCAGACACCACAAACAATGAGAGCCATGAGGCACGACAGAGCAAAAAGCTGAATACGTAAGAATAACAGAAGGCAGAGCACTTACCAGTGGTGTAATCCGCGATAATTTTCCTATCCTCAGAAAGGCATTTTGACACATCACATGATGATGTGGCAACCAATATTTAGGAAGAGCCTGCTTCCCATCAGAGGACCCTTTACTTGCGGTCCTGAAGTAATAATACGCCACCTGTTCATCCCAGTTCAGACTGTCAGGGTCCAGCTGCTTGTGGAACAGGGGCTTCACAGGGCGTAGAGGGGCCTTAAATTGATACGGGTTAAATTGATACGGGTGCCCTGGCTGCGTCGGCACCCGGATGAAAACGAAACTATCCCTCCAGTCCTTCAGAGAGATATCGACGGGACAGACCGTCAGAAAGTTGGCGCGAACCGAGCCTGAAATGTAACCAAAAGGCCCACCCTGCCTCTTGAACAAGAAAAGGCAGCGGAAGAGCTCCATGGTCAACGGGAAGTCCAAAGCCTCGCAGACCCATATGAACCCCATAACTTTCTTCAGAGACTGGGGATTCACTTGGCAGAGCGTCATTCGGTACTCGTAGAGTACTTTCTCCAAGAACCAGTGGAGCGGGAACCTCAGCCCAAACTCCAATCGCTTCATGTAAACGGCAGTGTACCCCTCTGGTACATCTGCCAAGCTCTGAGAGGCCGTCGGAGCCACTACCCAAGAATCGCGGAAGGGCTTAATCTCCGCGGCCAACTCGATATAATGAGCTGCGTGGCTCCGTGACAGAGCAACAGCTGCCTTCCTAGCCAAATATGGCTTTCCCTTGGTGTCATAGAGAGTGATCCACCACATCTCATCGTCGTTGTACTTCCATTTTATGGTGGCCTGAGGAGTCTTGAATGCATGATCCTCAGGGAACCTATTGGTGTCGGGACCCAAAGTCTCCCGGCGCAGCCCATCCCAAATGTCAAAGTTGGCCCATTGTTCTGGGATCCTCTCGTCCTTACACCTCGGAAGGTCCAGCCTCAGGAACGGAGACTGAGTGTCCATCGGGTACGGATCATCTGACTAAGACGAGGAAGAAGACACCTTCGCCTTCCCATGAGAAGGCGCGGGCATTGAAGAAGACATTCTGCACAACAGAGCAAGAATAGCATAAAGACATCAGACAAAATGTTCAAGCGCAGAATAGTCTTTTACCTCAGACCTGCAAACTGAGCTACCAGGCTGGGGGGCAAGGATACGTATGGTATATAACGGTCAAAGATAGCCAAGAAATAGGATATTTTCTTGCAAAAAACGAAGAAAAACAAATACAAAAACCCGGCACCTAAAACTTGCAAACTGAACGGCCAGATTGGGAAGCAAGGGTAGGCAGAACGAATAAAAGCTCGACACAGAAGAAAAAAAGGACATTTTTCTGGATCTATGACACAACATCTATAATCAGAATGCTCTCAAAAGGCAGTTTAGCATAATGGAAGAAGAAACTACTAAAACAAACACCAGAAGCGCACAAATCAAGGCCCAACAAATAGACAACGCTAAGTAAGTTAGGGTTTATACCACAATATCAGGAATAAAAAGACCTAGCCCAACCGAAAACGGCGAGCAGAACCAAACCAGAGAGGCAGAGAAGAGCTCAGCTGAAGAGGCAGAGTAGGTCCAGAGTGGCAGAACGGAAACGAAACAACACCAACACACAAAAACGGCCAAATAAACAGGGAAACAACGTCAACAACAAGGGAACAAACCCTAATTAGGGTATAACAAAAGAATCACACACAAGAAGACAAGGGAAGATTCCATTAACAAAAGGACTACCCTACCCAGTCACCAAGAAAAAGAAGATTAAAAATGAGTTCTTTCAAGAAGGTTACCTGTTCGTAAATGAATAGTGCTGAAAAAACGAGGAGTCAAGGAGCTAAACAGCGAGCAGGGAAATGCCACCATTGCGAAATCGAAGCTGGAGACAGGAAAACCTTGGAGAAATCGATGAAAACCGCTTGAAAATCACTAGGGCAAGGGGAAATCCACGAGAAACAGCAAAGAAAACTAGCAACAAGGAGTTCGAAAGGAATAAGAATGGAAAAGTTTTAGAAATGGTCAAATCCGCCTATAAATAGGCCAGCTACACCCCACCAACAGTGTTTGCTCATCATTACACTCCTTGGGAACCCCAAGGGGCACATTAATTCAAAAAGAATTAATGATTCTTGCTCAACACCATCCGAATGGGCGGGAAAAATAGAGACATTCTAGAGAAAAAAGATGAACAGTCATCCGGAGAGCAACTCACTCGTTTGCGAAGAGTAGAGCGCCAGACTGGAATAAATGTACCCAGTACATTGTAATTAATAAGTACTGGGTCCGGGGGGAAAATTGTATGGGGTCTGCCCAGCAGACCACCACGTCCTGCTAAGCATGCGGCAGATCTCCATGTTCTGCCACTCCACGTCAGAGCGCCAGAGCAGAGCAGGCCTCACAAGGCAGACCACTCCGGATATAAGCTCTAGACAAGGAATTAATAAAGGTCTTATTACCTTAGCCCACTTCCAAAAGGAGCCCACTTACTTTACTAGGTCAGTCACAAGCCCATGTCTCATATAAATACTCATGCCCATGCATGAGTAAGGTACGTACTATCAAACACTCACAAAATACTTGCACTTGGTACTCGTTTTCTCTCAACTAGAGACCTTGTGTTCATCTTGGGCTGACTTAGGCATCGGATGGGCGATCCTCGGAAACAACCCCCGAGGTTCACCTTGTTTTGCAGGTAACCACCACCACGAAGGAAGTTTGGGAGCCACGTTCCACCAAGTACCCACCACCACACTCATTGTAGCTATCCTGGATAGAAATAACTTTTAAACTTTATCTTATCTAACTTTCTATGAATTAAGTTTCACTTTCTATATTTTATTTGTGTTATCGAAGCAAGTGAAACAACCTCTAGTCTAGTGAGCTAATTGTTTGACAATGGAACCTCACCATCCTTGTACATGATCATACTCACATTTGGCGAGGCCTTGTCTGTGCATAAGCTGCTGACTCATTATCATTTCCATACAAAAATAGCCCATTCATTTGAAGAATACAACATGGAGAGGCTTTGAAGATATGTTTGGAGCATCAAGCTAAGCAAACATAATTGATCTCTCTAATAGTGGCCATTTGACCTCATATTTGATGTTTAGAAAAAGGCGCAACAAGCATGTTGTGATCTCTCTAGATCGTGAGAACTCAGACGGGCTCACATGATATGGGAATTAACCGTGAAATCACATATGAGTTCCTATTGAAGAAGAGGAAGAGAACTACTCAACATATTACCAATTAGTTTTGGAATAAAACTCCACTCGTCTTATATGTGATCGTACTTCGCTTTGTAGAAAGTTTATGTGTGCAGATCTCTGGTGGATGTATAATAGATGAGCCATACAACGCATTTCGATATATTCGACAACCCATTTCTTATTATAAAAACACCAAAAACTAGCTACCATGAATTACATACATTAAAAAGGAGATTATCATTCCGACTCATCAATTTTGTTTACAGGCGACTAGCCTTTATAACTGACCCATATGTTTGTGCGAAGTACATTGTATTCAACTCAAGACTGTTCGGTACATGATCATCACCAATAAATGTGTGTAATTTGATGGAGATCATAATGAAAATATTGATAGAGCAACAACTGTTTGAAGGTAGAGATGAATAAATGAATTGATAGGCTTTCTCCTGAATACAATATCATAACTGAATTTACGAATTTTTATCATGCTCCTTAATATGGTAAGATTTCGATTGTTCATGCTACTCAATGTTTATTTTTAATTGTTTCTATCTACTCGCTCTGTAACGGTTTAATAGCAACAATTGGTTTTGCACGCATTTTAAGAAAAAGATATAAGAATATAAGTGAATAAATTAATCAAAATGTTTTCAAGATTAGTAACCTCGAATCTCATTCTTGATTGTTTAAATTCATTTTGATTAATTTTTTTATTTATACCCTTAAATCGTCTCCTTAAATTACGTGCAAAAGTAGTTGTTACCATTAAACCGTTACGGAGGAAGTACTTTGCATGTGTGTAAAAATACAAAGGAAGCTGGTATTGTGAAGATACAAATTGTAACCGATAAGATAGCACATCATTTTTTTTATCTATATTGGGAAAAAAAATTAGAAAACTATACTTCATTTGCCTCAAAATAGTGCCAAGATTTGAAGTATAATTAACTTTTATTTGGACAAGGAGTGTAACTAACTTAAAAGAATGGCAGGAGTATTGATCTTGAAAATTGTAGATGAGCTATATTGCATAGACAATTTGTGAAAGTCGTGTCACTGTATTGGATACACCATCTTTAAGTGTTTGAACGCAACAAGAAAACATGTCCACCGATAAGCTCACATGTATAGTTCATTTCAACTCCTAACAAAAAAGTAGTTTTGAAAAAAGAGATAAGCTCACATGTAACCTTGATGATAATAGTAAAATCAATATATGAGTCTCATATTAAGGCTTTGTTTTCCTTTGATCTGCAATGAACTTAAATTAATTTCAGTATAGTTCAATTCAACTCCTACTGATGAGTTAGGGATTGCACTTAGATGCATTCAGTTTAGTTCTTTGCAGACCAAAAGAACAACTCAAATAAAGGTAGCACACTGCTTCACGTCCTCACCTCCTACTGGTCGCACTTGTTAGGTTATAGAATAAAATTCAAGCCGATTAAAATCTTAAACACATGATCATATGCATATATCATATAATGAATCTAGCCATTCATATAGATAATACCATTAATACGTGATCTATTTGCTACTTGACCGTACTCGACTTGAATAACCTAATTTCCATTATCAATTAATATCATCTCTATTCTATGATCGTTATGGATACACCGATGAAATTTTAAAACACAATCATGTAAAGGCGGACAACTAGTATTATTGAATTTTATACGAGACTTTAATTCCCATACAAAATGCTAATAAAAATTTATTGAAATCTCCAGTAGCACCGTTGTTAGTACTCATGAGCTTATACTAAAAGTTATAAGATTCTCATGCAGTTAGCAGGAAATTTTGCAGAAATTGTACACTACAAAACTAGTGGAAACAATTAAAGAAGGAAACATAAAAGTTAATAGCGCAATAATTTAGTACTTGAATCACATGGAAATGAAGATAAAACAGCGCATGAGATAGCTAGCTTGTTGCTACAAGCCTAACATGGTATCTCTATCCTACATGGACAACCTACTTAACTTACTTACATCACTATTGTCAATTTGCTGATGCAGACTTTCCTGAATTTATGACTATAAAATCACCAGGCCCAAACTTCCAAGCTAAGTTGCTGCCATGAACGCAGGTTCGTTCTTGCCAAAGTCAGCTCATTATCACCACATCACACATACCCCCCTCCATCTCTCTCTTACATATTTTATCATTTTTATTATGTACTTAAGAAAAAGGTCCTAGTAGATCGGAACCTTTCACAAGTTAGTTTATTTCTACCGGCCAAAAACATAAAATTAGAAAAAAGATAAGGCAAATCTCCAACTTCAACGACCGCATCTAACATAAAAATGGTAAGGTGAAACTCCTACCAACTATACTAAATAACTTCTTCAACAATATTGCAAATACAATCATGATTAATGAGGACGGAATAGCGAAACTAATAGTATTATTGTAAATATGTAATAAAAGTGAAAGATTGAAAATTAATGTATAACAAGTTCACTTTGACAACAACAAGAAGTAATTAACCAGATTACACATTTTTACACCCCCCAATTAATCAACAAAAATTGAAATAACAGCAGTAAAAAAAACAAAAAGAGTACTCCGTAGCAGTCTCTTTATTCCATTTAATTCCTGTTTACCCATATACCCATTTTTTTATCCCCACAAACAATCTATCACTCTATTTTTCCCTCTCCTCTCCATTTATTTATTTAGCAAAACAATAAATAAATTATCAAAAATTTAAACAACAAAAAAGAAAAAAAAATTACTGTCCCCCAAAAATAATAGCTTACACAGTATTCCCGAATCTTGTCCTTTCGTCGAATGTCCTGGCCCGACCCGTTCAGATCCAGCCTGACCCAACTCGACCTGTTTTTCTTTTCCTTACGTCGATGTCTTCCTCCTTTCATTATCTGACCCACTTGGATATTAGATGATAAAGATTATCAGCTCAAGTGTCACTAACGCCCATAAACAAATATGTATATTTTTTTATCTTCTCCCTTTTGATCCAAAGCCCAGCCCAAAAAAAAAATTATCAAAAAAAAAAGTAAAAAATCCCCATATTTTCATGCTTCCCAACAACCTGTCCCAAGTTCAATTTTGGATGATTCTCTCTTCTTGCCTTGTGTTTCCTAATGCACTTGATTGATTCATTCATTCACTCATTCAACTGTTGCTGTTCTTGTTGCGGTTGTTGTGGTGCTCATTGAACCTGCATTAACATTATTATTAGCCACTATTTCATACCCACTTCCTTGATCATCATCATCTTCTTCATCCATATCATCTTCGCTATCATCTTGATTGTCACTTCCTTGGTCTTCCATGGTCTGTTCCGGGTGGCTTTGTTGAGGCCATTGTTGTTCTGGTTGCGCTAAGATTGCCGCCATTGATGAGTTCATTTGCTGTGTTTGGGGTTGTCCATAGCTTGACATAGAACCACTGGTTGGACTGATTTCCATCTTGTTCCTCTCCCTATAAAGGGCATCTAATTGATGGAAGTAAGGGCAAGTTTTGGAATCTTCAGGACGTTTTTTGTTGCTCTCCTTGACTTTCTTGAAATACTTGTTGATATTCTCCCATTTTTCCTTGCATCTTTTGGAGTTTCGGTTGTAGCCAAGTTTTCGCATGGCGGCTGAGATCTCTTCCCAGAGCGGGCCTTTCGGCCCGTTCTCTTGGTACTTTTGGTCTAAGCTAGTCCGCAGATTGATCAATGCTTGGACTTCTGCCTTTGGCCACCTTGACGAACCCGGCTGAAGGAGATTATCGCCATTGTTCGTCTTCTGATGGTCCACATTGCTGCCACCATTATTTGTGTTTACCGCCACTAATGCCTGTTGCATCTGTGGTGGTGATTGGTGTGGCAATTGTGGTTGCGGTATTGGTTGCGGCTGTGTTGGTGATGGCAATGACACTAGATTATCAGACTCATGAATTTGTGGTTGTGGTTGTGGTTGTGATTGAGATTGTTGCAATACGGGTTGTGGTTGTGGTTGTGTTGTAGTGAGAGCATTAACAACTGTAGGTACTACAGTACGAACCTGGGCTTGGGCTTGGACTTGGGTTTGGGTTTGGGTTTGGGCTTGGGCTTGGGCTTGGGTTTTGGATTGGACTTGGACGGGCAACGGAAGCGGAATCTGTTGTTGGTCGGAAAGCTTTTGAAGGAAAGCAATGAGAGCAGCATCTTTAGCCGCCGCCATAGAACGTTCCTGAACAAGAATCTCATGCTCACGATTCAATCGAGTCATCTCTTGCATCTTCCATGCTTCCTCTCTAACAACTCGATCATGCTCTCGCTTCTCAACCGCTTCAAGAAACCGCTTTTGTAACTCCTCCTGCTTATCAATCACCTCTTTCATCAGCCTCTCAAAGAAATCCTTCCATTTCCTCTTCCTTTTCCTCCTCCCCATCAACTCTTCATCCGACGATGTCGATGAAGACGACGACTGAGTTGCTGAGGGGGAAGACATATTCTCCATCTGGATCGAACTATGTGTCGGGATGCCCATTGTCTGCTGATGATGCTGATGCTGATGCTGATTCTGATGCTGTTGTATTACCTGTGGCGGCTGCGGCTGTTGCGGTGGTGGTGGTGGCTGTGATTGAGAAGGTGGTTGTAATTGCGTCATTACCTGATTCATTGTTTGCTGAGGTGGTGGATTTACACTGGTAGTGTGAACAACACTTATAGGATGTGGACTTGATGAAACAGTAACAGTAGCTGGATTAGTTCCAGCTGGTATTACCATTGTGACCGGCACCGCCGCCTGCGCCGGTGCTTGCGATTGCGCTTGAGCACGTGGTGTTGCTTGAGGCGAAGGTTGTGGCATAGGTGGAAGAGATGAAGCTGTGATAGACAAATGGTGTTGTTCAAGTGCTTCTAATTGATCAAAAAATCGATATGTCTTACCATCTGATTTCCCAACTCTCCCATCTTTAGTTCTTTTGTGATACTTGTACACATTTTCAAACTTCTCTTTGCATTTCTTGGCGCTTCGATGATATCCAAGCTCCGCCATTTTCCTGTGAATCAAATTGCACCATCATCAAATTCAATTCATAAATCAAATATTAATATAATAGTTCATGTGATTTATTACTCATCGAGTACATTCTGAAGATTGCACATAAAATTAGGAGTTAAGTGGGCTCTAAATTTCAGTGAACAACCAATTTGCATAAAGATCAAAAAAATGAATGAATCCCAAAATATATTCTACTGATAAGTACAAAATTGTACTTCTCTCCCTTACTTGGGAAGCAGTTCTTACATATATATTCTAAAAAATTTGGCAATCCCAACTATTGAGTAACGATTTTCATTAAAATGACTAATCTCAACAAGAACAAAAAAAATACTAACCTGGAAACTTCTTCCCACAAAGGACCTTTAAGAGAGGAATCACGGAAAACAACATCCATATCAGACCTTATCTTAAGCAAAGCAAGTGTTTCTTGCCTAGGCCACCGGTTACCACCAGTACTCCGGTCACCTTCAAATAAATCACCACCGCTTCTAGATTTCTCATCATCTCCAATCCCAGTGGCTGTCATAATTGATGCAGCGTCACCTTGAGGTCCCACAATAACTTCACCACTAACACCACCAACTCCGCCTACACCACCACCTTCATGAGCTGAACTTCCGCCGTCAGCGGCGGTTCCTATCAAGGTTGAGGTCCCCAGCATGTATATATATATATACCAAAAACTTTATAATAGTATAGATGAAAGATGGGGCGGGGGAAGAGGTGGTGGGGAGAGGAGAGAGAAGAAAAAAAATAAATAGAGAGAGAAAAAGAGAGAGTGTGTGTTAATTTTTGCCTGCGGCTTGGGGGCTAATAGCTAGTTTTGTTTTTGTTTTCTTTTTCTTTTCTTAGCTCAATTACAGCTTGCTCTCCCCAACTAAAAATAAAAATAATTTAAGTTAACTAGCAAACAGGGGGGAGAGAAGGGGTGATGGTGAATTCAAGGGTTTTATAAAGATTGAGTTGTCCTTACAACTTTTTTATTTTTATTTTTTTTTTTGTTGTGGGGATCTGGCTGTCTATTTTTTTATTTTGTTTTTTTTCACTTTTTTCATTTTTTATGGTGTGGTTTTCTTACTTTCTATCACCATTTGTTGTTGGAATCTTCACTGCCTCTTTCTTTTTTTCTCTCTCTCTTCTTATCTTCGCTTTTTTATCTTGTTAAATTATTCACTCTTCATACGGACCTATACTTTTGAGATGTGAATGATAACGGAGCCGCATTTGTAAATACGTCTTCCGTCCTTGAACAATGTTTTTTAACAAATACTTATCGCCATTCATACTTATTCATATAATATGGGATAAAGCTATGTTTAGTTCACTTTAAACATATAGTATTATATATTAAGTAAATTAAACAAGTTCAATTCAATAAAGTAAGTTTAGTCCGATATAACTAGTATTAATAGAAAAGAAAAAAACTAACAAGAATCAATAAAAAATACAGGTTGTGTTGAGTTCAATAAAAATAAGTTTATTACCGTACAAATAAATCTAATAAAAATAAAAAGTTCAAATCAATAAAATTAGTATTTAGTGAAAAAGTCTTTTCTTATAGTGAATCTCTCCTTCTATTAGTACGTTTACTCTATCTATACTCTCTAATTAATTACACTTTAATAATATATATATTTTCCCAGACCTACGAAAAATAAGGAAAATAATACATACAATCTTTAGGGTTGTATATAAGAACATAAATAAAGAAATTTAAGTAACTTGAAAACATTAATAACATCGGTTCACGTGTGATTGTAGCATAAATTACCAATTTAATACTCCCTCCGTTCCCAAATGTTGTTCCCATTTGGAATCGGGGAGAGAATTAAGAAAATTGAATCTTAGTATAATATTATTTAAAGATTGCATGTTTTGGGTTAATTATTGAATATTTTATCTTACCAAAGCATAATAAATATAAAAGAAACATTTAATGTAAGGACAACACATATCACTATGTAAAACAACCAATAAGATTGAGAGTTTATAAGAAAATCTGTTGACTTTATGTAAGTTAAATTTAGAAAGATTCCAAATGGGAACAACTTAAAGAAACACTAATTCGAGAAATGGAAACAAAACTAGGTAACGGAGAGAGTACTATTTTAAACAATATATTTAATATTTATATACAACCCTGAGATTGTGCAAATCATTACAAAAAAGAAATTAATTGAAAATGTGGAGAGTAATATATTTTTTCCAATCATAAATGCATTTACAATCTTTTTGATGGGCGGTCCAGTTACTGTAATAGTTGTTGTAAAGTTATCTGTAAATTGGTTTTACTTTCGGATTTCAATGTAACCAATCTCAAATGATAATACCAGTCTGTAAGTGATAATTATTGAAAATAGACATTTATGATAAGAAACATGCTTGGAAATGGAATTATATGAGAATCACAACCTTTTTTGCCACTGTTATCATGATTTTGTCACGAGGTTTGTTTTGGAAAATTACAAAGCAACTTTTTATTAATTTATTTATTATGGGAATTTACTACTCGAAATGTAAGAGCACCCTTTTTTCAAATGAGTAACCTAACGAATCAAGTAAATTACGTAAATTTAAGTTTATATTGGAGCTAAACACGTGGTCAGAAAAAGGAGCTGATATAGAATCACCCTTTTTTAATCGATAATCTATAACTATGTTTACTTCCCATTTAAATTGACCAATTTAATGAATCTCGAATTCTCGACAGAGAACTTTAATATCATAAAATTTATCACCGATAACCTTTTTCCTGTCCACTAAACAAACTTTAAAATATATAGTAGGATGTATTAATTGCTAAATCTCGTTACAGTAGAAAACGGTATTATGATCAACCGTTGCATAGTTAATTTATCCTAGTAAATGGAAATTCACTCCTACGCATAAGTCCAATAATCACAACATAACTATTTGAATAACTAGTCTATGAAAGAGATATTACAGTACGAAGATTGTTTTTATTTAAAAACTTCTACAAGAAGATATTTTGTGATTTTAAAAATCATACAAGATAATGTTTCGATTTCATGTGTGATTCTATTATATTTGTCTTGAATAAACTTTTTATACTTGCTTGTTTTTATTTAAAGATATTAATATTTGATTTTAGATGTAGTAATAACAGAAAGACTCATAAAGTTGATCGAAAGGTGATACGAAATTTATTGAGTTTACGCATAAGGTCTTATTCAAGTCAAGTAGGGGCCAAGGTGGATTTACCCTCGATAATTGACCATTACTAAGTAACGTAGATGGAGAGTATGCATCATAAATCTAGGTGTATATACCCAAATTTATTTGCGCAATAAATAATCTTTAGATATATAATGTTCATGATAAACTCGGATTTATAATAAAAATTGTAATAATGTACAAGATAGGGAAAGCAAACTAGCAGTTATATAATGGTATTGTGCCGCAAGTATTTTTCTAGAATAGTAAGAATAAAAATGTTAGTGAAATCTCATCGGGAAAGAAAAGAATAATAAAATAATAAAAAATAGGTGAAAATGTAAATGAAAAAGAGTAGTAATAAATAATATAAAAGGGAAGGAAGAGGTGCAGATAGCGACGATGGGGGGATAATAAGTTGGTTTTTGTCTGTCCAGCTAAAAATAGTTAAAAGCCGGCCCATGTAGGTCACCTTTGCTTTTTATGTATTCTTGGATTTCTGTGGTTAAACACTTCTCCTTTACTTTTCATATAATTTAATTCTAAAATTACTCTTTTACCCCTAACATGACAGTCATTAACCTTAATCATTGATCTCTTAATATTATTACTTACTGAATCAGATCACCCACAATTAAATATGTGTGGGATCAGGTGATCAGTTAACTAGTTGTTTTTATTATTATTATTGTATAAAATTGCCAGCGTAAAATTTATAATTATTTAATGTTGGAGGTTCTTCTTAAGCAATCTTTTTTGAATATGCCTAAAATGCCCCTGGTGAATTTAATTATCTAACATGATAGTAATAGACTAAAAATTCAACCATGTTGGGTAAAGACTATGGCGCTCGTGCAGCCACGCAGGCTGTTGTTGGGACCCACTCTTGAGATGACTATTAGCCTAATGAATTCACATTACTCTTTTAACCACACTCATTTCCCTCCAAAAAAAACCATGTATAAATCAGAACTAAAATCTAGGGTATTTCTTTCTACTAACGGAAGATGTACACTTAAGTAAAATGTATATATAGATAATCAAGTAAGAGTTCGAGTGGTAAGAGGTGGTCCGGTCCAGGTTCAATCTTCGTCGATTTCAATTTTATTGGAAATTATTGAGCGGATTACATTTTTGATAAAAAGCTCTCAATTTATAGTTTACATGACTAAGAGTTTGATTGGGAGTAAAAGTTATCAACTTATAGTTTACATGACTCAACAATTTGACTCCAAAAACTAATATCCCGACCCGGCACAAAAGGTAACTTGATAAATAGAGACTCGAATCGGTATTGACGTTGGCTTGTTATTATTCAAGACCCAAGTTAACTTGATATTATCCTAATTTAACTGGTTCGGCTTCAATTCTACTTGGCTTTTGACCGTTTCGAACATTAACGTAATGTATTTCCAACTGAAGATTTGTTCGACATAACCCACTTTGAGTTCAAGCTATCACTAAGGGGGTCCAATCTTTTTTCAACTTACTTCCAGTACTTATAAGTGTTAATAAGGTCAAATAAGGTCTAATAATTAACGTCTAATAAATTCTAATAGAGTCGAATAAGGTCGAATAAGGTTGAATAAGGTATAATAATTAAGGTCTAATACGGTCGAATAAGATCAAATAAGGACGAATAAGATCGAATAAAGTAAAATAAGGTCCAATAAGGTTTAAATTGTCTAATAAGATATAATAAGTTCATATAGGGAAACAATAAGTTGAAAAGAACATAGTCTAAAACCTATTCAATTATTTTAACCCAACTTGTTAGTGATTTGAATAGCAACTCCATTTGTTAATATGATTAGACCTTAACCAACAAGCTAAAAACAACACACAATTTTATGAAACTTTATAGTTCTATTGTATTCTAAGTCTTTGTTCTTTTGGATGAAGCTAAAACTAATTGAACTAAAATTAATGGACCTAAAGCTGAAATAAAATCAACTTAACTTAATTAACTAAAACTATATTTTAGAAGTGATGTTATTAATATTGCATCTATCTCATATTAATCGCATCAATAGATTATGCACATACTTATAGGAATTTAATAGAGTAGGGTGTAGGTTATATTAATTTATTGTAAAAGTTGATGTGATAGAAAGTGATGTGGTACTTTTGGGAAGTTAACAGAGTAGGTGAGTATTATTTTAATATTTTTCACATAAATCAATGAATGAGTGAGGTATGTTAGTTGGGGTGATATATAATAAAATATTGTAGGTCCATATGCCTAAAATAGAAGTGTTGCATCAATATGCGACAACTATATATGGAAAGTGTTGTAGCTAATATGAGACGGAGAGAGTATTTATTGATATAATTTTATAATAATATTTATAATATAACCATATCAGAAATTGCAATAACTTTAATACTAATAGATAATATTTAAACTATTTAAAAATACTTTGGCCACTTAAAGAGAAGCACCTAAAGGAATGCTAAAATATTTCAACTATCGACATTTGTCATTGAGAATATCAATTGAAGGTGCATTTGGTCAATTAAAGAAAAGGTGGAGGGTGATTCATAATATGTATGGCACAAATGCACGCAAAGTATTAAATGTCTATTATCGTTGCAACTAGAGATGGTAAAGGATCGGATCTTGACGCGGCTCTCTAGGACCTAGATCCACTTTTAGGCAAGGACCCTGATTAGACGGGTAATTCAGATTCATTCGGGTCCTAAACGGATCCAAAAACAAATATATCCTTGTCTATTTTCTTCAAATAACTTTATTTTTCACAATAACTAAAAATTTTAAACAATAAGATAACTTTGTTTCACATCTCTATTTTATAACGTTTAAACAATCAATCATTCATGTTTAATACAGAAAATCAAAGCATGAAATCAAAAGTTTAAGACAAATGAATGACAACTAACATTTGCATGCATAGGAGTAAATGAATATTATTAAGTGACTTCGGGTTTCTAACATATTTTAAGATAGTTATTTTATTTTTTCTAAAAAGGGTAAACAGATCTAGATTCAGGTATTAATTCAATACCCATTCCAAATCCGTCGGGTCCAAATTTTGAGGACCCAAATCGTCCTACAATAATAGATCTGGATCCACGGATCCAGGAAGGGGCCACTACCTACTATCATCTCTCGTTGCAACTAGCACATTTCATAAGAATGCATAAGTTTGGAATACCAACTGTGAAAAATGAAGCAAATGATAAAGAAGTGTATATATTGACATATTTGATAACGAACGAAAAGTTTCCATGTTTGAAAGAAGAAAAAATATTATACTCCCTCCGTCCCATATTACTTGATACACTTCCCATATTCGTCCGTCCCATATTACTTGATACACTTCTAAAAATGGCATGGTCTTATACTAAAAATATAATTTTTTATTATAGGATGGGTCCCATATGGTACTTTATGGACATAAATAATACCTATATACTCTCTTTTCGTCTTTTATTTTACTTTTGTCAATACATTCATGACCCACATTTGTTCCAATAAAATAATAAATAAGAGTATCAAGAGTATTTAACGTAGATAATATATAAAAAAAACATATTAATCTCAAAATTATGCGAAAATATTTGGAACAATAAGTATGAGGTTGATAACATATTTGTCAATAAAAGACTTATGTTATAGAATAATAACTAAGCATAATAAAATAAACAAGTCTGATTGTACTTTATTGACTTAAATAATAACAACAAATAACTACTCAATACGAGAATAATAAAATAATAACAATAAATAACTAATCATAATAAAATAAACAAGTCAAATAACACTATTAAAACTATGTGCCGGTCAAACTGTATTAAGTAATATGGGATGGAGGGAGTATAAGATAATTTACAAAGATATGAAATTCATTGATACACGTTAAACGGACTTTGAAGATGTTAATGATGGCCTTGAAGATGATAAATGATGATCATATAGAAGATAGTGAAGAGGTGGGGATCATATGAAAGAAGATGATTAGGAAATTAATACTAGAACTATAAGATGATTTTATTTAAAAGAATTCAATGTACTATAATAATGTCTATAAGTACAACGATAATGTTAGAAAGGTTGATAATATTAAAGAACATAATTAGCTATTAAAACTTTAGAAATTTTAAATTAAATTTCATATATCAATAAAATAAAGATTATTATAACAATAAAACTTAAATTGAGAATAATATCGAAGATGATAACAAAAATATTGTCAATAATAACCTAAATTGCGCAAATTGAAATAAACTGAACTGAAATGAACTAACTGAGATTAATGCAACTGAAGTAACCTTAAATTATTTGCATTTAATTCAGTTCAAAAGAACGGGGCCTAAATGTATAACTCTATTCCATAGTTACCTACATATTTATTTGTTATTTCATGTCCAATATTTTATCTATTGCAGTGCAAGTACACCTTTAAAAAATTTGGAGGTAGCTTTATTTTGACTTGAACGTATACGAACTTAGTCAAAGTAACTTTTGAAAATTTATGTAATATGGTGGAACTTATCTAAACCTAACGTTTTGAAACTTTTTTTAGATGAAGAGAACGATCCTTAGGTATTCTCTCATACTGATATACGCCAGAATAAAATTTAATTGATAATTTAGTGTTTTAAGTAGACACTAAAATATTAGCCATAAACATATAAAATAAAATGTTATCTAAAGGTGAATATATTTAATTTATATGAAATAAGGTTTGGAATGAAGATATGAAGATATCCTGACTTAAAGTTTTATGCTTTCTGGTTAGTCACTCATTTCGCGACTAAATTTAGTTGCTGCCATAATATTTGAGCTATTCTAATTTCGCTGATAATCATGAAAATCTGTAGGAAAGTTTTCATATAAGTTGATTGTAACAAGTTAAACAAAATTGTAAAAAAAAACATTCACTTATATAACTGACTGAAACAAGACTTGCCAAACCCGGGCTCATCTGATTGACATGACTTGAGTAACTCAACCCAAGTCGTGATTTAGATTCGAAATTGAAGATCCGAAACTAAGTCTGAACCTGTTATGATCCGATCCGACCCGAACTTGATCCAAATCAATTACACCTAAAACAAATCAAATCCAAACTGACTTGATTTTATCCGAATCAAATTCCACATAGGCCTTTATTGAAACTAACTTTAAATTAATGACCGTCCTTAAGGGTTATACTTTGTTTCACTTTTATCCGTTCTACATTACTCTTTGCAATTTCATTCTTAGAAATGATCCACTAATATGGTAATACGAGTACATCTCTTCCCTACGAGTAAAACGTTAGCGCTCTACTTACTCGTTTACTATAAAATTACCTTTTTCAACAAAATGTACCCCACTAGTTCCTTTCACTTATGCATTCCCAATTTTTTTTTGATAATCAGACAACAACATTTATCCGTCATAATTTGTGTAAGGAATAATATGATATGGATGGAATATTATGAGCTATAACAATTATTTTATGATTACAATTATTTTATACTACTCCCTCCGTTTTTTTTGTTTGTCCTACTTTCTATTTTTGTCGTTTCTTTTTGTTTGTTGTACTTTTTTCATCTTTCTAACATGAAAAATTATATTACCCATCTATTTCTACTTTCTCAATTTTTGATTCCAAGTACATTAGTTTTTTCTCACCTACTTCATCACCATATATATATATATATATATATATATATATATATATATATATATATATATATCAAAACGCGTACGCACGCATTGTAGTCTGACACGTGTCGCTCCATGTCACACGCTGAAACAACGCCACTGTACATCTCACATAGCAATCCAATCTCTTTTTAACTAAAAATGCATGTAAGAGAGTTTGAACCCGTGACCTATGATTTGAAATGTAATAACTTTACCACAAAGATATACCCTTTTTTGTTGTCATACTCTCATTAGTAATCATTTTATCTTAATATAATTTTAAAAAAAAATAAAATAAGTTTGTGTCAACTTTTTTTCCTACTAATCCCACAATATTAAGTGTTCTCCAACCTTCACCCCCCAATCTTCTCCCCATTATCTTTCTCCTCCTCCTCTAAATTCATTCCATATCTTTGGGAGTAAACTCCAAAATCAATAAACCGACGCAAGCAATCTATTACTGATATAATAAATACTACAAATGAAGCATACAACAATTTTCCCCTCAACTCCACTCTTCGATTTTCTTTTTAAATTGTTCAAATTGTTGTCACGTTATACCATTCAAAATTAAATTATTAAAAATTAAAAATTTACTTTCCAATTATTAAAATTAGCTCATAATATTTGCACAATCTCTTTAACCTAATTAAAATGCAACAGACTAAAAAGAACTCGGGCATCGCCGGAACCCACAAACTAGTTTATTATAAAATAGGTGGATTCCTTAATTCTTGTTTCCACCTACATGCATATGACATCATCTTCCTTGTCATTTGTAGCTATAGAAAATGGGACAAACAAAAAGAAATGAAAGGGGTATAACTTAATAATATTAATATGTATTGATCACCACTTGTTGTTAATTAATGGTTACTGTTTTGGGATTCAAGAAACACACTGAATTTGTAATTCAGGGTAGTCCAAGTCCAGATTAGGGTAGTTGCAAATGACAGTTCGAGGTCTTCCTTCTGGGCCGAGGTCCTGCAAAACAATGACGATAAACTACCTTGGGATCGTCCCTCCGATGCTTAAGTTAGATCTGAGCTCAGGCAGTAGTTAGAGAGTGGTACAAGCCAGTGTGTTGGAATATGTGTAAAAACGTATCTGACTGATCAGATCAAATTACTTTTATAGATAGTAATTGGGTGATGTCATCTGGTGAAAGTGATGACATCATGAAGGCTTTTTTATCAGTGGGCCTGAATGAAAGCCTGTACTTTCTGGCCTGGGAAGCCCCATGGGTAAAACGATAGTTTCATATACCTCATGGGTATTTTGGTCATTTCACCGATACAGTGGGCCATGATTGGACCACACAGTTACATTGTACCTTTTCATGCTTGCTAGTGAAAAAGTTTGAACATTAATATATCGAAATATATATTTGTAAAAATTGATGTTCTAAAAGTACAAATTATGGACGAGTTAAACAAGATCCCACATAGATATGTTTTCCATTACCCATAATTACAAATTATTGTCTATATAAAATTAGTGAATAATCAAGTCAAAGTGTAAGTATTTACAAGAAACATAGGTAGTACCGTTAATTTATAAACAAACTTAACCCCGAATTTATAAAGTAAAACTATTGGGTCAGACCGTCTGACCCAATATGTTTCATCGGACGAAACCGCGAGAACGGCACCGCTGCTCCTTCTTCTTCATCTTCTTCCTCCGCGCTACTGCTCCTTCTTCTTCATCTTCTTCCTCCATCGCCACCGCGCCGCTGCTCCTTCTTCTTCATCTTCTTCCTCCGCCACTTTGCTGTGTCGACGGTGGACGTTCAAGAGAGAAAGATCCAACTGGTGGCAGCCATTGTTGTAGAGGAGAGAGAAATGAGTTAGTGTTTCAGTTAAAAGGATGAAGGTATGTAGTTACTCTCTTTTTTTTCATTTGCTTCTAGATTGCTTTCATTTACTCCCTTTTTTTCATTTGCTTCTAACTTGCTTTCATTTAGAACTTATTTTATTTCATTTACTTAAATTTTGTTTTCAGTTAGACAAAAACACGTAAATGAAACAATAAGATAAGTAACTAAACTTAAAAGACATCCAACTGAAATAAAAAGATCAACTGAAAAAAATTTAAAACCAACTGAACAAAAATTGAAACCAACTGAACAAAAATTGCAACCAACTGAACAAAAATTGAAACCAACTGAAACAAAAATGAAACTAACTGAAAAAAAATGAAACCAAGTGAAAGTCGTCCGACCAAATGCTATGGTCGGACGCGTCTGACCCAATACCTTCTTTTTATTAAATGTTATCACATTTAATTATAAACCTATTATTCCTTATATTATTTAAATTTTGTTTCTAACTTTTTATTGTGTAAGTGAACATTTAAATTAACATTGTTGACCAAACTTAAAATCGAATCCCATCCGATACCGTACCAGCACCATAGACCCAAACTTCACCTAAACATTGCATTTGATCCAACCCAAATCTATAAACTCGAACTTTACCCGAATGGATCCCATAGGCCACTCGAAATAAGTCACATCTAAAACAACCCGACTCAAAGCTAATATGAATGGCTCAATTACCACCTCTAACGAACCGTATGAAAGAGTGAGCTAAACCCAAACTTGCCTAACCCAAATCTGATCGGCTTTAATAAATGAAAAGAACATGGAAACCTCGATCTAAATGAATCTCGAACTTGAAACCTTTGAAAAGCATATGTCATGGCTTAGGATCATATTCAAACTTGATATATATTAGTCTAAACCCCGAGCGATTTAAACCAGACTCGCTCGGACCGATAAAAAATCTAAAGATGATTGATCCGGACTTCACTTATGCCAAATAAAGAATCCAGACTTGACACGATTTGAAGTTAAATTGATCCAACTCGACAATAAAATGATTCAAACTAACTAAAACTTGAAATAACTTGACGTTAAGCCTTTAACCTATTCCAGATTACTAACTCAATTTTTTGGCTCAAAATGGCAAGAAGTTGACTTAAACCTAACTAAAAACCAATATAGTTCAAATGACCACAACTGATGCGACATTGAAATGACCTTGACCCCAACCTGAACCCAGAAATGACGACTCATTTTCGAACATGACGTCAGACTGAATGATTAAACTCAAACTCGTCCGACATACGCAAGTTGACAGTTTTACGAGAATAAATGTAATTCGATTTCAAGACACGAGACTACTTATTAAAACTCCACTGGCTACAACTTAGTTGAGATTTATATACGTATAAAGCTTATACCACGTCTTAACATACATGATCAAAATTTTACACCATTTTTATTTTCACCTAATACATATATGTACTATATGAAGCTACTTCCATAAGACCTTTGCATTAAAAAAAATTGTAAACAAATGCAAAATAAAATTTAACGAATATAATCTAATATTTTTCGCAACCGTTATATTTTTGTACATACATACATAACTAAAAATGAAATAATGTATTATGATAATATTGAGATAATGAAAAAGAGGAGATAAAATGGGGCCAAAAAGTATAAGAAGATAAGAGTAGAGAAATTTAGGAGGTGGGATCCATTAATTTTGAAATGCACTAGTTAGATGGGGGTCGTCTTATTAGGCAAACCCATTTATGGGTAGAAGTAAATAGTGACCAATTCAGTTAGTATGCAACCTACCGTAATAAATGGAGACAGATACAAATTATAATTTCCCCAAATAATTTAATTAAAAGGTGGGGGAGGCTCTCTCGACCCGTATGAATTTATATTTTTGTATAGAGTAATAATTATTGCAAAATATAAATAATTGGATTGAGTTAATTAATTAATCTTATGGCCGTGACACATAACGTGGCTAAAAGCCATTTTCATGGAATTCTAACATCACCATTTCTTCTTGTCCCCCATTTTTTCCATTTATAAATCAATTAGCTTTGATATGGGGTATCTACCTCTCTATTTGAAAGGACCTGCCCTAAAGCTAAGGTTGTTAAGGGTCGGTGCTTTCTTTCTTTTATTTTATTACATTTTTTTTTTCTTTTTCAATATTGAAAACTTGTATTCATTTCGGATGATAACTAGTCATGTAGTTGCCTAGTTGGTCTATGCTAAATCTTACACTAACTTAACTCTTTTTTTACACTGAATCAAACTGAATGGATATTATTTTTACTAAATTGTGAAAAGAAACTAATACAATTGGACTAAACTAAATGAATTGTTTGTCTAAACTGAAATAAAAAACTCAATCACATTAATTCCATCCATAGTTGATAGCCACTTTCTAAAAAAGTTCAGGTTTTTAGCATTGAAAGCCATTCAAATTTACCAGTTTCATAGTTAATAACTTTTAATTTAAAGATGAACCTCATAACTTCACAAAAATTATTTTACTAAAAGATTTAACATATATATTATGGGCATGTTCTCTTTGCATAAATCTAGTTGAACTAAACTCAACTGAACTAAACTGATTGGAGCTGAACTGAACTAAATTGAATTGAATTGAATAGAATTGAATTAAATAGATTGTAATAACTATATAAATAATGTTTAAATAATAATAATATGAATATTAATAATAATTATAATAATAAGTAAATTAATAATTAATCAAGATATTGGGGCGAGGGCTGCTGCCCACATTTTCACTAGGATCAGTTTTGCTATAGCTAAAGGAGTGGAGACCCAGATAGTATCTCGGCTTCCCACTAATTTTCTGTAAATTTTTTGAACTTGTTTGAATAACAATAATAATAATAATAATAATAATGATAATAATAATTACAGTAGTTAGTAGTAAAATAAACTAGACCAACAACAATAATAATATTTAACAAAATGTTTAAATAAAGAATGGACCTGAACTGAATTAAACTGAACTGAACTGAACTGATTGAAGCTGATAAACTAAACTGAAAATAAGTAGGGGAGCACAAGCCCTAAGGCCCTGTTAAGTTCACCTTTTTTTACTGAACTGAACTTATATCTACTGAATTGAACTTGTTTTTACTGAATTGAACTTATTTTTCCTGAAATGAATTTATTTTTACTGATTCATGTTGTTTTTTCTTCTTTACACTACTGATTTTTACCAAACTGAACTTATTTTTACTGAACTGAATTTATTTTAAGGTAAATTGAACAGGGCCTAAGGCCGTCTTAAGTTTAACTTAAATTAATTCTTAATAAAATAAGTTCAAGTAAGCAAAAATAAGTTCAGTTCAGTAAAAATAAATTCAATTAAGTAAAAATAAGTTCTGTAAAAATCACTAGCGCAAAAAAAGCAAAAAACAACATGAATCAATGAAAATAAGTTCACTTCAGCAAAAATACATTTAGCTCAGTAAAAATAAGTCCAATATAATAGAAATAAGTTCAATTTAGTAAAACAATTTAGTTCAGTCTAATCAAAGTGAACTCAATAGAGCTTAACATGAAATACTATACAAAACTTTTGTACAAACCTATGAACATACTAAAATTTATTCCCGCAAATGACCGGATCTCATTTTTCTTTACATCACTATGTTGTTGTATCTTTTCTGTTCTTTTTTAAATTTTACGCTCAATTATCATATTGCTATCATATTGTTGCATCATAAAGATATGCATTATTTCTAACTTTGGATGCTTTTAATAGTGTACCTTATGCTATGTGCATCACTGCATCAGTGCATGGCCTGTGGGTTACAAAGAAGTTCATAGAATCTTTTTTTTTAAATGCAGAAATTCCTTCTGTTAAGTTTATTGGAAATTTTAAGACATTAGTAAGTAATAAAACATGCAATAAAACACTCTTTTTTGAGTGAGAGATCTAGAGATAGAACAATAGAACAGATATTTTTTTACGTTATTCCCTGTACCATAAATTTTTAGACATATTAGGAAAAGTTTGTATTACTAGTTAAATTATAGACGACGTGTTCTAAAAAGTCTCAACTTTTGATTATAGAAAAAATTGACTAGAATATTTCAATATGTCCGTTCCGCCAAGAATAATCCCAACTATGAGTTATTCCTATATAATCCCAACTATTAAGAAGGTCCGTAATAAATGGACGTGACCTGAAGGAAACCTATTTAACTGGTATACAAACCACGTGTCATGTTTTTATTAGCTATTTCAATAATTATTTTATTTTTACATTTTTTAATCCCCACCCACAGCCATCCCCATCCCCAGCCCCTAAAACCTTGTACGACATTTGAGGTTCAGCCATGGAGGAGACAATTCTTCCTAGAATATAATTGCAGACCTGGAAGCAAACAATAATCTCAATCCACTAATAAAATTGACTGGAATAATCCAAACTCACACCCATCCCCATCTCTAGCCCCTAAAACCTAATTTATGCTTCATTCTATGGAACCTCTTGTAATCCCCCGTAATTTTATGAATTTTATAAATATATTTAAAGTATATTTATAATTAGTTTTCGTGTTTATTTAATATAATTATTTAAGAGTTGACTATTTTGAAAGTCAAACGATTATTTAAATATTTCAAATAATCATAAATATTTTATTAGGTTGGATTTTGGGTCATGTTTTAAATTGTTTCTAATTATGGGATGAGGATCCCAAATATTCTTTAAACTTGATGATCAACTTAAAGCCCAAACTAAAGACCTAAACCTACCTGTACTAGGTTTCTATGTAAGCCTATGGACACCCCCACTTAGCAACAAATTTCCACACTTTATTTTCCTTTATCTTTTCTCCCTCACTTGCCGGCACCCTCTCTCTCTTTTCTCCCTCACTCGCCGGCACCCTCTCTCTTTCCCTTTCTTTTTCCGACGGCTCCCCCGATACCACCCACACTCACTTCCCTCATTTTTCCGACCACACTCATACCACGACCACTCTCCCTTCTCTATGTCTTCGCGCGCCACACCGCAGCACCCTTCCCCCTCTTCTTCCTTTGCGGCTCACGCGAGCCACCAACAGCAGTGCGTGCAGCCACGCGCCACCAGCTGCCCCCTTTTCCACTTGTTGTCTAATTTTTTCGTGTTTTCATCCGGTTATTTCTTATCCCTTTTTCCTCGATTATATTTATTAAGAAGTTTTAGTAATAAAAGTTATGATTTTTATATGTTTTATAAATAAACTTTGTAACTTTATTATTTAAGTAATTACAAATCTGATTTTTATTATTTGTAAATTTAAATTATGATTTCAGATTAACAGATTTATATTTAAAGTGAGTTTTAAATATAAAAGTAGTGATCTTTAAGGTTTTCAAAGCCTAGTTTGTTAGTATATTAATAAAGATTGTTAAAGGTTGAGACTCTAACCTTTTTCAAGGATTTTAGAACGAGTTTTGAAGCGTTTTAAAATATTTATAATTGTTGTGAATTAAATATAGTATTAATTTATTGTTATTTTATTAATTGGTAGGCGGAGAATTTGCCTTAAGTAATCTCTAGAGTTCCTAAAGTGTCATCTCGTTTTGTCTACACAAGGTACCTATATGTCCTTATGTGTTAGACTAGTATCATGTCCTAAGGTTAGGATTATGTATAATATCATGTATAGGGAACCTTTTTATGGTTCATACGTGCCAATTGTTTTATAGAATTACGTGTTGTTGAGCATGTTAATTGCCTATGATATTTATTACATAATTGAATGGATGTCTGATTCAAGCATGTTTGAAAAGATAATTATTTACAAGTTCGCATGAGGGGATTAGACATATGTTTGTTGTGAACTATGGTATTGTTTTCCCTTGTTATTATTTTATAACTTCCCAAAGGCCGAGGAATTTATGAATAAGTTGGATTGGTATCGTTATTATTATTTTACTACTTTACAAAGATCGAGGGCATTACAGGGTAAGTATATCTCTTATCTTTGGAAACTTCGATTATTGATTCTAGTCAACAAAATAAATAGAGTGTTAATTTCTTGGTCAATTGGAATTGTTTGATCACGTTATATAATCCTAAGATAAAACTGGAATTTTGTTGTGTTCATGTTTTGTGTTGGTGGTCTTGTAGAGTTCAACATCGAATAACATATTAATACTTAAAATGAAAGTGAATAGCAATAGCTTTAGACTTGTGCACGTCTGTAAGTTTTGGACCAGTATGGGTTGGAGTACATGGTGGTAGCCCATGTCTTTTCTTAGAGCCGAATTGATAACCGTGCCTATTTTATTTTAAAGGTTCCTCGGTATCGTTGGTCATGGGGATTACGGAGTCGCGCCATAATTCTTCTTCCAAATTGAAGACAAGGTTGGGTTGGACAACTCGATCCATTGACTCTTTAATTGACTAAATGAATATTATTTGCATGACTTGTGAAGTCGAGTCTTATTTCATGAATTGATGTCTTTTTGTATTGTTGTTGATCATGTTTCATTGCTTAGGAGTATCATGCTAGGTTTATTTGCATTGTGTTATTATGTATGTACTCAGCTTTGCTGATTACGTGCATTTCTGTGTGTCAATCATGGTTGTGCCTATTGATCATGTTATGACCTTTAACTAGCAAGCAATCCATCAATTGAGTATTTGCCTATAGGTTTGAAGAGGATGCATCCATACTTATTTGGGAATTGGGAAATATTGATGATAGATCGTTTTCTCATTTCTATTGTTGCTTTTATTTATGTTTCTTTTGTTAAGTTACTTTACGGATTCTTTATTTGAAGTTGTTTAAGTTGGAGTTAAAGTATGTTTGAAGTTTGGATAATTTTTTGACAGTTTTTATGGTTTTAAGTATTTATTAAAGTTTTCATTTAATGATTTCCGCTGCAAAATTCTGAGTAAGGCGATACGTTTTCGATCACATGGGCGATAATACTTTAATAATTCTCTTTTTTAAGTTGAAAAATATATGTTTTATAAAAAAGAGAATTGTCGGGGTGTTACACCTTTAGAAGTAAAGAAATGATAATATTTCAACCAAACAAAGGTTCACATCCACATAATATGCCATTGATGCGCTAAATTGTACCACCATGATCGGGTACTACGTAATCATCTCGACTCTTCCATCATGTTTTCTCCCTCAAGGGAGATCCCCCCATCATCTTAGCCCCAACATCATCCATGTCAGCTGCTCCTCCCCTCTGTTGGTGTCTTGCAAGTTAGGTATTTGATGGGTTAGTAAAATAACAAAGCGCTAGTAGATGGTTTCATCATCAGGGATAAGAAAAGGCTCTCGCATCGACACCTATACCCACAATCTTGGAAGTGCAAATGTCCTCGTTGCTGAAGCTACTACATTACAAAAAGAGTACCACATGCTACCAAACTGGAGTGTATCATAATCATCACCCTTGAGTTTTGAAGATAACTTAACCAACAAAAGACATATTGTGTTTCACTTATGAATAGGTAATTCATTCTCAAGCAAAGAGAATACTTGATCGAAGATTAAATTGGAGAATTAATCAAAGATCGAAGTGAAGATGTTCGAAAGATGAAGTATCAAGCTTGGAGTGAAGATTAGAATACATTAGGATGTATTTAATATCTTCTTGTTAAGGTTGAGTAAATACTTGATCTAGTTTGTGTTGAATTCTCAAAACGAAACTTGGTTCTGTTCCCATGACAGGAACAGACACTAGCACACTTAGGAACAAGGTTAGGGAACAGACCGAGAAAAGACTTTAGGAACAACTAACATATCCCATGTTGTGCGCCTAACATTATTGTGTGCCCAAGTAAGGTTGTTAGAGAGTCTTTAGTTAGTTTTGACTTAGTCCATGAGTTTAGGAGTTAGTTGTTAGTTTGTTAGGAATTTATTTAAAATGATTTTCTGATTTAATTAGGATAAGGTCAAAATCTTTTTAAATGTTATCTTTTATATTTTATTAAACCTGAACTGATTTTCGATTTTAAAAGGATTTTCTTTTAAAACTTAATTATGATTTTCGGTTATGTTTAAATTATTTATAAAAGATATTTTCCTAAAAACTATTTAAAGAAAATAATTTAATTACTCCCCGAGAAAACTAATACCACGTTTAAAGCTTATTGCTACACGTTTGCTGTGTGTGGAGTAATCGGCTTAATTATTTCATTAAAGCCTTAATTTACTTTAATTAGTTTAATTAGGCTTCAAGTTTTATAAACTACGTTATAAGTTACTTCTTCTCCTATTAAGCTAAGTAGTGGGTTAGTGGTTATTTAATTCTCAAGTAAAGTTAAATAAAAATTAAAATTGAGATAATGGACATCATGGGTTAGTGGACTTAAGTTGTGGTCTAACCTTAACATAATATAAATATGCGCCTAATACATTGAAATTAGCGTGTCTGACTTAGCCAAATATTCTTAGTTGTCTTAAAGAGTCAGTGCCGTTCCCAAGAGAATTCATACTTACTTTGTTCGAGTTTATACTCTTCCATTGTTTTACATATTGTATTTTTGGGTAAGGGTTTGAGTGAACTCTTGTAAGTGTGAGAAGCTTTGAGTGAAGCGTGAGAAAGAGAAATAAAGGAACTTCGAGGAAAGTTCGAGAGGAACAATAGTTGTGGGAACTGTTGTTGGGAACTGTTGTTGGGAACCGTTGTTTAGGAACTCAAGTTGTGGCCCGAGAGAAAAGTAATAGGTTTGTAAACAGAGTCGTTTGGCCTATTATAGTGGAAAGTTTAGAGTCAAAATCCCTTGTGATCGAGGCCGTTTCTTCCTATTGGGCCTAGGAAGTTTTTCCTCGCTAAAATATCTTGTGTTCCCTCTTCGTATTCCCTAGCTAGCTTTTAATTCCGCAAAAAGTATAGCATATTCTCTCACTATAATCCACCCCTCCTCTTATAGTGCTCATATTATATAACAACAACAAATAGAGTCCCCCCAGCATATCGTAAAGATCATATATTGAGACGCTAATCATTCAGCTAACTGTTCTGCTAATGTAAGTCACCTTATCACAGATTCTTTCAGAATCCCAAACTGTACTAATTTGTTTTTAATTCCCATCCTTTTTTCCACTTTTCTTTTCTATTTTTGTTGTTTTATTATCGAGCCAAACCAAAATATTTAATTGTATTGACTTGATAACACCCATTTACTTAATAGGTGATAATCCTTTTGATTATTTGCTTAGGCTTGTTAAGACCCAAACTGGATTGCTTGGCTTGTTATAATCTGTTTCTGTCCAAGACAGCAACAGTGAATGTGGTGGTGGGTACTCGGTGGAATTGTGGCTCCCAAACGTCCTTCGTGGTGGTGGTTACCTGCAAAACAAGGAGAAACCTCGGGGGTGGTTCCGAGGATCGCCTCTCCGATGCCTAAGTCAGTCCAAATTGAGCACAAGATCTCTAGTAGAGAGAAAACGAGTATCAAGTGCTAGTATTTTGTGACTGTTTAATTGAACGTACCTTACCCATGCATGGGCATGAGTATTTATATGAGACATGGACTTGTAACTGACCTAGTAAAGTGAGTGGGCCTCTTTGGAAGTGGGCCAAGGTGGAACGAGGCCTTCATTAAACTCCAGCCTAGAGGCTATGTCCAGAGCGGTCTGCCTGAGGAGGTCTGCTCTGCTCCAGGCGCTCTGACGTGGAGTGGCAGGCTGCTGCCAGCTGAAGGTCTGCTAGGTAGACCCCATACAATTTGCCCCCCGGACCCAGTATTTGCAGATTGCAATATGCTGGGTGCGTTTGTTTTTGGTCTGGCGTTCTGCTCTTCGCAGAATGATACGTGGCTGTCTGTGAGTTGCTCTTCACAAACTCCAGAATGCTTCCATTTTTCCCGCCCATTTGGTTGGGGTGTTGAGCAAGGGTCTTTAATTCATTTTGAATTGAATTGAATTGATGTGACTCTTTGGGTTCCCAAGGAATGTAATGATGATAAGTTGGTGCTGAGTGGACGAATTATGCCTATTTAAAGGCTGAATCGACCTTTTGTGAAACTTTTCAGTTTCCTCTCCTTCGAACTCTTTGCTTTCAAACTTTCCTGTTGTTCTTCAAGAATTTCTTTTCGCCCTAGCCATTTTCGAGTGATTTCTCTCGATTATCCTGGGATTTGTCTGCGTTTGGAGCTTAATTTGATATTTGATACTGTTGCGTTTGTGGCTTTCGTCTTCTCTTCCTTGGCGTCTTCCGTTCTCCATCTAGGTAAACTCTTTTTCCCAGATCTACTTTTGGTTTTTTCCTTCTTGGATGGTTTTGATGTGATCTTCTCTGTGTTTATGGATTTCTCCCCCTTTTCCTTCTGTACGCACTTATTTGCCTGTGTTTTTGAGGTTAGGGTTTCTTTCCTTTGGTGTTCAGATGCGATTGTTTATTTCTTTGTTTCATAGATCTGTTTGGTGTTGCTTCGTTTCCGTTCTGCCGCTCTGAATGATAGGCTCTGCTCTGCTTCTTCAGCAGGACTCTGCTCTGGTTGGTAGGCTCTGCTCTGCTTCTTCAGCTGAGTTCTGCTCTACTATTGACATTTAAGATTTTTAGGGTTTGCTTTGTTTACCCTGTTATCCTCTTTACTTGCTGGGTTGTAAGCCTGCGACGTGCCTTTATTGTTTTGTCTGCGTTATTTGCAAGAAAATATCCTATTTCTTGGCTATTTCTGATCTTCACATACCATACATATCCTTGCCCCCCAGTCTGGTAGCTCAGTCTGTAGGTCTGAGGTGCCATACTATTTTTGCATGTATCTTTTTGTAAGAAAAGCAAGAAAATATCCTATTTCTTGGCTATTTCTGATCTTCACATACCATACATATCCTTGCCCCCCAGTCTGGTAGCTCAGTCTGTAGGTTTGAGGTGCCAGACTGTCTTGTGTTGTGACTGCAAGTCTGATGTGCTGTTGTCTGTTTCTTGTGTTGTGTAGAATGTCTACTTCTCAATCTGCTGCTTCCCGTGGGAAGGGTGTGGTATCTACCTCTTCGTCCGAGCCGGATGAGCCTTACCCGATGGACACTCAGTCCGCGTTTTGAAAGTTGGATCTGCCTCAATGTAAGGACGAGGTGGTTCCGGAGGAATGGGAGATCTTTGACCCCTGGAACGGTCTTCGTAAGGAGTTGTTGGGTCCTGAAACCAACAGATTCCCTCCCAACTACAAGTTTAAGCCAACTCTGCCCACAGTCAAATGGAAGTACAGCGACCATGAGATGCGGAGTCTTGCCCTTTACGACAGCAAGGGTAAGCCTTATTTGGCGAAGAAATCTGCAGAAGCGTTCAAACTGGCGCATGCTGCATACTACCTTGAGATTGCTGCGGAGATCGAGCCGCTTCGCGGGTCTTGGGTAGTGCTTCCCCGAGAGGGTCAGAGCCTGGTAGATGTACCAGAGGGGTACACTGCTGTTTATATGAAGCAGCTGGAGTTCGGGCTTAGATTCCCCATCCACTGGTTTTTGGAGTGGGTTCTCTGCCGGTATCACATGGCTCTCTGCCAAATCAATCCCCAGTCTCTGAAGAAGATTCTGGGGTTTATTTGGGTTTGTGAAGCTCTGGGCTTCCCCCTCACCATGAAACTCTTTCAATGCCTGTTTTACTTTAAGAGGCAGGGGGGGAGTACAGCTTTTTCACCGGCTCGGTGCGGGCCAATCATCTGACGGTCTATCCCGTTGATCTCAGTCTGAAAGATTGGCGGGATAGTTTTGTCTTTGTTAGGGTACCGACGGAGGAGGGGCAGCCTTATCAATTTAAGGCCCCTCTGCGCCCTGTGGAGCCTAACTTCCAGAAGCAGTTGGACCCAAATGTGTTGAACTGGGACGAGAGGGTAGCTTACTACTACTTCAAGTCCAGATCTAAGGTTACTGCCGGGAAGCAGTTTCTTCCCAAGTACTGGTTACCGCATCACTATGTGATGTGTCAGAATGCCTTCCTGAGGATAGGCCATCTGTCCCATGACTATACTACTGGTAAACGCTCTGCCAGCCCTTAACTCTGCTTCTCATTTTCCATTCTGCTGTGCCCCATGGCATTCATTGTTTATACTGTGCTGCAGCTCCGTGCAGACAGTTTGTTCGCCAAGTGATTAAGGGTGGGTCTTGAGCTGGCGGGCATGTTCTGCCCCTTTCCATTATTTTCCTTTTGCATTCTGACTTGCTGTAGCTAACGAATATTCTGATATTGCAGAGACTCTGGGGTCTGCCTTTCCTTGGGAGCTGGGTCTGAGTCAGTCTTCAATGTGTCGCAGGTATCATCCGGTTCCTGACCCAGGGACCTACACCGTCCCTGATTTCATCAGGGAGATTAACACTACTTCCTTGGACCATCATTCCCTCCGGACCAAGCGCCCGGAACTTATGGATAGGTTTACTGGGACGTCCCGGCCGCAAGGGGGCCCCTCTGCCACTGTCACAGAGATTCAATCTGATGACGAGGAGGAGGCGGCGGCTGTTCCTCTGCAGATCCATCGTTCCCGGCGTGCTGCGCATCTGCCGGAAGACGATGATGATGATGGATCTGGAGAGGGGGCCAACACTCTGCAAGGGACTGTTCTGATTGTTGAGCCCCTGCAACAGCTTCCTCCTGCGCAACCAGGTACTACTTGTGATGAACCACAAGGTACTCTTTCTGCTTGTGTGCACTCTGCTAATCGCTTCTCATTTTCTCTGTTTACTTTCAGAACCACCTGTGGTGGAGGATGTGCCCATGGGAGGGCCTGACCAAGCGGCGACATAGTTTGACAGGACAGAGAAAGAACCTACTCCAGTGGGTGGTTCTGCTCAGCCTGATGAGGTTGGTCAGGAGTCTCACCAAGCCATGACCGAGTTTGACAGGACGGGAGCGGAGGCTGCTAAGACTGTCACGAATCAGTCTGCAGAAGATCAGAGTGAGGGCCAGTCAGGTAGGTGTCTTCTTCAGACCCAGACTGCTCTTTCTTATAGGTTTCTTTTTACCTACACCTTCTTGATTTCCCTGTTTTTATTTTGATGTGATAGGTTCCGCTGGGCAGGCCGTCCCTACGCCTGTTCAGACTAACCAGGAGGTGGTGGAGCCTCTCCAGCATGAGAGGGTGGAGCAGCAGAGCTCGGCTTCCGCCCCAGTGGTGGAGACTGTCGTGTCTCCCCCTGTTCAGAAGTCTACTCCTCCTGTCCAGAGGCCTACTCCTCCTGGTAGTAAGGCTGCTGCTCCTCCTCCTAGAGGCTTTAAGCAGGTCCTTGCCCCTACTCCTGAGGATCTGGCGCGTGTGGTTAGTGTTTCCTTTTCCTCTCTTCCCTCTTGTAGAGTCAATTCGTTCTGTGCCTTACTTTGCTGACGACATTTTTTACCTTTTGTTTTCTTCAGCAGCAATTGAGGGCTAGGAAGGTGCAGTCTGCTGCGGCTCTTCAGACCTCTGCTCCCACTGCGGGCCAGCTTAAACCCCCTGCAGAGGGTGCTCAGCAGACTATGGCTGAGCCTGAGGTCTCTTCTCATTCCCAGAAGAGGCCAGCAGAGAGGCAGAGTGAGGAAGGAGCTCCTCCTCAGAAGAAGACTCGTCTCCCTGCTGACTCCCCTCGGATCGTTGTTGTTGAGGACGACGTCGCCACCAAAGGTGTGTACGCCTTACCTGGTCTTAGCTCCGGCCTTTTCCCTTCTGTGGAACTGACTGGACTTTCTTTTGGCTCATGTTCTCTGCAGAGGGAATCGGCGGATGACCAGCACGAGGCTCAGGGGAGGGAGCAGATGTCCGTGGCCTTCCCTGATCCCAGTGAGTGGTTGAAGCTTCTGGCAAGTCGCTTCTCACCGGACTACGCTGTTCAAGATGTCCCTCTGGTGAGTTGTCTGTCCTTTTTACAGTCATCTGTTTATGACATTAAGATTTCTTTCTGATCTGCTTTTTCCTTGATTACAGGCTGCGCGGGCCGGCGCCTTCATTGGGGAGTTCTGCCATGCTGTAGGGTTGGGTAGACATGAGGCAGATCTCCCTGAACTGCAGCAGCTTAAGGCTCAGGTAGTACAGCAGAGAGTAGAGTATGCCAAGCTGAAGGCTCAGAACTCTCTGATTGTGTCCACCTGCCGCGAAACTGAAGAGGAGAGGGATGCTCTGATTGTGGAGCGCAACACCTTGCGGACCGTCAACCAACGCATGGAGGGTCAGGCGGCGCAAGCAGAGGCTATCACGGCTGAGCATTCCCGGCTCTCTTCCCAGCTTAGTGAGGCGTTGTCTCGCGCTTCGACAGTGGAGACTAAGCTGAAGACCTCCGAACATGAAGGCTGCTCTGCTATATTGGCTCTACAAGCCAAGGAGGCTGAGGCAGCTCTGAGACAGAAGGAGGAGGAGCTAGGGGCAGAGTTCTCCAAGTTGCTTTCTGAGAGGGAGGCTCAGCAGGCTAAGGAGGCTGAGGTAGCCCTAAAGCAGAAAGAGGCTCAGCTGCTGGCGGAGGACGCTGCCCGGGCTGCGCAGATGGAGGAGGCGTTCGGGAACAAGTACTGGGAGGACTGCAAAGTTGCGGTCCGCAGGGTTCTCTGGCATTTGCAGCCCTCTTTCAACTGGGATGCCTTTGAGGATGCCTACGCCAGTCAGGTGCATATGCGACCTCCGGTGACTCAGGAGCTCAGAGATCTGGAGTTGCTCTACTCTCTGCCTTCAGAGGGAGAGTCTTCAGAGCAGCAAGCTGATGGGAGCTCTGCAAAGGATGGCAGCTCCGTTCCTAAGCAATAGGAACTCGGGCAGCTATCTCATGCTTCGCCTCAGTCTTCTTGTGACTCCTGTCTGAGCTGCTGAGGTAGGTGAGCTGGGAGCCTGTGCTGAACTGATTGCAGTCCTCTTTTTTGCCATCCGATGATATCCTAATTGACTTATCTTGTAATATTTGTAACTAAATAGTCAAACATTTCTTTTTCATCTGTATTTGCTCCCTTCTTTTGATTAGGTAGCCGCCGTTGTTGTAGTACTATGTAGCACTCTGATTTGGCTTATAGCCAGATCTTCTTATGTAAGATTCAATTATTTTTCCTGCAATGCGAGTTGCGTTCTTCTGTTGACTTTTGTGCTTTCTATTTGATGCATACCAAGTTTTGTTATTTCTGCTAAGTACTTGCGTTCTGCTCTGATGATGAGTCTGCCGTGCCATCAAGCAATATATCTGGGCGTTGTCATTTACTTGGCTTGGTGGCCGGTGAGATTTGCTCAGAGGTGGGATATTAGGGGCCCTTTACTCTTCTGCTCTACCTTATGCATGACAAAGATTCAACAATAGCAGAGCAAAGGAGGTATTTTGACGCCCTAAGTCATGATGATTCCGGGAGTTTTGGGGTTCACCCTTTAGCTCCTTCTGCCATCTTTTTCGTGTCGGGGTACGTTTTGGTTCTTAGGAACTCTGGCGTCCCCATTAACCTTAGGTGTCTATGACTTATCCTTGCTGCTTTTTGGGCCTTCGGCCCTGCAGGTTTAGAGGTAGAGGTCTATGACATCGGTAAGTCGAGCCGGCATCCGATCACTCTGCGGGCCTCAGGTGCTCTGGACAGAGTTAACCTTTTGGCCGGCTCCCATTCTTCATTATATAGTTTACTTCTGTGTCTGAAGAGCCTCTTCAGCCTTCAGTCTGACTCAGACCCTGTTTTCTTTTGCCAGACTGTGGTACTTTTTCTCAGTCTGCTAAGGGTCTATCTGATTTTGGCATTTTGTTTTTCATAAAGAATTGATAAGGGGACGGGGGTTTAATGCGAAATGGAGAGTCGCTCAAAGGGTGGCTCAAAGGCCTTTCATTCATGGGCGTTTTGATACAATCTGGGTTACACGAAGTATTTTTTCAATATTCGGGCGTTCCAGTTGCTTTTCAGTTCACTTCCATCCATTCTTTTCAGTCTGTAGGTTCCGGGGTGTAGCTCTTCACTAACCTGGTAGGGTCCCTCCCACTTAGCCGACAGCTTTTCGTGTATTTTGTCTTTCTGCACAGCTGCTGCATTTCTGAGTACCAGATCCCCTACCTCCAGAGGCCTAGCCCTCACTTTCCGGTTATAGTATATGCTGACTCTGGCTTTGTAGGCTTCCATTCTGAACCTAGCTTCGTTTCTGTATTCATCCAGCAGATCTAGATTTGTCCTCAGGGCTTCGTCGTTCAGACCTGGCTCAAATAGGCTGATCCTCAGACTCTCGGACCCGATCTCAACAGGCATGACAGCTTCAGAACCATATACCAGGTGGAAGGGGGTCTGCCCAGTTGATTCTTTGACTGTGGTTCTGATCGACCACAGAGTGTTAGGCAGCTCCTCTAGCCACTTGCTTTTTTGCTCCTCCAGCTTCTTTTGTAGGCCTATCAGCATCTGCTTGTTAGCGGCTTCGGCCTGACCATTGCACTGAGGGTTGCAGACTGAAGATAGGGCATATTTGATCCCAAACTGCTCCAATCAACCTGATAGGGGCATGTTGTCAAACTGTCTCCCGTGGTCGAAGACGAAAGCCTTCGGAATCCCGTATCTGGTGATGATGTTCTGCCACAAAAATTTTCTGACGGCTGCTTCTGTGATGGTGGATAGGGCTTCTGCCTCTATCCACTTAGTGAAGTAATCTACCCCCAGGATGTCTAGCCCCCATTGGGCGAATGGGATAGGGTTGTAGATTGGCATGAGGTCGTTTGCGGGCAGCTTGATGTTCGGCACAAACCTCTGGCAGCTGTCGCATTTTTTCACCAGAGCTACAGAGTCATCTTTCATTGTGGGCCAATAATAACCGGCTCTGAGAGCTTTATGGGCCAGAGCTCTTGGTCCGATATGGTGTCCGCAGAGTCCCTCATGAATCTCCCTCAATATGTAGTCTGCATCTCTCTGCCCTACGCATTTGAGTAGGGGCAGAGAAAAAGACTTCCTGTATAGCTCGTCCCCGATCAGGCAGTATCTGCATGCTGTCAGCTTGAGCTTTCTTGCTTTCATTTTCCCTTCTGGTAATTTGCCAGTCTGTTTATACTCAGCGATCTCCTTGATCCACTCTGGCATATCTTCCAGTTCCAAAACTCGCTCTGCATCCTCGCAGATTGCACTGGTGGGTCTGACTTCCACCAGAACAGACCTGTTCAGCTCTTGCAGACTGCTGCTTCCCAATTTGGACAGGGCATCTGCTTGTGCGTTCTGTGCTCTAGGCACTTGTTCAATTCTAAAAGTTTCAAAATTTGAAATCAGAGACCTCATCCTGGCTAGGTAGCTCTGCATCGTCGGCTCCTTGGCCTCATACTCCCCCTTGACTTGGTTGGTTACCAACTGAGAGTCAATTTTGAGGTGGACGTGTTTGGTTTCCAGGGTCTGGCAGAGCTGCAATCCAGCGATGGCCGCTTCGTACTCTGATTCATTATTGGTTGCTGAAAACATGAACTTCAAGGCATATTCAATGATTTTCCCCTCTGTGGTTCTGATGACCACGCCTGCCCCAGAGCCATTGATGGTTGCAGACCCATCTGTAAAGACTTCCCAGGCTCTGGGCTCTCCTACTGATTCCTGATAGGCACACTCTGCTAGGAAATCAGCTAGAGCTTATGCTTTTATGGCGGTTCGTGGGGCGAATTTGATACCGAACCCTGTCAGCTCCAGGGCCCAGTTCATGATTCTCCCTGATTTGTCTACCTTCTCCATTGCCTTTTCCAGAGGCATATTTGTCAGCACAGTGACGGGATGTGCGTCAAAATATGGCCTCAGCTTTCTGGTGGCCAGCACTACAGCGTAGGCTGCCCTCTCTATCAATGGGTAGCGTGTTTCTGCACCCGTGAGGGTGTGGCTTACAAAATATACCGGCTGCTGCTTCTTGTTCTCTTCCTTCAGCAGGACTGTACTCACAGTTGCAGCTGTAACGGCAATGTATAGGAAGAGAGCTTCCCCTGTCTTGGGGCTGGCCAGTGTTGGCAGACCAGAGAGGTGTGACTTCAACTTCTGGAATGCCTCCTTCTGCTCTGCTTCCCACCTGAACTCTTTGTTCCCCTTCAATATTTTGAAGAATGGGAGAGCTTTCTCCGCAGACTGAGCTATGAATCTGGACAGGGCTGTCATTCTGCCTGTCAGCCTCTGAATGTCTCTGATGCTTTTGGGCTCTGGCAGATCCATAGCTGCTTTCACTTTGTCAGGATTATCGTCGATCCCCCTTTCGCTGACCAGATAGCCCAGGAATTTCCCTGACCGTACTCCAAACACGCATTTCTTAGGGTTCAGTTTCATGCTGTGTTTGCGGAGGTCGGCGAAGGTCTCCTTTAGGTCTGCTATATGGTCAAACTCAGTTTTGCTCTTGGTGATGACGTCATCTACGTACACCTCCAAATTCCTTCCCCTTTAACCGGCAAAGACCTGATCCATCAGCCTTTGATAGGTGGCGCCTGCGTTCTTCAGCCCGAAGGGCATCATGACATAGCAAAATACCCCGATAGGGGTGATGAATGTCGTCTTCTCCTTGTCTGCAGGGTCCATGAAGATCTGATGGTATCCGCTGAACGCGTCCATGAAGCTGAGCAGAGCGTGCCCACTGGTAGAGTCTACCAGCTGGTCGATTCTTGGCAAGGGATAGCAGTCCTTGGGGCAGGCTTTATTGAGGTCTGTGAAGTCAACGCACATCCTCCAACTCTCGTTCGTCTTCTTGACCATTACCACATTGGCCAACCATTCTGGATATTTGCAGGGCTCTATGAACCCTGCCTCAAGCAGCTTCTGAACTTCTTCCTCAATAGCTTTATTTTTCTCCGAAGAGTAGTTCCTCCTCTTCTGCTTCACAGGTCTGTATCCTGCAGCGGTGTTTAACTTGTGGTTGATGGTGGCGGGGTCCACCCCAGGCATCTCAGCTGCCGAGAAAGCGAACACATCTGCATTCTCCTTCAGCAGACTGATTAGGTTGACTCTGGTTTCAGGATCCAGGTCTTTGCCTATCCTGACTGCCCTGCCTTCTTCCGGTCCCAAGAGTACCTCTTCGGTCTCTTCCCCCGGTTCAGGCTTATTTGCTTCCTGCTCTGCTTCTGGCCGAGCATCGACTTCACTGATAGCAGCACACTCTTCCTCTCTTTGCTTGGCCTCTTTGGCCTTTCCTTCCTTTCTTTCTTTCCCGGCTTCTTCAGCCTGGTCCTTCTTGGCTTCTTCGGCCTCTTTCTTCTTTCCTTCTTTCTTTTCCTTTCTCCTCTTTCTCCTGGACCCAGAGTGGTCAGGAGGAGGAGGTCTTTTATCCTTCTTTAGGGCGGTCAGATTGCATGACCTAGCTGCTCTCTGGTCTCCCTTCAGTCTGCCCACTTCTCCAGTACTGCTTAAGAAAAGCATGGTCTGATGATGGGTTTACGGGATTCCCTGTACTGCCTCGATGAACTTCCTTCCCATCAGAGCGTTGTATGGTGACGGGAGGTCTACCACCAGAAACTCTTGTACTACCGCTCTCTTCACTCCGTTCTGCCCCTCTGTGGTCACTGTCAGATGTATTTTCCCCTCTGGGATGATGGAATTCCCTGTGAATCCGACGATTGGAGTTCCTCTTTGCTTCAGCATTGAACAATCTAGCTCCATTTTATCGAAGGTATCCTTATAAAGGATATTCACGGCGCTCCCGCCATCTACCAGTATTCTTCGCACATCTACCCTGCTAATCTCCAGAGTGACCACAAGAGGGTCAGAGTGTGGGAAACTGATGCCTTTGCAGTCTTCTGCTGTGAAGGTCATGTTTGGTAGCTCTGGGCTAAGCTCTGCCTGGTTGATGGAGTAGAGGTTGGGGTGGGTGAGTTGCCTTAGATGAGCCCTCTCTCCCCCCATCGACCTAGAACTGCCAAATATGACGTATACCGTCTTCTTTTTCCCTTCCTTGATCTCTGCTCGCTTGTCCTGCAATGTCTGCGCTTCTCTCTGTTGCTCCTTCTCCTTGATCTCCTGATTCCAGGCGAGGTACTTTTGAAGTAGCCTCGTCTGATCAGGCTTTCCAGATCGTTTTTCAAGCTTATGCAGTCTTCTGTATTGTGGCCTGGCGCCTCATGGAAAGCGCAGAACTCTGCCATGTTTGAGCCTAGGCTTCTCTTCTTGGTGGGTGGTGGTCTGTGCCACCTGCTGTCATCTCTGTTGGTCAGAAAGATCTCAGCCCTTGGCGCGCTGAGGTTGCTATAGTTATTATATTTCTCTTGGGCCTTCAGCCGGTCTGCTTCTCTCTCTGTTTCTTTTTGTTTTTCTCTTCCTCTGCTCTGATGGGGCCTGGGGCCTCCAAAATTCAGTCTGCCTCCCATGAACTGGTGCTCATTCTGCTTGGTATCCTGTCTAGCAGGTCTGCCTATTTCTGCTCCGTGTGTCGATGATTTGTTGAAATCTTCGACGGCTATGTATTTTTCCGCCAAGGCCAGGGCCTCGCTGAGTTCTTTCATGGTGACCCATTTAAGATCATCTCTGAATTTACTGGTGTGGGGTAGGGCGTTCCTCAGAGCGTGCAGAGCGAGCTTCTGCTCCAGCTCTGGGATGTGCACCAGCTCTTTGTTCAACCTCCCTATGAAATCCCGCAAGCTTTCATTCTGAGTCTGCTTCAGTAATAGCCGCTCATGTGTGGATTTGTTCCTCCTACTTCCGCTAACGAAATGCTCTTTGAATCTCTTCTTCAGTTCATCAAAGTTAGCAATCGTTCCCTGGGGAATAGTCCTGAACCAGGTTTGTGCTATCCTTGTCAGAGTGGCAGGGAAGTGTCTGTATCATGTGGCCTGATTGTAATTTCCTAGTTCCATGTGGGTCTCAAAGGCTGCCACATGCTCCTTTGGGTCTCCCTCCCCTTCGAACTTGAGATTGGACGGGAGCTTCGCTTTCGACACTCTGGCCGCAATGATTTCAGGTGTGAAGGGAGACTTGGAAGGAGATCTAATCTCCTCTGCTGGTGAGACCACAATGGGTCTGGAGTTGACTCTATGGGTTATGAGTCCTCTGAGGTCTGTGGGGGCTCCATTATCGCCAGAGCCCTCCTCTGGTATGGTTCCTAATCTCAGGCTGACATGCCTTCTGACCGTTCCGCCACCAGGCGCAGACAGGGCCTCTTCAGCTCCTGAGTTGCGCCTGGTTCTGGGTCGCGGCTGGACATTCTGGGTCACGCCCCTTGGATTTCCTCTGTGGACAGATCTCCGGCTTGAGCCGGCCGTATACCCTGTGGGTGTCGGTTCCTTGAACATACTGGGATGATCTTGTTGCATTATTTCAGTATCCCACTCTGCTTCCTGCCAGCCCCTCTTGATGTACCCGGGTCCAGAGCGGCTAGATAGGCCATACTCCGACGTCGGGGTGGGTGTGATGTTCGTCATATTGTACCCGCATAAGGGGTCTGCTGTGGCTGTCTCCTCTTCAGATGACAGCCGCAGGTGCCTTCGAACTGAATCGTGAGTTCTAGTTCTTTTTCTCTTTCGAGCAGGTTGGCTTCCAACAGTTTGCATAAACTGTTGAGCAGACTGCAGCACATGAAAGGCTGCTTGAAGTTGCTCCGGTGTGGGCATGACCACTAAGCTGCTTGGCTGTGGGTTCTGCCTGGTTTCACGGCGGGGGGTGATGGTGTTTTCCCTCCTGCCTGATCTGGTGGTAGCAGCAGTACCCCTTCTTGTTGATCTCGTGTTTGTTTCTCTCAGTGGAGAGTTGCTTTCTCCTCCTGAACTGTCGGAACCGAGCGTTTCTGAGGTTGGAACCACCATTGCGAAGTTGTAGATTGGGCTTTTCTACTCTTCCCCTCCTTCTAGCGCCAAATTGTTTCTGTCCAAGACAGCAACAGTGAATGTGGTGGTGGGTACTCGGTGGAATCGTGGCTCCCAAACGTCCTTCGTGGTGGTGGTTACCTGCAAAACAAGGAGAAACCTCGGGGGTGGTTCCGAGGATCGCCTCTCCGATGCCTAAGTCAGTCCAAATTGAGCACAAGATCTCTAGTAGAGAGAAAACGAGTATCAAGTGCTAGTATTTTGTGAGTGTTTAATTGAACGTACCTTACCCATGCATGGGCATGGGTATTTATATGAGACATGGACTTGTAACTGACCTAGTAAAGGGAGTGGGCCTCTTTGGAAGTGGGCCAAGGTGGAACGAGGCCTTCATTAAACTCCAGCCTAGAGGCTATGTCCGGAGCGGTCTGCCTGAGGAGGTAGCCTCTGCTCCAGGCGCTCTGACGTGGAGTGGCAGGCTGCTGCCAGCTGGAGGTCTGCTAGGTAGACCCCATACATAATCTAATATATTTTTTCGAAGTATTTAAGATTTGTTATTCGGTGGTTCATATGGTTCACTTCAGCATGATAATCATATACATATCACCTGGACCAGACGGTTTTGGTTCTTAAATCTTTAAAGATGTGTGGGAAATTATGGGAAATGATGTTGTTGATGTTGTGCTTGATGTTTTGAATTTTGAAAATTTGTTGAATGAAGTGAATCCTACCACTTTTAACTCTCATCCCTAAAGTTTCATGTCCTAGTTCAGTTAATGAGTTTAGGCCTATTGCATGTTGTAATACCATATACAAATGTATTTCAAAGGTTATTTGTGGTAGATTGAAACATATTCTCCATGACATAATTGCTTATGAGAATCTGATATCACGTATTTATATAGACTTTTCTCCCTTATTTACAAGCTAATTTGTGGGTCATTGGAGCTCTTGGGAGCTATTTTATGCTAAATATCGTATATAGTTGTGGTTTTGTGTTTTAGTGTTGAATTGCAGGTTTTAGGGAGTTTTCTCCCTATTTCCGAGCTATATGGAAGCAACCACGTCTTTACGAGATGTTACGAGGCACGTAGGATGGCTCACAAACTTTATGGGTAGTTTAGGAGGTCCCAAGACCCCTAAACGTGAATAATTGAGAGCCAAAGAGTCAAAATGGAGTTTTCCGTACTCCGATCGGGCAAAAATGGCCCGATCGGGCGAAGATATATTGATCCGATCGGGCGAGAGACGAAGTGTCCAGACCCGATCGGGCACCCTCTGCCCGACCCGATCGGGCGGGAGACCCGTAGGTCTCATTATGCTGCTGCGAGAGAGGAGAACTTGGTTGGCCCAAAATGTTGCCAGGCCCGATCGGGTAGTGCTGCCAGGCCCGATCGGGTGGTGCTGCTCGAGCCCAACTTCGCCTTTTGCGTGCTGCGCTGCTGCTACCAAGAGCCCAAGAGAAGTTGGTGCTGATTTGTCTGTGGGCCCGATCGGGTCCCATGCATAATTTCGCGATTTTCGTCTTTTAATTTCCGTTTTTAGCTAGACTTGAGGGGCTATTATAAATACCTTTTCCTCATTATTTTAGGGACATCTTTTATCATCTTAGACTCTAATTTATTTCTCATAGTTATTAGCTTAGTTTAAACACTTTAGATTAGATAAAAGGTGATTGAACCTATTCGATTTCAATAAAAGTTCCTGCTTTCTGTCAATTGGTATTCTTCTCTACCCTAATCTCTTTTATTATTCTTAATTGCTTAGTTTAAGTATTTAATTATTCGTGATGCATTTATTAGGGTTTCATATTAGTTTTGTTGTTGTCAATTCAATTATGAGTGAGTAGTTCTCTTTCTAGGGTGTTAGATAGGGAAGCCATGTTTATACCATGATTGTTGTTTAGATTTCTATCAATTTCTAGGGCTTGATTAGGGTGATTGTGATGTGGTTTGTTCTTAATTAGTGATTGATGTTAGTGTACAATTTTATTGATTGCTTGTGGTTAATAGTTGTTTGCACAGATCCGTCATACGACTAGAGGCCTAGGGCACGTCAGTAGTTCTGATTACGTTAGTGAACATGCGGCGTATGTTGAACTATGAGCGTTGAGTCTTAACCATAGCTCAACACATGCTCTAATCCCTCGACTCTTGACTTAGGTTTTGATAGTAGTTGACCTTGTTTGATTGATATAAGTATGGTGGACCGACCTAATACCCTAGGCTTTTATTCCATAGTTAAATCCTCGGTTTAATTTGTCTTCCTTAGTTTAATCTTTAGTTCAGTTAATTCTTCCCTGATTTCATCTGAAGTAGCTGATTGATTGAATATTAATTTAGAAACTATGTCTCCCTGTGGATTCGACCCTGCTTCATTGACTACCATAATTAGAGGATTGTAGGTTTATCTTTGATTAGCTGATACGACTAAATCCTATCAGAATCACGGTGCCTTTGTTCAGGAGAGGTTTATAGTGCATAATATTATGGTGGTTCAAGATTTGGTGAGGCACTACGATAGAAAGGGGGTGAAACTTAGCTACATTATGAAGCTTGATATGAGAAAGGCATATGATACTATAAAATGGGAGTTTTTGAGAGAGATGTTGATGGCTCTTCAGTTTCCTGAGTCTTTGACCCAGCTTATCATGACATGTGTGACTACACCTAGATTCACTACTATGGTGAATGGTTCTATGCATGGTTATTTTGAATCAAAGAAGGGTTTGAGGCAGGGTGATCCTATTTCTCCTCTAATTTTTGTCATTTGTATGTAGTATTTGTCCAGGTTAATGAGGAAAGTAACTGAGAATAGGTAATTTGACTATCATCCAATATGCAAGAAGCCTGAACTGAACATTATGGCTTTTGCTGATGATATAATATTGTGTTGTAAAAGTTCCTTTCCTACTGTTTATGTGATGATTTAGAGTTTCAAGCTTTTTCAGAGACCTCAGGGTTCTAGATAAATGAGGAAAAGGCTGACTTTTACACATCTGGTGTTGCCTCTGCTACCATTCAGAGAATTAAGGACGTTATTGGCTTTAAGTATAGTAGTCTTCCTTTTAAATAACTAGGGGTCCCAATTTGTGCTAAAAAGATCTTTGTTGCTGCTTGTTAGGCAATTGTGAAAAGAATGTGTTGTAGGATTAAAATCTGGAGTAGCAGAAACCTTTATTTCAACAAGAATTACTCTCATTAATTCTGTTTTACTTAGTCTGCATATATATTGGGCACATGTGTTTTCTATTCCTAGAACTGTTCTGAATGAGGTGGAAAAGGTTGGTAGAGCCTTTCTATGGAGTGGTTGCTATTATAGTGCTAAAGCAGGAAATCTTGATTGTCTACAGTTTCTTCTCCTAAGCACGCTGGTGGATTGGGCATTAGACAGATAAAGATCTGGAATATAGCATCTATTGCCAAATATGTGTGGGCTATGGAAACAAAGCAGGATAGTCTCTAGCTTAGATGGGTTCATGATCTCTATATCAAGGAAGAGGATTGGTTGGGGGGGGGAGTATTGTCCCCCTTTAGATAGCAGCTGGTTTGGAAAAAAATTGCAATGTGAAGGAGGATATGAAAAGATTAGTAAATCAGGCTGATTTGCAGAGTTGGCCTACTTTCAGTGTGAAAAAGATGTATGATTTGCTTGTCGGAAATACCTTGAAGATCCACTGGGATAAATTTGTATGGAATATTATCTGCTGGTTGGTAATGCACAGCAGATTGAAACTTCTAATAGGATCCTATAACTCTCTTCTTTTCTTTCATTGCCCTTGTGCTCAAATCTGCCCTGGCTAATGTGAAAAGTGCACATTGTAGCTATCAAAGGTTAATCATTACTATCAATAGATCAAGGAGAAGTAAGTTTCAGAAATCTATTATATTGTTGCTAGCCTCAATGCTCTTGTCTACTCAATTTGGTGGGAAAGGAATGAAGCTTGGTGTCAAGGTGTGGTATGGCTATTGGCTTCCTAGGGGGGTGGTCAAGAAGCTACAAATTGATGTATACTCGAATGAGGGGGATTAAGCCCAAAAATTGAAACATTAGTGACAGTGCTTGGTTTGATCATTTGATCTTTGTTTTGCATAGTTAATTTCTTTTGGAATCTATTAGATGAGGGGAGTCCAACCTAGGTGGTTTGCCCTAGCTAGTAGGTTGTATAGGTTGTAAATGGTTGTTTTGGTGATAATGATATGATTTCTCTCATACTTAGCGAAAAATAAATCATATGAATCGAATATATGTTAAAAATATCATATTGATTTGTTTGGTTTAAATATACACATGTTTGATAACAAGACAATCAAAGGGTTGAGTTAGGGTTAAGTGGATTTAACTCATGTGCCTGTGAGCTCTTCGAGATTCTAACCGACTCATCATGTTTTGCAACTCCAAGAGGGAGTATACGATTTTAAAAAATACAAATTCACATTAATAGATTAGTAACTCAAGATGAGTATATCATATGGTAGGTTAAGGGACGGGTTCAAGATAAAGTTTAACCTCATTACTAAATGAAGTAATAATGGGTAGAATGTAAGGAGTTGTTTATTTTGGAGCTTCTAGGAAAGGATTATATAATCAAGTAACATAAAACACTTTGTAAGCAGTTTGTTAGGTCCATTTTATCGATCATTCCCTTTCCCCTCCTACCCAAACTCCTCTACTTTCATTCCTTATCCACCCTTAACCACCAGTCCACAACCCAACCTCACCACCCCACAACGTCAGCACCACCCCACAATCGCCAAACTCCACGCACCCAGCAACCAGAACCATCAATCTCCATATCCCTAGCCACTAGAACCACCAATCCATCACCTCAGCCACATGACTCTACCACCCCAATAACCCGACTCCACTACCCATCCACCACCCCAACCACTAAAACCACAAAATTCCACCACCTTGGCCAGTAGTACCACGCAACACACCATCCTAATTTCTAACCACAATCTTTATCACGACCCCACGACGCCTACCACCTGACCACTAACATCAAAACCCCACAAGCCTTTTAATCACCTTCCTATAATCCTTCCCACCACAACCCAAAACTAACATCAAACCTAGATCAATATTGTGAACCCACACCCCCCACAAGAACCACAACAACCTTTTCTAAAGAGATAGATAGTGAAAGTGAGCCAACTTTGAGAAATACCCCTTTAGATTTGAGAAAGAAGAAGTCCATGACTAGTCAACCACCACCAAACCTCTCCCCGCATCCACGAAAAGGAGAGAGCGAGTAGGAGCTAGCATCTGACGATAGTAAGGTTTGAGACCACCTCAACCACGATGAAGAGAAGGACGGAAACACGGGTGGTGGGTCGTTGTTTTCTATTTAGAATAGAGGGGTGGAAGCACAATAGACTATGAGGGAGAAGAGAAGGAGAAAAACGAGAGAGAAAGGGGAAGGTGTTGTGGTGGGTATGTAAGGCAACAGAGGAAGCAAAATACTAAATCTACAATGATAATCAATGAAAGCAAAATACAGTTGCGAACTTTAAGAATAAAAGGCATAAACGTGTATTATTTAAAAAATCGTTAATAATCAAGTAGAGAAAACTTTTTTTACCTACTTTTGCTAATTTCTTCGAACAACAACTCTTATCAATCTCTCATAACTAGCCACTCCAAACTTGGCTCACTTTTCCACATTTTCTCTATTGTGACTTACTTGAAAATTGGAATCCTGACCCTTGTTATATAGGGTTTAAGAAAACCCTTCTCCAAGTAGGAAAAAATGTGTTCGGATCATCTGTCCCACATGGTGTCTTGTAACTTAATTTTTTTTCTTTTACTTATTGTCTATGCTCTGCCTAGTAGTGAATCCTCCTCAGAAACAAAAAATAATAAAATAAATGTTACTTAATAAAATAAAGAGTGAAAAGGAAATAATCATTTTCGTTATTTATTTTACTAAGTGAAGTTATATTTTATTTTAGGAGGATCTATTACTAGGGATCACATAGAATCAAAACAAAAAAATATTTTATTGAAGTTACGGGACAAAATAATAAGAAATGAGACACCATGTGGGATGGATGACCTGGACTCGGAAAAAATATACTAAAAGCTATTATAAGATAATATTTAGAAAACAAATGTCTTATATTAGGCTACAATATTATCCTAAAATTAGGCAACAAATAATATCTTAATTGTACTAGACTAAAAAATAAGAAAACAACATCTAAGAATAAGCAAACCTAGAAACAAAACGCAATACGCCTGCAAAAAGTGTAGCTCGTCGTGAGGCGCCAATCGGGTCGCAACTTGCGACTGGGTTTTGTCCGTTTCTCCATTTTCTTTTCTTCGATCTTTTTCTCCAAGTACTTCTACTTGTGCGAGGCCCGCAACATGTTCTCAAGATCACTAACCGTGTGGCACATATCCGACGTTTTATAGGGAAGATGGAGGGAAAAGATGGGTGAAATGGTAATCTAACATCATTTTTAATCAAAGAGTTTTAGTTTTCTTTTCCTCCAGCATCTTTCATGATTTCATTTCCCTTACATCATGACCAAATACCCTGCAAAATAATAGATAAAATATATAGTGGGTTGGAGTTAAGAAAGGCAGATAAATATGTTTTAGCACAAGCAACTAATTGGGATGTTACAATTACTGAGAGCATACCAAGTAGTACTTGGTCTAGTGGAAAGGATTTTACCCTTCCAACCTCAAGGTTGGGGGTTCAATCCCCACTAGGGGCACTTTGAGGGTAGGGATTTCCCTTACCCTTCCCCCCTACTCTCAAGTGTCTGGCCCAATAGGACCCGAGCGGGGTCCGGGCCACTTCTCCTTACCAAAAAAATAAAAATAAAAAAAATTATTGAGAGCATCATTAACAGTAAGGAAAAAAAATCTCAATCTTCTATTTTCTTATTTCTCTCTCCTCCACATCATTCAATTGAGATTTTTTTTCACTTCTTAACAATGATCTTTTAAAAAATCTCAATTCTCTTTCTCTCATACTTTTTGCCTACCCCACCATATTTTCTCTATCTTCCACCATCTCAACACTATACTAAATATTAATTAATTAAGTTAATCAAAATATAGCAGAATGAGTGTCTATAGATAGAGGATGAAAAATTATAAATTTTGATGATTTTTTTTTATTTTTCTAATTTTTACTTTTTAAGATATTGACTGTGCAAAATTATAATTCAACAAGTAATAAAGATTTTTTACCCACTTGAAACTTGCCACCTGGTCTGACGCGCGTCAGAGCTGCAGGGGCAATTTCCATTTTTTTTTTTCTTGGTGATCAAACGCAGCTATTCTTCCTTGCTCTCTGTCGTTTCAATGTGGGTGGGGGATACTAAACAGTGTAATTTACACTGGCTTTGCCATGTCAACTGATTGAGAATTTCTCAATCAATTCTCAGTTCAGTGAAAATTTCCCAAAAATCTCAATACTTGAGATTATTGCTTTTTACCATTAAGAGATTTTTTTATTCTCAATAAAATCTCAATCTAATTGAGATTTTTTTGAGATGAGCATTAAGAATGCTCTCACGTTTGATCTATGAGATGCAAATAGCAAGAGGGCTAAAATAAGTAATTTTGCTTCTTTAGTGTTGTATGTATAGAGAGAGGGAGAGACCACAATTTATAATTTGTGTGATTTTATTTTAAATTTTACAAATTTGAGAAAGTATGTGAAGCAGAAATATCAAGGTAAAAATGTCTGCGTTTAGGTTGAGACACATGACTCACCACGAATGTACGTATCATTTAACATTTGACATTTGACATTTGACATTTGACAATCATTTTTATTCGTACACTATATTTAACTAATCTTGAAGTTGTAGTTTTCAGAAGCTTGATGTTTATACTTTTTAAACGTACACTTCAATGACAGCTTATTGTTAAATGCTAGTACCATTTCAGATTAGTATCATTTACTACTCTTGCGCAGCTAGATGCTCATTAGTTTTTATTTATAAGTATCTTCCGATTCTACGTTTTCTATTTTTTTTTTAGGATTCTCCGTACTTTTGTCATATTTTTGATTTGCTATACACCTTTTTCCCTTTCACCTAATATAATTCCATGTTATGACGGATTAGAATATAATGAACGAAAACGATAAATAACACAAAGAGTTTGATGTGGTTCATTAGTTACGTGCTAGCTTTTTCTTAGTAAATATTATGTTATGTTTTTTATTTCTACGCCCATCAATTCTGATTATGTTAACTGTTAAGGATGTTACATAAACTCTTAGAGTTAACTTATTCTCATTCATTCATTACGTGTTGCCTGACATATCTGTAATTTGTTCTACGTCCACTAGACATAAGGAGAATAGTTTATCATGGGAGAGAAACAAATTACAGATATGCTAGACAATACGTAATATGAATGAATGAGGCAGAAGTTAACTCTAATGGTTTATATAACACCCTATTAACCTAATCAGAATGAACCTAGAAATTAAAACCATAACATAATATTTACAAAACCTTTCATAACCAGAAAAAGCTAAGGGGGCAACGCCCCTTACCTCCACCAGGACTTGGTTATTTTAACCAACAAATTTATTCAAAGGATATTCAACATTCCACTTATTGTCCCTACTCTATTAAAAAACTACCACACAATCACATCATATCTCCTATTATAAAACAAAATTCAAAAAACAAAAAGACGCATTTGTATCTTCTCTCTTCATCTTGGCTTGGTTACGTTGCTACGATAAGTAGTAAAATTTTCGAGGAATGGAGGGAATATAAAAGACAACTAAAACAAATATATATTTTTTTTGTTCCATAATTCTTGCTACACTTATAATTTTGCAGTCAAACTTTATGAACGTTATCCACAAGTTCTCACAATTATAGAGGAAAACTATTTTCATGTAGGATCTTAGTAAGTTCATCTGAAGGTGTAATTTTTAATATCAAACTTTACGTAAGTTTGCTACATATTTAAGTAAAATCAAAAGTTTTAATTTAAAATCTTATCGTGTGAGATCTTAACTTAGAGTGTAAGGTGTAAAAAATTAAAAAACATGAATTGTAAAGCTTAAATCTAACATTCTTTCACCCACTATTATTTTCGTTCTATCTATATACCCATGAATAGACCGTCTAACATATGTGTTTATAACTATACATAGGGGTGTAAGCGATCTGAGCCGGCTCGTATAGCCCTCGAGCTCGGCTCGGTTCGAGCTCGGTTAACTTCGAGCCTGAGCCGAGCCCGAGCTATACATTAAGTATACGAGCTTGAGCCCAAGCCCAACAAAGCTCGTCTCGTTTAAGCTCGGCTCAGCTCGATTTTATTTTAAATTACATTTGCAACGTGTGGCAATAAGAAAAATAAAAAAATATCCCAACATTCAAAACCCATAAAGGAATATCATATTATTGGGTTTCGTTTTCACATTCCTTTAAATTTATGTATAGTGAATTATTGCATATTTTACTTTATGTAAGGAAGAACAACAAGACCAATAACCAATAGGCGGGAGAAAAAAAAAGAGTCGAGCTCGAACTCGACCAAAGTGACTTCAAGCCGAGCCGAGCTTGGTCGAGCTTGAGCTCAACTCGGCTCGTTTACACCCCTATCTATACATATATAAAAAACAAAATAATTGTGCATATGTATCACGACCACTTTAAGTTTGCCACATATCATATGCATATTCATTTTTGACACGGGTCTCTTGATATAAAATATTTAGCCATGTAAATGTCCAATCATCTCTATAGATATGTAAAGCAAAGTATATGAATTTATATCTACAAAATCTTCTATTTGAGGCCAATAAATCTTCATGTACCATAATATATTCATAAAGGTCAATGGGAAGTATGCTACCACAATTATCCTAACCGTACTCTCATTTTTAGTGTTGCAACTAAATTATCGTATTATGAGCAAGATTGAGAATAAACCTTTTAGGGAAAATAATAGAACTTCCATTGCTGTAAGTTAATATAGGAGAATGTTCTGGTAACAGATCATAAAGCCTCAACAAGTGTATGAAAGCTCTACAACTTCAAATAAAATTTCCAACTTCTTAAAACTCATCATGCAATAGATGTGTTCGTAATGGAAAATTCTAAAAACTTAATTCCTCAATTAAAGGAGATTGATCTTCCTTTATTTATTTTATTTGTCTTTTCTTTTTTTATTTTTGGTGTCCACCCCACCTCTTCCCTTATAATATAGAGATAACTAGCCATATATGCATGTGATGTGTGCCTCATGCGAAATATCAATATGTAAGGATTTGAGAAAACTACATTGTAATTTCTCCAGTGAAAGGTATACATATTTTTCATATTTTTAAAAATAATCGTTAAATTTTAGTTTTTTTTAGAGGGTGTAATCGTAATCTCAAAAGAGTTCAAATAGTAAATTAATTTAAATAGATAAAAAAAAAGTAATATATATTAGAGAGTAGATTAGCAATAGTGATTTATAAACAAAACGCCAAAAATGACAAAAAGATCTTACAATAGATTAATGGAAGATGTCATTAGTATCACTCATAAGTAAAAGTCCTCTCCCTTTATCACTTTCTCACTCATCCTAAAATATTTTTCATGTTTCATGGTCAATTTGTTCAAATGCATCTTCACTCATGAGCAATCAATTACTCATCTACTTGAAAACTAAAAAAATTCAAAAGTATAAAAAAATATAGCAAAGTGGGTGTCTATTTATAGATCTAATGAAAATATAACCATTGATATCTATTTTTTTACTTTGTAGATCTTTAGATATTTTAGTTTGAATTTTAAAATTTTTTTGCTAAAAATCTGATGGCTAAGTTTGGAAATAAAACTTAATTACTCAATGACATCCTTGATTTATTTTATTTTTTTTCTTTTCTGTAATTTGGTGTCCACCCTCCTCTTCCCTTAGTATAGAGATCTATTGTGAATTTGTGATAGTTGATTAAGGCCTATGGAGTTAAATTTTGGCTAATATGCATATCTACGATAATACATGTCAATTATCACGATAAATATTAGCAAATGTCAACTCTTGCATTTTCGAAATTCTAGAAGTAGTTTTATATTTGTTTATTCCAAAACAACCAACCGCACTCTAACCGTAACTTTCAAATATTCCAATATTTTACAAGGTAAAAATTACATACTCTCTTCGTTTTTTTTAATATGTACATTTTTTTTTTATTATTTTGGGGTGTATTTTAAATTGGTACACTTCTACCTTTTTCCATAAATGGAAGGTTTGTCCACCTAATTATTACACTTCTTTCATACTTTTTCTTTCCTTCTCTATAACTTTTTCAGTTTTTCTTGACATTTATTATCCTTCTCTCTTACTTTTGCACTTTTTTCTTAGTCCGTGCGCAAAAGCAAATGCACATATTAAAAAAAACGGAGGGAGTATATCATAATCATTTATAAATGTGTTCCAACTAAAATGTACTCCCTTCATTCCCATTTAATAATTCCACTTCACTTTAAGGGAGAATCTAGGTGGGTGTTGAAAAATATAGGGTGACTGTTTGGGTAGCAGAGAAAGTAAGCGAGAAAAAGTTGAAAAAGTAAAAAAAAAATGTAGGTAGATGCTGTTAATGTGTTATCAAATAAGATTACTAAATGAGTTGTGGGTCCAAGTTGTGAAAAAAGAGGAGAAAAGAGACGTGACATCTAATTTAAAGAGAATAAGAGTGTAACTGTTAAAAAGAATTGATCTAAAAAGAAAGTGTAATCATTAATTATTATTGCGACGGAAGGAGTATCAATGTACAGGAGTATCTTTAAATATCCCTAATGAATCCATTTGCTAATTAGGGATATTTTAGATGATTGGGGGGTTTATATTAAGTAATTCGAGTTGCATAATTACTATGAAAATCAATAATCATAATCGAAAATATAGTTATTGTAACTTTAAACATAGTCCTATATCGTATAGTTAAAGTAAAATTAGAATATAATTCTATTAAAGAATATAGCAAATATGTGCTCCGGTTGTCTATTTTCTATAAATTCTAATATATTACTTTTCTTTCTAAATGAAGAAATAAGAACAGCGATGGAACCATACAAATACACTCATAAATTAAATGGGAAAAAAGGAAAAAGTGGGACAAATAAGAGACCATGCACCGTACACCCGGGTGCACCGTGCGCATGGTGCACCCGGTGGCATATTCGTAATTTTTGCGAACTTCAGCAGAAAAGATCTAATACTATTTCCGCCCAGCTTTCTACAATAAAGAAGGTGTAGCACAATGGTTGAACTAGCATTCCATCTTAGTGAATGTTCAGGAGGTCGCGTGTTCGAGCCCCCTTGAACTCATTTTTATTTTTTATTTTTTTTCAATTTATTTTTATAACATCCTATTCCTCTTTTTTATTCCCCTACTTTTTTAAGTACCTCTTTTTTATTTATCTTTCCCCCTACTTTTCTTGCTTAGGGAATTCCTAATTTGAAAAATTGCTCATTTCAAAACCATTAAAAAAATGCACATTATTTTGTTTTGTCGTCTTCCCTCATTATTTTTCTTGTTCACGCAGTTGCTCATCCGAAACAAAAATTTCTCATTCAAGATGGAATTGATTATTTTAAAAAGATGAACGCTTGTTTCATGAAGTGAAAAATAAGGGCTTAGATGAAAAAATATGAGTTTAGAATAAAAAAATACCAGAACCTATAACAGTCGCTCATTTCTTAAATAAGTAGATTTATTCTAACTCACTCAAGATCAGATTGTAGATTGAACATCCTGTGCAAATAAAGATTGCTCATTTGATCAAATGAGTAAAATAAAACAGCTCATTTTGTGAATGAGCATATTTATTTTAGCTCACTCAAGATTAGAATGTTAACTGATCTTCTTGTGCAAAAAAGATTGCTCATTTCATCAAATGACTAAAATAAAACATCTCATTTGGTAAATGAGCAGATTTATTTCACCTCACTCAAGATGAGATTACTAATCTTCTTGTGAAAAAAGATTACTCATTTGATCAAATGAGCAATTTTTTTTACTCATTTGATCAAATGAGTAAATAAAACTGCTCATTTTGTGAATGAACAGGTTTATTTTAGCTCACTCAAGATTAGAATGTTAACTGATCTTCTTGTGCAAAAAAGATTGTTCATTTCATCAAATAAGTAAAATAGAACATCTCATTAGGTAAATGAGCAGATTTATTTTACCTCACTCAAGATGAGATTACTGATCTTCCTGTGAAAAAAAGATTGCTCATTTGATCAAATGAGCAGTTTTATTTACTCATTTGATCAAATGAGCAATTTTATTTTACTCATTTGATCAAATGAGTAAATAAAACTTCATTTTCTTATTTTTTATGACTCTTTTTATTTTTTATTTCAAAACATTAGAAATAGATATTTGCTCATTTAAAATAGGAAAAATTGCCTAGAATAATGCAACCTTTCACCCGTTCGCAAATAATAATGCAACCTAAAGATTATTCTGGAATAATGCAACCTTTATACCCCATTTATTTTAAACAAGTCAAAACCGGATAAAATCAATTTTTACCTGAAGAATAAGTTCAATGGGACACGTGTCGGCTTATAATTGGTCCTAATAAATTGATTTATAAAATAATTTAAAAATTACAAAAAAAAAACAAAAAAAAATTCCCACCCCCCTCTCTAACAGAATCACGACCCCCCCACCCCCCACCCCCACCCTAGCCCCAGCCCCAGCCCACTGCCACAACCTCTGCCACCTACAACCACCCACAGCCCCTGCCACCCCACCTCAATTCCGACCCCCAGCCACCCAAAATCACCTCGAAAACGACGACCCCCCGTGAACCCCACCCAACCACGACCCCCTAAACCATCCTGAAACACCTCGAAAACGACGACCTCCCGCTAAAACCACCCACCCACGACCCCCTACCCGGAAACACCTCAAAAACGACGACCCCCGTGAAAACCACCCAACCACGACCCCCCTAAACCACCCATAATTACCTCAAAAACGACGACCCTCCATGAAAACCACCCAACCCCGCCTAAGCAACCCAGCCGCAACCGAGGAGGAGACGGAGGCGTTCGGTGCGCAACCACGAGGAGAGGGGAAGCGAAGACGGGGGAAGGGATTTCGTCCGGTGGTTGGGGCTGGGGTGGGGGGAGGTTGGGGCTGGGGTGGCGTTTCGTGGTTGTGGGGAGGTGGGGCTGTGGCGGGGCAGATTCCGTGGGTTTGGGGGGAGGGTAGGGGCTGGGGTGGGGGGTTTTGGGGGGGGGTTATTTTAGATTATTTTTTTATTTAATATATTAATTAGAAAATAAAGTTTTAAATAAAAATTACCGATAATTCAGGTTACCGGTCATTTGTCCTGTTTAATATAAATGGGGTATTAAGGTTGCATTATTCCAGAATAATCGAAAGGTTGCATTATTATTTGTAAATCGCCAAAAGGTTGCATTATTCTAGGCAATTTTTCCTTTAAAATACATCGCTCATTCGAACTATGTATAATGTATTGCTCTAACTAGTCATATATTGGAAGCTTAAAAATTAAAGTGAATTTAAAATAACTATATATTTTACCCGTAAAATTAAATATTTAATAATTTAGAAACAATAAAATATAGTACAACATTATGCAAAATAAATGAAAAGAATAATAAAAAAAAGAAGTAAGACTATGGAAGAAAAAAATAATATTATTTTAAAGAATAATTGTAGAAGGAAAAATGAGATTCAAAAGACAAGTATTGTGAGAAAAAGAAAAAATTGAAAAAACCAAATAAGTTGCTTGGTAAGAGAGTCGAACCCGCGACCATCCAACAACTCAAGCATTGGTGATAGGCACGTTGACCAACTGGGCTAAGCAGCCTTCATGTTACATGTTGCACACCTTCAGTATATAACACTGTTTCCAGATTGTATCCGGGTGCACCATGCGCACGGTGCACCCGGGTGCATGATAACAGGGCCGTCTCGTAGATTTTGGAGGCCCTTTGCTAAAGTAAATAGTTGAGGCCCTCCTTTAAATAATATGTTATATTTTCTATATTAAATTATTATATTTGGGTAAAATAGACCTACAATACATGTCGTGAAACGTGATAATTAAGCTTTCAAAGTTGAAACATTACTTCATACTTCATATGTTTTATATTTTTGTTGCCTATATGTAACTATGTACGACATATCACAGCATAAAGTAGTGCATATAGAGTAAGGGGTAAATCAAGTAATGATATAAAAAGTATACTCATAAAAGAAGTATCGCGAGTAATTAAGAAAATATTCGAAATTGATATTTTTATTCATGTACATTAGCAGATTTCATATGAACCCGCTTTACTTAAGTTATATGTGAAATAAGTCTATTAAACAAAACATGAGCATATCTTTTTAAAAGTAACAAATTGGAAAAAAAAAGGTAAAATTTGTAAAGACTGCAAGTTGTAAGATGGGTTTAATAAAAGTTTAATAAGGAAACAATGCAAAACGTAGCCCTCCTTGAATTCGAACATGCGACCTGGGAGAACACTAACTCCAAGAGTTATGAGAGCATTAGTAAACCAATGTGCTGCTGCGTTTTTACGGTAAAGTAGTTGAAGCATATTACTAATATAGGGCCCCTACGGCTATGAGGCCCTGTGCTAAAGCTCCGGTTGCACACCCTCATAGCCGGGCCTGCATGATAATAGGTGTAGACAAATAAACATACAAAGTCCATAGATTGGAACGAAAGAAAAATTGATAAAGTGGTTTTTTTAACAAAAAAAACGGAACGACTAATATCTTTCAGAAAAATCAATAAAAATTTCACTACCTTTTGTTGGTAAAACTCAAATAATCAAATCAATAGTGCTTACATAACTTATTTACTAGGAATTATGAAAGAAAATGTTGTTTATATAAAGACGTACTTTATAGAGTATGGTCGAGGGACATAAATAGTTTGTTGTTAATGAATTCAAATATTTAGTTTTTGAACAACAATAACCCTGTTCCATTTAACTTATTTTCAATCATTATCAGATAGAATAAATAAGAAAGTTTTAATAAGTTCAAATATGTTTATATAAGTTTAGATAGGTTTAGACAAGCAAAAATAAGTAAAAATAAGGTTTAAATAGGTTCTAACAAGGTCCTGTTTAATTTACCTTAATCATACTGAATTGAACTTACTGCTGAAACAAAATTAATTTTTATTGAATTAAACTTGTTTTTGTTGATTCATGTTTTTTCTTCACACTACTGATTTTAACTAAGCTGAGCTTATTTTTAATGAATATTATTATTTTAATGAGACAAGGTTGTAGGGGACAAGCTAGGTCGGTACCTATCATGAAACCGACTCAAGACTCAAACCAATTATGCATGGGAGTCAACTATTTAGACAGTCTAACCATTTATAAAGTATAACAATACGGAAAAGAAAATGGGGATATATCAAGACTCTAATAAAATATATACAAAAATCAAAATATTGTACGGGAAATGATATAGAAAGGGATATACTATATAAATAGTTAATTTCTAAATGAATTTCGAAGAAAATAATATGGGAAATAAATTTTCATATGATGGAAAGATCTTCCCATATTTATCAATCTCTTAAATCAACTACGTTTACCATCAAGTTTATGATTTTTGAATAATATATGAAAATTCAAAAAAAATAAAAAAATAGATTACATTAGTGAATATAATTACCCAAATATTGTGTATTTGCTAAATCCTTTTATTCGATCACATTAGTGAATATACCTAACTATTGGCAAAAATTATCAGAAAATACCAAGGTTTTAGCACTTTTTCATAATAAATACCAAGGAGTTGCGAAATGTAAAATAAATACCAACAAGTTATGTAATGTAAAAGAAGTTATCCCTTGTCCCACGAGGTACAATTTTTTCTCTCTTCTCAAAGAGCGTTTCTACACTTTTGCGGTGTTGTTTCCTTGATATTGTGAGTGATGGAGGATGAAATTGCGGAACAATGCTCGAATATGAATACCAATGATGAGGAAAACAAGATTATTGAGTTAGAGCGTTCACTTGATGTTGAATCTCAGGAGAAACCGTCCCTTCTCCTTGTAGGAAAACTGTTGACGAGGTCGAACATTTAACGTTAAAACTTTCAAGAATACTATGACTAGGGCATGGAGTTTGAAGGATAATCTAGTGATCAAGGTTCTTGGCCCTAATCGATTTGGTTTCCAGTTCTTCCACTGGAAAGATATGGAGAAGGTCCTCAAAGGCTGCCCTTAGTGTTTTGACTATAATCTCCTTCTTTTGCGTAGCGTTAGCACCGAGGAACAACCTGAGGAAGTCAAACTGAAACTCTCGTCCTTTTGGGTTAGGGTTCTTAAATTGCCATTGAATTGTAAAGGTGAGGAGGATGTCCAGCGGGCAACCTCGGGTATTGGGGAGATTCTCTAGGTAGAAAAGGATTTCTTGGGATTAGGTCGATATCAGAGAGTGCGTGTGAATTTGGACGTCTCAAAACCATTGCGTAGAACCCAGAAGATACGAGACAAGGTATATAAGATTGTAACCGTCGAGTTCAAGTACGAAAGATTGCCTTTAATCTGCTTTGCGTGTGGCATTATAGGCCAGTTCGACCGTGATTGCAATTTAGTCGGCGAAGATGATATCCAACAAGGACTGGGGTAGGGGGTTGATCTGAGAGCATCCCCGCTAAAGAGAAGGACAAAAGAAGAAATAGTAATCGAGGACTTGAGGGCGAATAGACCCTTGATGTTTGTGGGGAAAAAATTTGAACTTTGGGTTGAAAAAGCTATGGAAAATTCTACAAAGGCTCAGGTGCTTGTGAAGAATGAAAAGCAGGTAGTGGGAACTCATTTGGTGGTTGAAAAAGGGCTCGAGAAACTGAACCTTTGCATGGGAGAGGATAGTTTTGTTTAAAAAAATCCATTACTTAATCCCCTTGTTGCTGATGCTGCTATTGCTAAGAGAGAAACTCTTGAGAATACGCATGGTGAGGTGACAATGGGGGGGGTATAAGCATTGAGGAGGGAGTTCGAGGGAAGAAGTGGAAACGAGTGGCTCGTAGTGCTAATCAACCTCAGTTAACGAGGACAACAACAATCTTGAGCAAACGAATGATAGATGTGGTGGATATGGAAATTGAGGAAGCAGATGGTGGTTAAGGGAAACGTATGAAGTCTTTTAAAGCAGTGGATGTTGGCGAGTACCAATCTCGTTGAGAGCCATGAATCTCTTCTTCTGGAACTGCCAGGGGATTTGCAACCCCCGGAAAGTTTATCAGCTCTGTAGATGGAGCAAGTCTCATGCCATTGATTTTCCTTTTTTTTGGAAACTATGACTAACAAGAGTGTCGCGGAAGAGGTGAAAGATAAACTTGGGTTTAGAAATGCTTTTGCGGTGTCTAGTGTTGGTAGAGCCAGGGGACTTTGTTTTCACTGGAAATCAGAAGTTGCTTCCTTTGATATTGTTTTTGTCACATCATCACAATTTTAGGGATGTTACGTGCTCTAAGGGTGTATGGAAAGTTGCAGGTGTGTATGGGTGGCCCGATTCGAGTAATAAACATCAAACTTGGAGTCTTATTCGGCACCTTTCCAAAGATGAGACTATTCCTATTATCTTAGGGGGAGACTTTAATGAGATTTTGAGCTACGAAGAAATGGAGGGTGATTCAACTAGTGAGAGAAGGGAGATGGGGAATTTTCAAGAGATTGTGGATGATTGTTTCCTGCAAGAGATTCGATACTCGGGGTCTTGGTATACTTGGGAGCGTGGTATTTCTGTCACCAGGAGAATTAGAGAGTGTCGTGATGCTTGATCGTTGTTTGGCCAATGTTGCTTGGTTTTACTCTCTATCCCAGCGCATTAGTGGAACATTTGTCGAGGTACAAATCCGATCACTCAGCGCATTAGTGGAACCTTTTCTAAAAGATGCATTTTCTTTGATGCTACAGAGGAAAGTTCAGGAAAATGTGATTCATGGGATGAAAGCAAGTTGTCATGGCCAAGATGACTCTCACCTTCTCTTTGCATATGACAATCTTCTCTTTGCCAGAGCCACCAGACAAGAATGCTCAGCTATAGTTGATATTCTTAGCAAATATGAGGCAACATCAGGTTAGAAAATTAACTATGAAAGTCGGAGGTCTCTTTTAGCAAAGCTGCAGCTCTACGCAGAAGACGAGTTTACTTGAAGTTTTGAATATGAGACAGGTTGAGGAACATGGGAAGTACTTGGGGATCCCTTCGGTGCTTGAAAGGTCGAAAAAGTTTATTTTCAGGGCTCTAATTGACATAATATGGAAGAAGCTCAAGGGTTGAAAAGAAAAGCTACTATCTAGAGCGGAAAAGGAGTTTCTTTCAAAGCCGGTTATCCAAGCGATACCGACTTACTTGATGGGGATATATCATTTACCTAGTTCTGTTGTTCGCACTATTAAATCGGCCATGGCTTGGTTTTGGTAGGGTGGAGACGAGTTTAAATGGAAAATTCATTGATTGAGTTGGGAAAGGTTGTGCAAGCCAAAATGCCTAGGTGGTTTGGGTTTCAAAGATTTGTCGGTCTTTAACGAGGCTTTGTTGGGCAAAAAAATTTGGCGCCTAATCCATCATGAGGAGTCTTTAGTTAAGAGGGTTTTAAAGGCTAAAAAGTGCCCTAGTTGTGCAATCCCTGATGCTTCATTGGGCTATGGAGGAAGCTATTCTTGGCGGAGTATATGGGGGCCAATGGTGCTTGTGAAAGAAGGAATTGTATGTCGTGTGGGTGATGGGAGACGGATACGTATTTGGGAGGACCCTTGGTTGCTTAGCGAGGAAGGTCAGTTTGCGCAGAGCTGTCGATGTGAGGGCCTCACTTGGGTCCATGAGCTGATTGATATGGAGAAGGAGGATTGGCGGGAGGTTGCTATCTCAATGTTGTCAGATGCTAGAGATCGTGAGTGTATCAAATCCATACCCTTGAGTGATTGAAGCCACAAGGATGAAATCACTTGGGGACCAGCGAAAAATGGAGTTTACTTCGTCAAGACAACATACTTGATAGGTAAAGGGTGCAATCTTGACCTATTTCACAAAGCTTGGGTTTGATTTGGGGGCTCCTAAGGTGCGACATTTCCTTTTGCGTCTCTGCACTAATACCCTCCCTATGAAAAGCTTGGCACGACACATTTCGCAGGATGATAGGTGCCCGTGGTGTCAGGCGGAATCCGAAAGCAACCAGCATGCCCTCCTCTAGTGCCCTCGTTCTTTCGCGGCGTAGGAAAAGAGTGGAGCGAGTAGCTTGGTTGGTGTTGTTGGGTTTGGAAGCCCAACGAGTCCAACACGATGAGTAAGGTTCGGAAACACGTTGCGAGTCTCATGCAAAATAAGTGAACGTGGAGGAAAAGATCGAAGAAAAAGAAAAGAGGAGACGGGCAGACCCAGAGGTCGCGGGTCGCGACGAGGTGACAGCCTCCCGCAGGCATTTTGTCACTTGTTTCCGATTTTGCTTATTCTTAGATCTTGTTTCCTTAATTCTAGTTGGAGTACGATAATAATATTATTTGTTTCCTATGTCTAGGATAATATTGTTTCGTAAGATAAGATAAGATAATATTTGTTTCCAAATTATTATCTTATTAGGTCTTCTTTTTTTATTAGGAATAAGGTTTTTCCTAACCTCTATATAAAGAGGGGTAGGATGCCAATTTCAATGTAGAGCTGTCTCAGTTGAGAAATAAGCCCAGTTACGAATTGTTAAGAGTAGTTGCTCATAGAAATAAGCATAGTTGTGTAGAGAGATTTTTTTCCCTACTTATTTTTAAGTGAGAGTATTTTTATGATACAAAGTTGTTGCCTTTTAATTCTCAAAGTTCTCACTTTAAATTTGTTTCATTGATTCTCGTATTGTGGGTAATTTTATGCTTCTCCTAGTGCCTCACAGGTGTTGTGGGCACTGAAAGATGGTGCGAGATGGTAGATAGGTGGAGTTCTTTGGACTCCAATGTGGGCAAGAAGGGCTGCTTCCTTTTATGGTGGATTTGGAATGACAGGAATACGAAGGTTTTTGAAGGCAAAGAAATACCCATCAATCTCCTGTTAGACCGAGTTCAAAGAATTGTTGATGAGCAAGGTGAATACGCCAAGCATATTAAACAGCCAACATCTCGTCGATTTGGGTTCGCCCGAATCCAAATGTGATCAAGCTTAACGCGAATGCTTCCTTGTGTGATGATGGATGGGTGAGACTAGGTGTGGTGGCTCGCAACCATGATGCATGGGGAGGTTTTCTTCTCAGCTACTAGGAGGACGAAGGCGTGCAGGCTCCAATTGTAGCGGAAGGGAAGGCCATTCTCATGGCGGCTCGACTTGGAAGACTTTATGGGCTGCAAAATATGATCTTGGAAACTGATTACAAAGAGGTGGTAACAGGAATCTCGAAGGAAACTTTATTTCTCACTGATCTTGATTATATTCTCTCAAACATTCTATCGTTGTGTTTGGATTTTAATTTTGTTATTTTTTCTCATGTAAAAAGGGATGGGAATGCTGTTGCCGATCACCTAGCAAAGCTTGGCCTTTTGGTATAGAACAAAGGTGGGAGAATCATTGCCCCGCTGATGTTGCTCCGTATGTACTCATGGACGGTTCGTCCTTAAATTAATGCACTTGGCCGGCTTTCCCCTAAAAAAAAAGAAATATATGAAACATAAAAACTATCAAATTTTAAGGTTTACTTGGAGAAAAAAAAATTATCTCGTGTGTATGGAGGACCTACTAGGGGTCTAATTAATTCCGTAACATTTGCATGTTCAATCTCTTAAGACTTTGCCACAATAATTATGCTCGCTTGAACTAGAAAGTATAAAAAAAAATTGAAAACAAAAAATTCAAATTCTGAGGCTTTAACAAATTATTGTGGAATTGGGAGAAGCTATTCTATCTTATAGCTACAAAGGGAAAAGAGGATCGAGACCAAATTCAACCTTGAATAACCCTACTGTTGGATAAGACTTTATTGTTACCAATTTGAATTAAAGAAAAACAATTTATTTTTTTTACTGGAGTTGTATAGGTTATTTCAGTAAAACTATATAATAAAAAAAGTGACGTGAAAGATAAATAATAAAGCGGTCTTACAAAAGATTATCTCCTAAACATTTTCTTTTTATAAGAGGATCTCATACTAATGGCTTGAGATGAAATACCATGGAATCCAGAATAAGATGTGTTGCAATATTTGATAAAGAGACCTACTGATTAGTATTATACTAGAGAAATCTTCTATTATAGGTGCTTATTGATTTTATTGGCTCTGTATCGAATAACTTTTGTGTTTATCATGGAATTTCGACAATTAAGTACTTACCTCAGTTTTCATCTCTTAGGTCATTATTTTTTAGAAAATTTTGTTAAAAAAAACCTTATTAGCTATAAATTTATTTTGAAAAAACACCTTATATAATTTATTTTGAGAGAAAACACCTTATATGATATTATATATCAAATTGTATACCTTATTGTCATATTTCCGTCAAACAGGTCCAGTTTTCGGTCGGTGACTCGCCTTTTTTTCTTTCCTTTTCGTGCATCGGATTTTAGTCTAAAAGTTTGGGTGATATGCATGACTTTCACACACACAGGGAGGAAAAATAGATTCAAAGATTAACTTTTAAGATTAAACTAGTATTTAGGCACATCCGATGCTTTGGGGTTTATCTGTCTTATACTTTAGTACCTTAAGACAACTAAGATTTGGTATAGAAAGATGTTACTAAAAAGTTATATATTAGTAGTTCTATTCATAAACGCTTTTAAAATATTGTACCTTAATTATTGTTTTTCATTAAAAACATATTATATCATCATTAGTTTTGATAAAAGACGCAACAATAATGTATTGACTCAATGGTTAGAGCATTTATCTTCTCGAGGTTACGAGTTCGAATCTTGCCATGGACAATTTGCTTTTTTTTATGAAAATCACGTTGATAAAATATTGTTGAAAAAAGGGAGAGTGACGTGACAAATTTCAACCCATGCTTACATTTTGTGCTTTTTCATAAATTTAATATAAGGTCTCTTTGACAAAATTTCTAATCCTTTTTCAAAAAATCACATATTGATTGTAAATGTGAAGGAATCTTAAGATAACTCAAGGTCAAATTAAATTTATGTGAAGTTGGAATAGTATACCGGGTGGAGTATTTTGTTGCGTATAAGCATAATCATCTGAAAAGAATTTTAGAATGCCCGTTTAACTATAATTGATGGGGCCATCAAATGAATAATGCAGTAAGGTGGGGCCTTCCTCAATCAATACCAAGACATTGAATAAAGCAATATAAAGGTCCATATATACACACCAGATTTATGATTAGGTGCACATTATTAATTTTTAACGCTAAAGTACGGTGTAATTATTCATTATTGGTGCCTTTTGGTTATTCCCCTAAAATTTTACAAAGGGCAAAATGGGAAACTGAAAGCTTATACTTCTAGTTTTAAATCGGAGAGGTCAGAGGGAACAATGAACTTAACAAGTAAACCAATGGAGCAGTAGTTTAATTTCTCACATAATTAGTTTTCTTTGTAATGATTTAGAACATAACGTGCAATGAATAAATCTACTACTACTTTGAACTGTGAGACAAAAAATCGAAGGTTGCCACATGCCATTTCCTCTCATATGCTAACTTGAAGCCTCTTTATCTCCAAAATTAGTTTCTAACTGGGTAATGCACACGAAATATCTTATAATTTTTATACAATATTTTCAACTAACCCGACTTATTTGAAATTTGATTGAATTTAAATCAGTTTGGATGTTTTTTGATGATTTTTTTAATCGGGCCGACTTCAATATATTTCTATCTAATACTTCCTCTGTTTCTTTTCAATGACTACATTTCTATTTTTACACTTACCGAGACATATTTTCAACCACTAATATCTTTAATTATGCATTTGCCAAAATTATGAAAATTACATTAATATAGTATAAATCGAGACAAATAAAATGAGATCCAATATAACTATATTTGGCTCTATATATTGATCATAAAAGCCGGTCAAAGTGTGATTGATGAATTGTGTAAAAGTCAAACTGTAGCTATTAAAAAGAAACGGAGGAAGCAAATGTTTTGCCATATAATTATGAGATGAAATATGAACTATCTTATAACTTTTGAAAAACTATTTTATTATTGGATGATTAAGGTGTTTGTTAAAAAAATTAGGTTTGTCTTTATTTTCTTACCTTTGTGATGTTATTTGTGAAAGTAAACTATATATATATAAATGTTAAAAGAATGAATGAGTTTAGTAATATTCAAAAGACTATCATTCTTCATCTTCCATCGCAAGAGGTTCTTCAATTAGTTGAACTTTTTTTATATATTTAATATTTTCGTTGAACCATATTGATTGTGAAGGGATCAAATCAATTAGTCTTAACATGAACGTAAACCCGAATATATTGAGTATTATTTATTTTTTCTAAATTTAATTGAATTGAATAAGTATTTATTATCTTTAACTCAAGTCAAAGTTATTTTTAAGAAATTAATTTTTTTTTATTCCTAACTGCTAATAGAACAATTAAGTAAGTTGCTATATGCTATGCTTACTAAATAAATAAAATTTATTAAGTAAGCATATCACATAACTTAGAATTAACTCAATTCTTTAAAAATATTATTTAATCCTTATTAAGTATTCATTAGTAAACTGGTCACTTGGGTTTGGGTTAGGTCCATTTGGACATGTTTGCGCCTGTTTTGGCTTGGAACATAGTAGTCAATTTGATTGGCGCAAAGTTGTAGGAGTATTACTTGACTAACTTATTTTATTGAGAGTAATTGATTATTGATATTTGTTTGAGTATATAAAGTACATGTTTTGGGTCATATCATAGGGGTTTGGGGTGGGTGAGGTTATTAAATTAATTATATGCGAAACCCATTAATATTAAAAGAAAATATTTTTATTATACTCACATGCCTTTTATAGAAGTGTATCAACTAATGTAGGACGGACAAATATAGGAAGTTTATCATCTAATATGGAACGGAGGAAATATTTAATCAATATTATTCTTAGTTAACTCGATTAACTTAACAGTGATAAAATTTAATTGGCCTCGCATCTTAGTTAATATTGGACTTACTTAAGTATCATTGTATCTAAATTGAATTAGATACTTTTTTATATGTCCAACTCGAGTGAAACTTAGTATTAAGTAATATTATTTTCATATATTACATTTACTTACCTCATTGGATCTAAAGTAAATTAGTAAATTCAATTCTAATCACTTTAGTTCCATTCAATTTAGATCAGTTCAGCTTATTCATGTCAAATAAAACATTTCCTGAATAGGTAAATATAAGATTTTTCGTAATTATGGAAAAACATATCATAAGTGGACCTTGTTTCAAGGTATTTTTCAAGATGAATCTATTGGTGCAAAAATTTTAAATTTATGAGACTTAAAATGAATTTTATAATTTTATATTAATAGTAGTTTTAGATAAGAAATGTTATCTTTTATTTATGATAGAATTATTCTTTTCAATTATTGTTTATTGAATTAAATCATTAATTTTATATACAAAATGGTGTGCAGCGATGTGGTGTTTTCTTTCGGGTTCGGACGACTTTATCATCTAGTATAGGTAGTTTTTTTTCTAGAAGCATGATCGAAAGAATTACAAGAGGATACAACCCAATTGAGGTTGGAAAAAGTTGATCGTACCTAACAAGCCGACAAAACCTAACTGGGAAAAAATGGGTTAGAGTTGTTAGAATAGAATAACTATAATGGCTAGAACAAGAATATATAGATCAAGATAAGAGATCACTGCCTTGGAAGTAATTACAGCCCAACAATGGTGGTAATTGCTCTGGCCAAAAAGCTCTCTAAGGTTAACATAGTGAGCTTAAAATGTCACCCTTAACAAACTAAGCTATGGAGAAATGCACAAAATCCCGAAAGAAAAGGAAGAGACGAGAAGAAGAGATTTATAGATAATCACCTCAAGTAGTAAGAATGCGTTTATATATAGAATTGTACCAAACAAAAAAAGAAAGACATTAAAGGTAGAAGAAAATCAAGGATTGCAATCAGCTTTGTAATGGTAGCATAGACGTGTTGAATCCGAAAAGTTACAATCTGTTAAACACTTCCATTCCAGGTCCAAAAGTAGATAAGAACTTAGCTCTAATCCCAGGCCCCCGCCCCCACTCATAGACCCATCTCGGTTCGAGCGTGTGGTGCACGTGCACATGTGTGAGGTAGCAATCCTAAGCACAAGAAGTTCATCATATAAGCCTCATATACTAGCACCTCAAAGAGAAGCGGAAGTGAGGGAATATATTAACAAATGAAGATTCCCTCCTGGAACCAATGTGAGACTCTTGAGAAAACCAATAATTGGCTTTTGAAGCCTTATTTCAACAACCTTACACAAAAATCTTTGAAGAGCAAGAGGCAATCTTAGATAAGAAAAGGAAAGTACTTAAATATCATTATCTTTCAATTTTAATTGGTATATAATGAAATGAGTTAACAATTTACTTTCTAATAAGTGAATTTCTCTTGAACTCACTAGAGGTTGTTCAGACCCAGCAACATGTATCTACCTGAAGATCTTGTAATCCCCGCGATTCAATTAAGCTCTTTAATGCCATGTGCACACCTTAGCTCTCATAAGAGCTCTACAAAGCCAATCTAGTCTATGAACGAAAATGGTTAAACCTCAACACTTCTGTAGGTGGTCCATCAAGTGTTTCTTAAGAACATCACTCTAAAGTGATATGGAACCACTAAGAGAAAAGCTCACCCTCACAGCATAAATCAATTAAGTACGTCTCATTAACAAGCACTATCAAATGCCATAGGGATGAGAAATGTAGTGCAACTTAAGATTCTATGGCTTCGTTTGACCACGAGAGGTTGTCCACCATATAATTTCAACTCATGAGATTTATCCTTATTTCTATCGACAACTCAAGGAAAACTTTCCTTGATAACGCGTTAGTACGGGGATCAACAATATTTCTTTTCGACCTCATATAGTTCAAAGAAATCACCAAATTTTTCAGGATTTGTTTAATAACCCTATGCCTTATTTGTATGTGTCTCTACTTAATAGCACGTGAGAGTTGAGACAATAAGTTTCTCAAGCTTCTTGCTCTACCAGCTCAGGAGCAATGAACTCATACTCCATGATGGAATATGCAATACAAGTACTTTTGACAACTTCCACGATATAGCACACCACTAAGAGTAACCACATATCCACCAGATGAACTAATATCATCATTACTTGAAAACCAATTCGCATCATAAAAAACTTCAAGTACAACAAGAAACTGAGAAAATAATGCAAAACAATTCCTTTTAGGTATGTAAGAATACGATTAAGAGCATACTAATGTTCATTATTAGGGTTATGTTTATATCAACTTAACTTATTCATTGCATTAGGTAAATCATACTACCTATGATTTTAGCATATACACTTTCAGCCAAGCTCTTGGGCAAAAGAATGCTAAGGTCATGGGGAGAGCTCATAGGGGCAACATCAAAGGAATTAAATTAAACCTTTTTAAGCATCATTTTAACATAATGAGACTTACTAACATAAATGTTACTGGATTTTGTCTTTACTCTTACTCTTAAAATCACATCATCCCAAACTTGGATGACTAAAAAAGTTTGGTATCACTAACAACCTTTAAATTGTTACTAAAAAACATCATATCATCCACATAGAGGCATATAATAATACCATCTATTCTTATTTATTTGAAATAGACATCGGGCTCATATTTATTGACAACGAAGCCATTTGACACAATAGTGCGATCAAAATGTTCATGCTATTGTTTAGGTGATTGTATGAGACCATACAATGACTTCCTCGACTTTCAACCTTATCTTCTTGATCGTGAACCGCAAAACGCTCAGGTTGAGACATGTAAATCACCTCCTCTAAGTCATCATTCAGTATGGCAATCCTAAAATCCATCAGATTTATACCCCAAGTCATGAATAGCAGCTAGCGCAGGTATGGTCTTAATGGTGGCTATCTTAGTCATAAACGAGTAGGTGTCAAAGTAGTCTAGGCTTTTTTTTCTTGGTAAACCCCCTAATGGCATGTATGGATTTGAAACTTTCTATTGTTACATTAGGTCTCAAATTCTTCTTAACGATCCACTTATGGTCTATCGTCTATAAACCTACATGTAAGTCAATTAGCTCATAAGTGGAGTTAGACACTATGGAATCTAACTCACTCTTATCTTAATAGCCTCTTTTCAAAAACGAGCATTCACATACCTCATTTCCTCTTCAAAAGTATTTGGGCCCTCTTCTATGTGAAAGCGTAAACTAGCTCCTCGCTTAATAGATCAACATATGAAATTTTAGACAGAATACTACAACAAAGTTATAGCCAAAGTGTTTTAAAACTCTTGATCTTTTACTTCTCCTATGCTCATCTATTGTACATGAACTACTTGCATGCATATCAACTGAAGTAATAATTGAAATTAAATTAATAGCGGGGAAAAGTATACATGTACATCACCATCACGAGTAGTACATGTATGTAAATCAACAACAATATAAGAAGTAGTAGGCATAGATGCAACGTCATCTTTTTTTGAGGGAAATAGATGTTCAAAAAACTCAACATCATCACTCAAAGTGATGAATTCTATAAGCAGCATGAGCTTAACCAATAAAAAACAGCAAATGTTTGGAATTTATTATAATCAGGTAACCCCACTTTGGCGATACATCCCCACACTATAAGGAACTCAACTTAGGATGGCAACCTTTCATATTTTATAAGGAGTCTTATGTAGATTTTTATGAGGCACTCGGTTAAGAATATATATGACAGGCTAAAAGAATTGCTTCCCCCCACATGTCATCGGTCTTAAACTCAAAAACATGGCATTAATTATATTCTTCAAGGAACCATTTTGTTGGGGGCACATATGGGGCACTAAATTCATGAATAATACCCAATTTATCACAATGCTCATCCATAGAGTTGTTAACATACTCTCTACCCCTAATTTATGAAGCTTATATTTTATGAAAGCTTCCCCTGCCTCAATTTTTGTTTGGAGAAGGTAAGCCATTGCAAGATGGATACTGTTCAAATTGATAGAATATAATGACTTCAATGGCTAGGATAAGAACTAATTTCAAGATTTTGTTCTGGTAGGAGACCACTGACTGGAAAGAAGTTACAATGGTGGTAATCGGCACTAGTTAAAATGCTCCCTAGACGAAAACAGAGAGCGTAGAATGCCACCATTAACAAACTAATCTATGGAGGAATACACAAAATCCAAGAAGAAAGGATAGAGAAAAGAAGGAGCAATTTACGGATTATCTACTAAAGTAATAGGAATCTGTCTAGATTTAAACCAGACTGAACATTGAAGCCAATAATGGCTGGAGAAAATTAAGGATTGCAATCAATTCTACAAAGATAACATAAACATTTTGGATCCAAAATATTATAATCCATTTAATTTGTTCTTAAGATAATCTCACTTGAATAAATAAATTATTTATGATTGATATTATGAAATTGATGTAACTTGTTTTGACCTTCTTATTTACGTTGAAAATTTTAGATTTTTTTAGTGAATTATATGTGAAAATTTGGTCAAAATGCTACCGCCAAGCTACATTGTCTTTAATTTTTACAAATAAATTCCAAAAACACTTAGTCAGTCTTTTCGTCCTTATCAAATATTTTGGAAAAACCATTGAGAACTTATCGCACCCTCTCATATTTTTAAGAGGAAAGAAAACTAGACTTGATCACTAATTTGGAGACCACCCTAAAACATCCTTACGAATGAGAAGTGAAATATTATCGCCAAAAGTAGGTAAACAAAAATGTTATAAAAGCTCTCATGCCCTTTGTTTGCCATGTAGTTCGTCAGCATGTTCGCCTCCCCGAAGCAATGCCGAAAACAAACATCTTGAAATCAGCACATATACACAAGAGAATCAGATCTCAAAGAGTTGATCTCCCTCCAAGACTTATTAGCCACATTGATGACCACAAGGTTATCTCCTTTGACTATAAGATTTTGAGCATCAAGATTAGATGCAGTCACTATACTCTTCTTTAAACCCCAAGCTTCAACTTGGAGGATGCTATAGCTAGAGATAAGCTTTTTGGCTCCACCAATTTTGACTTTCCCTAAATGATCTCTGCTGACGAAGCCATACGCTCTGTTTCTATTCCTGAGTTTAGAACCACCAAATTTTAATTTTAGGTATCTTTAAGGAGGGAGGGCTAACAAAGCGCTTAGCCTGTTCTCTTGGGGACACTACGAGTGATATTGTTAAAGGGAGGAATAACTAGCAGTGAATCTTGCTTTCTTTAAAGACTCCTGTCTATCAAATCATTTTTTATCATAAATCTTGCCTTGCGAGGTGAGACACTTTCATCCCTAAAAATCAGGTTATCGCAGAAAAACCACACAAAATACCACCAAGTTAGACAAAGTTTGTTGATTGCATATTTACCAACTTTCTAAAAAATTATGGTTAGCTTGTTCCTAAATGAAATAGGCAGAGACACCTCAGGAATGTCGGACCACCCATAATCAACTTTCAAATGAGCAATAATATCAAGAATATATGGGCAAGAGATGCAATGATGGGAAGCAATTACTAGGTGGTGGTTACAAAAAATGCATTAGTTAGGTTGGAAATTTTCACAATTTTCAAGTCTATGTTTGGTCTTCAAACTATCATAGCAAAGTTTTCACATAAAGTTTTTAATTTTAGGAGGAACATCTAGTTTCCAAATCCACCCACTTTGGACTAGCAAAACCCCAAATTTAGTTGAGTATATACTATTTGAAGACAGGCCCCAAAAACATTTATCTTCAATTTTATTTTTGGGATGAAAACTTCGAGAATATCTTGAGCTATATGGGGAAAACTGGGAATTAATTTGTAGTTGGTCCTTGATAAAGAATTTTGGCATCGCTCAACAAAAACCCTAAATCAAACCTAACTAACCAAATATGAGTACGTGGTAAGTAAGAGTCAAGATCCTTAGAGACTAGACTAGACACTAGGAACGTATGTGAGCATCTAAACTAAACCGAAGAGAAGAAGTTGATTGATATTGAACTAAACTACAACTAATGAGTCAATTGCAAGGGGTTGTAAATTGATGGAAAAATCTCTTTAGGGGGTGATAAGGATCCAATGCAATGAGATTGATTCATAAAGTGAGATTTAAGAAGTATCTAATAGGGGATTGAATTAAGACGTTGCAACCTCGAACTCCTCTTTCAAGGATGCTCGAGATAAAACAACACTCTCAATTAGAGTTTAGATTGTCGATAATGGAACATGAGATCAAAGTTAGGTAAGGTTCAATCCAATCTCACCTTTCGGATGTTGATCGGGTTGAGACTCCAAGAAAGGTGGGATTTCTCACTCAACCTTACTTAGAGATAGAATTTCAAACCTCACAGTCAATCTCAACAATCTACATCTAAAGGGAAATCCATTGATTAATTGAGCTAAGCTTAGGCCTTTCAACTTTACCTTAGTCAACCAATCAATTGATTTGCTAATCTTATCCAACCCACTACATACACTAAATTTAGGGCCTCATACCATAAAACAAAGTTCATTATTGCACCTTCACCAGACCCCCTAACTAAAGGACTACTCAAACTTGCTTCTCATGTTAAGCAAACTAATTCTATAATGCAAATAAGAGTTTAATAAGACAAAACTCGGATTTTTATCATTCATGTCAAGTGTTTGCAATAAAGAAGAACATAAGCAAGTGAAGAAGAGAAACTAAGGCTAAGACTTTAGTAAGTGAGTAAAGTTGAAACTACTAGCAAAGCAAAAGCAAGAATAAATGATAAAGCAAAGCAATAAATGAGAGTAAAGAGACAAAGAGTTACTAAAGCTCAATTAATACACCAAAAATCTAAAATTATTCTTCAAACCTCCATTAATGACCTTAAAAAACACCCCGAAGGTCAAGCAAAATGTAGCCTCCACTAACTCTCTAAATTTCAAAATTGGAAAATGGACTATCCTAAATTTAGGTCAAAAAAGTAGTTATACAACCCGCAACTAAGGGCAAAAAGGGAATAGAAATAAAAATGAATATTTTCGCAAACCCGCAGTGATCTGGCAATCCAATAGCAACGATCGCCCGATCAGACAAAGCAAAAATTTTTGGGGAAAAATCGTAGAATAGATTGCCCGGTCCATATGGTGATCAGGCGGGCGCCTAGTGGATCGCCCGATCTCCCCATTCTGGATGGGCCTCTTTTTCTCTTCTTTTTGCTTTAGGCTGGGCATTGACTTTCTTTCTTTTTTTCTTCTCTCTCTTTTTTTTTCTTTGATTCCTTTCCTTGGGCTTAGGCTCTCCTCTTTCTTCTTTCCTTTTCTTTCTTTTCTTCTCCTTTCTTTACTCCCTTGGACTTGACTTGGACTCCCTCTTCATTTGGGTTGGACTCCAATCCCTTTCCTCTTTTCTTCAATCCTATTTGCTTTGAACTCATCCTTTTCCTACATGTTAGTACAATGTACAAGAAATACAACAATCCAAACCATATATAATAGAAAATAAGAAGGAATATCATGGAATATGAGAGAAAATCAAAAGAAATAGTGAAGAGCTCCAAATAGGATGAGTATAAGAAGGAAGAAAACACCAAGGAAAAAGGATAATACGGACCAAAAACTACCCTATGAGTGCAATAAATCTCACTCATCAATCACATTGTTTATCTGGACTAACAAGATCACTCAGCCTCATATCATCTGTGACAGGAGGGATGTGTAATATGTTTTTAAGAGGGAATTGCATCAACCAATTGTCATGCCAAACAAAGATTTTCTTTCCCGTTGCAATTTTCCATCTTAGACCTTTACTGAATTGGGTCCTAATTTCATAAGTTTCTTCCATCACCAAGTAGACGAAGCAGAGGGTTGAACGGAAAAAATACTTATATAGAATATAAATCCTAAACCACCGTGCGCTATCCTATCCAATGAGGTTAGGTGTCTTATTATTTGGATTCTTGTTCCAAAAGATATTTCAATAAGTCTTATCTAGCTCAATATTAATTTATCTTAGAAGATGAAAGCTTTGAATTTGAAAGTTAGCCTTTGTTGTTGTAGATTAGATTGAATCAAGACTGCCCGTCTTGCCTTAGAGAGTGAGCTAACTTTAATTCCATTTGGGAAGCTAGTTCTGAACCTTGATAGAGACGCCCCTAAATGTCTCTTTGATGACTTGAGAGTCTATAGTGGGGCATCCAAGATATGACCAAGAGAAGTGGAATCTCTCATTTTGAACTAGGCTATGTCCCGAGGATGGACATTTTTTGGGCATTGGAAGGCAGATTTGTGGTACTTGACAAGCAGTCGTAACATACTACAATACTTATATAGAATATCCTTAATAACTTTACAACTGTGAGAGTTAGCTTTAACAAAGATCATTATATCATTGGAAAACGTTAGGAAGGGAATTTTAACACTAGATTTGCGCGCTGACACCCCTAGGGGTTGGCCTTTTCCATAGCTAGCTATGGTGATGAAACTTGCCTTTCCAGGTATTCAACACAAAGAATAAATAAGTACGGGGTGAGGGGGATCTCCTGCCTTAAGAATCTATCTCCTAGGATGCCATTTGATAGTACCGAGAACGAAACAATTGAAATACAACCTTTGATCCGGTTGATCCATTTAGAACAAAGACCAAGCTTTTCTAAAGATGCATAAATCAAGTCCCATTCTAACATATCATAAGCCATCTCCATATCTAGCTTGATTGCAATCCAGCTAACGTTACCTGATTTTTCGTAAATGAGTGAAAGTCCCATGATATATTAAATATTATCTTGAATCAATCTGTCTAGAAAGAAAGCCCCTTGGAGTGGGTCAATAACTTTCCCCAGCACCTCTTTAAGTTTAGTAGTTAGAAGTTTAAAGCTAATCTTGTATATTGTCGAGCAAAGACTAATTAGCCTAAAGTGATTGACGTTATCTGGATTATCAATTTTAGGAATGAGTGCTAGAAAAGTGTGCTTATTTCTATAAGAATTTTTAAACTCTAACATTTCAAACTACAGTAGTGCCAATAAGGCCCCGATATTTTTGAAAGAAAAAGGGGGAAACCATTTGGTCCTTGAGCTTTTTGGGGGTCAAATCAAACACTGCTTTTTTAAATCTCGCTGTCGGTGAAATCCATTGTTAAGAATTCATTTTTAGAGTCAGAGATAATAGGATTTATAAGAAGAAAATCTAACTCCTTACCAAATCTACGTCTATTCTTAAGAATCGTTGATGAGATTCTTTAGTGAGAGGTTGACTGATTTCCCTAGGATCGTGGGTATCCAACCTGACTGTGATGAGTTAACATCCTTTTAAAATTTTCTAAATTAATAAATTATAATATAATAAAAAGGTACTATGAAAATTACTAGACCGACAAACTAGGTTTAAAGCTTATCAATCGTGTTGCGATATACTTTTTTGTCATTCCTACTTTGACTAACCTTCGAAATTTTACTATATAACTAATAAATTACAAGCTATAACAAAATGCTTATAATTCATTATGGCCCATTTGTTTTGGAAAGTACTCTCATAAAGTATCTATTCAAATTTGTATTACTAATAAAAAAGGAAATAATTGTAAAAACTGTTCTTCAAAATTTTAGAAGACAATAGGAATAACATAACAAAAACGGATGGCTGATATGATAGCAGAGCAGTACACTGCAACTATTTATTTTTTCTTGAAAAGAAAGAATTTTCACTAAGTAGAAGAAAAGGTGATGAAGTGTTTCCATACTCGTTGTCCTAGATGACGAGCTCCGAGTTTTCTTATGAGTGACGCGGATTATCTGAAAGTTAAATAGGTAGGAGTTGGTTTACTATAGGATGGTCTTAGATTAAGTCTTAACCTCAGACCATCCCAATAAGTATTAGAGAAACCCATGACGCGCATCACACGCTAAGCAGCCCAGCCAAGTTGATTTTTTTAACTTTTCGACCCATAACTTTAACCTTTTTTACATTTTTAACTTTTCACCTATAAAACCTTAATTTTTGCATAAAAATTCATCACTAATATCATATGTGAAATCGATATTAACAAATATGCTAAAATTGATAATTTTTAAACTTATAAACTTAACTTTTGAACCTAAAACCTTGAACTTTTAAATATTAACATAAGTTATTTTGTTTAAAAGTCTTACATTAAGCTTAATATAAGACCAGTCCAATAGGCCCAATAGACATTTTTTCAAGTCAGCCTTCTTACCACCACCCCCGCCATTCCCTTCTCTCCATTAGCCCTATTAGTTATGGATATTTATGCAAAAGTTAAGGTTTTAGGTTTAAAAATTTAAAAAACCCGCAAAAGTTAAGGTTTTAGGTCGAAAAGTTAAAAAATCAATTTGTCTGGGCTCGTTAGTATGCGGCACGTGTAATTGGGCTTTTAATTGGCTTATTGGGCTGCTCTTACATTAAGCTTAATGTAAGACCGTATTTTATAAGACTTTGCCAATAGGTAGTCACAAATTATCTAAACTGACGGTTTAATTTTAATATTAAAATTAGACAGTCCAGCAAATAAATTTACAAGATCCAAAGAATTTTAACCCAGTTGTCATCTATTATTCTCCTTCAATACGTCATCTTCCTCATTTTCAGTTTAAATGGTGCCGAAAGAAATTAAATGGCCACAAAATAAATTAAACTGGTGGCAAAAGAAATTAAAATGGTGCCAAAGAAAGTAGATCGACGCAGCAATAATGGAAGCTTCGATCTGCGAAGAAGAGAGGGGATGGGCTGTTGGGCCTGCCTAATTTTAAAATTATATTAGGCAGTCTCTTGCAAGACAAGCTGATAAGTAGTATAGTGTCGGACAATGTTTCAAGATTACGCATTATAATTTTGTAGATATTATTGTAATAGCTAAAAATAATTAATACTATTTAGAGACAAAAATCGGATTGACACGCGACACTCACCCGACACGAAACATGCTAACAAAAACAATCTTGACTCGAGATTGACATGCGACACAGACCTGAATTATATCTATCCTAAATTTGAACTTATAATTTTATAGTCTTTATTGAATTTTCAATATGATTGTTTTTTTTATAGTAAATCGTAAATATAAGGCTTCTTGTGTACTAGAACTCTGAAATTAATTTCCTATTCTATTTATCTCGGAAAAGATAGACTAATAGTTCTCTTCTCAGGTGATACACGAAGAAAAAGACAATCACTAGAAAACAAACAGCAAATACATAGAGTTCCATAAAAAAATTATAATTGGAAAACGAATTTTTGTGAGGGAGAATATAGTGATGTATAACATTTTTTGATTTTTATATACCATTGTAGCTTCGTCCTAAATGTATAGCTTTGATCAGCACATGACTTGGAAATTGACCCGATTTGAAACTGGCATATAAAAAACAGACCTGGCCCCGGATAGGCCTACCACAAAAGATTTTCCTAATAAGTGTAGTCTAATTGAACTAGACCTAGATCCAACACGAACTATCCGATTACCACAAATTAAAGGACATTATACAAGTAATCTCAAAAAATCAAGATAATATATTAATAAAAGAATAAACGATGGAAGTAGTGATAATAGACACTTCTAACATTTTTTGAAACAGATATTTTCCATGTGATGGAGGTCCATCTAGCTCCATTGATTCCAAGACTAAGAACATGGTTGCTTGTGTGTTAAGGGATGTTCTGAATTCCCTTAAGTCCATTGAGTCCTTTAAGTCCTTTGAAAGTGTCCTTAGCTTAGTTAATTAATTATTAGCTAAGTCACTATCTTTAATTGCTTTATTAGGGAGTCTAGATAATAAAATGTACTCTTAGTTAATTTAATGTCATATTAGATTAACTAGGATAGTATTAGTTGAGTTGTATTTTCATTTATGTTAATTAGAGAGTCCATTAGGATTGTATGACTAATGTTGGACGAGTGAAGACTACAAATGCAGCAAAATGGCGCCTAAATCCAAGGAAGCTTCCAAGAAGATCATTTAGGAGCAAAGATAGGAAAGGAATCTCTATCCTTTCCATAAAATGGGCGCCCCAGCTAAGAAGATCAAGCAAAAGGAATTATTTTCCCTCCAAAGCTCATCTTAGGCGCCTAACCTTATCATTTTAAGGTTTGGCTTCCTACTTTGAAGGGATAAGTGAGGAAAGCAAGGGAAATGGTGTGAAGGCCGTCCAAAATGATAGAGTAAAGAGCAAGGATCGACTTTCAACCCTAATTAGATAGAGTTTAGCTTAATTAGTTTTCAATTAATTTAATTTCAGTATTTATTTTCCTAGTGAGTCAAGGGCATGTATTTAAAGGACACATTTCTCATTAATAAACATTCATTGGACGTTTAAACCTTAAAACCTCGAGTTTTACTTTGCTTTGATTAATTCCTAATTAATCTAGGCGCCTATGCTAGCTTGATTTTGAGCTTGAATCAAGTGGTGATCTTAGGAACCTTAATTTGACTTAGTGGTGCATCTGTATCTAAGTTAACTTAAGAAAATCTTAACTATCATTTCATAATCATAATCAAACCTATTATGCCTATCATATAGCCAGAATATAACATCTTGGTACCAGAGCCAACACGTATCCTAGCCGAAATTTTCCAAACACAAACCCTAAACACAATGTCTGGAACTAACCAAACCAACTAACAATTACAAGAGAGTATCATAATGATGGAGGAAGTGAAGCATGATAGTGAGGCTAGAATGGCCTTGCTTCAAGATCAAGTGAGGAGCATGTCCTTAAGACTGAGAAAACAAAGAGGAGATGAATCCTATGGGGATTCTGAGGGAGAAAGTGACGATTCATCTAGGGTTCCATCCATCCAAAATGGTCAACGAAATTTCAATGACTTTAAGGTGGATCTTCCTGAGTATGATGGTAGATTAGATGCAAATGAGTTTGTAGAATGGTTAAGGACTGTGGAGAGAGTCTTTGACTACAAGCAAATTCCGGAGGATAGGAAGGTCAAGCTTGTTGCTCTCAAGCTTAGGAAATATGCATCAACATGGTGGGCTAGTAAGTGCATCAAAAGAGAAAGAGAAGGGAAGGAAAAGCTTCGAGATTGGACTAAGATGAAGAAACTACTCGAGAAAAAGTTTCTTCCTACCTACTATGTCCAAGAGAACTTTTCCAAGTTCCATCATCTACAACAAGGTTCAAATTCAGTGGAGACTTATGCAAGGGAATTCGAGTCATATCTCATGAAGTGTGAAGTACAAGAGGATGAACCTCAAACTCTGGTAAGATTTCGTGGTGGTTTGGATGTTAAGATTGCTAACATAGTTGAATTGCATCCTTTTTCTACTTTAGAGGATTTGATCATCTTGGCTCACAAGGTGGAGAAGCAATAAAAGAGCAAAGGAAAGACTAAAGTAGCTCGTTCTTACCCCAAACCTAACACCTACTCTAAGCCAAACACAACCTTTTCTAAGCCTACCCCAAACCCTATTCAAAAACCCCCAAACACCCCTAATACTTTTACCCCAAATCGATCTACTAGGAAGTGTTTTAGGTGCCAAGGAGGAAGACATATTGCTTCTGAATGTCCTAACAAAAGAGTTGTAACCCTAGTAGAGTATGAGGCCCTAAGTGATGCAGATGATGTAGTCATGGAGGCGTGTGAAGAGGAGGGATATGGAGAAGAGATTGTTGGTCCTGATGAGGGTGAATGCTTGGTTGTTAGGAGAGCTTTGAGTGGAGTGGTAGATGAAGAGAAGTCACAACAAAGAGAGGCCATCTTCCATACTAGATGTACTGTTGAGAGCAAGGTGTGCACCTTGATTATTGATGGAGGGAGTTGTACTAATGTGGCGTCTCAAACTATGGTGGACAAGTTAAAGCTTTCAACTACTTCTCACCCTAAGCCATATGTGATTCAATGGCTTAATCAAGGTAAAGGTATCCAAGTTACTAATCGTTTACTATTATCTTTTAGTATTGGTAGTAAATATAAAGAGGATATTTGGTGTGATATTATTCATATGGATGCTTGTCATGTGCTGTTAGGGCGTCCATGGTTGTTTGCTAGGAGAGTCATTCATGATGGTTACAAAAACACATATTCATTCACTAAAGATGGTAAAAAAGTAACCCTAACCCCTATCATGTCTATCCCTACTTCTAAACAACATTCCATGAAAGAAAAATATCATTCACTCACTACCCTATTAAAATCTGATTATCATGAACTTAGTAATTTTCGTGAATTATTGTTAAATATAGATCGAAAGGAACAAGTTGATAGTAATCTAGATCACCCTTTGCTGGTCCCATTGCTTGAAACCTACAAAGATGTCTTCCCCCATGAAATACCTCATGGCCTACCCCCTAAAAGAGACATCCAACACAAAATTGACCTAATTCCTGGAGCTATGTTACCTAATAAGCCTGCCTATAGAACAAACCCTAAAGAAACTGAAGAGATAAGGAGGCAAGTGAATGAATTATTGTCTAAAGGCATGATTAGAGAGTCTTTGAGTCCTTGTGCAGTTCCAACTCTCTTAGTTCCAAAGAAGAATGGTGAATGGTGCATGTGTGTGGATAGTAGAGCTATTAATAAGATCAGTATTAAATACAGATTTCCAATTCCAAGATTGAATGATCTATTAGATGATCTTAATGGTTCCAATGTGTTTTCCAAGATTGATTTAAGAAGTGGATACCATCGGATTTGAATTTGTGAAGGGGATGAATGGAAGACTGCCTTTAAGACAAAGGAGGGATTGTATGAGTGGCTTGTTATCCCCTTTGGTTTGTCATATGCTCCAAGTACTTTCATGCGCCTAATGAATCAAACTATGAAGCCTTTTCTTGGCAGATTTGTAGTTGTTTACTTTGATGGTATATTATTATATAGTGTTAATGAATTTGAGCATGAAAAACACTTAGAGCAAGTGTTTAGTGTGTTGAGGAACTAATGCTTGTATGGTAATTTGGAAAAATGTCACTTCTTTTCTAGTTAAGTTGTGTTTCTAGGTTTCATTGTCTCTAGAGAAGGAATTAAGGCTGATGAGAAGAAGGTCCAAGCAATCAAGGAGTGGCCTACTCCTACCTCAATGTAGCAAGCTCGAAGCTTTCATGGATTAGCTTCCTTTTATAGGAGGTTTGTTCAAAATTTCAGTGCTATTATGACCCCAATTACAGAAATCACAAAGTTAAAGAAGTTTGAATGGAGTAATCAAGCCAACAAGGCGTTTGAGGAGGTAAAAGCTCAATTAATTAGTGCTCCTATTTTAGCTTTACCTTACTTTAATGAAGTTTTTAAAGTTGAATGTGATGCATCTGGCGTGGGAATTGGAGCTGTTTTATCTCAAAATGGAAGGCCTTTGGCCTACTTTAGTGAGAAGTTGAATGAGGCAAAGAGGAAATATTCGACCTATAACAAAGAATTCTATGCTTTGGTTCGTGCCTTGGACCATTGGAGACATTACCTCATTGCTAAGGAGTTCATTCTCCATTCTGATCATGAGGCTCTTAAGTACCTTCAAAGCCAACAAAAATTGCAACCTAGACATGCTAAGTGGGTGGAATACCTTCAAACATTCCACTTTACTATCAAGCATAAGGCACGGAAGATGAATAAAGGTGTAGATGCCCTATCTAGGAGGTACTTATTGCTTTCTACCCTAAGTCCTAAGGTGATGGGATTTGAATTGTTGAAAGAATGTTATGTAGAGGACAAAGATTTTGGTGTGTTGTTTGAGAAGTGCCATAATCGTCCTAGTGGGGAGTACTATCTCCTAAAGGGATTTCTTTTTAAGGGAAATCGCCTATGTATCCCAAGGCACAGTATGAGGGTGTCCTTAATCAAGGAGTTTCATGAAGGTGGACTTGCTGGCCATTTTTGGATCGAAAAGACTGTTATGCTTGTGAGTGAGTACTTCTTTTGTCCTAGATTGGCAAGAGATGTGGAGTTTTTGATTAAGAGGTGCTTGGTTTGCCAAAAAGCTAAGGGTCATCTACTACCTCAAGGGTTGTTTATGCCTCTTCCTATTCCTCAAGCACCATGGGAGGATGTGAGCTTGGATTTCATTATAGGATTACCTAGAACCCAACGCCAAAAGGATTCAATCATGGTGGTGGTTGATAGGTTTTCCAAGATGGCACACTTTGTGGCGTGCCACACTACGAATGATGTTGTTTCTTGTGCTAACTTGTATTTCAGGGACATTGTTAGATTGCATGGAGTGCCAAAGACGATGGTGAGTGATCGAGATCCCAAGTTCCTAAGTCATTTCTGGCTTACACTATGGAAGAAGATGGGGACAAAGCTCAAGTTCAGTACCTCTAGCCATCCTCAAACTGACGGCCAAACAGAGGTCACCAATAGGACCATAGGAACCCTAATTCGAGCCCTGGCTACAAAAAGCCCTAAAAAAGGGGAGGAGTTGCTACCACATGCTGAGTTTGCCTATAACCAAGTTCCTAGCAAGACTACTGGCCTTAGTCCATTCTTTGTGGTCTATGGTCAAAACCCTTGCACACCTATTGACCTAGCCCCTTTCCCTACCACCACAAAATACAGCCATGAAGCCGAAAATAGAGTGAAGGAGATCCAGAAGCTACATGAGTATGCGAGAGGAAAGATTGAGAAAGCTAACGAGAGAACCAAGGAGAGGATTGACAAGAAAAAGAGAGATGTCCAATTCAAAGACGGTGACATGGTTTGGATTCATCTAAGGAAGGAACGTTTCCCTTCCAAACGAAAGTCCAAACTTAACCCGAGAGCTGATGGTCCATTTAGAGTGATTGAGAAGGTCAACAACAATGCTTATAAGATTGAGTTGCCAGGGGATTATGGAGTTTCAGCCACATTCAATGTTGCTGATTTGAGTCCATTTTATGATGATGAAGAAGAGCTACCAAGTTTGAGGTCAAACTCCTCCAAAGAAGGAGAGGATGATGGAGGTCCATCTAGCTCCATTGATTCCAAGACTAAGAACATGGTTGCTTGTATGTTAAGGGATAATGTGAATTCCCTTAAGTCCATTGAGTCCTTTAAGTCCTTTGAAAGTGTCCTTAGCTTAGTTAATTAATTATTAACTAAGTTATTATCTTTAATTTCTTTATTAGGGAGTCTAGATAATAAAATGTTCTCTTAGTTAATTTAATGTCATATTAGATTAACTAGGATAGTATTAGTTGAGTTGTATTTTCATTTATGTTAATTAGAGAGTCCATTAAGGTTGTATGACTAATGTTGGACGAGTGAAGACTACAAATGCTTCAAAATGGCGCCTAAATCCAAGGAAGCTTCCAAGAAGATCATCTAGGAGCAAATATAGGAAAGGAATTTCTATCCTTTCCAAAAAATGGGCGCCCCAGCTAAGAAGATCAAGCAAAAGGAATCATTTTCCCTCCAAAGCTCATCTTAGGCGCCTAACCTTATCATTTTAGGGTTTGACTTCCTACTTTGAAGGGATAAGTGAGGAAAGCAAGGGAAATTGTGTGAAGGCCGTCCAAAATGATAGAGTAAAGAGCAAGGATAGACTTTCAACCCTAATTAGTTAGAGTTTAGCTTAATTAGTTTTCAATTAATTTAATTTTAGTATTTATTTTCCTAGTGAGTCAAGGACATGTATTTAAAGGACACATTTCTCATTAATAAACATTCATTGGGATCAGTGCTGTTTGCCTAAGAAGTTTGGAGGCTGGAACTTGAAGAACTTGGTTCTGTGGAATCAGCTAGCAGTTACACTACTAGAATTAACGTCTTTAACGACAAACATATTCGTCGTTAAAAGGGTTGAAAATCATCATTAAAGGTAATTAACGACGACTATGTTTCGTCGTTATGTTCGTTGTTATTAGTCCCGTCGTTATTGGCTTTAACGACGAAATGGGCTTGTTCGTCGTTTAACATTCACGACCACTAGAATGTTCGTCGTCATTATAATCACAACGAATTAAAAAGCATTAACGACCAAATATTTTGTCGTAACTAATTTTTCTAACAACCAAATAATATACATAAAGTTCCTCTAACAACGAGGACAAAGTTCGTCGTTATAGACTCCGATAGATTTTTTTTTTTGAAAAAAAAATCACACATGATAATTCTCCCAATGCCTTGTATTCAATAGTATATATACGCACACACACGAATACCAAAAATAGAAAAGTTTATTACAGATTATAAAGGAACCAAAATTTAGATAAATTATCTTACATATGTCTGAACCAATTATACCATAAAACTAATCCTAAAATTTGTCTAAAAATTCTAAATAAGCCAACATATCATTCTTGTTTTTTGAACTCAAAATAATAAAAATTACATTAAACAATAGCAAACTCTCTCACGTAACTTGAATGATAAGCTTATTCTTGAGAATAAAGAGTTGAAACTATTTCCAGCTATCCACTTCTGCTCATTAGAGACCTGCCAAAAGAAACAAAAATAATTTTAAGAAATGAAAATATATAATTAAAATGCAATATATTTACATGAACACAACAAACAGACACTTCTCACGAGTTCATACAAGAAAAACAATAACCCAACATCATTATATATAAATGTAAGCGCAGAGTGAAGCTTATTGGTCTCCACAGGAATAAATAGTACCAAACATTATACCAAAGCCAATAAACACCTTCATCTGCTCAATTAACAGTTTCGCAGGGAAATTTAGTTCGGAACCCTGAATCTAAAACCAGCAAAATTTCAGAATCCAAAGGAAGAATGGGGGGTAAGCTATACATTCTGGTAAACAAAAACTACTCATTGAGTCATTTAGTAATTTAACCAGCATGGTATAGAAATCACTCATTACTATAAAGCTCACAGTCTGAAACTCTGAATTAAGCAGCCACTCGTAACTTAGAATGCACAAATAAATCCAATAAAACCTGATATGTCCAATGCCTAAGCCCCTGTCATCAGATAGAAGCTATTAATCTTGGCAGTTAACACTCACTACATTAAAAATGAAATCTGAACTTCAACGGCACAACTAAATATTGGACCAACACGAGCCTGGCCAATATCTTATCCTGAAAGCCAAACCATTTGAAACACCCTGCATTCTCAAGAAACCATGACTTACAATCAAAGAGGCTCTACCGTTGATCTAGGAAAAGGAAGAAACAGTTATTCAGCATAGCAAATAGATTCTACATAAAAACCTTGACTCGTTAACAGCATGAGACTCATGACATTTTTTTCAGCAAAGGGAGTCGAGACAATGGAACTGCAACCATCTCATTAGTCGAATGTCTTTTCCCATATGCAGTACCCAACTCATGCACACTGAATGACAAGCATATGTATCTCATTCATAAACTTCTAGAAAAGGGCTTTGAGAATATCATCAATTAAGAAGATACAAACTTCTAAAAAAGTTAGGTAGCTAGTAGTTCACCAAATAAACTCTCCTGCAGAGATCAAATCATCACAACAATATAAAATCCTCTGCAGAACCGGCAGTTACTCATTACACCACCCGTCCTCCAGAGTCCAGATTACCTTATTTAACTTCCTTCAAAACCCCAAAAAATTTCCAATCCAGAAATTAAACAATCTAACCAATATATAAACTGCTCCAAAGAACTCAAAGCCACTCACTGGTTACACATGAACACCAAAAATCTCATGTTTTGGCCTTCATATCAAATCAACTAGTCTTATATGCACACAATGTGTGCAAAAATTATATCATAGTAGTTTTGGTATTTTGAATCAGTTTTTTTTATGTTATTTATTTATTGAGGTTGGGTGAGTGGGTGAGTGAGTGGTGGGTAGTTATTTTTTGTGATGTAGTGGGATTGTGAGATGATTATAGGCGGTTTATTTATACAATTTTTCTCACTAATTTTTTATTTATTTTTTATGATAAGTTATTTTTTCTGTAAATTATTAATTAAACAATAAAGGGTAAATTAGGCAATATATTAAGTTTGGTGTCCCTCCCCTCTTCCCTTACAGTATAGAGATGCGAAAAAAATTGGTTCCTCCGTGTCTCCAGAATTAGCAAAAGGCAAATAAAAGTAGAATGCCTCTCAGAAGACATGACCATCAACAGAAACAAAAGAGTCATGAGATAATAAGCAAATATAATACACCAAAAATCACAATAACCATGCATATAAATATGTCATAGTATCATTAGTATTACCCAATACTAGGGGTGTTCAAACCCGGGTACCCGGAGTTTTTGGGTCGGGTCACGGGTACCCGACTACCCGCAACAAAAAGCAATATCAACAATTTCTAGGTGTTTCTCTTTACCTTGTTTCTGCGCTGCAACTGGTTTATGTTAATGAATTGGTGGTGGTAAGAAATAATGCTACATTCTTCATGGGTGTCTCTTTAGTCCCATGAAGCTTTCCAAAGAAATGCTTGCTGGAATGCTTGTTGTATGTACGACTATTAGGATGGACAATATTAGGTGTCCAGAACTTTTGTCGCGTGTATGCTGATTCCATTTTGTCGCTTCTCATTGGAAGTTTAGAAAGTGTCCAGAATCATTCTCTCGTGTATGATCCTCTGATTTTGTCCTTTTCTCATTGAAAGTGCAAGAGGAAGTTGATTTTTTATAGCCTGAGATTCTTGGTTGGCTTAGGTGTTCCTGTGACCAACTTTCGTTTTCCTGTACTTCCGGTGCTTCTTATTTAGTTCTTTTTCCATTCCAATTATGTGCCAGAGACTAAGAATCATTCTCTCGTGTATGGACTTGCAGTTGCATCTTCAACGTATTGCCTGACATTTTTTTCTCTGACCACAGTGTGGCACAGGTTTGGTCCCTATGTTGCATGATGTTCATACTCAGCAGATTAAACTTCCCTATTTCTAAACACTGTCATCTTATATCTCCTTGCAGAATGTGGTTCTACTGGTCCACTTTTTTACTGGACTTGTTCCTCACCTTCCAGTAGGCAAGTTGGAGAGAGACAACAGTGCAGCAGCAGAGTACTAATATATGCACATCAGAAAGACAACAGTGCAAAGTTTTATGAAATGAAGTGCAGCAGAAGTAATCATCAACACATTATCCGCTCATACATGCATGAAGTTTTAAGGATAGGATTCATGAGATTCAGCATATATAACAATCAATTAAGTAGAACAGCCACAGAGTACTAATATATTCACTAACCAAAATTCGCGAACACCAAGAAGTAATATATATATGCCACATAATCGATGTTTGGCCTCAAAATATAAGGCAAACTGAAGAATGTTGACATGGCAACATAATGTAGCTTAAGGTTATGTTGCATGCAAATGGAGTTACTTATCAGCACAGGACCATCTCATAAGCACAACTTTAAAATGGATCTAATCATCTAAGATGAGAAGTATTTGATCACAAGACCGTCTCATAAGCACAACATTAAAACATTCCACACGATTAGCATTAAAACATATAATAGTGACTCTAACCTGTCAAATCCTCTTGATTTTGTGAATTCTTATTGGAATGTTGTAACGATGATAATGTCTCCTGAATTAGTATCATCTGGGCCTCTACAGAGCCAAGTCGACCATGAAGATGTTGGTTTTCAGCTTCAACAGTTTCCACACGATTGCTAAGAACACAATTTTCTTTACGTGTAGCATTTAATTCAACTTCAAGTTCCACTCTTGTTGGTTTTGATCCACTAACTTCATTCAGTGTTATCCCTCCACCCAAGCCAACCACTCAGTCTCGAGATTTTGACTTAAAGACTTTCTGAGCTACCTATACACATAGTGGGAAAATTTACAGAAATCACAATCCTTGTAGATAAATGCACAATATTCAAATAAGTTGCCCCAATTTCATTAAAATGTTAAAGCACCTGTGAATGAGAAAGAGATGGATCATTTTCAATAGTCACTTTGATCTCATCCTAAAACATAGGCAAGATATAATTAAAATGCAAGCAAAATATAATTTAAACAAAATAAATTAAAATATGATTATAGCACAAACGCAAGAACAACATTTACATACATATTTTTTGGATATCGAATCATTAACCAACTTCTCATCCTTCTTGTGAGTTTCTCGAAAAATGTCCAAAAAACTCGGCTTCTTGCCTTCTTTACCTCCCTTCGAATCCATAAATTGATGGGGAAAAAAGGAAGTCATGTAAGAATTAATATCTTAAGCAAAAAAGGGTAAAAAAAAAACTTTGAAGACAAGTACTTACGAGATCCGCCCAAATAACTTGTCTATAAGGTTTACTCCCAGTGTGGTGTAGTAGCTCTTTTGCATAGATTGCTCGGTTTTTTGATTTTTGTGTACTCTTTTCCTAAAATTCACATAAGATAGTTAGTAAATAAGTAGGTGTAAGGAACAGATCAAACTCATGACCCTGATTAGTTAAAAAAAAGGTTGCTTAAAGGCAATGTTTCAATTCTTTTAGTATAAACCAATAGCTAGTAAACAAGTGACTTTATTACCTGAAATTTGTCATTAGAATAAATCTCTCTTATCAACCACTTCCAATCCTCCTTTGCAAGTCCACTTGGAGGCTTGATATCCGTCGTAGCTCGCAAAGTGATTTGTGGTTTGGTGACATTATACCTTAACAAGTCTGACCTCCAATTTCTCCACAACTCTTGCATATGCTTAAGAACATGAGAACGATATGATTCCATATTTTCATTTGAAAAAACAGCCTACACCAAAGAACATATGCATAATTAAGTTATACTAAGAACATATGCATAACTAAGCTACACCAAGAACATATGCATAAACAAGCAAGCAAAATATATAAATGTATGCATATATATGTATTTGATTTATACCGTGACTGCTGCCCACATATGGTCTAATTCTCTTTCCTCGATGTCATTCCATTTGTGCACTCTTAGTGGACAAATATTTGTGTCCCGTACTATGATCCCCAAATGGCGTGCAAATGTTTTTGCATTTGTCCCAACAGCACGATTGTTAAAGAATGTCACTCCTAGCTTCTCTCCACGCTTCAACTTTGCAATTTCTTTACACTTGTTTCTACCACGAGGCTTTTCAGTACCCATTTTCCTCTTTTTAGGAGGATTAGCTTTTACGAAACAAAAATAAAGCATTATGCAAAAATATAAATAACTTAAATGAAAATCAAATTGCCGACATAAATCATAATTATAGTAAAGGTAAGTGTTTACCATTATCAACATTAGTTACATCCGCTTGAGAAGATTCATCATTTTCATTAGTGTGCTCACCACCATATACCTCATTTTCATCAGTAGCATAAAAGTCATTTTGCTCATCAACATAGTACTCATTCCTCTCATCACCATCACCAGAATGATAATCACCATCGCAGTTAATTTGACCATCATTATCAAAGACGACATTTTGATGATCATCATGCACATGATAAAGATTGTTATCATCATCATCACTTACATCCTCATGGATGGACTCGGTAAAAGAAAGTTGACGACAGATTATATTTAGAATGACTAGTGCCCTCAATATTAGGTAATGATCTAGATTTAGGATTGAATGCAGCTCTACCACTTGAAGAACTAGCTACACACTTACTAGCACCAGGTAAAATATTAACTCTATTACATGAGATCCCATCACCTTTGACAAGCTTACTCGAATTTTCAAGTGCTTTCCCAATCTTATTCACATTTCCAACAGTTTTTCCAAACTTACTTACACTTTCAACAGAAGGATGAACTCTTAACTGACCTTTGTTGGAATAGAGTTGAGCTAGAGATTTTCCTCGTCCCATTGTCAAAATACCAGGTGCTATGTAGTTCTTAGTTCTTGGTGCAGGAACTCTCTTCCCCGACTCATTAAAATGAACCATCTTTCTGCACATTTAAAAACACACATCATAATAAAATTAAGGCAAAAATATGATAACATCATCGAAGGTCAGTAGTAATTAGAAGATTAGACGACAAAAGATCACATATAACTAGATGATCTTAAGTTAATAAGTAACTCAATCAGAATATATATAAAAATATGACCATGAAGCTCAATTATTTGTTAATGCAAAGTCTCATAACAAAACCAAGAATAACCTAATCGTATTACGTTAACTTAAAATCTAATAATAAACCTAAAACAACCTAATGGTAATCAAAACATAGGTTAAGAAAAAATTATTCTTGTCTTCTCCTTTTCCCGAGGTCTCTGCATGAATTATTGTCGCCGGCAGAATCGACGTCCATTATGTTTACATGATCACGATGTGAAGCCTCATCACCATCCAATTCACTAACGTTGTTTGGATGAGTAACCACCACAACATGCCAACCTTTGTTAGCCATATCAGTAGCATAGAAGACTTGTTTTACTTGACTAGCCAAAGCAAATGGCTCATTAATTTTCAACTCCCTGTTGCAATTAACACTAACAAAACCATATTTGTCAGTTTTAAGCCCCCTTACATTATCAAAAACATCCCACCATTTACAACGAAATAATACAACTCGGTTCCCTCCAAGATACTGCAACTCTATCATCTCATTCACAATCCCATAGTAATCAACATTATCCTCTTTGTCTCCGGTATTACCAAGTACAACAACCGCACTGTTTTGTGTTTTCAATGTCCTCTCACGCTCTTCTATGTGAAACCCATACCCATTTACGATGTAACCTTTGAAAGAAGTTACATATTGAGTTGGACCACAAGATAAGGACAATAGATCTTCCAATTCCTTGCTCTTATCAAACTTGTATAGATGTGCGCCCTATAAAAAATACAAAGGTTATAATAAATAAATTTATTTATATAGGCATAACATTATAAAACCAATATCAATTGGACTTACCATATGTTTGAACCATATGCTAAAGTTTTTACTCCATTCCTCTTCCGAGACTTCAACATTCAATAATTCTTGAATTTTGGTAAATTCTCTACAAAATGTGCATATTTTAGAAACAATACATAAAACTTAGATGGAGCATAGGTGCTTCTTGTCAGCTACAATTAGCCCTCCACCAACTAGCACATACAAGCCAGTACATAGTGCTGCTATACAAGTGCAGCAGCAGCGGCAGCGGCAACGGCAGCTAGTGCAGCAGAAGCGGCAGCGGCAGCAGCAGCGGCAACATCAACGACAGCTAGTGCGGCAGCGGCTAGTGCAGCAGCAGCAGCGGCAACAGCAACGGCAGCTAGTGCGGCAGTGGTTAGTGCAGCAGCAGCAGCGGCAACGACTAGTGCAGCAACGGCAACGGCTAGTACGTACCAGTAGCACGTACCCAGCCAGGAGGCAAGAAACACAATATGCATAACTGTAGCGACCAAAAGCAACTCATGGAAAGCTAATATTTAACCAAAAAAAAAATTAAAACATTATGAGAAATGGTGCTTACTTGAGAAAAGGCTTAACTTCGTCACAATTCTTCAAAATATAAGTGTGAGCTAGATCTAACTCAAGCTTTGACAATGTGATAACCTTTTCAGCTCCCAAGGGCTGACCCGGATGACAGAATATATCTAATGCAGTGCCCTTTTCACCAGAATTTTCATTGTTTCTCTCCGGACGATTGAACTTCGTTTCTATACCATCCAAGTATCTTGAACAAAGGGTCATACACTCATCTGCTAAATAACCTTCGGCAATTGAGGCTTCCGGATGAGTCTTATTTCGAATGTAGGATTTCATCTTATACATGAACTGCTCGAACGGATACATCCACCTAAATTGGACAGGGCCACCAACTTTAGCTTCATGAGCTAGATGAATAGGCAAATGAGTCATGCAAACAAAGAAGGACGGAGGGAAAACTTTTTCCAATTTACAAAGAGTGAATGGAATTTGAGCCTCAATACTATCCAAATCAGCTAAACTCACTTCTTTTGCGCATAATATTTTGAAGAACATAGATAGCTCAACGAGTGCTTTATGAATTTCCGGAGGGAGAAGGCCACGTATTGCTAATGGAAGCAAATGTTCGAGTATAACATGACAATCGTGGCTCTTTAATCCTGAAAGTTTTGCTTCTTTCATATTCACACAAGAAGATATATTTGATGAAAAGCCGTCTGGAACTTTAAGATCTTTTAAGAAACCGCACAATGATCGTTTTCCATCAGGAGTTAGAGTATGAGGGGCATGAGGCATTTTCAGTTTCTCCCCATTTGCAACAGTATGCAAATTCAACCTTATTCCCATATCTTCCAAGTCTTGACGTGCTTTTATATTATCTTTGGTTTTGTTTTGGATATTCATAATTGTTCCCAAAACGGTGTCACATATATTCTTTTCAATGTGCATGACATCCAAATTATGGTGCAAAAGAAGTGTTTTCCAGTAGGGAAGTTTAAAGAAGATACTCTTTTTGTTCCAGTTGTCTCCCCTCTCCTCGTGATCTATGTTAATCTTATGACTTGGATCATTAGACAACGTCATATTTTCAAGATCCTGAAGTTGTTGGAGAATGTCATCAATGGTATAAGGATTAAGAGGTGACTCATGCTCATTTTCCCCATCAAACAAATGCTTTTGTTTTCTCCATTTATGTTTACGAGGTAAGTAGCGCAGGTGACCCATATAACAATACTTTCCGCTGCTTCTTAGCCACCTACAACGTGTATCCTTAAGACAAGAAGGGCAAGCCAATTTCCCTTTAGTACTCCACCCTGATAACATTGCATATGCCGGAAAATCATTGATTGTCCAGAATAAGGCAACATGTAATTGAAAATGACTTTTAGTTGTTGCATCAAATGTTGAAACACCATCTTCCCACAACTCTCTCAACTCTTCTACAAGAGGTTGCAAATACACATCAATTGCATTTCCAAGACCTTTAGGGCCTGGAATTAGCATTGAAAGAATCAAATTTGATTGTTTCATGCACAGTTCAGGGGGTAGATTGTAAGGAACAAGCACGACAGGCCATATACTATGTGATGTTTTTGCAAAATTTGCAAATGGTTGAAAATCATCGCTAGCAAGACCAAGTCTTATATTTCGAGGGTCTGAAGCAAAACCAGAATGTGCCTTATTAAATGATTCCCAGGATTCACCGTGTGATGGATGTGTCATTACATAATCACCATCTTCCCTCTTGTTATGATGGTGCCATGTCATTAAAGACGACGTCTTCGAGCACATATATAACCTCTGCAACCTTGGTTTCAATGGGAAGTAACGTAGTGTCTTATGTGGTATATTTTTACCATTGAGTTTGCTTTTGTTTTCTCCACTGTGCTTATCAGTCTTCCACCTAGATGCACCACATATCTTGCAAACATCTAAATTTTTGTCCTCCTTCCAATATAACATGCAATCGTTAACACATGCATCAATTTTTTGATAAGAGAGACCAAGGTTTTTCATAATCTTTTTAGCCTCATAGTATGAACTTGGTAACTCGGATCCACTAGGGAGAAGGTCCTTTTTTAAAAAATCTAACAACATGGTAAAAGACTCGTTACTTCAGCGGCCAAGGGTCTTGATATGGAGAAGTTTCACTAATGGCGACATCCTCGAGGCTTTACATCCCTCATAAACTGGATTTTGAGAATCCTCAAGCAGCTTATAGAATTTCTTGGTTTCGTCATTTGGCTCATCCTCATGATTACCATTTGCTTCATCAATATCAGGATACAAATCCCTGAAAATATGATGCATCTCATGTGAATTTTCGAACTCTTCTTGATCGTCCTCATCATCCACTTCCAGTAGTTCATCCAACCTTTCACCATGATGATACCAGAAGGTATATCTTTGTATTATTCCATAGGCTTCTAGATGACCTTGTACATCATCACGACTTCCGAAGTCCACATTAAGACATTTCATGCATGGACATCTAATAGTAGTAGTCCCCAATCTATCAAACGCGTAATTCAAAAAGGTCTCAACACCCTCTTTATATGCATCATCGGTAAGACTCAAACTCATCCAATCCTTATTTAGACGCATCGTGTAAGATGATGAAGAGGTATTACTGGAAACGACAATAAAAGGAAATAAAAGATAAAAAAATAAAGCTCATATTAGATGAAACTAAGAAAAAAGAAAGTTAATATTAAGCTCCTAATCTACCTAGCATAGAGTTAAATTCAAAAAAAACGTAACTATAACTAGTTCATAGTTTTATTACTAATGACCAAATAATGAGCGTACATGCCCTTAACATCAAGCAAAGAATGCATCAGGATTATAGTTATAACGGAAATTCCAAATGGTATGCGTATGGTTTTAGGAATTCCCAATGGTATACCTAAATTTTTTAATCTCAATGATATACCTGGCCTATTGTTAGCTTTCCAAAATTAATGAAATATTCCATCAAATTAAACAAAAAAACCACCACTAAGCACCACCGGCCACCGCCCAACCACCTCCACCACCGAACCACCCTCCACCACCGAACCATCCTTTATCCGTCAAACAACCACCGAACCACCCTCAACAACCCTCCAACTGATTTTTTAATTAATAAAAAACTGATTTATAAAAAAAATCCTCCCCACCATAACCACCCATCCCCCACCCTTCCCCCAACATAACCACCCAAACCCTGAATGTCCGATAGCCCCCCACCACGCGCGACCCTCAGCTCCCTCAACCTCCCCTGCCCAGCCAACACCCTTCACTCCATGCACCACCACACAGCCACATCGGCTGACACTTGACGCCTCAAGCAGCAACTTTGGGGAGCTATATTTCACTACATTCAATGCTGAAGCTGCTAATAAACCACTTCCTCATCAAAACTATGGATAAGCAACACAATAATCCACTAACATACCATCAAATTCGAACTCAAGCATATCAGACATTCAATTCAGCTAAGCAAACTTTTCGGATAAAACATACAGAGTAAAGTATACTGGTGGGGGGAGGGTTGGGTTTTTGGTGTTTTTTTTTTCATTTTAAAATCTGTTTTTGATTTTAAAATCAGTTTTTTCTTGTAAGTAAATAGAATATTTTTCTCAGATTTTCTTCTTCTGCCCAAATCTTGGTTTTGCAATCTATAAATTGCCTAGCATTCTATATCTTGAATTTGACGAATTTTTAATCATCACATACTAATTCCCATATCCTAGTAAGGGTAGAGTATTCAACTAAATTTTACGAATTCAAACTATATCTTGAATTGAAATCGCAGAATGTGATCAGAATTTATAGAACATGGCAAAAATCTAGAGCTGCATGATTGCAACTTCTTGATTCGCCAACCATGTTATGCAATTAGGAAAACAAAACATACCCACATGACACGAAACACTACAAACCAAGTGAAAAACAAAAGCTAACAACCACGGAGCAGATTCATTACTAGAAAGTGTTAGCATATTAGAACTAAGAAAAGAAACCAATTCAACCATAATTTTAATGAAAGCTTATAGAAGAGACAAACCCAAATTCAAAATCTCAGTAATCAGTATCGATTGAATTAAATTTTAGATTTTAGAACAGATAAACATACCGATAAATTTCAAACAGATTCAATTGGAGCAGATTCAATTGGCGGCCAGCGATGGTGCTTAACGCTTGTCTAGTCGTGTGCTGTGTGAGAAATCTTCACAAACGGTGAATCTATGCTTGTCCGGCAGATTCAATTGGAGAAGTTTCACTTGGAGCAGATTCAATTGATTCAATTTGGAGAAGATTCAATTGATTCAGTTTGGAGCAGATTCAATTGAAAGCCAATTCCCCTAGCAAAGTGGAGAACGTGAGGCGGTGAGGAAGATTGGTTGAAAGTTTAATGGGTTAGAGTTTTTGGAGTATTTGGAGGTTTTTGGTAAATCCCGCGCCCAGATAGTTTTGGGAAGGATAACGACGAGCCTTTGACTGTTTCAACCAATTTTTTTTTAATGATATAACGACAGTTTAGATTACGTAGGGAAGATTTTTTTAGTTTAGTCTTATATGATTAACGACCTTTACACACTATTGTCGTTAAAGTGGCTGATTTACAACGAAAATTTGGTTTCATCGTTATTAAATTGTCGTTAAAAATATTAATTCTAGTAGTGTTACCAAGCATTTTTGGGCAGTTGCAGAAAGCAAGACAGATTATGGATTAAATGGATTCATGCCTATTACATAAAGCTTGCTGATGTGGTGTTGTTTGATATCCCTAGTAGGATGTCATGGCCTATGAGGAAGATCTGTGAAAACAGGAGGTTTATTAATAGAATGCAGCCTGAAGTGTTCTTAAAACATGGTAAATTTTCTATCAAAACCATATATGACTTCTATCTACCTGTGCCTGCTGTTGTACCTTGGAGAAGGCTTATTTGTTACAACAAGGCTTCACCAAGAAGTGTGTTTATTACTTGGCTAGCAGTCCAGAACAAACTTGCTACTAGGATGAGGTTGTGTAGCTGGGGTGTAATAGATTCTGATAGATGTTGCTTTTGTGAAGTTGAAGCTGAGGATGTGCATCACCTCTTCTTTTAATGTTCCTTTGCTGCTCAAGTCTGGTCTTCAGTGCTACAGGCCATCAGCAGAAACAGGGCTCTTATGAGCTTTGATGAGGAAGTGAAGCTGGCAGTTAAGAAGTGTAGGAAAAAAAGTCAGAGTAGTAGAGTGTATGGTATTGCTTTCTCTAGGACAGTCTATATGATCTGGATTCAGAGAAATCTTAAGATCTTTACTGGTGTTTGCTTATCAGTTGATCAAGCTTGTAAACAAATTCTGTTTAGGGTGTATTGTTGTTCTACTAGATAGTACTTTGTCTAGGTTTTTGTTGACTCTGGTGTTTTGGGGTCCCTTTTCTCTTTAGGCTTTAGCATATGATGAGCCTACCTATGAAGGCCTTCCTAGAAGGGATGCATAGGTAGGTGCAGATGCTTTGTTAGTCAATAGATGATTAGGGGGAGCTTTGGTGTTTGTATGTCTTCTTTTTGGTTATTAATAAAATTTTAATTGCCGAAAAAAAAAAACATTCATTGGACGTTTAAACCTTAAAACCTTGAGTTTTACTTTGCTTTGATTAATTCCTAATTAATCTAGGCGCCTATGCTAGCTTAATTTTGAGCTTGAATCAAGTGGTGATCTTAGGAACCTTAATTTGACTTAGTGGTGCATCTGTATCTAATTTAACTTAAGAAAAGCTTAACTATCATTTCATAATCATAATCAAACCTATTCTACCTATCATATAGCCAGAATATAACACCATGATTCTTTATTGTAGAGAAAATCTCCACCCTATATATATACTATAGTTCTATATGAGTTCGCCACTAGCCAGTGCCGATCCTAACATTTTTGGTGCCCTAGGCGCAAAACCAAAATTAGGCCCCAAAAATATTTTTTTTCTTCATATATCTAATTTTAGATATTAATTTTTGAAGTTGTGTCTCGAAACTATGCAAAAACAAATATAGCATTTGTTTTAGAAATATAGTAGTATTAGTACGCTTTAGTTCATTTCTTCATTAACTTCTTTTTCTTAAAAGAATTGCATAAGTATTGAACCCCATCATCATTGCCGATAATCTAAAAGTATTTCCCATGGTAAGGTCTTCATTTACCACCAAAAAGATAAAACTATATATATCCATGAAAAATAACCAAACACCCATATGATAAATAAGAATTTGGAAAGGAAAAAAATTGTTCAAAAATATAAAAAATTAGAAAAAAAATATTAATAGAATGTGTAAAGATATTACAAAACAACGACATTTAAAAATAAAATCAAGAAGAAATCAAATATCAAATTTTACAGAGACTTATGTTTGACAGTCTATCTATGAGTACATGGTTAGAAAGTATGATGTTTAAGTTAAAATGGTAAGGTTTGAACTCGAAGGTTCAAAGTTTTAAAATTTTAACACTTATACTTTTAAGTAAAAACCTCAACGATTATAAGATTATGAGCTAAAAACTTTTTACTTAGATTAAAACCTTTTGGTCTTAATGGTCTATCCCAAGACTTACTTAGTATAGATAATAGTTTTTCAATTGATTGTCAAAGCTCCTTGATGAGAATATTTTTTTAGTAAAATTGTTTTAGATGATTGAAACTCATTATATGACTTGGAATGTGGTACCGTACCAATTATAGATGATAATTCTTTATCGCTATTCAATGGGAATATTGGACAAAAATTTGCTATTAATTGTTGAACCTTTTGGGGAAAATAATGTTTTCCATTTGAATTAAAGGTGGGATTATTGGGAATATACGTAAAAGTTCATGAGATTGGCAAAATATTAGAATTAGGAAGTGAAAGTTTAGGGAAAAGAAAGTAATAAAGGTCCCTAAATATTCTCTTTCTTTTTTTCTTCTTCGGTATTCTCAAGAGTATCCTCGCGCATAAGCAAATTTTTTCCCTATATGACATAGTTTCTAATTTGGGCCCCTTAAAGAGTTGGGCCCTAGGCAATCGCACTCGAGGCCTACCCTCAAAACCGGCCCTGCCACTAGCATCGTCACATTAACAAAACATTTGAATTTGGATAATCTTTAAAACTTAGTGGTCCTAGCGGAGTAGCGGGTGTCTAAACTGGAAAGAATATGTATCTGAAATTTAGTCCATTATAATTCTAACATGGATTCTTACGAACACCCTGGGGTATTTATTAATGTAATTGTTCATCTTAATTCAGTATTTTACTTTTAGTTATCTTATGCAATATCTTACGCCAATTTATTAGCATTTTATCAGAAAATACCTTATTCGTTACAAGTTTTGTGAAAAAAACGTTTATTAAAATATTGTTTATGAGAAAACACATTTTGTATCATTATTTATCAAATTATACGTATTATTATCATATTTAGGCCAAAAGGTTAACTTTTAGGTCTATTTTTTCCTCGTGTATGGAAGTCACACATATTAAATCAAAATTTTAGACCAAATTCCGATGCACAAAAAAAGGGAAAAAAGAAAGTCAATAAACCAAAAATTGTCCTTTTTGACTGAAATAAGACAACGGTGTGTGCAATTTGATATATAATGTCATATAAGTTTTTTTGTGGCAAAATAAATTATGTAGGTGTTCTTTCACAAGATTTGTAACTTATAAGACATTTTTTGACTAAACTTTCTATATTTTAATATAAAAATGTGCAAAAGTCAGTGTATCGAAATCAAAAGAAAACGGAAAAAGTTTTTATTTTCTGCAATAATAAAGAAAAGGAGGATGTAATAAGTTAGTTTGAAAGAATATGAATCATCGAAAATATGCCTTTAAGGTTAGAATAGGTCAGTTGTAGAGTCACATATTTCCCATGTAGGAGTAACATGAGAAAAAGAGCAACGCATCTTCTTGTAACACAGGAAATTAGAGGAAAAGAACAGTAATTTTACTGAGTAGTTCTCTGTCAGAGCTACTAAATATAACAATGATTCGCTGGCAATCATCTCAATAATATAGCTGGAGCAGCTGAGAGATGTTTGGCTAAATTTGCACTACCCAAATTGGTGTTAAAAAAATTTAATAATCAATGGAGTTAAGTTAGTTGTCAATCTATATTAAATTAAATCTAGTATAATTGAAGTAAAATAGGATGAATGAGAGGTGTCTAAATCTCCTATCATCAACCCCATTCCCCTAACTTCTTAAATCCTGTGTAAGAAGTTACGGAAGTTAAATTAGATTGAGTCGATTAAATCAACTTATCAAAACTATGATTTATTGAATAATCTAATGCCAAAATAAAGGATTTTTTAAGCAATATAATAAATCGAAAAAAAATACATATGTCACTGTCTTATTAAAATTTGTTCGGCATAAATATTTACTCCCTCTATCTCAGAAAACTCTATACACTTGATCAGACACATAGTTTTAGATGATAACTTGTTGTTTTCAATCAATTGTATTTTATTAAAAAAGGTTGATGTAAGAGAAGTTAGTTGGGTATTATTTATTTGGATGTGAAAAAGTAGTGAGTCATGGTTGAAAAGTTAAAAGAATAAAGTAGTAGTGACCATGTCCAAAAGTAGAAGTATATAGAGCTTTCGAGGACGAGGTCGTATTTGACAATATATGAGATAACCCTATATTTTAGGCTATTCCCTAGATTAACCTCCCGTGTTTGCATGCCATTCTAAAAACCATCTTTAAATAAAACTGAATAATTTTGCCGAAGAAGTTATGAAGGTAAAAAAATCCTATATAGCTACTCATTGTACCTAACATTCTTTTCAAATTTATCATCTGCATAAGCTTCTTCAAAATCCGTCGAGGTAATAGTGGCCATTGGACGGGCTAGCCCTGACCCAGCCTTGAACCGGCCATATGAAAAATATGTACGGCCTGAACCTGAAAAAATCAGCAATGAACCGGTCCGGTCCGATCAAGGAACTAGTTCGGTTCAGGTTCATGTTTTCAAATCTCAGAATCGGTCCTAAAAGATCCTTAAACTGAATCGGCATGTAAACCAACCCGCTCTTGAATTGGTCCTTGAACCGACCCATTCTTGAACCATCCCTTGAACCGCCTCAAAACCATCACTAAAACCCTATACCATAAATTTAAATCTTAAAACGTAACCTTATACCATATACCCTAAACCCTATGCCCTAATTAGAATATTAAAAATTAAGCTTATTCTTATGAATGACTAGTGGACTAGTGAAAGTATAAATTATGATTATGATTTTGCTAAATGAATTATAATTATGATTATGATTTATGATTATGAAATTGAACAACGGTTTTGATTAATAAGTCTAAATTATAATTATGATTAATAAAGTATTTATCCCAACAAATCTGACCATTGCCGTTGGGTAACTTGGGTTCGTGTTATGTTAATGCATTTGGCATTCTTATTTGACTAAAATACGCTATTTGTTCTTCAAAACTCTTTCGATAATCCGTCATTCAAAATTTTGCACAATTATCCTTCCTTCAAAATACTCTATTTCTTCACTTGATTTAACTAAAATATTTTATTTGTTCTTCAATACTCTCCTTACTTTCCATATTTAAATATTCCTCAAATTTTTTCCGTTTTCTACTTTAATCTAGACTATTTTTAATAATCTTATTATTTCTTATCACGTTATTTTACCATATCGTTCTCCTTGGTCGATCAATATTAATGTATTCGACGAAGGGTAATATTGTTGGAAAATGCTAGGTTATATGGTTGTTGGATTCATAAGTAATCTTTATTCTTTTTCTTGAAAGGGCAAGAACGAAAGATATCATCAAATAGTGGCATATTTGTGAGGTAAAGAATCATAGCAGCAAATAATAAGTAAATACGGGATTAAGCCAACTACAACGTGCACCTTACTTCTTACATATTTATTCTATTTGCTCCCTCTTAAACCTTTTGATTATAAAAAATATATATTGAGGTCCATAAAAGAAGAAAGTAGAAAGAAAAAGAAAATACATGTATGCAAGTAGTAGAGATATTGAGGGGGGAAAAGAGAGATAAAAAGATAAAAAGTAGGGTTATTGCCTCATGATATATGCATCACAAAACAGATCATTTCCGCTGTTTCAACCAACCAAAATGGTGGGACCCAGCATCTTTGTAAAACGAAGTTGTTACATTACATTACATATTACATAACCCCCTTACATTACATTACAGAGCATCAAAAGCTGTACATGCTGTGAACTGTGAAGATAATGTGTTAAGGGCTGTGACTTTTCCCCACCCTCCCTTAAATTCTTTCCCTTGCCCTCAATTTTTTCCAACATCTTTACTGTCCTATATCGGTTGTTTTAATCTGAATGCCTAGCTTTGAAATTATTTCTTCATCGTGTAGAAAACATTATGAAACAAGTACTTTTTTAAAAAAAATTGTTTTAGAACAAATGCAAACATATTATAGGTACTAAGACTAGTTTTTAGATTTTAGCATAAAATGTGATCATAATATGATTTTTAATAAATGGGAAAAGTCAAAGTCGAACAACTAGTTACAAAGGGAGTGACACTTTTCTATTAATTTAAAATATATTCTGCTTACAAGATTCAACTCAAATTGTTGATCAATTGATGTAGCAAATTATTATTTCGAACGTATAATTTAAGGCAAAACAAATGCAGTATATTATAATATAAATTGACATACTTTATGAATTTGTTCTTTTCAACTTATTTCTGAAACTATCTGAACTTATTTTTTCTTATTCGACCTTATTAGACCTTATTAGAACTTATTTTACTTTATTAGATAAAACATTATTTGACTCTCTTTGACATTCTTCGTCCTTATTACACCTTTATAGACCCTATATAAACTTAATTTTTTATGATAAGGACGGAAAATAAGTTAAAAAGAACGTAACCCTAAGAGACATTGATAATCAAAGTAACATTTTAAGAACATATACACTTCATAAAAGTAAATTAAGTGATTCATAAATTTTTTGGGATATTAACGAGCGTATATAATTTGAATAAGCGGCCGTTTTATGTTATGAATGCCCAACAATGTATAAATATCCTCATTCCCCTTGCTCGTATGAGCAAGGGTGTCTTGTCTCTCCATTCCTCACCAGCCTCTACTCTACTTAATAGGAAATTAATAAATAGCTACATTATTGCTTATGAATAGTGACTAGATACTAGACTCTAACTTGACTCCTTGAACATGTTTCTTTCTTGAGTTTGGACATACACTAGTGTATTTGATGGTTGCCTTCTCTAATCTTTAGGTTTCACTACCATGTCGCCTTTGTATCTTGCTCATTCATTGTCAATGATTTTAGTTTAAAGGGATAGAGTAAGGGCCCAAGTTCTTATTATTCCAAGGTAGTAGACAATCGTCTAGCAAGCTAGTCAATAGCGCATAAATCAATTAAACAAGTAAAAACAAGCATCCGTCTTCATGTCTTGTCCCGCATACTTCAAATGGTAGCAATCATCTGTAGAATAAATGATCATTCTCTAAGTGATACTTGCAATATGTCCTAAGATTTCACTCCTCATACTATTCTTTGGAGGGGTAGGGCCAATTGGAAGTAACTCTCCTCGGCCCTTGAGAGCATGAGTCCGATCAGAGTCCGAGTCCAAATATGTCTACTCACAAACGAACTCATTCAATCTTGTATAAGGTACTTTTAGTAGTCAATATGAATACATTTGTTGGTACAAAAAGTGATTTTATAAGCAAGCAACGATGTCCCGTTGCAAGATGGTTGAGAACGTTAGGGAGCTGGTCCTTAGCTTTAATAATATGTCCTTAAAATTAAGAGATCATCGCTAACTCAAACAGACAATAACTAGCAATGGCTAAGAAATAGCGTGCAATACAAAAATATAAAATGTTGAGAGATAGGTAGCAGTTAATTGAAAGAAATGAACTTGAGAAATTAATGCTGATTCATTGATATTTATATCAACTCCAGTCTTTTACACAAACTTTTATAGAAACGGAAAGTAAACAACAAGCTTAATTGAGGGAGAAAGAGAGGTATATCGGCATCCTTCTTGTACTCAATGATACTTAAATTTCTGAAATTAAAAATTGAATTTCGAAATTTTATTGGCAAGAATATTAAATAATTTTCCAAAATTAAAGATCACATTTATTAATTAATATTCATAAATATAGAAATATAAAAATTGAATAGTTTATTATGGTTGCAATTAAAATGGATAAAACCCTTATCCTACATGACTAAATCTTTGGTTGATATTCATCGTTCAAATGCCTTATATCCGCTCTATAATTTTCTATATACTCATGGTGTAACATATTAAACCCATAATGCTTTAAAATAAGAAAATGACAATTATTTACATTTGGTGTATGTTTTTTTTTTGATATTGGCTAAATTGTAGATTTTTAATAATGTGCCGATTATTAGACGTATGCTCTAATACATACAGTTATAGGCTTATAGACAACACTTCCTTGATTGTGCACACCCCTACATAGAAGTGAATAGTGGTTTATACAAGTGAGTGACGAATTTGGCTCTTGGAACCTTGATATGGTTACTAATTCTAGCAAAATTTCCTCTTTCAATTAAAAAGGTCAAAATGGAAAGAGAGAGCAAAAGTGTGTTAAGGCAAAGCGAAGGGGTCAAATTGGTTTGAAAAACGACTAAATCAACAAAAGAGGCTTATCCAGTTATGTTATGTACCCCACATCAAATGAAAGCAAAGTGGAAATCAGGGTTAAGTGGACAAGACCCATCAGTCTCTAACTCTCTTCCCTCTCTTATGAGTTACTGTATTACATACATTACTCTGCGTGGTTTCTGCTATAAAATTAAATTTATAAATCACACACTAATTTTTATATAGGTAGAGAAAGTAAAGGTCGAACCCATAATAATTGTGTTATTATTACCTTAAACTAATTATTGCATTTATATATAGAACTATTATTTTATAAATTTGGGTGCTTTTATACATGGAAACTAATTACTAACTCCGTTTTTTTTATTATGTATGTTTGATTTTGAGCGCGGACCAAGGAAAAAGTGAAAAAGTAAGAGAGAAGATTAATAAAAGTAAGGAAAAAAGTGAAAAAAGTAGAGAGAAGTGTAATAATTAGATGGGTCAACCTTCCATTTATGGAAAAAGGTAGAAATATACATATTAAAAAAACATCCCAAAATGGTAAAACATACTTATTAAAAAAACAGAGGGAGTAGAAACTACTAAACTACCACAATAAAAATAAATTGCAGGAAATAAGTTTGGTTTTAAAGTATAATGAATAATTGATAGGAGACACGTAATTTTTTCTTGATATAGGCTTTAATCCTTGATTCATTAAACTAGTCGATAGATAAAGTGGTTAACAGATAATCCCTTGAACGCAAGAAAATTAATAATTTTATTATTTATAGGAAAAATTGTACAATACCACCTTTACTTTACAACATTTTGTAAACTACCACCTTAACTCTTGTTGACGTTTAGATACTCCCACCTTTTAACAGAATCTGTCAAAAAATAGGTTATGTACGGCCCACTTTTAAAATTATTTGGGACTACCTTTGAATCTCTTCTTTTCACGCCTTCTTTCTTTCTCCTCCACACTATCTTTCTCTCTCCACTAGCAAAACACAATAAACCTTCATTTTTTTTTACTACGAATCTTCTCAGCATCATCATCTAAACATAATCTCCAGCATCATCAACATCAGCATTAAAGAAGTGGGCCATTGAACGACCAAATCAACATAAATTTATCGCAGTTAAGAAGGTGGTTGAAGTCCAATTACACCAACAATTGCATTTAAAAACCCTAGCAACAAAGGTAATTTTTTATTATCGCCTCTGTAATTGAAAAACCCTTTGTTTAATTACCTAATTCGCACATGTGTTATTGTTGATTTAGAGATTAGGGTTTGACTGGGTTGGTTAAAAAATTGGAAAGCTATATACAATTGTTTGATGGTTGGTTAAGTGCTTGATTTAATTGATTAATTCATGATTATAATAGCTTATACTTTGCTTTGAATACTGATTAAAACCCCTTTTGATTAAATTACAAAAATGGGTGAAAAAATGGTTGACATGAGGGTTTATGTTGGTGGTAGCTTTGTGGAAAAAACAGAAAGAGATGAGAGAATCTTGATATATGAGGGTGGAATAATTTATCTAAAAAATGGTAACTTTGTGAATCAATTAAGTGTAGGGTGGTTTAGGGAGACAATTACCCAGACTAACCAATGGATATGCCCATCATCATTTAGGATGTGGTTTATTGATGGATGGATGGTAGGATTGAAATTGTTGATGATGAGTCATAGGAAGTTTATTGAAACTGAGGATAGGTTTGGGCTTCTTGACTTGTATTGTATTGTTGGAAGGAGAAGTACTTTCAGGGCCGTCTTGAAACTTTTTAGGGCCCTATTCTAAAATAACAGTTGGGCCCTTTATACCTTCAACATTAATACACATTATTGGGTGACACACAATTTCGTAAAATAAAGATTACTCATTTATAAAGACCAAAAGTTTAGCCATTTGACAGGAAATAATTAGGAAGATTTGAAATTAATTGTTGTCATTTTCGATGGACAAATAGCTAAATTTGGGAGGATTTTTTTTCATTGATAGATTTGTTACATAAATAGAAGGCAACAACTAAATAACCCATGAAATCAGGAATCTAATCAAAGAACCAATTAATTAGTTTTATTTGGGTAATATACAACAATTTAATTTGATTGGTTTGGAAAATTAGGATGAAGAAAGAAGGTTTGTAGAAATGGAAGGTGAAAAAAAACTTAAAGATTGAGAAAGTGTCATGAGAAACATTACCAAGACAATAATTAATTCATTAATTTATAATGTTGGCAAGTGGCAATTAAAATTCTCCGCTTTGCTTCACAGGAGCAGTACAACAATGTTACTACCTCCGTTCTTTTTTAGTTGCAATGTTTTGACCAAAACTGTGAGAGCTTTTTGGTCAAAACATTGCAACTAAAAAAGAACAGAGGTAGTATATGAATTGTAATGAGCAATTATCTTTGTGCTGATGAAATGTTAAATAGGGGCCCTAATGGATTAGGGGCCCTGTGCATGGGGGCTGCTTGCACCCCTTCTACGGGCATGAGTACATTGGGCCAAAAGGTTAGACCAACTTGCATTCCTAACACCCAAGAAAGCCAAGCAGCTCCTATACATCCATTATACCAAGTGAAGCTTGAACTTAGTAATAAAAAAAATAGGTCAAATAAAGCTCATGTTATCTCAAAACCATTGAGTGAATTTGAATCAGCAGCTTATGTGATAAGCAAAGAGAAGTTTCTCAGGACTACAATGTGAGCAGTGTACCTAAAGTACCAGCCTCACCTTCTCTTACACCACAAAGACATTCAGATCCTACATCACTAACATCGACCCCTCATGCCTAACAACTAACACTTTCTGTTCAACCAAGAAGCACTCCTAGGGTGAAACATGTGGCTAGGAAGATTTTGAAATCCTACAGAAAAAGGAATGGGAAATTAAAGCAGAATCCTAAGAAGGCAAAGAAGAAAATAAACTTGGATGATGCACTACAAAAAAAACGGGTTTTAGCTACGGATTTTTAAGAGGCGCTTCAAAACCGTTGCAAATTTAGAAACGGAAACAAAATCCGTGTCTAAATTTGCTACGGATTTAATTCTGTAGCAAAAGTTGCTACGGATTCTAAATCCGTTTCTAAATTTGCTTCGAAATCCCGTTTTCCCGTAGCAATAAGAACCCCACAATATTTTGCCTCCCACGTATAATGAAAAACTTTGGCGCACTGATTATTTCAGCTCATAAAAAATTTAAAAGAAAAACAAAACCCTAAATTAAGTTTCTTCTCTTCTCTCAAAATAACAACCCACCTTAAATTCCCTTCAAACTTTGAAAACACTTCCCACGAAGTACCAGTTACGGAGAAGTCGTCCCACAAATTTCCACTTACAGACGGCCGACGAGGTATCATACGCCGGAATTGGATAAGAAGAAGCCGTCGGAGCATTGGTACGCCGGATCAGAAGAAGCGTCGGAGCAGAAGCATTACTCCAATTTCTTCCACCCTCAAATTGGATAAGAAAATAGGCAAAGTAAGCGTTACTCCATCCTCCAACTTCTTCCATCCTCAAATTGCTCTATTTTTGTTGGTATATCAATTTTCTTAGCTAACTTTACGAACGCAGCAGTAGATAATTACCTTCATTTCATCTGGGCATTGAAATATTTCTTTTTAGATTATATATTTGCTGAAAAATTGTGTGTTATATAGTTGAATGGAATTGACAACTGAACCTGAAGTGAATTTAGCCTTAGCTGTTGACATACATATAGTTTTGAACTTATTTTGAGGCAATGAACAAATTTCTGTTTGATTGATATTAGAGTTATGGTAAGTATATTATATTAGAATCGTAGACTAATAAGGAAACGACTGATAAGTTATCAAATCTGTTTAAGAACATGGGTGATTCATTGCAAGTAGGAGGTTTGGGATCAGATCAACGTGCAGATACGTTGCTACGGCTTCAACCCATTGGATCCAATGTCCCTCAATTACCGTCGCCAAAGGGAATGAAGCGGAAGTGGGGTTGTAGGGATGGAAACATGGGCCTGTATGTCGACCCCTCTCTGTGTCTAAGGTTGCATCGTTGATCAAGTTCATCAGACAGCAAAGGTAGTTTGGCGATTGCGTGCACAACAATTTCTTCAGCCAAAGAAACTGAAGCAGAGTCCTCAATGGATCTCGATTTGGACTTCACTCTACACCTTGGCAGTGACAAATCTCCTAGTCCAAATAAAGCCCCAGTCTCAAAATTTAAGAGATTGGGTTCGCAGCTGAATCTTGACTTGGAATTAAGTCTCTCCACTAATCCTCTTGAATCAGATATCACCAGCATCTTTGAGGGCTTAGATGCTCCTCAGAATGGTGTACCATCATTGGTTGTTGGAGCAACACAATATGTTGATAATGAATCAGCTTCACCGTACTGGAATATAGAAAATACCTCATCACCAGTGTCCCTCTCTCCTGGTGCAGTAGGTAATTATATTTTGAATCCCATTCCAACAAAAGGGGATTTGATTTGTATCAACCCTAATGTCTCAGCAAGCACATGCAGTGTGCCTAAAAGCTCAGTCACCTGTTCTTCCGGGATCGTACAGTGGCCACATCAGCCGCAGCGTGGAAGTAGTTTAAAACTATGTCAGTTTACTGGATGTGAAAAGGGAGCAAGAGGTGCTTCTGGTCTCTGTATTGCTCATGGTGGTGGGAGAAGGTACCAAAGGCCTGGCTGCAACAAGGGAGCTGAAGGGAGAACAGCCTTTTGCAAAGCACATGGAGGTGGACGACGATGCGAGTTTCTTGGTTGCACCAAGAGTGCTGAAGGACGCACTGATTTCTGCATTGCCCATGGTGGTGGGCGACGTTGTGGTCATGAAAATTGTTCTCATGCTGCTCGTGGAAAGTCTGGTTTGTGTATTAGGCATGGTGGTGGTAAGAGGTGTCAAAGAGAGAACTGTACCAGGAGTGCAGAAGGCTTGTCGGGTTTGTGCATATCACATGGCGGAGGTCGCCGATGCCAACATCCAGATTGTAACAAGGGAGCTCAAGGAAGCACAATGTTCTGTAAAGCACAATGTTCTGTAAAGCACATGGTGGGGAAAAACGGTGCACTGTTGAAGGGTGTACCAAAGGTGCCGAGGGAAGTACGCCTTTCTGTAAGGGCCATGGTGGAGGGAAGAGGTGCTCTTTTCCTGGATGCCCAAAGAGTGTCCATGGTGGGACCTCTTTTTGTGTGGCTCATGGAGGTGGGAAGAGGTGCGCTGTCGCAGGCTGCACCAAAAGTGCAAGAGGAAGGACAGACTTCTGTGTTCGTCATGGTAGAGGAAAAAGGTGTAAATTTGATGGTTGTGGCAAAAGTGCACAAGGTAGCACTAATTTCTGCAAGGCACATGGAGGAGGGAAAAGATGTGCCTGGGGACAAGCTGAGTCGCCATATGGTAACCAAACTGATGGCCCCTGTGGCTCTTTTGCTAGGGGAAAAACGGGTCTCTGTGCAATGCACGGGGCATTGGTTCAGGACAAACTGGTGCATGGTGGCTTCACGTTGGGTCCGCTATTGCAGGATCCAGATTTTTCCAGCCCAGGGAATATGATCGATGTTTATACAAGAGAAATGAGTGTTGATGGCATGGGAGTGGGACTATCCAGTCCTAGCTCAATGGGATGGCCTGCCTGTGATATGATCCATACCCAAGTTCAGAGAGAGTCTCTATCCTCTCCATCTCCAAAGGGAAGAGTTCATGGTGGAAGTTTGATGTCATTACTCACTAGCAGTTGAAGACCAAAAGCAAAGCAATGGAGGTAGCAGTCTCGTTGGGGTCCCATCCAAGCCAATAATAAAACTTCAAGTGCAACAAACTGGCTGTAGGCCACTTCTTTCATCGTTTGGTTATTTCGTTTCCTACCATCCACTTATATGGATCTACATCTCAAATTCTATAGTCTACGATTCTAATATAATATACTTACCATAACTCTAATAATTGAGATCACAATTTGTCCATTTGTGATGGAAACTTGGAATCATAAGTTTATTATGCAATACCCACATCCTTGATATTTGTGGCCTTCACCTATCCACTTATATTTGGTTGTAATCTAAGTGCCTCTGGTTATGTAGCCCTTCATTAGATTTGCTTTAGGTAGGAGCATTAAGTTGTCAAACCCTTCTTCTTTTTCTTCCCCTTTCACTACTCGTTCTTTCAAAGCTGCCATTGTTGCTAAGGTGCTTCATTTTGATGGAATTATGTGTTTTTCTTTGTTAGAGGCATTGGGTAATGCTCATACATCTGTTGATGATGTTTTACAACATAAACATAAAGAATTAAAAAAAGTGAAACTATTGGGTCAGACCGTCTGACCCAATGTTTATGGTCAAACGGGCTGAGCCCATTTGATATTTTCGCGCGCGCACTCGCCGTACCGCAATAAATTCCCGTCCCCCTTCCTCCTCCTTTCTCACCTCACTCAATCCACATACAACAAAAACTTTCTTGATTTCACCCTCTAACGGGTCTCCATTGACACCACCAACTCAATTCATATTGGCATTGCTGCCATTGATTGAGGTCTGAGAAGACCTTATAGAACAAAAGCATGCACAGTGAGGTGAGAAAATATTAAAGAATGGGGAACAAAAGCGTGCACAGTGAGGTGAGAAAATATTCTCATTTTCTATCAATACATTATGTTATTGGAGAATGGGGAACAAAATTGAAGTGGGGTTTTGGAGAGATCTGGGCATCTGGCTGCTGCAGTGGATGAAACTTTTTGGTTTAGAGTTTAATTTCAACTGAGGCCAGTTAGAGTTGCCATTGATGATGGAATGAAGAAGAAGGAGAAAGTGAGGTGAGTTAGAGTTTACTGCCAATTCTTTTTGGGTTTTGCTTTTAATTTCAACTGAAACAAAAACTCATCCAACTGAAATGAAATAAAAACCAACTGAAACAATACAATACCCCACTAAACGAAGACAATAATCAACTGAAACAATAATATAAGTAACTAAAACAATAAGATAAGTAACTGAAAACTAAGTTGCTTTCATTTAGAAGTTATTTTGTTTCATTTACTTAAGTTTTGTTTTCAGTTAAACTAAAACACGTAAATCAAACAATAAAATAAGTAACTGAACTTAAAAGACATCCAACTGAAATAAAAAGATCAACTGAACAAAATTTAAAACCAACTGAACAAAATTTGAAACCAACTGAACAAAAATTGACACCAACTGAACAATAATTGAAACCAACTGAAATAAAAATGATACCAACTGAAACAAAAATGATACCAACTGAAAGTCGTCCGACCAAAAGTTATGGTCGGACGCGTCTGACCCAATATCTTCTCTTAAAAAAAAGCAGAGAAGGACTTTATAACAACATCCTAATAACATTGCCATTATATACCAACAAGTATTAAATCTTCCCAATTAGTTGTCTGTTAAAAGTTATTGCGAGTGAAGATTGTGGATTTTGTGGTTAATTATTATTTTGGTAACTTTTTTGGTTGATTTTGTGGGAAAGCCTGTTTTTTTTAATTGCAATTGAGAATTTGTTCTAGAAATAGAGTTATGATTGTTATTCATTGTCTGTTATTGTTATTGTGAGTGAAGATTGTTGTTATATATTGTTGGTTAATGCACTATTGCCTGTTTTCTACATTTTATTTTGATAATAGAAGGTTTTATTATCACGAATCGGTTGAAATTTAGTATTTGTCATTTGTCCACAACAATCCTATTTCTAGCTGTAATGCTGAATACGGAATTTCCTTGATGTTCAGTTTGATGAGCGAGCTTGTTAGCTTTGTTCGGTACTGGTTTAGGATAGAACATTTATAATTGAGGAAGTTGCAAATCTATGCTTACTTAGTTTCTTCTTGCTGAAGAATTTTATTAATTGCAACGCGTAAATTTATACTGTTAACTGTGTTAAGGTGTCAATTTGCAAGAGTATCGCACGGTTTCTCTTGTAGCTGATCTATATGAAACTTGCTGAGCCTCTGTGACTAATGTTTTGCCTAGTTTGAATGGATAATCTATGATATTCTTAAATACTTATGGAAAACTATCACTTGATAGGAACTTAGGAAGGCAGGTTTTCATAGATATATGACAATTTTGGTTTGATCATGTCCTTTATATTCTTTCTCCGTTTATCTTGAGGGTGTAGTGAGTAATGGAAAAGCATTTAATTAGGGTGTTGAGAAGTTTAGTGTACATGATATTTACCGTTTCCATTGGCTATTTGCATTGAACTTTTGTGGATCTAAGAAGTGGTATTGTTAGTTTTATCATCCAAGTTACCTTTTTTGTATATGCTTTGTTGCCTCAATTCCAACAAACGATTTTCCTTTGGGATTTGAAACTTGTTTTATTTGGATCCTTTCGATTTCTATGTCATTTTTCGCGCTTGCTTATAATTGATATTAAGTAAATGGTTTATAATGTTTGATGCTTTTTGAATTGTGAAATAATACAGGGAAGATTCGTGGAATTTTCTTGGAACCAAGGAGGAGTCAAAAAGGATAGAGGTAAAATAAGTGTAGTGGCTTTGAACGTGCTTTAAGAGTGAGTTATATTCCCTCTCTTTTTTCCAACTGAAATAAATAGTTTTTATGATGGTGTTGTTAGTTTTGTATCATTAATAGTTTTTATGATGGTGTTGTTAGTTTTGTATTATATGTTTTGCTATAGTTGTGCATAAAATTTATGAATGTATCTTTGCTACGAATTTAGCGTTTTCCTATCCTCTTATAATCTAATTATTGGATGTTGAACACTTTTGTGCTTGCATTTTATTTAGTTCATTAAGGAAAAATATTAAAACTTTCCGATAGTGAAATTATACTCTTCTCTGTTATACGTTTTCATGTACGAAGCATTCTAATTTTGCAGTGAGGAGGGAAGATCGAGAGTGGATGTATCGACGACTTGAGGGAAATTATCTTCGTTTAGATTTTACAGAAAAAGTAGAAGAATTCGTAGAGTTAGCTTGTAGGCAAGATAATGTGATGATTGATGGGATGATAAAATGTCTGTGTGATAAATGCAAGAAATGTGCCATATCAGGAACCAGATAATGTGAAATTACATTTGTATAAGTATGGGTTTTGTCCTGATTATTACTTGTGGATTTTTCAAGGAGAAACCTATAAATAAAATGTGCCTTTAAGTGGTGCATCTTTTATTAATCCTTGCACGAACATGGTGATGGATGCTTTTGGAATTGAATATGATTCTGAAAATAATTTAGAGGTTGATATAGAGGAAGACCCTCATCCAGAAGCTAACAAGTTCTTTGACATGCTTAAGAATGCCGAGAAGCCTTTATATAATGGGTGTAACATGTCTTTGTTGTCTGTTGCTGCAAGAGTAACTAACCTGAAATGCGAATACAACATCCCACATAGAGAAATAGATGGTTTCACATCCTTGATAAAGGATATTTGTCCGGAAGATAATCATATGACAGAAACTTTCTATAGAACTCGAAATTTATTGAAAGGACTTGAACTCCCCCATCAAAAAATAAATGTATGTTAGAATGGATGTATGCTCTTTTGGAAGAATAATGAACATCTCAAAGACTGTCATATATGTCATTCTAGTCGTTATAAGACCATTAGGACAAATGGGAAGCATTCTCCACATAAGGTGTTACATTATCTTCCAATTACTCCAAGGTTGCAAATATTGTATGCAACTAAATCTACAACGGAACAAATGAGGTGGACTGCAACGGAACAAATGAGGTGGAATGCTACTAGTCGTCGATCTACTGGCATAATGACTCATCCATGTGATGGAGAGGCGTGGAAACACCTTGACGACTCCTTCGCCACTTTTGCCTTTGAGTCACTTAATGTTCGCCTTGGAGTTTGCACTGATGGTTTTTCACCTTTTGGAAAGTCTGGAAAGCAATACTCGTGCTTGCCAGTTATTGTAACTCCTTATAATTTGCCTCCAGGACTGTGTATGAAAAAACCTTTTATGTTTATGAGCCTCATTATTCCCGGTCCAAAAAATCCAAAGGGAAATTTAGATGTGTTTCTACAACCTCTTATCGAGGAGTTGAAACATTTGTGGGAGGTGGGGGTGGAAAGATACGATGTTTCATTGAAACAAAATTTTAATATGAAGGCTATCTTGTTGCATACTATTAGTGATTTTCCAGCATATGGTATGTTATCGGGATGGATGACTGCTGGGAAATTAGCTTGTCCATAATGTATGGAAAACACCAAATCATTTACCCTCAAGCATGGCCGCAAATCATGTTGGTTTCATTGCCATCGACAGTTTCTCCCTCCTAATCATGTTTTTCGGCGAAATAAAAGTGGTTTTATAAAAGGAAAGATAGATACAACAACCCCTCCTGAACGATTAAGTGGTGAACAAATTTGGGAGCGTGTGTCTGTTCTACCAAAGATGGGAGAATTCGGAAGTGAGAACCATGAACATCGACTTGAAGGAAATGGAGAAAAGCATAATTGGATGAGACAAAGGATTTTTTAGGAGCTTCCTTATTGGAGTAAACTTTTGATACGTCACAATCTTGATGTCATGAACATCGATAAAAACTTTTTTGATAACTTATTTCACACAATTATGGATGTAAAGGGAAAAACCAAGGACAATGTGAAAGCAAGAAAAGATCTAAAACTTTATTGTAAAAGACTAAAGTTAGATGTGCAAGATGTTGTTCGAAAGGGTATGCATACAACTTCAATGCCTAAAGCTCCATTTGTGTTGATTAAGCAGAAGAGGAAAGTATTATGTCAATGGGTCAAAAAGTTAAAGTTCCCCGACCGCTATGCATCTAATCTTGGTAGGTGTGTCGATTCAAAGGAGTATAAGCTTTTCGGCATGAAAAGCCATGATTGCCATGTTTTCATGCAACGATTACTTCCAGTAGCATTTCGAGATTTGTTGCCTCTAAAGGTCTGGAATGCTTTGACAGAGATAAGCCAATTTTTTCGGGATATATTCTCTACAACGTTATTACGACACGAAGACATAGTTCGTTTAGAGAAGAATATTCCTGAAATTATTTGTAAATTGGAGAAGATATTTCCACCAAGTTTTTTTAATGTCATGGAGCATCTTCCTGTTCACTTGGTTTGCGAAGCAAAAGTTGGTGGCCAGGTTCAGTATAGGTGGATGTATCGTTTTGAGAGGTAAATTGTTTTATTTTTTAAATTCAATCTTCGTTTTAGGAAAACTATCAAATTACATGTAACAACTGTATACTTTTATATAGGTTTTTATACCATTTAAAACAAAAGGTCGGAAATAAAGCTAAAGTTGAAGGCTCGATTGTGAAAGCAATCCTTATGGAGGAAATCTCAAACTTTTGTACCCATTATTTTGAACCTCATGTTGACACTAAGGCCAAAGATTTGGTGGCTATATAAGGGCAATAGTGATAGTGAGCAATCGGATTCGAACGTACCCGAACTTTTCACTTGTGCTGATGGGTATAGTTCTTCTGAAGGTGTTATTGGTTATCTTAATGAGAAGGATTATGATATTGCTCATGCATATATTTTGAGTAATTGCGAAATTCTCAAGGACTATGAAAGGTATGGCTTTAAAGATTAATATCACCTTCCGATTTTAAATTTAACATTGATAATGCACTAATTGGAAATATAATAGTTTGTTTAAGGAGGAAATGATGAGGACACATGGTATTATGAATGCGGAAAGTGCATGGATCAAATATTAACACAAATTTCCTATTTGGTTTAGAGAATATGTAAGTTTAATAAGGTTCACTTGTTTTTGATTTAGTGTTTTTTTCTCTCTAATTTTATGAGTGGATGATTGACATAGGTTTTACAAGTGGGCATCGATGATGACATTATTCATTCTCTAGCACTTGGTCCATCAAGACAAGTTCAAAAGTTCAATAAATTTGAAATTGATGGGTACAAGTTTCAAACTTTAGATTATGGTAAGAGTAAGTCAACCATGAACTATGATGTTTGTGTCAAAAGTGATGAAGGCAATGACTATCATGGCCTACTTAGAGAAGTGATACAACTGAGTTATGTTGGTGAAAAGAGGAACTATACAACAGTCCTATTTAAATGTGATTGGTTTGATCCTAGACAAGGTACGAAAATGCATGAAAAGTACAAACTTGTTGAGGTCAATCATGCTAAAAGATACCCAATATATGACCCGTTTGTGTTGGCTTATCAAGCTGAACAAGTGTGTTATATTCCTTATCCTAGCACAACCAACGATAGGAACCAATGGTGGGACGTTTTTAACATTAAAGCTCGTGGAACAATTGATGCAATCGTTGAACAATCGGCATTTCAAGAGGATCTCATTGAAAATCCTCCATTGTTGAAGAAGAAGAAGAAGAAGAAGAAGAAGAGGAAGAAGAAGAAGAAGGAGGAGGAGGAGGAGGAGGAGGAGGAGGAAGAAGAAGAAGAAGAGGAAGTAGAAGCAGAAGAAGATGATAATTACTCAACGGATGAAGATTTAGATGAATCAGATGATGACTTATGATGTGGTTTTCAATTATGTTTTAGTATGATGAATAATATGTGATGATATTAATATTTTCATTTGTGTGAGATGACATTTTTTTCTTTGGATAATAAATACATATGGATTTTGGACTATTGTTAGCTTGTTTTTAGGTGTTTCCGTATAAACTATATATTGCTACTATTGTCACACAAAAGGTAATAGCATCCTCACAATGATATTTTCCGATGTTTTTCTATTACATGGTAATTTATCTTAACTTTTTAGTGATAAAACTTCCTCTATAATGTTTTTGCTGATAATTCTCTAAATGTGCAGATGACGTATCGATGTAGAGGAGGATTAAACGGGAGGGGTGGAATCATAAAAGGGCCTCCTCGTAAAGCCCTTTTTCAGGGCGCTGAGGCTTATAGGACATTTATGGAAGATCCAGGTGAGGAAAACGAGCATCAAATTCCTGACAATATTCTGGAGCAACATGAGCTTGAATCGTCATTTACACCATCTGCCACACCTTCTATTACACCTTCTATTGCACCTTCTATTACACCTTCTGCTAAACCTACCGTTAATCCTTCTGCTACACATACCGTTAATCCTTCTGCATGCATCTTAAATTCTCTAACTACATCTACTGCCACACCTTCTACAACACCATCTACTAGTAGTTCTATGATTATAACAGATGAAATTGGTAATCCCGCAAAGGTTGATGCGGTTCTACACCCGGAGGGCGAGTTATGGTAAATATCCAGTTTAGGATTGTTTGTTCTATCAAAATTTATTGCAATTTAATATGTATTATTTGGAGTTGGACTTTCATTTAGGTTTACAAAGCGTAAGGTGGTGAAAAAAGTCACATCATTGTCTTACAAGCAGTATTTTGATAAATCCTACAACAATTGGTCTATGGTGCCCGAGGAAGTTCGCCGTAGGTGGTGGCATGCATTTAGGGTATGGTAACTTTGTCAATAATGTTTGTTATCCCATATTTATTGGTATCTATCTATTTAATGGTGGTTTATATGTTTATTTCTTTTTTGTTAGTCATCATTTAGGGTATATTATTTCTATTTACTTTTATCTTCTTGTTGATATGACACTTTATTCTTGTATTTAATCAATACAATAGAAGGAGTACTCATGGGATGCATCAATAGCCGAGCTAGTGAAGGAAAGTTGGAGGTCAAAATTGAGTAGGCGACTTACGGATGTGGTGTCAAAACTTGTACCTCAAGTTGATTATAGACCAAAGTGGTGTCCTCTGAGCATGATAACTGCATTGAAGAAAGTTAGAGATACGCCTGATTTTAAAAAGAAATCGCAGCAATGCTCTTCGAACATTAAAAACAGCAAAAAAAGGTTTGTCAAAACATACTCAAGGGTCCATCTCGACAGAGGAGTTAAAGGACAAAATGGCAAGTTCTTATATAACTAGCTATTTTTTATACTTGCATTATCTATTAGGTTAAGTTTTTTACAAATACTAATTTTATGTTTAATTGTGTATGTATGAAGACAAGTGAGAAGTTTGGTGAAAAGCCAAAACCATCCGAGGTTTTCAAGAGAGCCCACACAAAAAAAGATGGTTCATTTGTTGACGAGAGGTCTGCATCGTTGTGGGTAAGTTCTTACTCTTCTAATTAGTGCATACAAACAGGCTTTCCCATCAACTGACAGTAATTTTATGTTGCTGCTTGTTATTTCAACTTATTTTTGTGTAAACTTGTTGTGGCTTTCGCATAATATGTCTTAGGCATCAAATTTTCAGCAACATTAGCAGGAGTCATCTTAACTTCACTTGGCAGTTTCTGAACCTCTGTAAACAGAGAATGTGAGTTAAAACACATGTAATTCTTGTCTAATATCTTGAAAGCTTCATACCCACAGTATGACAGCTCAATTTGCTTATCAATCCTCCCCCTCCAAATCAATACAGGATCGAGTTACTGCACATGATTCGTTGTAAACACAATCAGTCTTTCTCCCCCACAAGCTGACCACAATCATCTGCAGTATTATCATCCTTTTTTTCTTATTTCTTTTTTCATTTTCCCGGAAGGTCCCTAGAGCAGTCGATATCCTCGATAACAATAATCTTGTAGAATTCATTATAGGTATCGTCACACTTAATGTAAACCTCCGCTATCTCTGAACTCCATCCCCGATCCATGACACCACTACAACATCCACTAAAATGACCCTTATTATCTCTAAACACAGTACCCCACCTGCACGTATATTGGCCTGAAATGTGGCAGCATTCACGTTAACCTTCAGCACCCCAGAAGCAGGGGGCTGCCAGCACCTTCGTGCCAAAGTGCTGTTGTTCCGCAACTCTTCCTAGCCACCAAACGCAGCCCAGCCCGCCAACTTGCTACATTTTGCTTTTTTATTCATTTGAGTGTATGTTTCAACTTACATGCATCAAGGTGCAAGGCTACATCATTTATTACGCGACAATTAAGGAAGGCTAACAAGAACTTGACCTAATAAATTATAACATCAATTCACATAATTTCAGGTTAGTGGAGAGTTTGTCATTACAATTTAAAGAAGATGATGTGTCCCTAAAATACTACATGAGATGTTTACTGCTCACCATGAAGCTTGACCCACTTTATAACAGGTTGGATTTTGCTGATATGTTTAAAAATAAAATTACAAGAGATAGTCAACTAAAGATAGTTTGCACGATGAAATTCGTGAAAACATCTATCTGATGCTTAGCTTCCTTTTGCTCTTTCAAAAACTTTCCTGCATATGTACAAACAATATGATCAATCTCTAAAACTAAGAGACCTTCATATTTCAATTTTTCACCACGCCATTTTATCGGATATTCGAAATAAGGGGGGAGAATATCCACCGTATTTTCTTGGTTTTTTTTCGCACCTGCATTTTCTTCGAAACATCTATCACCAAATTCAGACTTCGTATACTTGTTCAACTTGTTGTCCCCCAGTCTCGTATGGCCTGCAGATGTGTACGCAGCTTCCCCGCCACCCTACTGCTGTCACCCCATCTCATCTCAGTGTCAGATGCAGCCCAAAATTCCTGTAATTAAGACAGGATTTGGACTGCCAGCAGCGTCACTTCCACCCTCTCCTCGTTTCATACTATGTCATTTCTCGCCACCCACATGCAATAGTAGCTATAACAACAGCTTTGCGGTCCTGGTACACACCACACACACGCCGAATACATTCCCGAAAGTCCCTGCTATCTGCAAGACTCAGTTTTGTGAGAAACTTGTGAATCTCTTAAAAATTAAGTTGGTATTTTTTATTCTCTAGAGATTAGCTATTTTCAGTTTTGTGAATCTTTGCATGGTTCTACTTCTGTAGTGAATAGCTAATGTTAAAAGTATTAGTTCAATATCTGGACCATCGGAAAAATTACAATGAGAAACTCTTCACTGTGGCCTGTGTATTTCATGCCTTTGTTCAGAATTTCTAGGGACCCTTCAAGTTGAATTACTTATTCATGATAGATATGTTAATGTGGTTATTTCTCAGTACTACTCTTTTTCAAGTTTGAGGAGTTCATACAGGTCGAGGGGGGGCAGAGAGATTTGTTCTTTTTTGATCGTTTATACTTTATAGTCGTGGTTAAAATTTGGCATTTCTCACTCTTTTACCATTCTTGTTGTTGACATTCATTCTGACATGAAGGCATCTTATACCATTCTTGCTGTTGACATTTCAATTCTGGTAATTTAGAGTGCAGAAATCAGATGCAATATTGGGGAAGCTATGTGTTAGTGTTAGTTGCATTTAGAGAAAAGATGTGCAGTAGCTAAGCAGATGCAATATTGGGGAAGCTATGTGTTATGTTAGTTGCATTTAGAGAAAATATGTGCAGTACCTAATCAGATGCAATATTGGGGAAGGTGTGTGTTAGTTGCATTTAGATAAAAGATGTTGCGTAGCTAATAGCTACCTGATTTGCCATAATCTCGCATGCTATAAAATTAGTAATGAGGAAAATGAGCCCATAAACATATCCTTGTACCTGGTTCATTACAACAGCAGCCCTCAAAATCGATTAAAATCAACCACATACATTGCAGTGTCACACGACACATTTACAGTTGGAAATTTCCGATGTGTGTTGCCTGAACTATAACAGTAGGAACATTAGGAACCACAGGAGAATACTTTCGGATTTGGACTTCTTTGTGCTACTATGCAATAGGTGTAATTCCACTTATTATGTTTTCTTCTTTTGATGCGTCTTTTGGTGTTTGTACTAATTTCTATTGATTTTTGTATTTTTTAGGATGGTTACAAGAGAAGCAAGGGGCTAACATTTTGAGTGATGAACCCAAAACTGAAGAGGAGGTGTACTATGAAGTCGTTGGTGGGTTCGATGAGAAAGGAAGGGTGTACGGGATTGGTTCTGCAGCGGAATCATATTACGAGAAGCCTAGTGCAAGTAAGAGAGGTCAAAGGGCTCCTTCACAACATGTAATTTGTAATAGCCTGAATTTTAAGCAGGTTGGGTTTAAAGTGATTATATTAAGTTATTTAAATAGGATATTAGGGTTTTAATATTTCAGTTGAAGAGAGTTGCTTGGATTGTTAGATGTGTTAAGGTTTCAATTGGTTTTAGCACCATATGAGGACAAAAGTGGGTAAGATCTACCATTCTTATTGGCTAAGAAGGTTTTGGAAGCCAAGAAATAAGTTAGAAGGTCCTTAAGAACCTTATTCATTAAGATTGTGAAAATCGTATAGAGATCGTTTTATCGGGTAGCAACGAACTTCCAATTAAAGAGCCTTTCGGGGTTGAATCCGAGATTAGAATCTAACCAAACTTGATATATGACATGATTGGGATGTCTTAAGGTTAGAATAGTCATTTGTTCCCAAGAATTACGTGGCTAAATAGGGTAAGTTCCTTAGTTAGTAAAACCTGGCCAGCTGAAGTTTCAGTTCAGACCTATCCTCAAAGAAAGTAGCTGCTAGCAGCTACTTGGGTGTCGATATCCCAAAACTCTTGGCATGCATGAAAGCCAACACATCAAGATAACACCTCAAGCAAGAATCACCCATAAAATCCATGAAACCGACCTTACCCAGAAGAGGTTTCTATTAGTGAAGAGTAGTCAATGGTTATTGATATCTATTGTTGTTTCTGTTATGAGGTGAATGTTTTGGGACCTTGATTATGGAGTTCAAGAGATCCAATAGAACTACGGAGTTCTCGAAGTATCATATATCGATCTAAGAAAGGATTAAGCGGTTAAGGTAACTTTTATGTTCAGCAAAATCTATTTCATGCCCATGTGTTTTGTACTTCTATTTTGATGAAGTAGTTTGTACTATGGCCATAGATATGAATGTGTTGTTGCTATTGAAACTGTGTTTTGATTGATCATGAATATTATTTGTTTTGGCTGGCTAGTTTGTGAACTGAAATGAAAAAGTGGGCAAGGTACAGGTGGAGGAGCTAAATAATAAATTGAAATGGTTATAGTGTGGACCGGTGTGGTCGTATTGTGTAAGTGATAAGTGAAGTATAAACTAAAATAAATTGTGTCCAAAGCCTGTACTTGCCAGCGATTTATGTAAGGGGATTGAGCTATGCCAGTCGTATTCATTTACAAGAATGATTATCGTTTGCGAAGATTGATTTCCAAGTGATAAAACGATTTGAAATGAAAATGTTTTTAACGGGCTGAAGTAAGAGTTACGAGTTTTCCACTCATTTTGGATGTTTTCTTTGTTTTCTATTCCTTCTTATTTGCAGGAGTTAATGTTGGAAGCTCAGAGTCGAATCTAGAGCAAAGTTATGATTCAGATCTATATTGTGGGTTAAAGTCCTAAGATTTAAGTTTGGATACAAAGAGTTTGTTACAATTAGTTATGTTCTAATTTAATTCCTTTATTTTGGGATTGAGACCCAAATGACTCTGTAATTGAAGTATTATATAAAGGAAATTGTTTTGTGGGCCCATAACCCACAGGTCAAGGATCATGTATTTTAAGGTTGTTTCCGCTGCAAGTTCCATTTAAACTATTACTTATTATTATGGATTCCATGTTCATTGAAGTATGAGATTTCTAAGAGTGTTAAGCTAGCAGCGCGGGAGAACGGGCTGTTACATAATTAATCTGGAGTGTTTTTCAACTTACTTCAGAAAATTTGCAGCAACAACAAACCCTTGATGATACCGTAAATCAAATGAAACTTCTTCAAAGACAAGTCGAGTTACTTACTCAACAAGTGACAGGGTGCTCTTCTAATACCAATGCATCACAACCTCCACCCCCACCTCCTCCTTCTGCTCCAAGTGCTTTTGTCTGTTAGAGAGGTCGAATTCTTCAATACTTTGCTAGAATTTTTTTTGCAACTAAGGGAGCATGACATACTCCGATCAGCCGTGCTTTTGATGCATGTAATTTGATGGTTAAAGCTCTTTTTGGTACTTCTATAGGAAGTTACTTTTTAGGAGTGATGTAAATGATCATGATTATGGTATTTCTCAAATGACAAAGTTGACTTTTGTAGCATTATACTAATTGTTATTAATCAATGGAATGTTTGTATATCTCCTAATAAGGTGCGATCAAAGTGATACAAAATAGCGTGCAGGGTGAATAGCTACGGAAAGAAATATTATATGCTAGCCAAAGGTTGCTATGGAAGATAATCCTAGAAAATATTGCAGCTCGAATTGGAAATGCTATAGCTAAATAAAGCTATGGATTTATACCTTTGACGTAGCAAACTTAGCCAAAATTCGCTACGGATCGATACTTTTTCCGCAGCAAACTAAGCCAAAATTTGCTACGGATATACCTTTTCCATAGCAAACTTAGCCAAAGTTTGCTACGGATTAGCTTACTCCATCTCATGTTTTGCTACGGAATTTATACTTTTCCGTAGAAAAGTTAGCCGCGTAACCTTTTTTTTTGTTTGAAAAAAATTGATACGGATGTAAATGCGTCGCAAAATTTTGCTACGGATTAGTTTACTCCATCTCAAGTTTTACTACGGATTCGGTTTTACTACGGATTTATGACCGTTTCAAAAATAGAAACGGATACATGCATTCCGTAGCAAACTGAAGTTTGCTACGCGTCCTTTACTAGGCGTTTTTTCCGTAGCAACTTCCGTTTCAAAACGTATTTAGAAACGGAATTTTAAGTTTTGCTACGGATTTTTTCCGTAGGAAAATCACATTTTTTTTGTAGTGATGATGAAGATTATGATTTGTCAAGCTCAAGCTCAGAAGGCAATGACACTGACATAGATTGGGTGGTTGGTGAGGAAGAGGCTGAACTTAATAATGTTGATGAGGAAGAATTATTTGTGCAAACCAAAAGCTGTGATAGATCTATGGCAGTGCTGAAGGAGGTTCGGGGAATATTAGGGGAGAATCAAGACAAGTTTAAAAGCCATAAACAGGGTGGTACTGCTGCTTAGTTGGACAAGGACATTGTTGGGGAGGAAATAAAGGAGCAACAAGATATTGAAGGTGATTCAGATGAATTAAGGAGCTTAGCTAGCTCAGATCAGGAACTGGACACCAACACTTTCTTCAATGCTGAGGTGGATTTCAAGAAGGGCATCCAACTAAAGGTTGGCTTGAAGTTTTTGTCTGCTGATGTGCTAAGAAAGGCCTTGAAATGGCATGCTATTGAGAACAGGTATGATTACTACTACTTACATAATGATTAAAAAGGATAACAGCCTATGATAATTATAAGTGTGATTGTAAATGAAATCCTAACAAGGGTAGGATTATTAGGTGTAACTGTCAAAAAGATGGAAAGTTAAAATGTGGATTTAGGTTGCATGCTAATTTTTTTTTTTGTTAAGGATACTTGGCAGATTAGGATTTATACACCTCAGTATAAGTGTGTGAGAATGGTACTCAATTCAAAAGTGACAAGTGAGTATTTGAGTAAGAAATATTTTGAAGAATGGAGATTAGACCCATCATGGAAGCTAAAGTCATTTATTAGAATAGTTTTTCTGGATTTAGGGGTTGAAATTAGTTACAGCAGGGCTGACTGATTTATTCAGTTTTCATGTCACTGATTATGTTTGTATGGACTGGTTTTTATGTTTTTATGTGAAAAATGACTTTGATGTTGCCATGGAAAGCATTAGATTTTTGTCGGAAAAAGGTTATTGCTACTTGGATGATATACCAAGTCAACATTGGTCTAGGCATTCCTTCACAACTCATTGTAAGTCAAACATGTTGTTAAATAACATATGTGAGACCTTCAATCGGTTATAAGGGATGCCCGAGACAAACCAAATTCTCACCCAAATGGAATGGCTTAGAAGATACATCATGATGAGAAGGTATGAAAATTGGGAGGGGGTTCAAAAGTATGAAGGGAGAATGATGTCGTATATACATAAGACATTTGAGGGTTATGATGATGAGGCAAGAAAATGTGTAGTTAGAATCTCAAGGAGAGACATATATGAGATTGAGCATAGGGGAGATCAATGTGTTGTGAATCTGCTGAGCAAGTCATACACATGCTATCAATGGGATCTCACCAGAATTCCATGCGTTCATGCATACAGGAGTATTCTCGAGCAAAGGGCTGACCATGTTGATTATGTACATGCAGTATATAGTAGGAGTACATATATGAGGGCATATGAGCCGGTCATTCACCCTATGCCAGGTGTGAAGCATTGGGATAAGACCGGGCTACCAGAACCTCTTCCCCCAACTTTGAGAAAGATGCCCGGGAGGCCAAAAGCACACAAGAGAAAGAAGGAGAAAGGAGAAGGTGAATTGTCTAGTAAGCCTAAGAGACATAAAAAGCATATCAATTGTAGTAAGTGTTGAAGGCCTTGTAGTGACAAACATTGGGTTCAAGATCAAAGAAAGAAAAAGCAAGCCAAAGTGGTGAAAAAGGTAAGCTGTTAACTGTTTTTTGAAGTGTTTTTTTTTGTTTTGATGTGAACTATGGTGTGAACAATAATTTGTGTTGTTCACTTGTTGTGCAGGCAACAACATCTGCATCAGTTCAGACCTCGATGAATATGGCTTCATCAGCAGCAAGCTTCCCACAACCATCACAATCAGGTTCTCAACCAAGCACTTCTCAACCAAGCACATCCAAAGCTAAACCAAGCACCTCAAAAGCTAAAGGATCACAACCTGCCACAAGCAACAAGAGACCTAAACTCCCACTGAAATTAAACAAGAAGAAATGAGGCAGATTTTTATGTACTCCATTGCTTTTATGTCCCCTTAGTTCAGTTTTATGTTTTGTACTAGTGTTAAAATGGGAACAAGCAAGAATCGGTTTTTTAGTTGTTTTTGATTCCTATTATGAATGGAAATCACATTATCAGATCCATTTACATTGGATATTTTGTAGAAAATATTGGTTGATATATATGCAGAGTTTATGTTGGAATTTAAGTGTCAAAAACCACTCCACTTGCATAAAATTTCAAATTAGTACAAATTCATTTGCTTAAATGGTGAATCCATACAAATTCTGAAACAAAAATTGAATTACAACCATTCTTGATTGCTACATTAACTTAGAAACATAACTCTAAAATGCCATAATTTTGCTACAAATTAAATGAGAACATGACAATGTATGTTCCAATGACAAACAACAAGCACAATCCCAAGCCGAGCTTTGTCCACATGAAACTGCCTCCATTTTTGTTCTTCATAAAATCTTTTTTGCTAAACCTGAACTCACCCCTTGCCGCCTTGTACTTCATCTTCAACCTATCATTGTCATTTAACAAACACCTACTTTGGCCTTGCAAATCATTCAACTCAGCCTCCATGATCTTCTTCTGAAGGAGTAGATGGTTAATGATGACCCTCTCCCATTCTTCCATATTTTCATCAACCCATCTAAAGTAATTGCATTCCCTTCTCTCTGTTTCTGGCTCATAAAACTTGCAACAAATAAACCTCCTTCCTGGGTTTCTTTCCGTCCAAGACTGCCTCCTTGCAACTGGAAGACCACAGTTACACTTCTTTGCTTTTCCCACTTCTTCAGGCATGAATAGCTTCAAATGAATTAGGGTTCAACAAAACACCCAATTTACAATTCTCCTCCAACACAGCAAAATTAGGGTTCAATTAACAACCCAGAAACCCTAATTACCTCAAGGCAGCCTTTTGAAATTCGTTCTCCAAAACAGCTTTGTTGAATTCCTCCAATCGCAATTTTGGGGTTCTTCAATTTCTTCCCCAAATATACATAGAATGGTCTGTGAAGTATAGAAAGAATGAAAAACGAGTTCAGGAGGTTTATATAACCCAAGTATTTTAAAAGTGGGCCCCACAAAATTTATTTATTGACAGATTTTGTTAAAAGGTGGGAGTATCCAAACGTCAACAAGAGTTAAGGTGGTAGTTTAAAAATAAAATTAAAGGTGGTAGTTTACAAAATGTGGTAAAGTAAAGGTGGTATTGTACATTTTTTTCCTTATTTATACGAACTAAACCTCGTGAACGCATGCAAGTTCAATCCTAATCAATATTATCAATTTAACAATGAAAGCATGTATTAAATCAGCAAACTTAACTGCTTTAACAACACCAATCAATTATATTTAGTCAAGCCAGAAAGCTGCAACTAAATGAAACTTAACACCAAATAAAATTCCAACGATAATATCAGACAAGAAAGTGTCAACCTAATAATATTACTGTTAATCTAAGAAAAGAAACATGAATAAAACCCTAGGTGAGCAATTTAAAAATAATATTCATGAATTATAAACTCAAATAACGAATCTTATATGAATATCCAATCAAACTAATCAACTGAATGAACAAAAATCGTAGCTAGTCTCATAAACCCATAAAAATCAAGAATCAATTACAGATTCCTATTAAGTTAAACTATTTTGGATAAAAAATAATAGCGAATAAAATAGATAAAAGAGAGTAGAGAAAACTCATTTGGGATGAATTCCCACTCTACATCCTTTCGTCTTTTGTCGCGTCCTTCTCCGTCTGGTCTAAAAACCCTTTTGTGATTCTACTGCTTCGTCCCTTTGCGTTCCTCTACCTTCTATTTTTTTGTTGGTAAGTTGTTGCATCATAAAGTGATTTATCCCAGCGTAAACGGCCAATTAATTCGTGCTTCCTTCTACATAGTTGTAGCTCTGGATCTTAGATTTTCGTACTCACTTGGATTATTTGGAATCTACTCCGTTTGAGACATATATATGGCTGGATTACGAAAATAGCCCTACACAACTAGTAAAACCTGAATTTATTGTATTTTTCGAACTTTGAATAAATGGGTCATTGCTAAATAATTAAAATAGATACAAAGTAAAATTTTAAGCTATCAATGTAATAAACAAGTAATTAAACCCAAAATACCATAAAAATACAACTTTCAGCCTAAATCACAGATGACATTAAAATTGGTATAATATAGGGTAATTAAATGTATAAATAGGCATTTATCAAGTACCCACCAGATCCACCATCCTCCATTTTTGGGTAAATTACCCGAAAGATAATGGACCCCTCCAAGTCCTATCCGACTAAGCTACCCAATCACTGCTATGCCTATACATGGGGGTTTTGGTTTATATTTTACTTCCTTTGGTTCATAATGTGACACAGTTGTGCTACTGAACCCACCTTTTCACCCTCCCACAAACCCTACAACAAAAATCTTTTTACACTCTAACTAGTTTCTCTTCCAGACAATCCCTGGATTGAACAAATATGTCCTTGGCAATTTCCTCAATTACTAAATATAAATAGAAATATAATTATAGAGATATAAGTTAATTATTTTAGTAACCATATTTACTTGTTAGAGAATAAATATCGATTAGTAGACCAATATGATTGGGCCTACAACTAGAATTCTTAATCCTATGAGGTCACACTTTGTGACACTGAGTAAAAGAGAATTAAAAGCCCAAGTTGGGCTTTTAGTGGACAGGCCAACTAGGAGGATTAGGGTTTTCTCAAGTTAACCTAATCCAAGGAGAATTAGGGTTTCCTACTTCAAGATGGATTAGGAGTGGTTATTCTTTCCTATATATATGGATATATGGGAGAAAGAAAGATACAGTAGAAAAAGTTAAGAGTAACTATTACTGTACAATTGAGAGAAAATAAATCCCTCATCTCTACTAGGATTTTGGCACTATATCCCTTAAAAGTAAGAGAGCTAGTAGGATTAGGGTTTTCTCAAGTTAACCTAATCCAAGGAAAATTAGGGTTTTCTACTTCAAGATGGATTAGGAGTGGTTATTCTTTCCTATATATATGGATATATGGGAGAAGGAAAGATACAGAAGAAAAAGTTAAGAGTAACGTTTACTGTACAATTGAGAGAAACCTCGTCTCTACTAGGATTTTGGCAAAATATCCCTTAAAAGTAAGAGAGTGAATTTGTTCAACCTCTTCCGTTCTAGCAGACATGGGAATTTAACCAGTGTTCGTGGAACAAGTAGAGGGACTACAATTGAAGCCCTAGATCTCTAAAGGCGTTTGGATCGTTGATTATACTTTGGAGTATTCATTCCCACTTACCTGTTGAAGTCACGCATCAAAGGTTATTTATCTAAACCTAATTATTGATACATATTAATCTATGCATGCGATCTTGTTATAGATGTTAGGAAGGTAGTTTCCTGAAATTCCGCTAATTGCATCTATGAGTTCCTACATGGATAACTCATACTCCCTTCGTCCTCTATAACATTTCTCATTTCTTTTGGGCACAAAGTTTAAGTAGAGAGGTTAGCACGAGGTCTAAATTTTTATTGTATCATTGAAAAGTAAGGTAGTGAGTACTCCCTCCGTTCCCATTTAATGTTCCCATTTTCCTTTTTGGGATGTTTCTAAAAGTTCTTCCCATTTTGAATCTATTCCATTTTAAGAACATTTATTTTCCCATCTTACCTTTCAACAATCAAATATTTACAACATTTTTTACTTTTTGTCTTACACATGGACTCACTTTAGAATAATTTGTTTCTCAATCACCCACTTCTGTTTCTCTCTCTCTCTCTCTCTCTTACTTTTTTAAAAGCAAAAAGTACCAAAGTATACTTTATACAATATAAAATTCAAAAGATTCTCATATACATCAATTTGCATTGGCTTTCCCCCATATTCCAAATGGGAACATCAAATGGGAACGGAGGGAGTATTATTTAGAATTGTTTATTTAAGAGTGCGGGATCAAGTACTTTTTATAAGGAAAATAATATTATAATTGGTAGATCATATCTAACTAAGGAAAGACAAAATGTAAGTGGGACAAACAAAACTGGGAAATCTTTTGAGGAAAAAGGGAGTACTTCAATATCAACATTTTTTTTGAATTAAACTTAATTTTTATAGTCTATGTTGAATTTCATTCTTCGTAGTTATTACTATTTTTATAACATACTATTTAAAAATAATAATTTTAGTAAAAAGTAAGCATGAAAATTCGTTTACCAACAAGTAAGCTTGTTATTGGTAAACATGTTTGGAGCATAGCTGAAAAAAAGGTTCTTTATAGGTTAAATGGGTTCATAATGTTTATATTAAATATACTAATTAATGGCTCTACCATCTTGATGCTCAAGCTAGCTGGGTTTGGAATTTGATGTGTCAAATGAAGAATCAAATTAATCAAGCTAGGTGGATGACTAATGTAGGTCAAAAAGTACTATATTGGTAAGCTATATAGGGAAGTTAAAGAACTTGGTGATCAGGTTCGCTGGAATACCTGTGTTTGGAATAGGTTTTCTCTGCCTAAACACAAATTTATTCTTTGGCTGGCTGCTCTTCATAGACTGCTAACTAAAAGCCAAGCTGACACAGTATGTTATTTGCAATGATGGTAGCTGCAACATTTGTGGCAATCATATAGAAAACTTTCATATGCCGCTCTTTCAATGTCTTTTTAGTAAGGCAGTTTGGGACGATGTTCTTACTTAGATAGATCACGAAAAGATGGAATTCTATGGCAGATTATCTGAATTGGATAAGTGGAAGAGGTGTCATGTGCTAAGCAAAGTGAAGAGTGATGTGTCAAGGGAGGATTCATGAAGATTATATATTCTAGGTTTAGGGGCCATACTAGGATCACATTTAAGTTTATATTTGATTGCTTATGCATTTAATTTTATTTAAATGCTCGCTTAAGTTTATGTGGGGTTATTTATGCAATGTGTTCGCTTTTAAATTAACCAACGTGATAAACTTAAGTCCCCAAAGGTAATATTGAGTTAATTGCTTTTCCAAACAACACTTATAAAGCCTTAGAATGTGAGTAATAGGTTCTTCCGAAGCTGGATGTTGCTCACTATTCCTGGGATAATAGGGTAGGTTATCGAAACTTACATGTTAATGTTTGGTTTAACTCAACAAAACTATCAAAACAGTTTTGGGTTTTGAAGCTAAGAGATAGCATATAAACAAAGAGTTGTTAACCTGTCTACCAAGAATTATAAATTGTTATAATTAGTAAAAGTGGTTTACTTACCTCAATCACTATATATTAAAGGTAGGGCCAAAGTCCGTTTAATTATAGTGGGAGGGGATCTTGGTTATTTCTTTATTCAATATGGGGTTTATATTTTGAATAAAGTATTATATAGTTGTTTAAAATTGTTTAAATAATTATAGTTGATAAACATACTAATTGAATCTTTGTTTGCTATTTTGTTGTACTAATGTCTTAGAGTTTCAACCAGAACTATACATTTAATTTGCGCGGTTTTCTTGAGAAAGAAAATCTCAGTCAAGAGATTTTCCTAGAAAGGAATATGGAGGATAAGAAGCCTAGAGCTTCTTCTTCAGATATATATGTTATAGAAATTAACTTATTTACTTCTGCATCATAGTATTTGATACTGGATGTGGTTCTCACATTATTTGTAATGTGAAAGCGCTTAAAAGAAGTAGGAGGCTGGCTAAGAGAAGGGTAGAATTGCAAGTTGGCAATGGAGCTCGAGTTTCCGCCTTGGCAGTGGGAGTATTCAGTCTAGCTTTGCCTTCAGAACTAGTGTTGGAACTAAATAATTGTTATCATGTTCCAGCTATTACCATGAACATTATTTCATTTTCTGTTTTAGATTCTAAGGGATTTTCATTCATTATAAAGAATAACAGTTATTCCGCTTATTTGAATGATATGTTCTATGTGTCTGCTAAGTTATCAAATGGTTTGTATGTTTCAGAATTGGAAACATATATCTATAATATAGACAAAAGAGACACAAGTCAAATGAATCAAACCCAACAAACCTATGTCCTTGTCGATTAGGCCACATAAGTTCAAAACGAATTGAGAAATTACATAAAGATGGAGTTCTCAAATCATTTGATTTCGAATCATTTGATGTTTGTGAAATTATCTTAATGGGGAAAATGACAAAGTCTCCTGTCACTAGTTCGAGTGAAAAGGCCAAAGACCTTTTAGCCCTCATACATACTGATGTATGTGGACCAATGAGTACATTGGCTAGGGGAGGGTATAGTTACTTCATTACTTTTACTGACGATGTAAGCATATATGGATATGTTTACCTCAAGCGGCATTAGTCGGAGACCTTTGAGAAATTCAAAGAATTCCATAATAAAGTACAAAACCAACTTGGTAAGAAGATAAAAGCTCTACGATCTGATTGTGGAGGGGAATATCTAAGCCAAGAATTTGGTGATCATTTAAAAGATTGTGGAATACTTTCACAATGGACTCCACCAGGAACTCCACAATTAAATGGTATTTCTGAGAGAAGGAATCACACCCTATTAGATATGGTACGATCCATGATGAGTCTTGCTGATCTCCCTATCTCCTTTTGGGGATTTGCTCTTGAAACAGCTGTGTTTACACTCAACAGGGCTCCATCCAAAGCAGTAGATAAGACTTCATATAAAGATGCTGTCAGGAACCGTTCCAAAAATGTCTTTTCTAAGGGTTGGGGGTGTGAAGTTTATGTAAAACGTTTAGAATCTGATAAACTAGCACCCAAATCTGACAAGTGTCTCTTTGTGGGATATTCAAAAGAGACCAAGGGATATTATTTCTACCACCGTAGCGAAAACAAAGTGTTTGTTGCTCGCCATGAGTTTATTTCCATAAAAAACAAGTGGGAGAAATGTATATCTCGAAGAAATTCGAGATGAGCAACAAATGGGTGAGGTTAACACCTCATTAGAGGCGGCTCGGCATGAAAATGCTCAAGAGGTGGTGAATCCTATCCATGAACCTCCTACCATCCCACTTGGATCTAATCCATGCAAAGTTTCTGAGTCTAACGACCGAGATCTAGTGGGGATCACCATTCCATCTAGGAAATATGTTGATTTTCTTTTGATGTAAATTTCTGAAATAAAGATTTTAGAAAGTGGTGAACCTACTAGCTATAAAGATGCTTTGGAGGGTCAGGACTCCAAGAAATGGCGTGAAGCCATGAGATCCGAAATGGAATCTGTGTCTGAAAATCAAGTATGGGACTTGGTTGATTTTCCTGATGGAGTGAGACTCATTGGATGCAAATGAATTTTCAAATTGAAAACATGCAGACAAAGACGGAAACATTAGTGTTTTTAAATCTAGGTTAGTGTTAAAAGATTTCAAGCAAGTTCATGGTATAGACTATGACGAAACCTTCTCCTCAGTAGCCATGCTGAAATACATTAGGATAATCCTTGCGATTGATGCATTTCATGACTATGAAATACGGCAGATGGATGTAAAAACCGCTTTCTTGACTGGGTTCTTGAAAGAGGATGTGTATATGACACAACCTCAAGGTTTGAAGATCCAGCAAATCCAGGGAGGGTATGCAAGCTTAAGAAATCCATTTATGGATTAAAGCAAGCATCCAAGAGTTAGAACCTCATATTTGATGATGCAGTCAAACACAGAAATGACTAGGAATCTTGTGTATACAAGAAGTTGAGTGGGAGTAGTATAACCTTCCTAGTCTTATATGTGGATGACATATTTTTCATAGAAAATGATAAAGTCATGCTTGAATCAAACAAGGGATGGCGTAAAAATTATTTCTCTATGAAAGACTTAGGAGAGGCAGAGTACATTTTGGGAATAAAGATCTATAGAGATAGATCTAAGAGGCTAATTGGACTTAGTCAAGGAACTTATATTGATAAGGTTCTTGCTAGGTTCAAGTTGGAAAAATCTAAGAGAGGTTTCATTCCCATGCAACACGGCATATCACTTGGAAAAACTCAGTGTCCTTCAACAACTGATGAGGTCAAGAGAATGAGTCATGTTCCCTATGCTTCTGCAATAGGTTCCATTATTTATGTTGTGATTTTCACTCGACCAGATGTTGCCTATGCTTTGAGCATATGTAGCAGATACCAGTCTAACCTAGGTGACGCACACTGGGTGGCAGCAAAGAATATCCTTAAGTACTTACGAAGAACTAAGGATCACTTCTTGGTATATGGTGGAGAAAGAGAGTTGGTTGTTACTGGATACACCGACGCGAGCTTCCAGAGTGACAAAGATGATTTCTGATCCCAATTTGGTTTCAATTTTTTGTCTCAATGGAGGAGTTGTGAGCTGGAAGAGTTCTAAGCAGAGTACCATCGCTGATTCTACAACAGAGGTATAGTACATTGCAGTAGCTGATACAGCAAAGGAAGGGGTTTGGATCAAAAAGTTCATTGGTGAACTTGGTGTGGTTCCAAGTATTGAGAATGACATTGAGTTATTTTGCGACAACAATGGTTCTCTTTCTCAATCCAAGGAACCGAGATCACACCAGAGATCTAAACATGTGCTCAAAAAGTTCCATCTTATTCGAGAAATCGTTGGAAGAGAGGACGTGAAAGTAAGAAAGGTATGACTGATGAGAATGTGGTAGACCCATTGACTAAACCGCTTGCCCAACCTAAGCATGAGAGTCATACTAGGTCTGTGGGGCTTAAACATATGGGAGAATGGATTTACGATGTTTGCTTTAGGATGTTTACTTTATGTGTGCATTTGTGAAGACATTGATTATGTTTGGAATTGTTTATCAATAAAGTTTTATACTCTTATTTAATTATTTGGTTTAATACTAAATAAGATGCCCAAATAAATTGTGTTTAAAAATAGGATCATCATAAACGTTGTGATGAATGGAACCCTATATAGTGAACAAAAATCACATTTAATCAAATGTCCCTAGTTTAAGTCACTAAATTGGACATAAGTGACTTATTAAAAGACTAGCATTAAGTTGATTGATAGCGAAGTTCCTTAGGCTATGGAGACATAGAGATGTCTAATTAACATATATGGATGTATGGTTAATGCATTGAGACTTGACCTAATTGGATTCTAATAGTAGAATCGGAATATCTATATTTAGTGGATTCCTTGGACATGAGTATGTCTTAATAACCATTATATGATTAGTTTATCTTTGACATTGTAAAATGCCTTGCCGTAAAAGGTGGTTATAAAGGCAATGCTCAGGTTAATTAAGAATTGAGTGGGAAGTATAGTCATACAAGATTGGATAAGTCCTCCTATATGATAGGAATGGTGTTTGGGCCTCTTGATGAGGGAGAAATGTGAAAACGCATGGTCATGCTAAATGAAATTAAAGAGTTGATCTTCATTTGAACAATTCAACCTCGGTGATCAAGAAACAAATTTGAGTATATAACATTGTTTTATCAAATTTGGCATTAAGAGACTTAAGGAATTTTAACATTGCGAACTTGTCTACGGACAAGTGAGAGATTGAAGGAATATGTCCTAGACAATTTCCGCAATTACTAAATATAAGTAGCAATATAATTATAGAGATTATAAGTTAATTATTTTAGTAATCATATTTACTTGCTAGAGAATAAAATATCGATTAGCAGGCCAATATGATTTGGCCTACAACTAGAATTATTAATCCTTTGAGATCACACTTTGTAACACTAATTAAAAGCCCAAGTTGGGCTTTTAGTTGACGGGCCAACTAGTAGGATTGGGTTTTCTCAAGTTAACCTAATCCAAGGAGAATTAGGGTTTCCTACTTCAAGATGGATTATGAGTGGTTATTCTTTCTATATATATGGATATATGGGAGAAGGAAAGATACAGAAGAAAAGTTAAGAGTAACAATTACAGTCCAATTGAGAGAAAAGAAATCTCTCATCTCTAATAGGGTTTGGCACTACACCCCTTAAAAGTAAGAGAGTGAATTTGTTCATCCTCTTCCGTTCTAGGAGACGTGGGAGTTTTAATCAGTGTTCGTGGACCAAGTAGAGGGAATGTAATTGAAGCCCTAGATCTCTAAAGGTGTTCGGATCGTTGATTATATTTTGTAGTATTCATTCCCGCTTACCTATTGAAGTCACGCATCAAAGGTTGTTTATCTAAACCTAATTATTGATACATATTAATCTATGCATGCGATCTTGTTAGAGATGTTAGGAAAGTAGTTTCCTGAAACTCCGTTAATTGCATCTATGAGTTCCTACATGGATAACTTATACTCCCTCCGTCCTCCAGAACATTTCTCATTTCTTTTGGGCACAAAGTATTAGTAGAGAGGTTAGTACGAGGTCTAAATTTTTTATTGTATGATTGAAAAGTAAGGTAGTGGACTAGTGGGTATTATTTAGAATTGTTTATTTAAGAGTGTGGGATCAAGTACTTTTTGTAAGGACAATAATATTATAATTGGTAGATCATATCTAACTAAGGAAAGAGAAAATGTAATTGGGACAAACAAAAATGGGTAATCTTTTGGGGGACGAAGGGAGTACTTCGATATCAACATTTAATTGAATTAAACTTAAATTTTATAGTCTAGTATTGAATTTCATTCTTCATAGTTATTACTATTTTTTATAACATACTATTTCAAAATAATAATTTTATTAAAAATTAAGCACGAAAATTCGTTGACCAACAAGTAAGCTTGCTATTGGGAAACATGTTTGGAGCATAGCTGAAAAAAAAGGTTCTTTATAGGTTAAATGGGTTCATACTGTTTATATTAAAGATACTAATTAATGGCTCTACAATCTTGACGCTCAAGCTAGCTAGGTTTGGAACTTGATCTGTAACGTGAAGAATCAAATTAATAAAGCTAGGTGGATGACTAATGTGGGTCAGAAAGTACTATATTAGTAAGCTATATAGGGAAGTTAAAGAACTTGGTGATCAGGTTCGCTGGAATACTTGTGTCTGGAATAGGTTTTCTCTGCCTAAACACAAATTTATTCTTTGGCTGGCTGCTCTTCATAGACTGCTAACTAAAGCCAAGCTGACACAGTATGTTATTTGCAATGATGGTAGCTGCAACACTGGTGGCAATCATATAGAAAACATTGATATGTTGCTCTTTTCAATGTCCTTTTAGTAAAGCAGTTTGGGATGGTGTTCTTACTTGGATAGATCGGGAAATGATTGAATTCTATGGCAGATTGTCTGAATTGGATAAGTAGAAGAGGTGTCATGTGCAGAGAAAAGAGAAGAGTGATGTGTGTTGTGGTAGCTGCTGCTGTTTATGCTATTTGGATAGCTAGGAATAAGGCTTTTTTGCAATGTTTTGTTCCTAGTATATCTAGTTCTGTTGCTATGGTTAAGTTTGTAGTCAAAACTAGGTTTAAAGTTGTTTATCACTCTAAATCCTTTGTTAAGATACAAGCTTGGTTAGATGATCTAATGTGTAATTGATTATTCTTGGCTTGATGGGGAACCTTCCTATAAAGGTTGTCATCTCCCAAGAATAAGTGTACAAACCTTGTTTTGGTGATATATATTTTCTTAATTTACCAAAAAAATTAACAAGTAAGCTTTGACCTAATCTATATATATATTAAAAAGCGTAAGCACGCATTGCAATCCGCCACGTGTCACTCTCCCTTCTTTACAACAATATTTTATCAACGTTTCTCTCATAAAAAATTGTCCGTGAGAAGCTTCGAACCCTTGACCTCGAGTGTGGAAGATCAATGCTCTAACCATTGTGTCACTACATTTTTGTTGGTTCTTTTATCAATACTAATAATGATATTATATGTTTTCAATGAAAAACAATAATTAAGGCACAATATGTTAATTGTATTTATGCATAAAACTATTAATCTATGACTTTTTTCTATCTTTCTACACCAAATTTTAATTGTATTAAAGTAGTAAAGTATAATACATATATATCCCAGAGCATCGCCTGGGCCTAAATACTAGTTTAATTCATTAGTTCAAAGACCTAATTTTATCGTTCAGTTTTCATATATTTGTTATATTATACATAAAATAGAAGATAGACATTTTTATTGATTAAGTTTTATAAATAAAATAGTTTTCTAATTAAAGATAATATAATATGAAACTTTTTAATTTTATGTTTGTGTCATTTTTCTTGAATAGATTTGTACATTAAAAAATAAAGAGATTTGAGTTAGCATTTAGTAATACTAGCCTTATATGCACATAATGTGTGCAAAAATTATATCATAGTAGTTTTAGTATTTTGAATCAGTTTTTTTCTTCTTCTGTAAATTATTAATTAAACAACAAAGGGTAAATTAGGCAATACATTCAGTTTGGTGTCCCACACCTCTTCCCTTACCGTATAGAGATCTATGATTGTTATGGGATAAAAAATATATCAAATATATTACTCAAATATCAAAATCGTGGGTTGTGTAAACAATATTCTATAGAATTGGGTTTAAATTTCTTTTTCCCAATTTTTATAGGGGAAGATCTGGTAGTCAGAATTGGAATCTATATATATATCAAAACGCGTAAGCAAGCATTGTCATCTGACACGTGTCACTCCATGTCATTTATTGCGCAGAATATGGAAATGTGTACAAAATGTATACAACAAGATTTGAACTTGTGACCTATCTAAGTAGAATTCTATGACTTTTCCACTAGGCTACACCTCTTTTTGTGATCTACTTTTGCTTTTAAGTTATGTCCCATCACCTTAATTTTTGTTATGAAAAAACTAAGCTCCTCAAACTTTTTCTCTAATGCGCGTCTGCTTTAGTTATCCAATCTAATTTCACATTAAATATTATACCTTATTTTCTTTCTACAATTTATATTTTAAAAAAAAAGCTCTTATTACAACCCCTTTTCAATTTGTAATTTGTTTGTTCATTCCAATTCTCCCCTTATTTCTACCTTATCCTCTCTATACTTTATATTTAAAAAAGGAAAATAGAATACAAAGATAACACAAGAATTTTCCCAGGCATCGCCTGGGACAAAAAAAAGCTAGTTTGTTTTAAAAAAGAGAGGTAGCTTGGTGGTAGAACACTAAAACATTAGTAACTGGCCAAGGATTTGAAACCTTTTAATTCAAATTATTAAATCATAGATATTAGATCTCATATTAGAGATACAATAGGGTCACGTCAACATGTCAACGTCGGAAAAGGATATTCATGGTTGTACTCCGGCCAAATATTTCCCCCCACAATACTTTATTAATAAAAAGATGGTTTCTTGACAAAGAAAATTTATAAGCGTTTTTTTTATTAAAAAAAATTATGATATTTAAGATATGATTTCCGAAAAATTTATGTGTTTTATCCTTATTTTTTATTTCCTCTTTTTCCCATCTATTATCCCATTCTATCTCCGTTCTTCCTTTACTCACTAGTTTTAAGGTAAAAAATCAAATAAAAGAAAACTAATATATTCTTGAACTGAATTGAAATGAAATGAAATGAACTAAACGGAAAATAAATTGGAGAGAACAGGTCCTAATTTTTTTATGAAAAATCATTTTTCACTATCATTGTTTTCCATTCAATCCAAATGGAGCCTTAATGTCAATAGGAATTTCTGTTATGAGTTGCATTTGGCTGTAATTTTGCTGTTGTAGGAATATTGATTGAGGAGTCATAATCAGATTAATCACTCATTCATGCATTGCATAGAATCATGTGGGGTTGTGCCATATGCTACTGGCAAGGTTAAGTCTATTATTTTTTTTAAAAAAATTATTATTATTATTATTTCACCTCGTTAGCTTGAGGTGGGTTCCATAAAACACCATAACAATCTATTTTGGGTTATCCGACGGACATATCGTCAGAACGGGGGCTTCAAATGGAAGTAAACAAAAAGTTTTTAAGAGAAAAGAGAATCAAAATATATAACGACTAATATCATAAAACAAAAGCAAGAAAATTACTATATCATAAAACAAATCCCTCTCTTTTTACTCCAACCATTTATTTTTAATTGTTACAATTTACTTTGGAGAATAATCAAGAAAATCTATAAAATCTATGTAATCATTGTTTAGAAAATAGATAAAGTTGTTTGGGGAATAGATAAAGTTGTTTGAGGAATAGATAAAATATGAAAGAAAATGTTACAAAAGCAAAAAGTATGGGGTGATCGAGTGTTTAATGAGAAAACAAAAGGACAAGTGGACGCCAAAAGTGTGAAAAATTGGTATATAAATATGCGAAAGTTTACAAAGATAGTAAAAGAGAAAGTGTAACAATTAAAAAGAAACGTTTTAACAAGGAAAGTGTAACAATTAAAAACAAACGGTTGAATTTTTTTAGGGATAGTTGTACTTTTTACGTTTGTCAATACATATCTTTCATCACGGATTCTTTAATTACGCGTAAGTAAATTTAGAAAATTTTGATATTAAAAAACTACACATTCACGTAAATAAAACAAGATCCCACAAGGCTATGTTTTTCCTCGTGCGTAGATAATATATGATGGTCAAATATTAGAATGTGGATAGTAACAAAAGTTAAACTTCCTTATTAAATAAAAACAGAGGGAGTACCTTTAATTGTAATTTTGGTAACTTTCACGCTTTTCCATGCACAACTTTAAATGTCTATATATTCAATTATGTTTAAGTAAAAATTTAAAAATTTGGGTATTAATTAATTATATATCGAGACAAATCTAACAACATCTCATATGACTATTAATGTCATTATGTATATATCATAATAGTATGTCAAATGAAGCCTTATGAATATTGTAAAAGTTCTAGCTCACGTTACAATTATAATGGATCCCAGTAGTATGAGTTTGTGGTAAAAGTAAATGAAGGTAACTCAGTTACCCTAATGGACATAGAATTAATATTATCCAAAGATAGAATCCAATAAATATTGTTACAAAAAAACTGAGGGAGGAGGTAAGGAATGTTTGTGGGGTGGGTTTTATAGAGACTCATCCCTTATTCGATTCCGTTAGGCGGGAATGGGGTGGTTTCGTGAGTGGGCAATGATAGGATGAAAATTGTATCCGTCATCAATAATGGGGCGGGTATGGATTTTAGGATAAAGCCACGCCTAATCTCAATGTAAACCCCCCCCCTTCCTCTTCTCCTACCATCTATTTAATATACAAGCATATATGTTAAGAATTGCGGAGTAATATAAAACAACTAATAAACTTGCATTATATTGGCTTGTTCTTAATGATTAGTGTATAACCTTATTTATTTAATGACTTGGAAAATAATCTAATAATCCTAAAATAGTAATCAATATACTTACCTAGTAACATAAGATAATTTATTATTCCACAACTCTATCTTCATATACTTTTCTTATCTATATCCATATTTCTAATAGAATAAACGGATTTCATTTTCACATATTTTTACAGAAATAATTAGCACATACTTTATTAAAAGTGTGACAGCCGACAATTGTTGGGGCGAGTATGGCAGATGTTGGGATGAGCATGACAGATGTGAGCTGTGGGTTAGAGGACTCATGCGGGTGATGGGGTAGGTTAGTTTTGGGAGTGTATCTGTTGGGGGAGTTACGGAAATATGATTTTCCGCCAACTATGAACGATGATTGTAATGAGATTTCAAACGGCATATGGAGCAGATGGACTATAGGGGTGTTCAGGAAAAACGGGCCCGCATTATTCGGTCCACCAACCCGCCGACCCGGGTTTAAAAAAGGTAGTTTATTGGGTTTTGCCGGACCAAGTACCTAACGCGGGATTTTAGGAAATAAGCAGGTCGGATCATGGCCCCCACTAAATAACCCAACAGGTACCTGTTAACTCGTTTTTTGTTAAAAAAATTGACTTTACATTTTTTTCTCCCTGACTTAGGCTTTAATTACTTTGTTACTTCTTTTCTTGAATATATGTTAGAAAATAAGAGGTTGTAGACTTCTATAGCAGGTGTTTTGATTGTATTACGGAAGATTATCATTTTGGGTATCTGAGATTTGAAAAAATATCGTTTTGGGTAACCAAGTTTTCAATAATATCAATTTGGGTTCCTGAGGTTTGTCAATAGGTTCAATTTAGGTACCTCCATACTAATGATCATGGCCCTATCATTTATTAGTTTGGGAAATTCCCAATGGTATACTCCTAGATTTGGCTTCTCAAACTCAAACACTTTTATCTTTTGGCCGGTCTTCCACCAATGGTACCACCTTCATTTAATCCAGCAATAATCCCACCTTTGACATCCATATTCTCTCAATGGTCCCTCACCTGTTGGTGACCTACCATTACAGGTAAACTCTCTTAATTACGTGATTAATAGCTAATTAAATATAATTAAAACCTAAATTCTTAATTAACCACTAATTAAGTATAATTTATAAATTAACTTTTAAAAAAAAATTTAAAAAAGAACTCCCCCCACCAAACCCCTACCAGCCCATCTCCCTCACCTCAACCGCCACCCATCCCCTAACCCCCACCTCTGCCACCCTTCCCTCCCCTTTCCCGCCTCTGCCACCCTTCCCACCACGGCATATGATTCCGCCACCACAGCTTTCATTCCAGCAGCACCTAAAGCAACATGGGCATGTTCCCTAGAAGACCCACATCCAAAATTGTCACCAGCAATGATAATAGAGTACTTTGATTTGATTTCACTTTCATCAACAAAACGAAGTGGGTATGAAGTGGGTAATCCAATAAGAGCAAAAGAACCAAGCTTTGGTATTCATCAGGTTAGAAGGGACTAAAGTGAGGTACTCAGCATGGATGATTTTATCAGTGTCGATGCTGTCACCAACGACGTAGCAGAGTCCATGGAGTGGATGATGCGGAAGGTGTGGCTTTGATGGGTGTAAGAGATGTTGAATGGATTGATTGGGTGTTTGTGGTGAGGAATTGAGTGTGGCATTCGTCGAATAGGTGGTGGGTAGTTTCAGAAATGAGGGGTTTAGAGGAGGGAGAGTGGGTTTTGAGGGAGAGTGGAAATTGGGGTTTGAAGATGAGATGGTGTGGAAGGTTGTTGAAGCTGCCTTCGCCATGGGTATTTTTGCGCAAAGTGAGAGAGAAGGTGGGGGGTGGCAGTAATGGGGGAAGGGGGTGGGTTTTTTTAAAAAGTTTTTTTTTAAAAAAAAATCAACAGTAATTTTGGCGGTCAAACAGGTTGCCATCATCCTGTACCAATGAGAAAATAAGAGTGTCAAAGGTGGGATTATTGCTGGATTAAAATGAAGGTGGTACCATTGATGGAAGACCGGCCAAAGGTCGGATTATTCTTATCAATTTTTCCAATTCTTAATGGTACACCTGTAGTATGAAATCTTCCCTACCATGATCATTCCGTTAGATAAAAGGTTAGTTTAGGGTTACTTAGGGTTAGGGGTTTGCCTCGTTTTGCATGTTATGGCTTTTTCAAGGTGAAGATGACGTTTTTACGAAAAATGAACACCACCGTGCATCCTTTATGGGTAAAAATGTTGAGAATACCTGTGAAATGAGTACCAAATAACCGGATTTTTGGGCACGTACCTCGAGATGGCTTTTTAATAGCCGAAAAAGCTCCCTCAAAGTATGTCCCCGAAAATTCAGCTTCTAGGTACGCATTTTGTAGGGATTCTCGAAATTATTGCTCATAAAAGGTGCACGGTGATATCCGTTTTTCGAAAAAACGTCATTTTCACCTTGCAAAAGTCAAAGCATGCAAAATGAGGCAAACCCCTAACCTTAGTTATTAATCCTATACTAACTTTTATTTAACGGAATGTTCATGCTAGAAAATATTTCAAACTACAGGTGTACCATTAAGAAGTCAAAAAGATATAAGTGTATATCAGTAAGAGAATCCATATCTAGGAGTGTACCATTAGGAATATCCCATTAGTTTTTATAAATAAAAAAGTTACAAATTATACAGAGTAATTATTATTGTGCATTCTATATATATGATTAGAACCATTGATTATCTTAAAAATTAGGTCACACCTAAAAAGTTCACACCGTTCGTATGGAGGTACCTAAATTGAACCTATTGGACAAACCTAAGTTACCCAAATTAATATTATTGAAAATTTTGGTATCCAAAACGATATTTTGTCAAATCTCAGATACCCAAAATAATAATTTTCCTTCTTTTATTGCATTTAATTTTGATGAAGTAGATAGTGGCCTCAGTGATTTAAATTGCATTATGGGTGATTTTGAATGGTGCAATAGGTGGTACGATTTGGATGGAGTGGGTTGTATTATAGACTTTCACAGTGGGGTGATTTGGAATGATTGTCTTATTTTGTTAAAGTGCATTATTGTCTAGGTGAGTTAGTGGTTGTTTAATTTTTATTATTTTTTTTTTTGGTAAGGAGAAGTAGCCCGGATCCCATTTGGGTCCTATTGGGCCAGGCACTTGAGAATAGGGGGAAAGGATAAGGGAAATCCCTACCCTCAAAATGCCCGTAGTGGAACCCCCAACCTTGAGGTTGGAAGCGTACTCTCCTTTCCACTAGACCAAGTACTATTTGGTAATGGTTGTTCAATTGACATGAGAAAATATGAACAATAGAAACTCCTAGTAATTGGAAATTGGGTGTGTTATTTGGTTGACAACACAATAGCTAAATGGGGGATTTAGAAATTCTTAGGCAATTCGAGTTCCCACGAATATAGGAAGTTATTTACGTAGGAATTTATTTCCCACATTATCAACCAAATAGTTTAACCAAATTCCCATGAATTTGAGTAAGAAACTTATTTCCTATTAATTGTAATTTCATAGGAATTTAACTTCCCACGTAAACAAAACGACCATTAAATATATGAGTGAATTATTGCATACTTGCATTAGCACTTGGGTCTAACAAATAAATGTTGCATCGGCAGATTGCAAGGCTTAGTTAGAAATTGCAAACTATTCATACACTCTTATTTGACTTTTTTTGTGACGTATACATAAATACAAATATAGTCATATGAGATCTTGTGAGATTCACCTCGATGTATAATAATATCAATTTTTATTATTCTACTTAAATAAAATTAGAGATATTAGAGTTTAAAGTAGTACATTAAGAGGCATAAAACTCTCTATGTTACAATAAATATAGGACGGATGAATAATTTGAGTAGCAAGTATCCGACAACCCGATCCGAAAAAACTAGGTACCTGCCTTTTCGGGTACATGAACATCCCTAATGGACCATGCTTTATAGTTTACACCCGCCCGTCCTATGGACATCCTAAGAGAAAGGAGGGAGAAAAGAACAGTGGTGGTAAAGTGGAAGGAATATTTGGTTAGCTTAGACAGAAGTTAATCGACAGATAAAATCTATGGTTAATTCACATGGATTGACACATGATGCAACTTAACACTCACATGCTCAACCATGTTACTAACTTAACCTTTTGTCTCTCAACTTACCTTTTCTAGTTTCAGATACCTTCAATTAGTATTTAGTGCCACATGGTTACTAGATATTTAAAATTTTACTTTATGATTCTTTTATATATATATATATATATATAAACATTCTCTTACGTTTTTTAAAAGGATTTTCTTCTTTTTATCTTAATGTAGAGCAAATCTTGATTTTTATGATTCCCCTTTTTCAACTTTTAGAAAATCATTAACCCCCTTCTTTCTTTGGGTCCACATGATGGCACTAGGTGTGATGTTCCTTTTCTTGTATCATTTAGGGTCCGTTTTTTTCAACTTATTTTTGCTTATCTAAACTTATCTGAACTTATCTGAACTTATCTGAACTTATCTGAACTTATTAGACCTTATTAGACCTTATTCGACCTTATTAGACTTTATTAGACCTTATTCGACCTTATTCGACCTAATTAGACCTTATTACACCTTATTTGACCTTATTAGACCTTATTTGACCTTATTTAACCTTATTGTTATTATTATTATTATTTAATATTATTATTATTTATTATTATTATTATTATTGTTATTATTATTTATTATTATCATTATTTATTATTAATTATTTTTATCATTATTTATACTATTACCATTATAATTATTATCATTCTTATCTCTAATATAACAATAATTACTCTGTTATTACTATTTTTCTTATTATGTTAATTTTTATTATCATTAATACTACTACCATTATTATATTATTATTATTCAAATTATTATATTATTACTATTATATTACTATAATTATCTATTATTATTGGTCTATAAGTCATTATCTATTGTTATTGTTATTATTAATTATAAATTTCTACGGAGGTAAACTAAAAAGATGCATATCAATAGCTTCAAGAACAACTACCAACTACAATAGTTTAGTGTTCATTTATAAACGACAATCCATAAAAGTCGATATCCCTTATTCATGTAGACGAATAAAATTCTCAAGCGTACAACAAGCAACGATGATAGCCCAATGAGTATAATAAAAATAAATTTTATATAATAAATAATAATCATGTTGTTATATAAAAAATATATAAGAACCTTATTAGACCTTATTAGAACTTATTAGAATTTATTAGACCTTATTCGACCTTATTAGACCTTATTCGACCTTATTAGACCTTATTCGACCTTATTCGATCTTATTAGACCTTATCTGAACTTATCTGAACTTATCTGAACTTATAAGGACTGAAAATAAGTTGAAAAGAACAGACCCTTAGTTCATCTTACCAAAAGATTTTATTTGCAATAGTAGTTTGAGTTAAATATTTGTTAATTTACAATTTTAATAGTAATATTTTTAATTACCTATTAATAAAATATATAAAAGTTATATTTTGGATTCATATAATAAAAAAAAATAACATCTTATACAAACGTTGTTTGATTTTTTTTATATAAGTAGATAAAATATGATTAAAAGTAGGGTATGTGAATAGTATGAAAATCAGTTGGTAGCAAATATTTTTGGGATGGGGAAAGAATTTTTTTAAATTACAATGAAGTACCAACTAAAATGAAAAAATTAATACTTACTTTGTTTCTTTTTAAATGCGACAAACGCACTTTTTCACTATTTACGCTTATCAGTTTCACTAAGATTTTTGATATGTACATGACGAAAAATATTGTTAAATGGGATCTTGTTAGATTCGTCTCGTGACATATTTTCATAATATGTAATTTATATAATTTATACTTATATGTAACTATAGATATTTGAGCTTAAAGTAATGTCTTGGGATGCGCAAAAGTGCATTTTTGCATTTAAAAAAACGGAAGAAGTATGAAAAATCCGACCTTTGGTCATCCATCACCAGTACCAACTTTTGCTAATTCAGCAATAATATAACCTTCCAGGTATATTTTTGCTCATATTGGACGGTCACTACTTGTAACCTATTTGACCGTTTAATTTACCCGTTGACTTTTGCTTTTTCGAAAAAAAATTAACTTCTTTTTCAAGTATAAAACCTCCCACCTTTCCTACTCCCACCTATGGATGGCAAGGGGTAATGGACCCAACCCAGACCCGAGGATCCGCATCCGTTTTGAACGATTATTGCCCTTAGAATTTGGACCTGTCAAATCCGAGTCCTAACTTTAAAAAACATATCTGGACAAGGTACTAAAGTATTACCCGGATCAGATCTGTTTACTCGTTATTTTTAACATAAACAAATTTAACCTTATCTTTCTTCAATTCAATGTAAAGTACAAAAGTTTAAAACGCTTAACCCTAAATCCCTAATATCCCTTACGCTGCTCTTCATTTGTCGGCGTCCTACTAACTTCCTCTTCACTCACTCCACCGGGGCTGCTTTTCACCTATCGGCATTGTTTTTTTAGTCTTCCCCTCTTTATTGTCGTAAGTTATTACTTTATGTTGTAATAATGTTGTTAAACTTTGTTGTTTATTTATCTTGAATTTTTAATGTAATGATCGAATTTTTGTTGTATTAAACTTGAATGATTAAACATCAACAAATGGAGATGCAAAATGACGTTGTTTTTGTTGTTGAAAATCTTTAATTATTGTGAAAATTACGGTTATTTAAATAAAATATGTAATGATCCATTTTGTACTCGAATCCATATGGATCTGGATGCGGGTCCTCATTTTTATTCCCATATGGATCCGGGTTAGTGATGGCAGTTGGGCCGGGTTAGCCCAACCTACCCAGCCCAACCCATCTCGTGGGCCGTAAGGGCCCAACCCGTCTAAACCCGTATTCAACCCGACCCAACCCGCTAAATATATTGGAACCCGCACCGGGCTGAATTTCGCCAGCCCAACCCACAAAACCGCCCAGCCCACACATTAACCCACCCATTTAGCCCACCCACAAACCCGCCCAGCCCACCCCTAACCCACCCACGAACCCACCCAAATTCGCCCAACCCGAATGGACCGCTTAACCCGCCAATTTTGTTAAGTTAAAGTTAAACGAGTTAGTAACTAAACATAAATTACGACTATACGAAAATTAAACATTATTCATAATTATTAATAAAACGAAAAATTTTAAACCAAATATTTCATATTTTCCATCAACATATTTCACAATTACATCTTAATTAAATTATACAAAATTACAAATGCAAATATAAATCATAAACACATAATTCATATTCCATCAAACTTACTAACTCATTCAACCCACCCAACCCAATAACTAACCCACCCAGCCCGCCCAGTCCATCGACCAGTCCAGCCCAGTCCACCGAGCCCACCCAACCCATTAACTAGCCCAGCCCGCTTCATAAGCCCACCCAGCTCACCCTATTAACCACTAAAGGCCCACCCAAACCCGGAGTGGGTCCACCCTTCAACCCAGCCCACCAACCCACCCAGCCCGTTAGTTTCCCAGGCCCGCACCGGTTAAAATTTGTCTAGCCCAGCCCACTTCCAACCCGGCCCACCCAATTGCCACCACTAATCCGGGTAGGGTCCTTGTTTGAAAAACGGATATGCTTTGAGCCCTGGAGGACCTTATTCGTATCTGACCCATTCCATCCTTACTTAGCCTCACCCCTGACACCATCCCCTCCCCCACCCTTTCCATCCCCTCCCCAGCCCAACCCCACCACTGGAATGCAAAACCATTACCAGTTTCACCAATATACCCATCTTTCATCGTTCCGGGGTGAAAAAGAATCAATTATGAGATGAAGCGGTTGGCACTTAACCATATCACGTTGACAACATGAGAAGGAAAACAAGGGCTTAATTTCCAGATACTCAGTGCATAAAAGTTTCCATAAAATTGGCAGGTAATGGGATAGCAATCTACACGGGCTTAAACAAATTTCTAAAACCACTAGTTGCCGTGTGGGATAGCATAGAAAAGATAGGGCAAGGGAAACATATCTGGGCAATTGTCTATGCAAATAGATCAAAAGCCCACTTTGACTAATTGAAGTTTAAACATAAGGATATTTTGCCTGACCCGGAGCAGAGGTGTGCGTAATTAGATCATTAGATGTTAGCTTAATTTCCAGACATCGATGAGTAAATATAAGAATTGCAGTTGGTCTGTTGACGAAGACGAAGTTAAGGAGTTAATGATACAACAAGTCTCAAAGGAAAGACAGCAAAAGCAAAATACGAAAAAAAGGAAGGAGCTGTTTTGGACAAATTTCATCAAGTACTCAACTTGTTAATAGAAAAGGGGGTCAACGATTAAATGATAAAATGGTAGAAAAATAGTAATAAAGATGATGAAAAATGAGGAAATAATAGAGGATGTCACCGTAGCTAATTGGAGATAGAATTGAGATGACGAACTGACTAACGGCTTAGTCGATGGTCGGGCCGACAGATTGAAAATGGTCCGTCTATTAGGACGACGTCAAAGTGGTCCGTTGGGACGACGTCTTGGAGGTGTCGGACGTCGACGGGTCGGAGGCGTCGGACGTCGACGGGTCGGAGGCGTCGGACGTCGACGGGTCGGAGGCGTCGGACGTCGACGGGTCGGGGGTCGGACGTCGACGGGACGGAGGCGTCGGACGTCGACGAGTCGGAGGCGTCGGACGTCGACGGGTCGGAGGCGTCGGACGTCGACGGGTGAAACAAGTTGGAAATTAATGAAGCAAAACAAATAAAATATAGGAAAAATTGTTTTTAATAAGCCAACCTTTGGCCTGTCTTCTAATATTAAGTTAACCTTTGAGTAATCCAGGAATAAGTAAACCTTGTATCGGTTTTAACTTTTAACGTGTTCAGGTGACCGGTGACCTAAAGAACAAGTAATTTTTTTGTTTGACTTAACTTCGAATGTTGACCACCACCAAAACCACCAACCACCCACATGGCCTCCTCCACCACCACCCCTGATCACTCACCTCTCATCTCTCCCACCACCACCACCACGCAAAACCACCCCCAACACCTGACCCCATTGACACCACCACACAACTCCCCCTCTACCCCCACCAAACCACCACAACAATCATCATACCTTAAAATATCAAAATCCCCTCTTTGTTCATCCCGTCTACCGCCGACAACAACACCAACAACCAATGTCTACCACCGAATTCACACCACCACCACTACCTTTTTCACTGACCAACACACCCCCAACCACGTTCACTACCACCACCCACCACCGCATAGAGCAAATAAAACCCAGAATATTTCAAGAACAAAACAATGAACAAAATCAAGAAGTAACAAATCAAACACAACAAATTCAGCTTCAAATTAAAGAAGAAATCAATCACTAAGAACAAAATTCAACAACAAAACCAAGAACAAATCAAACAATACTATAGCAGGTTCTCTTCCATGAAGAATTTTTGAACAAAAAATCTTTTACAAAAAATCGAGCAGAAAATCGAAAAAAACCAAGAGCAAATCGAACATCAGAAAAGAAGTTTAAAAAAATTGAGCCCCATGAAGAAAAATTTTCTCTTCCCTGAATTTGCGTACGGTGGCGAATAATTGTCGGAGCTCCTCATCAATGGAGGGGAGTTCTCCCATGACCAATTGATAGTCATTTCTTTGGATTTCAAGTGCCACAATCCAAAGAGAATAAGAGGTCGGTGGCGTTTGTGGTGGTTGTTGTGGGTGGAGTTGTGGTTGTGGTGGGCCGCCTGTGTTTGTCGTGGGGGTGATTTCTGGCGTGAGTGGAGTGACTGAGGGAGGACTAAGGTGACAAAGAAAAAGGAAATGAGGGAGGAGGTGAGGATGCCAGGAGGGTGGGGAGTTTTTTAAAAAAATGCAAAAAAAATATCCAATTATAATATGCCACGTGGACATTTAACCTACTATAGCAGGTTGGTAACCTGTTATACTCATTTCAAGAAATTACCCATACAAGGTTTACTTATTCCTGGATTACTCAAAGGTTAACTTAATATTAGAAGACAGGCCAAAGGTTGACTTAATAAAAACAATTTTTCCTAAAATATAATATGAAAAACGAATCATATAAGAAGAATAAGAAAGAGTGAATAATAAGTGAAGTGAGAACATAGAAGTTTTAGAGTGTGAGAGAGTGAATGAATAAATAAACAATGAATTACATCTCCTTTTATAGGCAACTAAACAAGCCGTTAGGAGGTTAGAGTTTGTTGAGGAGATATCTCAACAACCTCCTCGTTCTATGCAGTGTTGACTGGTTTGACGTCGACATCCTGGACTTAGTCAAGTTGCTGGACTGCTAAAACCCTGCAGACTTGGTCTTTGTTTGTTGAGAACATCATGCAACTACCTCCTCATCTTGTGGATGTTTGACTGACTAGCTGCTCGGATGTTGGACTTAGTTAGTTTTACATGTTCTGAGATGTCAAAACGGACTGCTGAGGTGTCACAGATCTGGGTGTCGGTTGAAAGTGTCATGTCATCAATCCATGCTTCTTCTTATGCTCCTTTCATAGCTCGCCATGTAGTCAACATGGTAAAGGGTAAATTTTACCCCACAACAGTTACCCCCCATTTTTCCAAGAGGAGGCATCTTTTGGTGGAAGTTGGAAAAATCTGTGTTCTTTGATTACCTGCAACATGTTGAAAAGACGAAGGCAAGAATTTTTGGATAACATTTGTTTACATATGTCATGTATTGTAAAGCGTATGTCTTTCGTCGTTTTGTGTATCAAACAAAGTGTCTGACCGACGGGATGTATTTGTACTTCACCGAGTGTGTCACATATAATATGTTTTACCCCCCGGGTATTAGTTCGTATGTCGCATGCGCATGCCATGTCTGTATGTATAGTGTATGTATATGTATTCATGTATGTATGTATGTATATGTTGGACATTATGTTGCCCCTTGTTATGTTGTGATGTCATCTTATTTCAAATGACATAGCTTGATTTTCGTTCTAGGCGTCATTCAGCTGCATGTCATGGATCAGTTTTGAAACGACTTGTCGCCAACAATTTGAATATAGTTTCGTCATCTTTAACCTGCTTGTCATACAGTCTATGAAAGCGAATGTTAAATAGAATGATTGGAAAAAAAAAAGCAAAATGCTTAAATTACAAGAACTTATTGAGATTAAATAGACATAATGGAAATAAATAGCTTAAATGTCACTTATGAAATGTCGTCCGGACAAGGTTGATGACGAATTCCACCCATAATCACCATGGATCTTCCTCAAAGCGGATTTGGGCAAGAGTTTTGGTTTGGACATCTTCAAAAGTAGCACATGGATACCTCGTCAAGTCTTTGAACAAGTCTGAATTTTCCAACAAATCTTAACGGAACGCTTCAATAGCAGTCACGACATCATACTTAGGAATAGATACCTTCTCCTTATTGAATCTATGAAGATATTCTCTAAGACTCTCGTCATCTCTTTGAATGATGCGGTACAAATCGCTGCTTTGCTTCTCAAGACGTCCACTGCTTGCAAACTGTTGGACAAACATGTTCACAAGTTGGGCGAAACTAGAAATGCTTATGTTGGAAGATTGACGAACCAAAGAAGGGTTGGTCCAGACAGAGTAGATCCAAACCCTTTACACAAACATGCTTCACACGCCTCTCGGCGTATTGGAATAGTCATCATCCTTTGTTTGTATTGAGCGACATGCTCTCCCGAGTCCGACGTCCCATCATACAAATTCATGTTTGGAACAGAGAAGTGTTTAGGAAGTTCAATTATATCACTTGCATCGGCATACGGAGAATCGGCATAACTCTCTAAAGCTGCCTCTCGAATAGGAGGGGGGACTCCAGGGATCTTATTGATCATGGCGTGTAACATATTTAATTTATGATTGAGGGCGTCAAAATCTTTCGAGGATGAGATTTGAGGGATAGGCTGTCTAAGAGGGACGTTTTGGTTGAACAAGACATTAGGAGGAGTGCTTTTGGGCAGAATGTCATGAGACAAATTGACGGAAGGTCCTGACATGTCAACACCTAATTAAAGGGTGTTGGAAAAACCTGACAGATTGTTAGACGGGCTAATGCGGGATGACACTACGGATTGGACTTGTGGTCTTAAGGTGTCATTTGTTTGCTGCAAACTTACAATCTCTTGACGCAAGTCGTCAATACATGAGACCTTTTCATTCAATTCATCAAACCGCTTAAGAATTTCTACGTGGGTGAAAGAAGACCATTCAGACATGACGAAAAACTTTAGGTTTTTTAGGATTTGGTTTGTGATTTATTTTTTAAGATGAATTTGATCGATCCCCCACGGTGGGCACCAAATTGTTTTGGACAAATTTCGTCAAGTACTCAACTTGTCAATAGAAAAGGGGGTCAACGATTAAATGATAAAATGACAGAAAAATAGTAATAAAGATGATGAAAAATGAGGAAATAATAGAGGATGTCACCGTAACTAATTGGAGATAGAATTGAGATGACGAACTGACTAACTGCTTAGTCGATGGTCGGGCCGACAGATTGAAAATGGTCCTTCTACTAGGACGACGTCAAGGTGGTCCGTCGGGACGACGTCTTCGAGGTGTCGGACGTCGACGGGACGGAGGCGTCGGACGTCGACGGGACGGAGGCGTCGGACGTCGACGGGTCGGAGGCGTTGGACGTTAACGGGTCGGAGGCGTCGGACGTCGACGGGACGAGGTGTCTGAGGCGTCGGACGTCAACGGGTGAAACAAGTTGGAAATTAATGAAGCAAAACAAATAAAATATAATATGAAAAACGAATCATATAAGAAGACTAAGAAAGAGTGAATAATAAGTGAAGTTAGTACATAGAAGTTTTAGAGTGTGAGAGAGTGAATGAATGAATAAACAATGAATTACATCTCCTTTTATAGGCAACTAAACAAGCCGTTAGGAGGTTAGAGTTTGTTGAGGAGATATCTCAACAACCTCCTCGTTCTATGGAGTGTTGACTGGTTGGATGTCGACATCCTGGACTTAGTCAAGTTGCTGGACTGCTGACACCCTGCAGACTTGGTCTTTGTCTGTTGAGAAGATCATGCAACTACCTCCTCATCTTTGACTAACTAGCTGCTGGGATGTTGGACTTAGTCAGTTTGACATGTTCTGAGATGTCAAAACGGACTGTTGAGGTGTCACAGATCTGGGTGTCGGTTGAAAGTGTCATGTCATCAATCCATGCTTCTTCTTATGCTCCTTTCATAGCTCGCCATGTAGTCAACATGGTAAAGGGTAAATTTTACCCCGCAACAGGATCCATGTGGCTGGCTGATTGATTTGTAACTACCTTGGTATTTTCATGTTAATCCTATATAATTGTTTAGTGTATTTTTGATGGGCTGTTGATGTCGATTATCTGGAAAATTAAATATAATCGTTATGTGGATTAGCTTGTTGTTAATCTTAAAACAGTCTTTGTTAATAGTATTTGGGTTTATTATTTAGGTTAGATAGATGACATTACTTTTGGTTACATGATCTAGGTACAACTACTAAGGAGGATGATCCTGAAGATGGGTATACTGAGTATGCCTTGCCCCCTCAACGTAAGCGAAAGAAGAGGTCCAAAGTCTAGAAAGAACTCATTGAAGAAAGTAACCTTCAAGATGTGAGAGTAGCGATTTGTATGCATTATAATGTTGTGTTGTCTGCAAATCATGACAATGACACTTCTCATATAACTAGTTGTTGATCCGCGCGCATAGCGCGCGGACCCCCAAGGTGCTACAAAATTATGTGCCGGAGTTTATACTATTTAGTTGTATATTAATATATGCATAACTCAATGCGAATACTAAGCGCATAACATCCACATGGTAAATGGGCTAATATAATCGCTTATACACGTGCATAGGATAATTAAAGCAATATTAGCTTTACGAAAGCATCAAGGGTGTTCTGCAAGAACATAGAGAAAGTTAATCACCTTAAATATTCCTTTTAAAATCCCTTGGAGAAGTAGATATTAGTAATGGTAGTGCCGACATTAGAATTTTGGAGACAATTGCTTCTCAAGATCCCTAATTAAAGCAGAGTTTCTATCAAGGTTTCAATTATGAAGGACTCAGGGGCTTGTTCAATTTGATCAATTTCAGAGTCAATTGATTGCTTGAGATCAAACAGCCGAGCCAGAAATGAGTTGGTTGACTCAAAGGACGGAGATAACTATGACTCTTTGCTCCAATGACGAGCTTGGTGATGATTAGAAGGCGTGCCACAAAATAAAAGATTGAAATGGAAAGCAAGGGAACCAAATTTTGAACACATTCCTAAGTTATGAATGTGAAACTAAGAAGCTTCTGGTGGCTTTTCTTAGGTTTATTAAAAGATGACTCGGTGGTGGGAGCTTTGGATGAAGCTCCACTACCATTTGCTTCATAGTCTTCATTGTCATCATCGCCAGCTGGGCGAAAGTTTTTGGATCTAGAGTGTATTGAAAAGTAAGTAAGGTATAATAACCACTATAACATCCCTCAAGCTCAAACTATGAAAGATTCAATATAGCTGCCACAATGAAGTTGACTCTAGCAGCAACAAATCAGCGGACAAAACAAGCACCATAATAAAACATGGAAAAGAACTCTGATTAATACCAACTACATCACTCTAATCCACATTCCCATTCCCAAAATCTCTAGTAAATTGACATGTAATAATATCGTCCTCCTCTTTACAAGCATCAGGCCAGTAATTAGGCCTTGCATCATCCAAGCCCTTGTTTCCTCCTTCCATTTAACCCAATCACACACTTAATTAACAGCACAAAACAAATTGAACAATTACAACAACAAATTAGAATCAATCCCACAACAAAATTAGCTAAAAACTTAATAAAATTAGGTTAGAGTGCAAAGGAAGGCTCAGAAGAGAGACAAAGAGAATTAGAGAGAGGAAGCAGAAAATTCATAACTTTGTTATGTATGAATGGCATAATGCAAACCAACAAGAGTGCCCCGGAGGCCAAAACCATGAATCAAGTCATCAAAGAAAGCAGAATAAGTAGTAGTCCCAGCCATGGAAACCACATCTAAGCTCGAGCATAAACTAAATTAGAAATTTATCTGGTTGTAACCAGAAATTTAAATGAGTGTAAACATAAATTCAAGGTTTTAGTCTCTATCACCACACAAAACAGTCTCAGTCGGTCTTTCACCTATCCTAGACCCTAAAATTGACAGATGAACTTTCCTTCACAAGTTAAAATAGCAAGTTGCTTCTGTCGATTATGTGTCTCTTTCAAGTGTTATTTATGCCTCTCTTCTTACTTTTGCTTCTCCATTTCCCTTTTCTTCCTCAATCTCCATTCTTCTTAGTCAGAAAAATATGAAACCAACATATGCCGAAACGATAAAACATCATAATTCAACGATAATTGGGAGTAATATTAACAATTTCTATTGTGAAACTGATTGATCACTATCTGTTCAAAGCAAAAAGGATTTAAAAGGCAGGACTTGCTCATACCTTGTTAGAATTAACTTGAAACAAATACAACTCCTGATCAGTGACTATTGAAAAATCTTTGTTAAGTTGGTTGTACCTGTGAATTGAATACGACGCCTCACCAACTTATTTCAACTTATAATCAAAACTAGTAACTAATCCGATTGATCAAATAGTCCTCACTGTAATCAATTCAATCAACTGAGCCATAATCAAAACCTTAAAAGAAGGATTTCCTAGTACGCAGACAATTTAATTAAAGGATGAAAATCTATAGATAGAGTAACAGGAAGAACCTGAAGAAAAGTGCTGAGATGAAAAGCAGCAGTGGATTTGTCAAGGGTGCGAGACAAACACCGTAGCGAGCTAAGGATCTTGCTATGAACTCAACCCAAGATGGTGTCTTCCAGGAAGCATTATTATAAGGGGGTTCAGTGGGATTCAAGTGAACCCCCAGATTTCACTTTTTTTTTTTTTGCTAAATTGAATACTAAAACTAATATCAGATCTAAAAACAACCTTTAAACATTTGAAAGCTCTAAGCTTCCCGTCTCGTAGAAAAAGCTTTAATTTGCCTCGAAATCCTTATTTTCGCACTCTTCTTTGTCCAGTTCTGAAATTAAGAATCGCAAGAACAATAAAATCAAATTTATACAACAATCAGCAATTAGGGTTTCGGCACGTAGCAAAATCTCCCGTTCTTGGACAACTTCATAACCACCAGAAAATTATGAATTGCAAACTAATTTGTACAAAGTCACCTAATTGCACATATGTTATTGGGAAGGATTAAATTAGTAATAAGGAGAGAGGAGCAGATGGAAGATTGAGAAGCAGATATGAGATTAAGAGGTGGAAAAACGGAAGGGTAGGAAAAAGGTTGAAGGAGTTATTACGTGGAAGTACAAGGGTAATATGGTCTAAACACTATTCCTAAGCTACAGTAACTTAAGGTTCTCACTTTTAAAAGAGTAGAGAAAAGTCACTTGCTTAGATGTCCAAAAAAGCCTATTAACCTTAGAAATGTGGATGATAGTGATGGGGGGAGAGGGGATTTTGTGTTTGACATGAATGAACTTCGAAAAGATATTGGTTTGTTCATATCACAAGGAGCACATCCTTTCTCTATAGTTGAAGAGAAAGGATTTAGGAGAATAGTGGCTAGAGCTAACCCTAGTTTTGTCCAATATAGTCGTGCAACAGCCAAGAGAAATTTGTTGTCGATATATGCATTGGAGAGGGAGAAAGTGAAAGATGAGTTATCTAAAGTTTATGGTCGAATTTGTCTGACAAACGGATAATTGGAAATCATATCATATTGGGCAACATTACATTTGTGTTACTCCTCACCTTATTGATGATGATTGGAAACTTCATAAAAGAATCCTAAGGTTTAGGACCTTATCTCCTCTACATGATGGAGTTAGTATTGCTAATGAATTTTGTATGTTTCTTAAACAATGGGGCTTAACTTGATAAGATCTTTTCTATGACTGTTGATAATGTTATGTATAATGATGTAATGGTTTCCACTTTGAAAAAACAGCTTGTTCCTAGAGGGGGAGTGACTTGTGGTGAGACTTTAGTTTATATACGTTGTTGTGCCCATTTTCATAATATTGTTGTGCAAAAAGGATTGGCTTGCATTAAGGATATCTTGGAAGAAGTTTGGACATTGATAAAGCCAATATAATAGGTCTTCTCATAGGAGCAAAGAGTTCGATGATTGTACTAAACGAATTTTCCATTTGAGAATAAAATTGAATCTTGATATTTAAGTTTGTAGGAATTCAACGTATGACATGCTAAATACCATTCTCTACTTCAAAAATGTCTTCATCCACTTATGGTCAAATAATGCTTTGTAAGTCATATATTCCTTTAGATGATGCGTGGGGATCATATTTGTGTTGTTCATAACTTTTTGGAGTTATTTTATAACGTTACTTGCATGTTTTCAGCTACTAAATATCCTACTTATAAAATATTCTTCAAAGGGGCTTGAATGGTTCATCTTCATTTGGTTGAGGCATCAAATGGTTTTATTGAGATTTTGAAAGACATGGTACAACCAATGATAGTAACATTTGACAAATATTGGTCTGATTATAACTTGTATTTTCTTGACCGTAGGTATATAGTGAAGATTTTGTAATATTGTTTTAGCAAGTTATTTGGTAGGATGAGGCTTTGAGGCTGATTAATTTGGTATTAAGTACTATGAAGGTCTTATTTAATGACTACAAGCTACAATATGTTGGGGTTTCGCCATGTGGTAGTAGTTTCATCTCCTTCTATCACGTTTGGAAATAGGGATTAATATACGGGAGAAGAACATGAAAACATATAAGTTATTCAATAGAAAAAGATAACCATGAGAGAGAAACCTAGTGAGAGAACCTCTGAAAAAGTAAAAGAGGACTCTAGAAAACTTACATTGCTTGTAACTTTGTATTCAATCTCCATCCCTTTCCTCTTTTTCATTCTCCTCTTCAGCCTGCTTTACACGCATCAATGGCCATATATCCCATCCCAATCCTTTTTGAAGATAAAAAATAAATCAAATCCTTACCCAATGTTCATCTCGACCAATAGCTGTCCCATTTCACTCAAAAGAAACAAACCTTAAAAGTCTCCGCTTCAAAATCGTCTGTACTAATTTGAAAAGGTTTTGGTTTTGCTAATTGCAGATCTAGTTTCCCTAAACTTTGTCTAAAAAGCTACAATCCAAGCGCTAATCATTCCAATTGGCTTGGGAGTAAAGTTTCCTTTGATCCTAGCTTGAAGTCGATTCTCACATCTACAACAAATGATGGTCAGCAAGTTTTTTTGAGGCTCTGAATGTACAGTTCCAGAAGCTCCTGTCAAATATTTTGCGAGTTTTACACCTAGTGCTCAAACTGAAAATTCTCGGGCGAGTGAAGTTGTATCCCAAAGTGAAATATGCTTTTCAAGAAGGTCAGATTTGCTTCTTTTGTCTCTCTCCTGTCGTGCGAAAGTATGGCGCATGGTGGCTGGAATTGGTGTCGTCAAATCAAAGGCGAGGTCTGCTTCTAGGCGGCAGTGTATAGTAGAGAAATCCCCTTTTCCTCCTCTTCTATAAAAATCAAAAAATAAAAAATCTAAGCTATGCTGCTAGTAACATTTCACACCCAAGGGTGAGTCCAGCTTCACACATAGTCAACTATCCCCTGTATAAAAGGGGACTCTTGGTAAGCATTTTCTCTGCACCTACTCTCTTCTCATAAGTATTCTACTCTAAATCACTTGATAATGAATCCTAATAAGTCTTTTAAAGAAGCTATCAATAATAGTCTGCCCAACAACGATGGTATCACTATTGATACTCATTCTGCTGAAGGCTCCTCCTAAAAAAAAACGTTGTTAATTCTGGTATTACTTTACCTGAGAATGTTATACCTATCCCTGTTTTATCTTCACTTGATGATCTGCATCAAGTGCAATTTGATATGAAGGTACTCTCAAAAGTTTGCTTATTTGGCAAAATTTTGAAAGACCCTCTGGATTTACTTACCATTATTGCTCGTACTAAATCGGATTGGAAAATGATTAAAGGTGAGGTGGAGTATATTGAAATGGTTTATCACTGGTTACTTATTAGGTTTGCAAATCCTTCTGAAATGCAAATTGTCTGGGCTGAAAGACCCTAGCATGTCCAGGGCGAGTTGTTTGTTCTGCAGCCGTGGAGGCCTCTGTTTGACCCTTTTGAGGAGGAAATTGAGAATGTGGATCTCTTGATTCGTATTCCTCGATTACTACTGAACTTATTAATCCATAGTCCATTTCTAATCTGATTTAAATGAATAATGTTGGCAAATTTGTTAGGTTAGATCAAAGGTCTCTTTTAAGAAATAAAACCAGATTTGCAAGTGCTTGTATCTCGGTTAATATCAATCAACCTCTTAAGAATTTTGTTGAATTACCAAAAATAGTGGCAAAACTTTTGGCTATTTTATTTGGTTTGAAGATTTTTCAAAAGGCTGTGCATTTTGTGGTGATGAGGATCACTCTATTGATAAATGTCTGCTTCTTAATTCTCCTCCCAAAGAGGTCAAGATTGTGCTTGTAAAGGTCCCCAAGAATTTTCCATTGTCGGGTAGGACTATTGCTTCCTCTTCTAGGCCAGATTCCTTTGAACAACATGCTCAATCAGCTTATGTTGTTCATGCCAAACCTCGAACAAGGCAACACCCTCCACCTAATAATAAGTTTGTTGGTTCTGTTCCAGTTGCCCCTGTTGGTTCTGCTTCCGCTGCCCCTAGTGGTTCTCCCATCATCCGGTAACCACAGGATGATCCACAAGAAAGGTGGCAGGATTCGAACCTATGGCCGGCCCACCCCTGACCTGCTGGGTTGGGTGGCCGGGTTAGCACCCCTCGTCGCCTCTGTACTCGAAACAGTTGTTGCTGCCTCTCCAGCCGGGGAGGCAGCTCGAAATGTAGTCTTTTCTGAGAATGGATCACAATATGCCCTTCCTAGTGATGGCTTTGTCATTGTTCCGCCCAAAGCAAAATGTAAACGCTCTCTTAGATTTAATATTCTTGTTGTTAGAAATGTTTTTGGATCCTGTAATGATGAAGGTAGTTCAAAGCTAGTCTCTATGCCCTCTCTTTCCTTTCGTCTAGATGGTGGGGGAGTTAATATTGATTTGTCTGTTGTTGCTCCTCCCCTGGGCTCTTTGCTTGTGGTGGATGGTCTGAGCCCTCTTCAAATGATATTCCAAAATTATTATAATGATTATCTCGAAGATAGACTTGATGTGTGGGATAATGAGCAATACGCCTCTAAGATAGCACTTTTGTTCGATGATTCAAGCTATAACACCAGCCACTCTAATCTTCCGAATTCACCTTTATAGTCCTTTCACTCTGATAGTTCTATTGTAAAGAAAATTGAAGCCCTGGGAGTTGAGCAGCCAACTGGGTCTGTTCCCCCCTAGTTCTATTGTAAAGAAAATTGAAGCCCTAGGAGTTGAGCAGCCAACTGGGTCTGTTCCCCCCTAGTTCTATTGTAAAGAAAATTGAAGCCCTGGGAGTTGAGCAACCAACTGGGTCTGTTCCCCCCCCCCCCCTCTCCTTCTGAGGCTTCTAAAAGGAAGAATGATTGCAGTGATGATGACACGGGCATCTACCTCTCTGAAGAGGTCAAAAAACTAGTTTTTTTGTTCTTGTTGTTTAATCCATGTTGATTGCCTTTTGGAATATTAAGGGGTGCAAAAGAAAAAACGCACTTTCCGAAGTGAAGAATTATTGTAGAATAGATAATGTATATGTGATGGCGTTATGTGAAACTATAAGCCAAACCCCTCTTCCCCTAGTGATGTTAGGGCTTGTGGCTTTTCTCATTTTGATTTTCTTCCCACCGTGGGCTTGTCCGGTGGCGTATGGATTTTGAGGAGGGATAGTGTATCTAAAGTAATGTTCAAAAAATCAAGGTTCAAGGCCTGTAATATAACTCTTGTGAATGTCAACATTTCCTTTATAGTAATCTTTTTGTATGGCCCCCTAGACAGGAACTAAAGGTTGATTTTTGGGCTGAACTATTTCACTTTATTGCTTCCCTTAATATAATGTATCTTCTTATAGGTGATTTTAATGACATTGTAGCACCGAATGAGAAACTAGGTGGAAGTAACACCATTCTAAATTCTTTTAAACAAGTTAATTATATTAAATCGTCCCTTAATCGTATGGACCTAGAAGTCTCGGGTCAACTCTTCACTTGGAGAAAAAAAAATGTGGAGAAACCAACATTTGGGAAGGCTTAGATAGAATTATGCCATCTACAAAATTTGTCATTAATTTTCCTTGTGTAAAAATAGAACACAACATTTTCTCTTCTTCAGATCATTGTCAGATTATAGTTTCCTTTGGAAGCAACTCTCCTTTTAAAGCTCCCCCCTTCAGGTTGGAAAAAATTTAGACGGAATACAAAGATTTCTTCAAGCTAGTAACTAAAGTTTGAAATACCAAGTTTAATGGTTCAAACATGTTTTGTCTTACTAGAAAATGCAAATTATTAAAGTGCAAAGCTAAAGATGGAACAAAACTAAGTTCGGTAATATTTTAAGGATGAAAGTAGTAGAAGAGCAAATTAAAGATATTCAGATCCAAATTTTGCTTAACAATTGTAATCCCAATACTAAAGCTAAATATGAGAAACTTTTTCATAAAAGACAACTTCTATTTTCTTTCTCCAGTGATTATTGGATGCAAAGTAGTAAACTAAAAAATCTCCATTGTGACGATCTTAACACAAAATACTACCATAATGCAGCTCCAAATAGAAGAAATAAGAATTGCATTAAACATTATGTTTCGGTTAACGGAATGGTGGGTAAGGATTCTAAACACATTGAAATGCTCATTAAGAAAGACTCTGCAAATAGATTTATCTCTAATCCCATTGTAATTTTAATCTCAACCAAGACTTACCCTCCTACATCCTATCATTTCAGACCAAGATAATTCGATACTAACAGCCACGGTCACAAACCATGAAATCCATGAAATAACGTTCCAACTTCACCCAGATAAATCACCGGGGCCTGACGGTCTGTCCCCGTTTTTCTTCCAAAAATACTGGAAAATTGTGGTCTCCATCATTAGAGCTGTAAAAGATTTTTTCCACTCAGTTAGACTACTAATAGAAGTAAATCATACCTTTCTGGCTCTGATTCCTAAAGTTGACAATCCTTCGGGAGCCAACAACTTTCGTCCAATCAGTCTTTGCTCAAGTATTTATAAGATCTTATCTAATAAACTAGAAACTTTTCTTGGAAAAATATTCAATCCATTACAAGGGGCCTTTACCCCGGATCGTCGGTTTATGCTGCTAAGTAAAGTCATACTCTTCTAGGAACTCCATCCAACGGGTCTGCTTTGGTGACAACGTCTTCTGTGATTGGAAGAACGTGTTGGCTACATTATCGGTGAGAACAGGAACTTTGTCCCAAGAAAATAATGTCACAGCGTATTTTTTTCGCTAAGCCGTGATGGCATTAGACACTCTAACCAGCCACTCGTTCTCAACACAATATCGTACAAGGCAAACATTAAGCATAGATGCACATACGAATGTATATTATTCACGAAGCAATGTTTATTCATAGTCAATATCTGGGTGCCTGGACAATCCCCAAGGTCATCTATATATAGGGGTTGATGGCAGAGACAAGCCTCAACTGCCTAGGCAAACAGATGCCGACAAGTGGCACTACATGCACAATGCCCACAAATAACTGCCATACAACAGTTACTCTCTATAGCCTATTGATAGGCTAAAGTCGTATTGCCTATTCAAAGATAATTCCTACAGTCCTCTAACTATGATAATCAATGGAAACAGGGTCGAATCCGCAGGGAGACAGAGTTTCTATATTAATATTCAATCAACTAACTACTTCAGATGAAATCAGGGAGAATTAACTGAACTAACAATTAAGCTAAGGAAGACAAATTAAACCGAGGATTTAACTATGGAATAAAAGCCTAGGGTATTAGGTCGGTCCACCATGCTTATACCAATCAAATAGGGTAAACTACTATCAAAACCTAAGTCAAGAGTCGAGGGATTAGAGCATGTGTTGAACTATGGTTAAGACTCAACGCTCATAGTTCAATATACGCCGCATGTTCACTAACGTAATCAGAACTACTGATGTGTCCTAGGCCTCTAATCGTAAGACGGATCTGTGCAAACAACTATTAACCACAAGCAATCAATGAAATTGGCCACTAACATCAATCACTAATTAAGAACAAACCACACCACAATCACTCTAATCAAGCCCTAGGAATCAACAGGAATCTAAATCACAATCATGGTATAAACATGGCTTTCCTATCTAACACCCTAGAAAGAGAACTCCTCAGACATGATTGAATTAACAATAACAAAACTAATTGAAAACCCTAAGAATTGCATCATGAACTAATCGAATAAACAATAATTAAACTAAACCAATCAAGAGATGAAAATAAATCAATAAGAAAGATGATTACCAAATTGACGGAAAGTGGGAACTTTAATTGAATTGAAATAGTTTTCGATCTCTTCTATAATGGAAAACTATGAAAACTAGACTAAGAGCTGTATAAATGTTCAATAGAATAAAAGATACAAAATAAAATAACCTAAAAAGTATTTATAGTTTCTAAGAAAGCAATAAGATAGAATGGGAAAAGACGCAAAATCGCGGCCTCCGTGTCGTGCACCAGATCGGGCATAGGGCCGCCCGATCAGGCCTGGGAACAGACTTTCAGCAGCAGGAAAATTGTATGCGCCCGATGAGATCGGGCAACGGTCACCCGATCGGGGCCGCAACACTAGCACCCGATCGGGCAAGACCGCTCGATACCATCGGGTGAGTGTCTTCTTCAGCTCCCAGAAAAACAGCAAAAATTGCTAAGTAAAAGTCCGCCCGACGGGATCAGGCAAGGCCGCCCGCTGAGCCTAATGACTTGTTTCGTGTTACTTAAACCCCTATTATGAGCCCAAAGCCTTCACTTGATATTATTCCAAGCCTAGCTTGGGGGAGCTTTTGTATGGGTTGAGTTTGAGATTGGTTTGTTGGTTTAGTTTGGTTTTTGAGGAATCTAAAAGTGTATTTGCTGTGGTTTGAGAGTGAGAAAGAGAAAGAAAAAGCAAGTTTAGAGTTGCGTGAATGAAGTTCAGAAAAATGAAAGAAAAATGAAATGAAAATTCAAAAGAATTCTAGTTCTTTCATTCACGTACGTTCATAAAAGAATATTCGCTCCATTGCTAGGAAATTGGGTTTGTTATGCGCTTTTCATTGATTTATAAGAGTTGGGTTATTTTACATGGTTTTATGGTGATTGTTGGGAGTTGTGAAGGCCATCTTAGGCCTTGTTTGAATGGTTTATGCTCCCCCTTTCTTAGTTTTTCCACCACATTACCCAAAAGTATCCCCTACCTCTCGCCTAAGCCCCATTACAACCCTATAAAGTCCTCTTGAGCTCGTGTCTGCAATGTTCATTTGATTGATTTCGAGTTAGTTTGTCAAAGTTAAAGAGTATTTCAGCTAATTGAGTCGACTTGACTAGGATGAGCGTCATTGAACCTTCTTAAACACATGAGAGTGTGAGTGGGAAGGGTACTTATGGTCGGGTTGGTGAGTGTTCGGGCACATTCTTTGCCTGCCACAAAATTGAGAGGAGTGACACCCTTGTGAGTGCCTTTTCAGGACTTGTATGCTTTGTGGATGCTTGAGTTTGATAAATTGCTTGAATGATTGGTGGTTGGATGGATTTGATGAGCCAAACTTGAATTATGCCTGCTTGAACGATTCTTAGTCTTGAAAATGTTTTGAGCTTTGATTTGTTTTATCTTTGGGGTGAGGTAATCTATTCCATGTTCATATGCTGTTTGCTTGAGGACAAGCAAAGGTTTAGCTTGGGGGAGTTTGATATCACGTATTTATATAGAGTTTTCTCCCTTATTTACAAGCTAATTTGTGCGTCATTGGAGCTCTTGGGAGCTATTTTGTGCTAACTTTCGTATTTAGTTGTGGTTTCGTGTTTTAGTATTGAATTGCAGGTTTTATGGAGTTTTCTCCTTATTCCCGAGCCTTTTGGAAGCAACCACGGCTTTACGAGATGTTATGAGGCACGTAGGATGGCTCACGAGCTTTATGGATAGTTTAGGAGGTCCCAAGACCCCTAAACGTGAAGATTAGAGAGCCAAGGAGTCAAAGGAGTTTTCCGTGCACTGATCGGGCAGAAATAGCCCGATCGGGCGAAGTATTTATGATCGGGTATGAAAGTTGAGGACCCGATCGGGCGACGTTTGCCCTATTGTATCGGGCGAGGAAGCATGTCCCCAGACCCGATCGGGTGACTATCGCCCGACCCGATCGGGTGGAGTGCTGCTTGGTCTCGTTGCGGCGCTACAGGCGAGGGGAACACGCTGGCCCAAGTTGTAGCCAGGCCCGATCGAGTGGCAGCCTCGGGCCCGATCGGGTGGGCCGCTTTTCTCGCCTTATTGCTGCACTGCTGCTGCCAGAGCCCAGGAGTGAAGATTGGGGGAATTTGTATGTGGACCCGATCGGGTACTGTGCTCGGGCCCGATCGGGTCTGGTGCTTTAATCGCGCTTTTTCACTTTTTGTTTCCGTTTTTAGTGACCTTGAGGGGGTACTATAAGTACCTTTTCCTCATTATTTAGAGAGATCTTTTCATTCATCTTTCATTAGGTTTGAGACTAGTTTTATTCTTCATTATTCTTAGTTTAATTCAAACACTTTAGATTAGATTAGAGGTGATCAAACCTATTTCGATTTCAATAAAAGTTTCTGCTTTCCGTTAATTGGTACTCTTCTCTACTCTTTATCTCTTTAATTACTTTGATTGCTTAGTTTATTTATTTAATCGTTCATGATGCAATTGTTAGGGTTTCATATTAGTTTTATTATTGTTAATTCGATCATGTCTGAGTAGTCTCTTTCTAGGGTGTTAGATAGGAAAGCCATGTTTATACCATGATTGTGATTTAGATTCTTATTGATTTCTAGGGCTTGATTAGGGTGATTGTGATGTGGTTTGTTCTTTATTGAGTAATTAACGTTATTGCGCAGTATCGTTGGTTGCTTGTGGTTAATTGTTGTTTGCACAGATCCGTCTTACGACTAGAGGCCTAGGACACGTCAGTAGTTCTGATTACGTTAGTGAATATGCGGCGTATGTTGAACTATGAGCGTTGAGTCTTAACCATAGCTCAACATAGGCTCTAATCCCCCGACTCTTGATTTAGGTTTTGATAGTTGTTGACCTTGTTTGATTGGTATAAGCATGGTGGACCGACCTAATACCCTAGACTTTTATTCCATAGTTTAATCCTCAATTTATTCCGTCTTCTGTAGTCTATTCTTTAGTTTAATTATTTCTTCCCTGATTTCATCTGGAGTAGCTGAATTGGTTGAATATTAATTTAGAAACTCTGTCTCCCTGTGGATTCGACCCTGCTTCCACTGACTACCTTGTTAGAGGTCTGTAGGTTTATTTTTGATTAGGTGATACGACTAAAACCTATCATTGCCGACCCGATCGGGTGAAGCTTATCTTCATTCTTACTTCTACTTGGCTTCAAAAGGCAAGTCTTTGATATATTTCTTCTTCACAACGGGGGTCCGAATACTATCTCGAGACCGCCTATATGCCCCATAACCTTCCATTATAGCGTGGTGATCAAAACGCCAAGTAAATAGGGAGTTTTTCCCTAAAAACCTGCAAAATGATATGAAACACACAAACCACAACTATATCGAAATAGTTAGCATAAATAGCTCCTAAGAGCGTCATTAACGTGCAATTTAGCTTGTAAAGAAAGGAAAAACTCTATAAGAAATCAATATATCAAATTCCCCCAAGCTAAACCTTTGCTTGTCCTCAAGCAAACCGAACATGATCATGGAAGAGATTGCCTCACCCCAAACTCACCCCAAAGATAAAACAATCCAAGCTCAAAAATATTTTCAAGACTAAGAATCGTTCAAGCAGGCATAATTCAAGTTCGGCAAATCAAATCCATCCAACAACCAATCATCCAAGCAATTCATCAAGTTCAAGTGACTACAAGACATACAGATCCTGAAAAGGTGCTCACAAAGGGTGTCACTCCTCTTAATTGTGGCAGGCAAAGAATGTGCCCGAACACTCACCAACCTGACAAATAAATGCCCTTCCCACTCACACTCTCATGTGTTTAAGAAGGTATAATGACGCTCATCCTAGTCAAGTCGACTCAATTGGTAAAAATGCTCTTTAATTTTGACAAACTGACTTAAAATCAATCAAATTAACAATGCAAACACAAGCTCAAGAGGCTTTGTAGGGTTGTAATGGGGCTTAGGTAAGAGGTAGGGGTTAACTTTAGGAAATGTGGTGGAAAAGCCAAGGATGGGGGAGCAAAGATTCCTTTCAACCAAGGCCTAAGAGGCCTAAACGACTCCTAATAACACCAAATCCGCAAGAAGACTCCCAACTCAAATGAATCAATGTAAGTTTACAACATACGCACCTTCCAAGCAATAGCATAAGTATTTTCTTTCTTTGCAAACATACGTGAATGAAGGACTTTTGAATTCTTTTGAATTTATTTTTCTTTTTCTTTCAATTTTTTTCCGATCCAAGCATTCACGAAACTCTAACCTTGCTTTTTCTTTTTCTTTTTCTCAAACTCGAACCTCATCAAAATTATTTTAATTCCCCAAGACCTAACCAAACCAAGAAACCAATTTCACACTCAACCCATAAATGCTCCCCCAAGCTAGGCTTGGGCATAACATCGAAATATAACGGCTAAGGGCTTATAATGAGGGTTTAGTGACACAAAACGGATTATTAGGCTCAGCGAGGCTAAGGAGGGTAAAAGTATATCAGAAAATGCACTCTGGGGCTCAAGAATTAGACAAAAGAACCCCTCTATCATTGCAGATGCTACATGTCATCGAATATCAAATAAGTACGAAGTCAAAATCAAGATCAATTCACCAAAGGGGAACTAACGCACCGAAAAAGACTGGATAATGCAATGAATCCAATAGGCTTACAAAGAGGCCTCACAGTCTAACCAATTCAGGTATGCAGCACAAAGTAGTATAGTATAGTCAGAAATCGCTCGAAATCAAAGTAGTCGAACATCAAATCAAAGCTTCAAAATCACAAATGCCCAGCTATCCAGAAAACAAAGTCAAATCATTTTCAATAAAAGCACAACGTGGGGCACAGGGAGGCATTCAAACTAGTCATGATCAATCTTTTTTTTCTTTTTTTTCAAAAAAGCTGTAAACTATTCTATCAAAGCTTTAAACTACACTAGATTGTAGTAAACTATACTAGAAAGCAGTAAAGAGAGAACTCACAGTGAGAGATCCTCCCCCAAGCTGAACGAGGCAATGTCCTCATTGCAACGAGGGAGAGGAGAGAACAAGGGCATCAGCCGCCCATATCATCATCCGTGGGGGCACCAAAGAAACCACCACCGGAAGTACCACCACCATCTGTGTAACCACCACCTGAGGGATCACCTGAAAAACTATTCATCCCTCCACCAAAACCGCTAGTACCTGCATCAAAACCACCACCAAAACCACTAGGCCCTAGACCAAAGTCTCCTAAAGAGACGGACTGTCTAGTAGGATCCTCCTCCTCATCCTCTGCCATGTCATCAGTCGGACCGGCTGGCTGGCCATAACTCGGGTTCCAATGGTACCACGAGGGGTGTTGAGCAGTCTGCTCAACAATGACGCGCCTACAGTAGTCATCATAGAGAGGATAAAGGGCGAAGTACTGATCTTCGGCAAGGTATCTACCCGTCCCCCCATCTCATCAACCCGGGTGTTGAGTTGATCAATGCGAGTGCCATATCCCGCTATGGTGGCGGTGTTCGTGTTGATCATCTCTTCCATCCGTCCCATCCCCGTCTCCATGCGACCTAGGGTCGACATCATAGAAGTGAAATCAAAGGTGTGCGGGAGAGGGGGGGATGGGGAGGAGCAGAAGTGGAGGCGCCCTCGTCTAAGGTCGACGTATGACGCCTATGGTATGAACGACGAGGGGGCTCGGGATCAGGGACAATAAGGTCAACTCCCTCTATAGGGAGTTGGTAGTTCTCCTGACGTGGCCGCAAACGGGCTCTAGGGTCGGGTAGGGTGATGGACTTTTTGGATTTAATCACCCACTGAAATCTCTGGTCAGGCAAGCGGTTTAGGACTTTGAGGGTGTTGAGGTATGTGAGGTCGATGAGGGTAGGGTCGAGGACAGGGGTACGCTGGGTCTCGTCAAAGCCGGTAATTAGCCGGGCAAACAAAGTGATCAACCCCCCGTTGACTAGCCTCCTAGAGGTCCAAGTACCGTCATCCCTAGGCTTAGGGAGCGAGTTCGAGATACGCTCGAACTGGATAGCTACGTGGTGGGCCAAATTGTACTAAAATTATTCCCTAGAGCCCTTGGCAATGTAGATACCTATGGCGACTAACTCGGCCTCCCGGACCAAGTGACCCTCATAACGCCCTAGAAGTGTATGGGTCATGAACCTTAGCCAGATGCTAATGATTGGGTGATGAAAATTCGCCTAATGACAATGTTGGATCTTGGATGTCAAAAGGCGTGGTGTCCCCTGTAAGGTAGAAGTAAACATGGGCCATTTTGAAGTGTTCCGGTGGGTAATAGTCGCCCCATACTTGTAACCTAAGAACCCCCGCAAAGTCCCTAAGGGTGAGTGAGTGTTCTTGGTTTAATAGTCTGTAGTGGACGTGGGTAACTGGACCGGCCCTAAGCTTGGTCAGACTAAAACTACTGAAAAATTCATAAACTAATGGAGCATAGGTATTAACATGCACATTATATAACGACTCCATGCCCAAAATTTTCATAAATTCCTTAAAATCCTCAGTCAATCCCAATTTAGATAAAAGTTCAAGATCGAGAAAACGAGTAGGGAGTACCGCACGTTTTTTGAATCGAAGGAACTTTTCGCGGTGCTCATCATCCCGGAAAATTATTTCAGTGTATTGGGGATCTCGTGGTACTTGTGGTGGTGGTGGTGGTGGAGGAGTTGCTTCCCTCGTAGATCTCGAGCTTTCACCTCGAATAAGCCTTCTAAACTTGCTTGCCATGGTGATTCTTAACCCTTTGGAACCTTTTCTAACACAAAAGATGGAGTTTGGGTGAGTGGTGAGGAGAAAGGAGAAGGGAGGATGATTTTTATGAGTGGAAATTTGTGAGATGGAGGGTGAAAAGAGAAAAGGAAGAGATTTTATGGAGTTTAGAGGAGAAAGGATAAAGATTTGAGGGAGAAATATGGAGTTTTAATGGAGGTTGGGGTTTGGGGTTTGAGAGGATGAAGATGAGTGAAGAGAGAGAGAGAGAGTTGAGTGGGAAGATAAGAAGTGTGAGGTGAGAAAAGGAAAAGGGGCGGAATTTAACTCGTGTAAACTGCAGGTCCGCCCGATCGGGCACATGTCGCCCGATCCGATCGGGCGGATGTATTTTTTCTGAGCTTGGCATCATTGCTGTCCACCCGATCGGGCAATCTATTTTTGATCGGGTGCCAAGGTTGAACACCCGATCGGGCAGATGTCGCCCGATGCCATCGGGCGGAGGCCCTTTTTGACTTTTTCTGGCTTTCGACTTTTGCACGTCCATCCGATCGGGCAAGGTATTATTGATCGGGTGCCAGGGTTGCGCACCCGATCGGGCACACCTCGCCCGATGCCGTTGGGCGCTCCTCTTTTTCTTGCCTCAGTAACATTTTATGTCCGCCCGATCGGGCAGGGATCGCCCGATCTCATCGGGCGAGCTACTGTTCAGTAAGTAGCTCGCCTTTTTGCAAGTCTGGGGCAAGCATGGCTCAAGTTTCTCCTCAAATAGCATATCTGCACATCAAAACACACAAGATCTAGGAACACATTAGTACCCTCACGCTCTCTCACATCCTATAAACTACGAAACAAAGAAAAAGAAAAACTAACTAAGGGGTACAGGTTGCCTCCCGCAAAGCGCTGGTTTATGAAGGTCCCGCACGACCATAGTACCTCTCTAGAAAGATGAATCAAGTGGGGAGGAATCAAAGCGGATTTCCTCCACACAACCAACAAAAGCACCCTCATGGTACAGCTTCAGACGCTGTCCATTTGCCTTAAACTTCTCTCCTTTTTGGTTGACAACCTCGATGGCACCATGTGCCTTCACTTCTGTCATCTCGAATGGTCCAGACCATCGAGATTTGAGCTTTCCAGGAAACAGTCTCAACCTGGAATTGAACAATAAGACCTTGTCGCCAACCTTGAACTCTCTTTTTCCTATCATCTTATCATGCAACTTCTTAGTTTGCTCTTTATAGAGCCTGTGATTCTCATAAGAATCCAAATGAAGCTCATCCAACTCATTGAGTTGAAGAAGTCGTGCTTCACCTGCAACTGTCAAATCAAGGTTAATCTCTTTGACCGCCCACGCAGAAAGATACTTCATCTCCACTGGTAGATGGCAAGCTTTGCCATAAACCAATCGATAGAGTGAGGTACCCAAAGGAGTCTTAAAAGCAGTGCGGAGCGCCCAAAGAGTATCATCAAGTTTCAAAGACCAATCTTTTCTAACTTTAGTGACAACTTTCTCAAGGATCCTCTTAATCTGCCTATTAGACACTTCTACTTGGCCACTAGTCTGAGGGTGATAGGCAAGACCGACCTTGTGGGTGACTCCATGTTTTTTCAATAGGGCCTTGAATGTGCTCTTATGAAAGTGAGAACCTCCATCACTAATTACAACACGAGGGACACCAAAACGGGGAAAGATTATTTTCTTAAACATCTTCATCACAACCTTAGAATCATTGGTTGGTGATGCTATAGCTTCTACCCATTTGGTCACATAGTCGAGAGCCACTAAAATATACCTATTCCCACAAGAGGTAGGAAAGGGTCCCATAAAATCAATCCCCCACACATCAAAAGGTTCGACCTCTAAAATCCCACTCTGTGGCATCTCTTGCCTCTTTGAAATATTACCCGTCCTTTGACAAGCATCACAAGACAAACAAAAGGCACGGGCATCTTTGAAAATCGAAGGCCAATAGAAACCACTAAGTAAGACTCGAAAACCAGTCACTTGGGAACCTAGATAACCACTAGAGGGCATACTATGACAATGTAGCAAAACACCTTCTACTTCCCAATCAGGAATGCAACGACGAAACATCCCGTCGGAGCATTTCTTATATAGATAAGGATCCTCCCAAAAATACATTCTAGCCTCATGATAAAACTTTTTGCGTTGCTGATATGTAAGATTGGGAGGATTAGAACCACTAACACAATAGTTTGCAAAATTAGCATACTAAGGAGATTTAGATGACACAGAAAATAAATGATCATCAGAAAAAGAGTCATCTATAGGAGGGTCAGAAGGTGATCCAAACCTCAACCTAGAAAGGTGGTCGGCGACCACATTCTCAGCACCCTTCTTATCTTTGATTTCCAAGTCGAACTCTTGCAACAAAAGAATCCATCTGATGAGTCTAGGTTTGGCCTCCTTCTTGGCCATCAAGTACTTCAAAGCAGCATGGTCAGTATGTACTATAACTTTCAAACCTATCAGATAGGTTCGAAATTTATCCAATGCATAGACTATGGCTAGCAACTCCTTCTCTGTCGTAGCATAATTAACCTGGGCTGGATCCAAGGTTTTGCTGGCACAGTGAATAACATGGAGTAGTTTATCCTTCCACTGACCAAGTACTGCCCCTATCGCATAATCACTAGCATCACACATGATCTCGAAAAGGAGATTCCAATCTGGGGGTTGTATAAAAGGGGCAGTGATCAAAGCTGTCTTTATCCTGTCCAAAGACTCCAAACAATCATTAGTAAAATCGAACGTGGCACCCTTTAGCAACAATTGAGTGAGGGGTTTCGCAATTTTCGAAAAATCTTTGGTAAACCTGCGATAAAACCCCGCGTGACCAAGGAAACTCCTCACTCCTTTGACATTCATTGGAGGGGGAAGTTTCTCGATCACCTCAATCTTTGCTCTATCCACTTGGATGCCACGCTCAGAAATCAAGTGACCTAAAATGACATCTTCATTCACCATGAAGTGAGATTTTTCCCAATTAAGCACGAGGTTTGCCTCAACACATCTTTTAAGCACTTTGGACAAATTATGCAGGCAAACATCAAAATCACAACCATAAACACTGAAATCATCCATAAACACTTCCATGATATTTTCAATAAAATCAGAGAATATGGCCATCATGCAGCGTTGGAAAGTAGCGGGAGCGTTACACAATCCAAATGGCATCCTACGATATGCGAAGGTGCCATAAGGACATGTAAACGTGGTCTTTTCCTGATCATCTGGATGGATGGGGATTTGGAAAAAGCCAGAATATCCATCCAGATAACAGAAATGACTTTGTTTGGCTAGCCTTTCCAACATCTGATCAATAAAGGGAAGGGGGAAATGGTCTTTCAGAGTGGCATTATTAAGTCTACGATATTCAATACACATACGCCACCCTGTGACAGTCCTAGTGGGAATCAAATCACCTTTTTCATTTTCAACAACAGTGGTCCCCCCCTTCTTGGGAACCACTTGCACAGGACTGACCCACTTCGAATCAGCAATGGGATAAATGATCCCTGCATCTAACAGTTTCATAATTTCTTTCTTCACCACCTCTTGCATATTAGGATTCAAACGTCTCTGAGGTTGAATGCAAGGGCGGTGATCCTCTTCCAGATTAATACGATGCATACAAAAATCAGGACTAATGCCCTTCAGATCATCAATATTATACCCAATAGCCTTCTTGTGTATACGAAGCACAGTAAGCAAACTTTTCAATTTGCTATCTGTGATTTTAGTACTGATAATCACAGGACATTCTTCCTTATCATCTAAAAATGCATACTTCAAATGAGAGGGTAGTAGTTTGAGTTCCACCTTAGTTACCTGAGGAGTAGAACTAGAGCATACACTTTCAAGTAACATAGTTTCCTGTTTCTGTTCAGCTCCATGACCCTCTAAATCAGCAAGGCAGGCATCAACATCAGTATCGATGCCTAATGAGTCACTATCAGTCAATGCTACCTCCAATGGGTCAGCATCACGTATCTGCTGAAATGCATACATCATAACTTTGTCTACCACATCTATCCTGCAACGAGACTCTTCAAGTATAGGAGACTTCATAGCATTTGTTAGTTTAAAAGTGACCGTATCATCACAAACACTCAAAGTCAAAGACCCTGACTTGACATCAATAACAGCACCTGCAGTGCACAAAAATGGTCTGCCCAATATAATAGGAATTTGGGCATCGTCTTCCATATCCAACACAACAAAATCCACAGGAATGTAAAACTTTCCCACCCTAACAGGGACGTCTTCTAAAACACCTAGAGGGTATTTTATAGAACGGTCAGCCATCTGCAAAGTAATTTGAGTGCACTTAAGTGCCCCCATATTTAGTTTAGTACAGACAGACAAAGGCATGACAGACACAGATGCACCTAAATCACATAAAGTTTTATCAATAAAAAGTGCACCTACATGACAAGGGATGGAAAAGCTATCAGGATCTTTCAATTTAGGTGGAGATTTATTTTGCAAAACGGCACTACACTCTTCAGTGACTGCGACTCTATCTACCCCACCAAAATAGCTCTTTTTAGTGATTATCTCCTTCAAAAACTTAGCATAAACAGGCACTTGAGAAATAAGTTCTGTGAAAGGAACCGTTACCTCAAGGTTCTTGACCATAGCCAAGAACTTACCAAGTTGTTGATCCACCTTGGACTTTTGCATTCGATGAGGAAAAGGCAGCCTTGGTGTAAAAGGTGTATCAGAAACCTTCTCCTTCTCCTTCTTCTTTTCTACCTGTTCAGCTGTTTCAGATAGTTCGACATCAAACGTCGAATTCTTCTCCAATTCCTTCTCTACTACCTCCTTCTCCTTGCTAGGGACAATATCATCATCAACGGGCATAGGAGGAGTAGCATAAGCAGTGCCACTACGAAGAGTAACGGCGTTTGCTTGCTCCCTTTGTGTAGGTTGCCCTGACAATTGTCCCTGCTGCCTCTGTGCATTAGTTTCTGCCAATTGAGCAATCTGAGTCTCGAGAAGTTTTATGTGCTTCTCTTGGGCCCTCTGTGCATCCTCATTGGCTTTCTGCATAGCCAACAATTGTCTCTCTTGAGTTTTCTGTGCTTCCCCATTTGTCTTTTGCATCGACAATATTAGTTTCATCAGTTCAGACGTGCTAGGCTCTTGTGAGGTTGCATTTTGTGGTGCTGGCTGATAATTTTGATGGGCAGGTCTTTGGAAACCAGGGGGATTATGAGAATTCCCTTGGTTTTGGTAGTAGTTGGGTTTTGGGTTATTATGTGGAGGTGATAGGAATTTTGTGGGGGTTGGTAGGAATTTTGTGGCTGTGGGTTCTGAATGTTGTTGCTTCTATAGGAAAGAAGTGGGTTGTCTTTTCAACCAGGATTGAATGTGTTGGAGTAGGGGTTATTTGGTTGTCTTTGCTGAAAAGCATTCGCCTGCTCCATCTGATTCTGACCGAACTGACAATCATGGCCGAAGTGACCCTGAATACCACACACCTCGCAGTAAGATGAGGTGATGGGTGCAACTGCTGACATGGCATTGATGCTCATAGGCGGAGGTGTTGAACTAGAAGACTTCATTGTTTGTAGTTGCTGAGTTAGTTGCGCCATCTAAGAGGTAAGCAATGAAATAGCATCAACTTCAAGTACCTTCTTAGTCAAACTCCTAGATGATGAGTGGTCATTGGCTGCGAGATTTTCTAGGAAGTCATAACCCTCATCAACTGCCTTGTCTAAAAAATCTCCTCCTGCAAACGAATCTACAATACTCTTCGTCTGAGGTTGCAAACCATGGTAAAAAGTCTGCGTCAGAAACCACTTGTCCATATTATGATGTGGACATTCCCTCTGTAAGTCTCTCAATCTAGTCCACGCTTCCCTCAATGTCTCATCTGGCTCTTGGGAAAACGTGGCCAACTTGTTTCTGAAATCTGTTGTTTTTGTGGTAGGGTAATACTCGTGAAGAAATGCAGCAGAAATCGCCGACCATTTTGTCTCAGTGATATCGCTGAACCACCTCTGAGCCTTGTCATTGAGTGAGAACTCAAATAACATAACTTTCAGCTGCTCAGCTGTGACTCCTTGATGTTTAACAGTTCTGTAGAGTTGTTGGAATCTCTGCAGATGGTTGGCCGGATCTTCAGAAGGATGCCCATTAACTGATTCAGCTGCACCATATTAATTAGTGCAGGTTTGATTTCAAAATTGTTTGCAGCAATAGTGGGTATCTGTGGACCTGTGGGTATGCCTTCAGGATTAGGCACCCCATAAGATTTCAGGGGTTTCGCCATTGGTAATACAGAAATCTCTGAATCTGGCTTCTCTTGATCAAGTTCTGCTCTAAGATCCCGAATTATTGCTTCTGTGTCGGGATCTCCAGGAATTATATGAGTTTTCTTTTGATACATGGACATATAAGAAAAAACGACAAGATAACCGTGAGAACGGCCTCAATTGGAACGGGAGGTTCCAATGAGGCAAAAATAAGTACACTAATTAATCGAATAAAAACTAGAAAACTAGCCGTCTCCCCGGCAACGGCGCCAAAACTTGATAGGCTAAAGTCGTATCGCCTATTCAAAGATAATTCCTACAGTCCTCTAACTATGGTAGTTAATGGAAGCAGGGTCGAATCCGCAGGGAGACAGAGTTTCTTAATTAATATTCAATCAACTAACTACTTCAGATGAAATCAGGGAGAATTAACTGAACTAACAATTAAGCTAAGGAAGACGAATTAAACCGAGGATTTAACTATGGAATAAAAGCCTAGGGTATTAGGTCGGTCCACCATGCTATACCACTCAAATAGGGTATCAAAACCTAAGTCAAGAGTCGAGGGATTAGAGCATGTATTGAGCTATGGTTAAGACTCAACGCTGATAGTTCAACATACGCCGCATGTTCACTAACGTAATCAGAACTACTGATGTGTCCTACGCCTCTAATCGTAAGACGGATCTGTGCAAACAACTATTAACCACAAGCAATCAATGAAATTGGCCACTAACATCAATCACTAATTAAGAACAAACCACACCACAATCACTCTAATCAAGCCCTAGGAATCAACAGGAATCTAAATCACAATCATGGTATAAACATGGCTTCCCTATCTAACACCCTAGAAAGAGAACTACTCAGACATGATTGAATTGACAATAACAAAACTAATTGAAAACCCTAAGAATTGCATCATGAACTAATCGAATAAACAATAATTAAACTAGACCAATCAAGAGATGAAAATACAGCAATAAGAATGATGATTACCAAATTGACGGAAAGCGAGAACTTTAATTGAATTGAAATAGTATTCGATCTCTTCTACAATGGAAAACTATGAAAACTAGACTAAGAGCTCTCTAAATGTTCAATAGAATAAAAGATACAAAATAAAATTACCTAAAAAGTATTTATAGTTTCTAAGAAAGCAATAAGATAGAATGGGAAAAGACGCAAAATCACGTCCTCCGTGTCGTGCACCAGATCGGGCACAGGGCCGCCCGATCGGGCCTAGGAACAGACTTTCAGCAGCAGGAAAATTGTATGCGCCCGATGAGATCGGGCAACGGTCACCCGATCGAGGCCGCAACACTAGCACCCAATCGGGAAAGACCGCCCGATACCATCGGGTGAGTGTCTTCTTCAGCTCCCAGAAAAACAGCAAAAATGGCTAAGTAAAAGGCCGCCCGATCGGGTGGAAAATCTTAACTTTTGGACTAAGAAGATCGAACCCGATCGGGCAGTGGTTTCCCGACCCGATCGGGTTCTTCCTTCTACTTGTCTTCATACGCCAAGTCTTTGATATATTTGTTCTTCACAACGGGGGTCCGAATACTATCTCGAGACCGCCTGTATGCCTCATAACCTTCCATTATAGCGTGGTGATCAAAACGCCAAGTAGATAGGGAGTTTTTCCCTAAAAACCTAAAAAATGATATGAAACACACAAACCACAACTATATCGAAATAGTTAGCATAAAGAGCTCTGAAAAGCGCCATTAACACGCAATTTAGCTTGTAAAGAAAGGGAAAAACTCTATTAGAAATCAATATATCACCTATTAACTTTCGTGCCACCTTGGCGTATGCCATTCAAGGCGCCTATTCATATTGCCTACTCAGCATAACCATCCCCAGTATTGCGCCCAACAGCAATGTCACTTCCCAACCGACGCATCCATTCACCAAGCATGCCACGCACATGCCGTGGCTTATTACCTGCACATGTCAACACCCTTAACCGTCAATCACGTGACACTCACGTGTGCATGCAGCCATGCATGCAACTGGCCATCTATCGAACTGATGCCTTAGCCAACCATACACCACTAAGCCAACCAACCACCAATTTGGCCAAGTCAAGCCACCAAGCACCACTGATGCTTGTGACATGCCTTGGGCCACGCAACGGAACCAACCACGCATCAAGATCCCGCAACCAAGTATGCCCACCGAAAGATCTCCCACATAGTGTCATGGCCTTACATAGCCCACGCCATGCCTAAGCTCATGCCTCGTAGCCCCATGGCCTAAGGCACCCCAGTCTTGGCCCCCAAGCCTTAAGCAGCACCTACCCCCTAAAGAGGCTTATTTGTGAGATATTGTATCTTTCTAGTGACGACCATAATTACAGTAACTAAATAATGGGTTCCAAGGTCAGCCCGTGAGCCCGGTTGCCTTACGAAGAAACTTAGATAGTACAAGGGTCGTGCTAGGCGGCACTTGCGTACCAATAATGCTGGGCACTAGTATTGACGTTGCTGCAACTATATACTTACATATGATAATACCTTATCTTGTCATCCACCAACATAAGGCGTTGTGTGTCCTAGCCAAGGACACGCTATGCCCGACACGGGCACGTAGGGGTCTTACAAACCTCCCCCACTTGAAGAGACTGACGCCCTCGTCAAATACTCTTCAATCTTGGCCTCAAATTGCCAAAGGGTAGTGTCCCTTTCCCATGAAGCCTCTGCCTCCGGACACCCTTTCCAACGCACTAGGTACTTGATCCTCCGATTCTTTTTACTCTGGCCCAGAACCCTCCGATCCAAAATCTTTTCAACATCTTTAGTAAACTGCTTCCGGATTGTTGGTTGATTCCTCTTCGAAATTGGGTGCAGGCCTCAACATCCTCATGATAAGGCTTCAAATAACTCAAGTGAACTGTCAGATGAACCTTCAATCTTTCCGGCAATTTCAGTTTATATGCCACTGCACCAACTTTCTTCTGAACTTCTAATGGGCAATCGTACCTTGGAATCCAGGATCGTTGTGTTGTCTTCGTGCTAATCTTCTTCCAGATCTAGGGAGTAAGTTTCAAAAACACCTTGTCCCCAGCATTGAATTCCAATGGCCTCCTGCCTTGGTCCGCATACTTCTTCATGCGGTGGGACGCCAACTCTTGATGATCTGTCGTAAAACGATGTGCCGCCGAATAGCCCACCTCCTTATTCTGCTTCACGATCTCATATGGGGTGAGAGACTGCCACCCCATAGCCAACTCGAAAGGACTCATTCCTGTCGACGAACTCTTGTGCAGATTATAGCAAAATTGTGCAGTATTCAAGAGTTCCAGCCAATTCTTCTGCGAAGCGTTCACATAATGCCTTAGATATTCCTCTAAAAGGCTATTGATACGCTCCGTCTGACCATCCGTTTGTGGATGATTGGCTATAGAGAACTTCAACTCGGATCCCATTAGGTTGAACAGCGCTACCCAAAACCTTCCAGTAAACCGGGTATCACGATCACTAACAATATCCCTTGGTAAGCCGAAGTATTTTACCACATAACGAAGGAAACGCTTTGATGCCTCTTCCGCTGGGCACGCATTTGGTGCTGGTATAAACACGGCATACTTAGAAAATCATTCAACCACGACCATTACTGAACACTGCCCATTAACATTCGGAAACCCAGAAATAAAGTCCATTGAAACCGACACCCATGGTTTCTCCGCACTGGACAGAGGTTGGAGAAGTCCCGCTTCCTTCCGCCTTTCGGTCTTGTCTAACTGACAAACATGGCAAGACTTCACATATGCTTCCACCTCCTGTCGCATCTTCAGCCAGAAATAACTCCTCTCTAGGAGTGCTTGCGTCCTCTCGCTGCCGGGATGACCAGCCCATACAGAATCATGAACTGCTCTCAATAAATCATGTCGTAACTTGCCTGTAGGGACGTATAACCGACGCCTATGTGCCAACAGCAACCCATTTTCAATCCAATACCTCCGGACTGTTCCTTCCTTTACTTGTTCACAAAGGCGAACATACTCATTGTCCCCTTTGCTCTTGCACTTGCTTTGTAAAATCAGACTCCACAGTCGATAAAGCCGCAACCATAGACGCAACCACTTCCTGCATCTTACGACTCAAAGCATCAGGCACCGAGTTGTGATGACTAGGTTTATGCTGCCAAGTAAAGTCATACTCTTCTGGGAACTCCATCCAACGGGCCTGCTTTGGTGACAAAGTCTTCTGTGATTGGAAGAACTTGTTGGCTACATTATCGATGAGGACTAGGAACTTTGTCCCAAATAAATAATGTCGCCAAATCCGCAGTCAATGGACAACCGCAAGCATTTCTTTCTCATGTCTTGAGTATCTCTCCTCCGCATCTTTGAGCTTTCGACCCTCGAAAGCAACGGGACGTCCCTCTTGGACAAGGACCCCTCCAATGGCTCTTCCCGAAGCATCGATGTGTACTTCAAACGGTTTATCAAATTCCGGGAGTTTCAACACTGGTTTAGACGAGATGGACGTCTTCAACTCCTCGAAGGCAAATTGGCATTTCTGAGACCAATCCCAAGTCTGCCTTTTCTTCAACAGATCCGTGAGAGACGATACTTTCTGTGAATAGCCCTTTATGAATTTACGATAATAATTGGCTAAGCCTAGAAATGATCGCAACTCCGGGGCTGACTTTGGGGTTTCCCAATCCATGATAGCCTTGACCTTTGCCTCGTCCATCCAAACCTTGCATTTCCGGACTTTATGTCCAAGGAACATAATCTCAGTCCTAGCGAATTCACATTTCTCTTTCTTTACATAGAGTTTGTACTCCCGTAATTTATCAAACACTGCCCTCAAATTCCTAACATGTTCATCTAGACTTTGAGAGTACACAGCGATATCTTCTAAGTACACTGCGCAACAAGAGTCAAGATACTCGTAAAGTAAATCGTTCATCAAATTACAGAAAGTAGTCGGGGCATTAGTAAGCCCAAACGGCATTACAAGAAATTCATAAGAACCATATCTAGTAACACAAGTAGTTTTGGGCTCATCGCCCTCCGCAATCCTGACTTGCCAATACCCAGAACGTAAGTCCAGTTTGGTGAAGTACGTAGCCTTTGAAAGTCTATCAAACAGATCATCCGTCCTTGGAATAGGGTACTTGTTCTTCACCGTCACTTAGTTCAGGGCACGATAATCCACACACATACGAATTAAACCATCAGCTTTCTTTTAAAACAGAATCGGTGCACCAGAGGGAGCCATGGATGGCTGGATAAAACCTGCTTCCAACAATCCATCGAACTGCTTGCGAAGTTCTGCCAATTCAGAGGGCCCATCCTGTACGGTGCCTTGGCAAGAGGTGTTGCACCTAGTTCCAATTCAATGGCATGGTCTACAGCCCTTCGTGGGGGGGAGTTTCTTGGGCAAATCAGAGGGCATCAGCCCTTGGTACTCTTTCAGCAATACCGCAACTTCATCCGGCACTTCCACCACCACATCTGGTTTCATCTCTACCAATGCGGCGAAAAAGGTTGGTTCTCCCTTGTTCAGGCCCATTTTGACCTGCATAGCCGACAACACATTATTAGTAGGCAAAGGTGTAGGAAAGGTCATACCAGATACGAAGCACGGACTGGCTTCGTCAATTATCCTTGCACCGCCTAGATGTGGTGCCACCATAGCTTTGGCGTTCCGAAAGAACTTGTTCCCGAGAACCAAGTCAAAATCATCCAAAGCAACAGACAATAAATCATTTCGCCCGTTCCAGGAACCAAGCGAAGCATGCACATCTTTGATCAAACCAACCGAGGCCGATGAAGCAGAATTTACGGCCTTCATGGTGTGAGTCGACGGTTTCGCAGTCAGCCCTAATTTACTGGCCATCTCACTTTTGATGAAACTGTGAGTGGCTCCGCTATCCACCATCGCAGTCACATGGGTTCCGTTTAGATGGACCTTGCAATACATCAGTCTGTCTAAGGGTTCTTTTTCAGCAGTCATAGCATTTAACAACTTCATCGTTTCAACCCTCGGTGTAACATCGTCATCATCATCAGGAGAAGCATCTTCATCAGTTTATCACCCAACAAGGCAGAAAGTTGTTGACGTTTAGGGCAATTTATGGCAATGTGCGGCCCCTTGCAAATAAAACAACCATCATTGAAACGAGGCTTCTTGCTTGAAGTCCCTTCATCTTTCTTGTCGGACACTGCATAACTCGATTTCTCCTTGTTTTGATAATTCTGAAAACCGCCTTTCTTCTTTCCAAACTTCCGTTTCTTTCCACGATCCTGTCCACCAGGGTTGTCTCTATTATTTTTCTCAGACGTACTACTACCAACTTTCCAGTCAACAAGGGCCTCAGCAGCCACGATAGCGGTGTTCAGCGACTCCACTTTCTGTCTCCTTAACTCTGTCTGTGCCCAAGGTTTCAGGCCAGAAATGAAAGTATATAGCTTATCTTCCTCGGACATACTAGTGATGTCAAGCAACAAGGACATGAATTGTTTAACATAATCACGAATAGTGCCCGTATGTTTCAAGTCCATCAATTTCTCACGAGCCAGCTAAGAAGCATTGTTGGGAAGCAATTGATTACGTAATTCAACCTTCATCACTTCCCAGGTTTTAATGGCATCTCTGCCGGCACTCGAATAAGCCTCAAGGCGAGACCGGCACCATAATTTTGCATCACCAGACAAGTAAAGGGCGGATATGTCAACCTTGTCGTTGTCTCTCCTTTTACTGACCTTGAACTAATGTTCAAGATCCCATATGAAACTTTCCAGGGTCTTTGAATCCCTACTACAATCTAAACTCTTAGGCTTAGGAATTTTCATCCGCTCGGAGGATGGTTGTTGATTGGATGTGACGCCTGCCTCCGTTTCCAAGACAGCAACTTTCTTGGACAAATCTCCGTATATCCTCAACAATTCCTCTTTCTCCACGGCCAATCTGCCGATAACTCCTTCCATACCAACGAGTCTTTTCAGTAATCCCTATTTCTCATAATCAGGGGTCACTTCTCTTTGTTTAACAACAAGCACTTGAATCATCCCGTTCATTTCACCCAACTGATCAGTAAGTAGTTGGATTGAATCACGCACCGTATTCACGGGTAAATCACCATTAGTAGCCACGCCTAGATAGGCCTCATTTCTGTCTAAATGGAGTTTTGAACTCCGGGCGCCATGGTCCTACTTTGTATTCGATGTTGATTCTGACGCTCATTCAATGATCGGAAAAACGCTAATCTAATGGGGCTTAAGGGTGCCACCGTATTAGAAATGGATGGTGTAACCAATGTGAGAAGGATGTAATCCCTTCAAGAGATCCTCAAATTCGTCAACCATCCAATAAGTAACCTAGTTGGCAGCCCTTTGATTCTCTTATTTCAAACGCTGAATTTCCAGCAAGTAAGGGGCTTTCGGTTTTGCAACCTTATTGAACTTAGATTTCACGCGGGGCATGGAGATCGAAAACCTACTCTGATACCAAACTGTCATAGCCTATTTTTTTAACTAAGCCGTGATGGCGTTAAATACTCTAACCAGCCACTCGTTCACAACACAATATCTTACTAGGCAAACACTAAGCACAGATGCACATACAAATGTATATTATTCACGCAGCAATGTTTATTCGTAGTCAATATCTGGATGCCTTGGACAATCCCCAAGGTCATCTATATATAGGGGTTGATGTTTATTCATATTGCCTACTCAGCATATAGATGACCTTGGGGATTGTCCAATGCATCCAGATATTGACTATGAATAAACATTGCTGCGTGAATAATATACATTCGTATGTGCATCTGTGCTTAGTGTTTGCCTTGTACGATATTGTGTTGTGAACGAGTGGCTGGTTAGAGTGTTTAACGCCATCACGGCTTAGCTAAAAAAATAGGTTGTGACAGTTTGGTATCAGGGCGGGATATCGATCTCCATGCCCCGCGTGAAATCTAAGTTCAAGAAGGTTGCAAAACCGAAAGCCCCGTACTTGCGGGAAATTCAGCGTTTGAAAATCGAGAATCAAAGGGCTGCCAACTAGGTTACTTATTGGATGGTTGACGAATTTGAGGATCTCTTGAAGGGATTACATCCTTCGCACACTGGTTACACCATCCACTTCTAATACCGTGGCACCCTTAAGCCCCATTAGATTAGCGTTCTTCAGATCATTCTACGAGCGTCAGAATCAACGTCGAATACAAAGTAGGACCATGGCGCCTCAGAGATCAAAACTTCGTTTAGACAGAATTGAGGTAGATCTAGGCGTGGCTATTGATGGTGATTTGCCCGTGAACAGGGTGCGTGATTCAATCCAACTACTTACTAATCAGTTGGGTGAAATGAACGGGATGATTCAAGTGCTTGTTGATAAACAAAGAGAAGCGACCCCTGATTCTGAGAAAGAGGGATTACTGAAAAGACTCGATGGTATAAAAGGAGTTATCGGCAGATTGGCCGTGGAGAAAGAGGAATTGTTGAGGGAATACGAAGATTTGTCCAAGAAAGTTGCTGTCTTGAAAACGAAGGCAGGCGCCACACCCAATCAACAACCATCCTCCGAGCGGATATAAATTCCGGAGCCTAAGAGTTTCGATGGTAGTAGAGATTCAAAGACCCTGGAAAGTTTCGTATGGGATCTTGAACATTATTTCAAGGTCAGTAAAAGGAGAGACAGCGGCAAGGTTGACATATCCGCCCTTTACTTGTCCGGTGATGCAAAATTATGGTGTCGGTCTCGCCTTGAGGACGATTCGAGTGCCGACACAGATGCCATACAACCTAGGAAGTGATGAAGGTTGAAGTACGTAAGCAATTCCTTCCCAACAATGCTTCTTGGCTGGCTCGTGAGAAATTGAAGGACTTGAAACATACGGGCACTATTCGTGATTATGTTAAACAATTCATGTCCTTGTTGCTTGACATCACTAGTATGTCCGAGGAAGATAAGTTATTTGCTTTCATTTCTGGCCTGAAACCTTGGGCACAGACAGAGTTAAGGAGACAGAAAGTGGAGTCGCTGAACACCGCTATCGTGGCTGCTGAGGCCCTTGTTGACTGGAAAGTTGGTAGTAGTACGTCTGAGAAAAATAATAGAGACAACCCTGGTGGACAGGATCGTGGAAAGAAACGGAACTTTGGAAAGAAGAAAGGCGGTTTTCAGAATTATCAAAACAAGGAGAAATCGAGTTATGCAGTGTCCAACAAGAAAGATGAAGGGACTTCAAGCAAGAAGCCTCGTTTCAATGATGGTTGTTTTATTTGCAAGGGGCCGCACATTGCCATAAATTGCCCTAAAAGTCAACAACTTTCTGCCTTGTTGGGTGATAAACTGATGAAGATGCTTCTCCTGATGATGATGACGATGTTACACCGAGGCTTGAAACGATGAATTTGTTAAATGCTATGACTGCTGAAAAAGAACCCTTAGACGGACTGATGTGTTGTAAGGTCCATCTAAACGGAACCCAGGTGACTGTGATGGTGGATACCGGAGCCACTCACAGTTTTATCAAAAGTGAGATTGCCTGTAAATTAGGGCTGACTGTGAAACCTTCGACTCACACCATGAAGGCCGTAAATTCTGCTGCATCGGCCTCGGTTGGTTTGATCAAAGATGTGCATGCTTCGCTTGGTTCATGGAACGGGCGAATTGATTTATTGTCTGTTGCTTTGGACGATTTTGACTTGGTTCTCGGGAACAAGTTCTTTCGGAAGACCAAAGCTATGGTGGCACCGCATCTGGGCGGTGTAAGGATAAGTGACGAAGCCAGCCCATGCTTCGTATCTGGTATGACCTTTCCTACACCTTGTCCTACTAATGATGTGTTGTCGGCTATGCGGGTCAAAAAGAACCTGAACAAGGGAGAACCAACCCTTATCGTCGCATTAGTAGAGATGAAACCAGATGTTGTGGTGGAAGTGCCGGATGAAGTTGCGGTATTGCTGAATGAGTACAAAGGGCTGATGCCCTCTGATTTGCCCAAGAAACTCCCACCATAAAGGGCTGTAGACCATGCTATTGAATTGGAACCAGGTGCAAGACCCCCTGCCAAGGCGTCGTACAGGATGGGGCCCTCTGAATTGGCATAACTTCGCAAGCAGTTGGATGGATTGTTGGAAGCAGGTTTTATCCAGCCATCCAAGGCTCCCTATTGTGCACCGGTTCTGTTTTAAAAGAAAGTTGATGGTTCGATGCGTATGTGTGTGGATTATCGTGCCCTGAACAAAGTGACGGTGAAGAACAAGTACCCTATTCCGAGTACGGATGATCTGTTTGATAGACTTTCAAAGGCTACGTACTTCACCAAACTGAACTTACGTTCTGGGTATTGGCAAGTCAGGATTACGGAGGGCGATGAGCCTAAGACTACTTGTGTAACTAGATATGGTTCTTATGAATTTCTAGTAATGCCGTTTGGGCTTACTAATGCCCCGGCTACTTTCTGTAATTTGATGAACGATGTGCTTTATGAGTATCTTGACTCTTGTTGCGCAGTGTACTTAGATGATAACGTTGTGTACTCTCAAAGTCTAGATGAACATGTTAGGCATTTGAGGCTAGTGTTTGATAGATTACGGGAGTACGAACTCTATGTACAGAAAGAGAAATGTGAATTCGCTAGGACTAAGATTATGTTCCTTGGACATACATCAATAAAGGCAAGGTTTGGATGGACGAGGCAAAGGTCAAGGCTATCAGTGATTGGGAAACCCCAAAGTCAGTCCCGGAGTTGCGATCATTTCTGGCCTAGCCAATTATTATCGTAAATTCATAAAGGGCTATTCACATAAAGTATCGTCTCTCACAGATCTGTTGAAGAAAAGCCAGACTTGGGATTGGTCTCAGAACTGCCAATCTGCCTTCGAGGAGTTGAAGAAGTCCATCTCGTCTGAACAAGTGCTGAAACTCCCGGAATTTGATAAATCATTTGAAGTACACACCGATGCTTCGGGAAGAGCCATTGGAGGGGTTCTTGTCCAAGAGGGACGTCCCGTTGCTTTCGAGGGTCGAAAGCTCAAAGATGCGGAGGAGCGATACTCAAGACATGAGAAAGAAATGCTTGCAGTTGTCCATTGTATGCGGATTTGACAACATTCTTTATTTGGGACAAAGTTCCTAGTCCTCATCGATAATGTAGCCAACACGTTCTTCCAATCACAGAAGACGTTGTCACCAAAGCAGGCCCGTTGGATGGAGTTCCCAGAAGAGTATGACTTTACTTGGCAGCATAAACCTAGTCGTCACAACTCGGTGTCTGATGCTTTGAGTCGTAAGATGCAGGAAGTGGTTGCGTCTATGGTTGCGGCTTTATCGACTGTGGAGTCTGATTTTACAAAGCAAGTGCAAGAGCAAAGGGGACAGTGAGTATGTTCGCCTTTGTGAACAAGTAAAGGAAGGAACGGTGCGGAGGTATTGGATTGGAAATGGGTTACTGTTGGCACATGGGCATCGGTTATACGTCCCTACAGGCAAGTTACGACATGATTGATTGAGAGCAGTTCATAATTTTGTATGGGCTAGTCATTCCGGCAGGGTGAGGACGCAAGCACTCCTAGAAAGGAGTTATTTCTGGCCGAAGATGCGACAGAAGGTGGAAGCATATGTGAAGTCTTGCCATGTTTGTCAGTTAGACAAGACCGAAAGGCGGAAGGAAGCGGGACTTCTCCAACCTCTGTCCATTGCGGAGAAACCATGGGTGTCGGTTTCGATGGACTTTATTTCTGGATTTCCAAATGTTAAAGGGCAGCGTTCAGTAATGGTCGTGGTTGATCGATTTTCTAAGTATGCCATGTTTATACCAGCACCAAATGCGTGCCCAGCGGAAGAGGCAGCAAAGCTTTTCCTTGGTTATGTGGTAAAATACTTCGGCTTACCAAGGGATATTATTAGTGATTGTGATACACGGTTTACTGGAAGGTTTTGGGTAGCGTTGTTCAACCTAATGGGATCCGAGTTGAATTTTTCTACAGCCAATCATCCATAAACGGATGGTCAGACGGAGCGTATCAATAGCCTTTTAGAGGAATATCTAAGGCATTATATGACCGCTTCGCAGAAGAATTGGCTGGAACTCTTGAATACTGCACAATTTTGCTATAATCTGCACAAGAGTTCGTCGACAGGAACGAGTCCTTTCGAGTTGCCTATGGGGTGACAGCCTCTCACCCCACATAAGATCGTGAAGCAGAACAAGGAGGTGGGTTGTTCTGCCGCACATCATTTTGCGACAGATCATCAAGAGTTGATGAAGGAGGCAAGGGATAGTCTTGAGAAGGCGTCCCACCGCATGAAGAAGTATGCGGACCAAGGCAGGAGGCCATTGGAATTCAATGCTGGGGACAAGGTGTTGTTGAAACTTACTCCCCAGATCTGGAAGAAGATTAGCATGAAGACGGCACAACGATCCTTGATTCCAAGGTACGATAGCCCATTAGAAGTTGAGGAGAAAGTTGGTGCAGTGGCATATAAACTGAAATTGCCGGAAAGATTGAAGGTTCATCCGACATTTCATGTGAGTTATTTGAAGCGTTATCATGCGGGTGTTGAGGCCTGCACCCAATTTCGAAGAGGTATCCACCTACAATCCGTAAGCAATTTACTAAAGATGTTGAAAAGATTCTGGATCGGAGGGTTCTGGGCCAGAGTAAGAAGAATCGAAGGATCGAGTACCTAGTGCAGTGGAAAGGGTGTCTGGAGGCAGAGGGTTCATGGGAAAGGGGCACTACCCTTTGGCAATTTGAGGCCAAGATTGAAGAGTATCTGACGAGGGTGTTAGCCTCTTCAAGTGGGGGAGGTTAGTAAGACCCCTACATGCCCATGTCGGGCATAGCGTGTCCTTGGCGAGGACACAGCAGCATCTTATCTTGGTGGATGACAAGATAAGGTATTATTGTATGTAAGTATATAGTTGCAGCAACGTCAATACTAGTGCCCAGCATTATTGGTACGCAAGTGCCGCCTAGACGACCCTTGTACTATCTAAGTTTCTTCGTAAGGCAATTGGGCTCACGGGCTGGCCTTGGAACTGGCCTTGAGTTACTGTAATTATGGTGTTCACTAGAAAGATACGGTATCTCACAAATAAGCCTCTTTAGGGGGTAGGTACTGCTCAAGGCTTGGGGGCCAAGACTCGGGTGCCTTAGGCCATGGGGCTACGAGGCATGAGCTTAGGCATGGCGTGGGCTATGTAAGGCCATGGCACTATGTGGGCGATCTTTTGATGGGCATACTGGTTGCGGGATCTTGATGCGTGGTTGGTTGCATTGCGTGGCCCAAGGCATGTCACAAGCATCAATGGTGCTTGGTGGCTTGACTTGGCCAAGTTGGTGCTTAGTTGACTTAGTAGTGCATGATTAGCTAAGGCATCGGTTCGATAGATGGGCAGTTGCATGCATGATTGCATGCACACGTGAGTGTCACGTGATTGACGGTTAAGGATGTTGACATGTGCAGGTAATAAGCCACGGCATGTGCGTGGCATGCTTGGTGAATGGATGCGTCAGTTGGCGAAGTGACATGGTTGTTGGGCGCACTTCTGGGGATGGTTATGCTGAGTAGGCAATATGAATAGGCGCCTTGCATGGCATACGCCAAGGTGGCACAGCAGTTAATAGGCTATAGAGAGTAATTGTTGCATGGCAGTTATTTGTGGGCATTGTGCATGTAGTGCCACTTGTCGGCATCTGTTTGCCCAGGCAGTTGGGGCTTGTCTCTGCCATCAACCCCTATATATAGATGACCTTGGGGATTGTCCAAGGCATCCAGATATTAACTATGAATAAACATTGTTGCATGAATAACATACATCCGTATGTGCATCTGTGCTTAGTGTTTGCCTTGTACGATATTGTGTTGTGAACGAGTGGCTGGTTAGAGTGTCTAACGCCATCACGGCTTAGCGAAAAAAATAGGTTGTGACAACATTCTGACAGCACATGAAATTTTCAATTCCTTTAGAAATCAAACCGGAAAATAAGAGTGGATTGGTATCAAATTAGATATGAAAAAAGCCTATGACCGCCTGGAGCGGGACTTCCTATTTGCAACCTTGTCGAAACTGGGTTTTTTTCCCCCTTCTAGATCTCCTGGATCTTAAGAATGTGTCACAACTGTCTCCTTCTCAGTGCTTGTTAATGGGTCTCCCACGGCTCACTTTCGTCCATCCAGAGGAATCCGCCAAGGCGACCCCCTCTCGCCATACCAATTTATTCTCTGTGCGGAGCTTCTTGCAAGACAACTCCAGGAAGAAGGAAATGGTCGAGAAAAACTCTTGGGTGTCTCCCCAGGCCATTCCAGAATGCGTATCCCGTTTCTAATTTTTGCAGATGACACTATAATTTTCTCTAAGGCGTGTCCTAAGAGCTACCTCCTAATCAAAAGTATTTTGAATAAATATTGTGAAATGTCAGGCCAACTTGTAAACTTTCATAAATCAGTGTTCCAATGTACAGCTAACATAAATGAATCTTCAATTACTGCTTTCAAATCCATCTCCAGATGAAAGATGTAGACTACCTTGGTTCCTATCTAGGGCGTCCTATCCTCGATAGAAGAGTTACATCGAACACTTACTCTAAAATAATCACAGCTACTAACAACCAATTAGCTAAATGGAAAGCAAATACCCTATCTCAAAGAAGAATAATACTCATTCAGGCTACGCTAGCCACTAAAGCTAACCACCAAATGCAAAGTTTCACTCTTCCCTCGAAGATCCATTCTGATATGGAAAGAATTAGCCGAAATTTTTTTAGAATAGACCCTAATAACAAAAACCCAAACCTTATAGGATGGGAGAAGGTTTGCAAGACCAAATTCCTTGGAGGTCTTGGGTTAAGGAAAGCGGAAGTGGACGATAAAGCTCTCCAAATGAAACTTCTTTGGCGCATCATTAAGAACCCGATAACTATTGGGTGAAGCGTATCGGGAGGAAACATCTCAAGAATGAATCCCTCCTGTCTTACACCCTTAAAGCCAACACTTCTTGGCAATGGCGTAACCTTCTAAAGCTCCGTGACTTATTTGCAAAAGGCCTCCAATGCTAAGTTGGAAATGGCTTTTCCATTAAGTTCTGGTTAGATAACTGGTCTTTCCGTATCCTGTAGCAGACATAGTCCGAGCGGTTCCTAATTCCCAGGCTTTAGTATGTGATTTTTTGTGATTGGAGAAAGAAAAGGGGATCAGGAGAAACTCACTGCAGCCCTTCCGGTCAATATTGTCTCCTAAATTATCCAAAGCCCCATTCCCTTTAATGACTTAGAGGATAGCCTTTTTCTGGCGCTTAACCCCAAATGGCTCTTTTTCCTTCAAATCAGCAGCCCTTCTTATCCAAGGCATCACTCCCGAGAATATTTCCAAATGCTCATTATGTTGGATTTGGAAATTGTCGGTTCCACCAAACATTAAGAACTTTATCTGGAAAGTGTGCAATGATGGGCTTTCGACAAAAGTGAGACTTTTTCGTAGTAAGGTGGCAGTTCCTCTCCCCTGCGTTTTTCCAATCACCACACAGAAGACCATTGTCACCTTTTAGCCGAAGGTCCCTTCTCTAAAGATGTTTTTCAAATTATAGCAAATGACTACAAGTGCTGATCTCTCACAAATCAAGTCTAATATTCGAAGCGAAATTATAAATCAAATTCGTTCCTTGTGCTCTTTGAGGAACACGCAGCACATAGTAATCGCTTGGTGGTTTATTTGGACTCAAAGAAATAGACTCTGCTTTAATAATAAAGCGGTGAATATCCCAAATACGGTTCTTTTAATAAATTCATTTTGTTTCAACTAGTTTTCTCCCAAGAAAAGTGCTTCTGGCTCATCTCCGCATTCTAGCACCCCTCGCGATAGCCAAACCGCTCCCTCTTTAGTTTCTTGGTCCCCCTCCCTCTGGATCTTTCAAGCTTAGTATTGATGGGTTTAAGTTAGGCTCAGGCAAGACAGTGTGTGGGTTTATAATTAGGAACCATAAAGGAGAGCTGATTCTGGCCGGTGCTAAACCTCTCTCCCCTCACCGGTCGATTCTCTATGCAGAAGCTATAGACCTCAGAGAGGGTGTCAGCCAAGCCCGTATTTCGGGCATCAATTATCTCCAAATTGAAGGAGATTATCTAGCAGTCATTAATTCAATAAAAAGAATCTGGCATATTCCTTGGGAGATTAACAACATAATTTGTGATGCAGGAATGGATCTGCATGGTTTGGACCTGTCAATCAATCATTGTTTGCGGGTGGCTAACAAAGCGACGGACTTCCTTGCCAATTGGGGTCACCACCATGAAGGGCTTTGGTCATCTCTATGTTGTCTTCCTCCTAGGCTTCCCTTGATCATCCGCAAGGATGAGTTAAGTTACTCCTATTACAGGGTAACTTAGTTTCCTTTCCTTTTCAAAAAAAAACCATTTTGTTGGCAGTAGTACTCAGTCTCAAGTAGGAAAGTCACAACTCGACATGTACTTAGATGATTCTCGCCATGAACTCAAATCGGAATGGATATTTTAAGTTATTGGCATCAAAATTCTGGGAGATATCATGTGCTTTCAAAGATGGTAAAAGATTTGTTGACTATTCCCGTAAGTAATGTGGCTTCCGAGTCTGCTTTTAGTTGTGGCGGAAATACTATTTCGGCATCTCGAGGTTCCTTACCGTCTACTATTTCGGCATCTCGCGGTTCCTTACCGTCTACTATTTTGGCATCTCGCGGTTCCTTACCGTCAAAGACGGTCCAAGCACTGATATATTTACAAGATTGGTGTCGTTTAAAATACAGTACGGTTGAGGAAGATCATGCTCTCAGAGCTGCGATTGTTGGAGAAGAGGATGAAGATTATGCGGAGCAATTTTCTTAGGTATGCATATATTTTACTCATTTCTAAAGGTTTTTTTTACAATCTTCTAAGCTTATGCTTGTCTGTTGCTGCTGTTTAACAGCCTTTTGATTGTCTGAAGTGAAGCTCAACAGTCATTTTGTGCATCTATTCATCCGAGAAAAGCTTAGTTCATATCTGATAGATGTGAACTAAACATCTATCACATATAAATATACTACGATTTTCTATAAGTATACTACATTTTCTATATATATACTACAAGTTCAGTAAGTTCTAAATATATTCAGAAAATATACTAACTTAAATTTTTTATAAATATACTACATTATTTATAAAATATACTACATATACCTATAAATATACTACAAATAAATTGATAGATGCATCCCCTATCTATCAGATAGGAATTGAGTAGCCCTCTTGTTCGTCCCTCAATTCCATCACAAACCCACTACTAATGATTATGTTTGAAGATATGCTCAACAGTGTTCTATGCATCTGTTCGTCGTCCCTCAATTCCATCACAAACCACAACTAAATCTGATTCTGTTGCATTCTAATTGTCTGACTCTATTGTTTATAGTGTTCTTTATGGTATTTTATGGTGTCCTACTAGTGCAGGTGATGCTGAACCACTTTACAGGTACCATCCATTTTTTGTTCAAATTCTTTTGTGGTAGACTCTCATTTTGTTAGTTTACACTTGTTTTTAGATTATTTCAGCTATGTTTAGCACAATTTAAAGTCAATAACTGCGCTTGCTTCTCTTAATTTCAGCTAAGTTTTTACTTTTGAAACAAAAGGAGTAATTAGTATTTAAACAAATAAGTTTCTAATAATATTGTAAAATTAACTATTAACCATTAACCTTATTAACTTTTTACTTTCTTTTCAACTTTCTATTTCTTTTTTTTAACTCCTCTTGTTTTGTTTTTTTTGGTGTTTGCACCCAGTTCACCCTTCGGTCTACATCAGGATTGAGGCCAAATTCGGGGTGATTAGATTTCATTCCTCTCCCAATGGTGTTGCGGGGATTCGAACACGGGTCCGTCCTACCAAAGCCAGTCCCCATCACCACTGGGCCAACACTTACTTGGTATTTCTTTTTTTTACTCCTCTTGTAATCTCTCCTCAAGCCTCACGTCTCCTACATGTCTGAAACTTCGACCAAGGGTTTGTTGGTCGCAAAACATAAATTGTGAGATTTGTGACTGCTCGATCTTTCATGCTTTGGGTTAAGGCCTTTTTCACTAGACCATTGTGACTGTTCGATCCATTATCTATAGACAACATGTTAGATGTCACACATCTCAACTGAATAGATGTATAAATAATTGAGAATTCTACATGCTAACCTGATGCTATTGAATTTTCTATATGGTGGAAATATAAAAAAAATTGGTTGTATAAAATGTTCTCATGGTTTGGTGTATCTCACTATAGTACAGTAAGTATATTTTAAACATCTAACTATAACCTAAACCAATGATTTGACTGAGCTAGTCCAAAAAAATTCGTGTGAAGATCCTCTCCCGTAATTTACCCAAATTACACCAACGATCGGGAGTGATTTGGAGATTTCATCCCAAATTTATCCTCACTCTCTGGTGTAAATAAAAGTACTGAACATCCAGTACAATAGAGAATATCCTGATTCAAAAAATCCACCCATGAAGAGATTTCCAACTTCTCATCTTTATTCCTCTTCCCCAATTGCCATCTTCAATTGACTAATCTGGGAATTCTTCGCATAAGTAACCTGTCGTGAGCTAGGAAATTTTATGGTGTTTTACTCCCTCCGTCTATATTATTTGCTACATTCACTTTTTCACATTTTTCAATATACGATTTCAAAAATTAATATCTCAAATTTGATATATGAAAAAATTACAAAAATTATATATATGAAAAATACAAATTGAGACGAATGTATGTTTTCCTTTACGTATATAACCTCAAAGACAGGTTAACACTCAAAGTAAATAGTACTCAAAGTCAATATATAGCAAATAATTTGAGACGCGGAGATTAATTCATACTAGTTTTGGCACATCAAGAATTCCTTGTTTGCCAACTAATTTGTTAATTATTGATTGCAGTAACCGTAACAAATTAAAAAGTCGAAACTTTTTGGAAACCTGTTATGAGCATATTTATGGGTTGGTCGAGTACTTTGCAGCAGCCTAATCTGTATGGTTGTATTTCCTGTTTTATGTTTCGTGAGAGATTATTTAAAGAACTTTCAAGTACTCAAAATAAGTTGGATATGGAAAAGGCATATGATAGGATTGAGTGGGACTATCTATGGGACTGCCTATCCCATTTTGGTTTCCCAGACAAATGGATCTCCTTGATCAAACAATGTATCACCAATGTTTCTTACTCGGTCAAAGTCAACGGCTCCACCACCTCCTGGTTCCACCCCTCCAGGGGTCTCCGTCAAGGCGACCCACTATCACCTTAACTCTTCATCATATGCATGGAAAGCTTTGCACGTCTCCTCAGCGCCCAAACTCATAATAAATCCACAGGAATAGGAGTACAGCTTAGCCCCAAGGGGGCTAAAGTCCCTTGCCTCTTTTTTGCAGACGATAGTCTCCTCTTCTGTAAAGCCACCACTACGGCATGCAATAACCTCAAGAAAACCATTGACGAATTCTGCAAACACTCAGGGCAATTAGTAAACTTCCACAAGTCGAGTATAATCTTCTCAAAAAAAGTACCAAATGCAAAAAAAAAAGGTACTTGCCAGCCATTTCAATATGACACCTAAAGCTTGCCTAGGCAGATATCTAGGCATTCATTTCAGTGGTCATAAGCCCCTCAAATCAGACCTCCATTCCTTACTTGCACTTAGCACAAGCGAATAAATTCTTGGGAAGCAGGTTTCCTCTCTAAAGCCGGAAGGCTTACCCTTATCCAGGCCAACCTACAGGCTATTCCTAACTATACAGCCTCGACCACCATGATTCAGGCAAGTACGGCAAAACATCTTGACTCAACCCATAGAAAATTCTTTTGGAAACAAAGTCCCGACTCCAATGGTATACCACTGATCTCCTGGGACCGTATCTGCACCCCCAAACATTTAGCTGGCCTGGGACTCAGGAAAACATTACCACTTAACCAAACATTTCTGGCTAAATTAGCATGGAAGGTCATGACAGACCCAGATAACTTATGGGCACAGCTGGTCAGGAACAAGTACCTAAAGAACGATTCAGTCTTTGAGTACTCGCCTAAGCCCACCCACTCTGTTATTTGGCGTAAGATCATGTCACAAAGAGAAATTCTACGAAAGGGCATACGGTGAAAAATAGGAAACGGCTCTACCATCTTCTTCTGGTTAGACAACTGGGTCTCCCATACAAGCCTGTTAGAATTCCTTAACCCAAATTGTGAGTCAGTTGACCTGGAACAAAAGGTCAGTTACTATATCCTCCCCAACAAAACATGGAACATAGAGCTCTTGACCACCTTCCTTCCTTCCGATGTGGTCAACCTCATCAAAGGCATCCCTATTCCCACCACAATCATTGTTGACACCCTGGTTTGGGGCCTAACTTCTCATGGAAGTTTCTCTGTCAAATCTGCAAACTGGCTAGCACACAACATTCCACAAGACCACCCCAAGTGGGTCTACCGAACAATTTGGAAGCTGGATATCCCACCCAAACTTCACATCTTCAACTGGCAAATTCTCAACAACGGCATAAGTGTGCGTTCCATCCTGCACAAACGCAATATCATCCCTTTTGATACTTGTCCACTCTGTGCCTCTGATACAGCAGAAACAATTGACCACCTTTTCCTCCAATGCTCCAAAATTAGGGAGTTTTGGTCCCTAAACATAGTTCAGCATTGGGTAACCACTAATCCTCACCCAAATGAAGTCAAATCTCACTTCCTGCTCCTCCTTAAACACAAACGAACAGCTGCAAAATTCTCCTTCCTCTTATGGAGTATTTGGAAGGAAAGGAACGACGTCATTTTCAACAATGCAAGTTTCAACCCACATCGGATTTTCCATAGGGCGAAATTCTACCATTATGAATGGAAACTAAAGGACCATTACGATAAATCCTTCATGAACCCATCAATTTGGAATCCCCCCTCCCCCAACCACCCCACCACAACCACAACCCCCAACCCCCAACGTCATTCTCGTTAGCTGGTTCCCCCCGCCCAACAACACAATCAAACTCAACTTCGACGGCTCAGTCAATCACAAGAGTGCTGCTGCAGGATACATCATCAGAGATCACCAGGGCCTAACCATCACAGGCTCCACCCACAACCTAGGGAATGCAAGTGTGTTAGTAGCCGAAGCAACAGCATTACACAAAGGGCTTACAAAAGCTATCAACCTCAACTACTCCTCCATCATCATAGAAGGCGAAAACCTTTTGGTCATCAACGCAGTCAACCGCAAATCTCATCCACCATGGCAAATTGCAAATATCATTGAAGACATCCAGAATATGCTTCAGAGTTTCCAGAATTATACAGTGCAACATATCTACAGAGAAGCCAACCAAGCAGCAGATTGGATAGCTAATGCAGGACATTTAGTAGTAGATTCTATGTATATCACGGACTGGGCTCAGTCCCATTTGTCCACTATTCTTTGTAATGATGCCTTAGGTGTGTTCCTCGAGCGGAGGACCACCTAAGCATCCCGTCTCCTTTTCCTTACTTCTTAAAAAAAAAGTACTCAAAATAAGTAAAACAAGCCGTTAGTAATTTAGGATTAGGAAGAAGCAGGTCCATACGGTGAACTTCCAAGACAATCGTGGAGAGGGGAAAGATAAGAAGTTAGGATTTTTTTTCAAAGGTGGGCTTCTTAAGGATAGGTTATTCCAATCGTCTTTTTAGGTTATGGTTAGTTGTTTAAAACAATTTTAGACTGGACAACTGACGATCATACAAAGTTAAGGACACCGAGAATTTGTATTTGGCCTTTTAAAAACAACCCCTTCAGCAGTCTCCTCCCTTGGCCACAATAAATTGCCCCTGGTGGCGGCACGGACGAGACTGCAAATAGCAATCTCAAACTAAGTCCTACTTAAGACACACTAAAAATAAAGGAATGATCACACAGGCAAGGAAAAATAAAACCAATAACAGTAATCAACTGTTACGTTTACATTTCCTTTCTTCACATTTTTTGTATGGCCACTTAAAATTCGCAGGATTTCTTCCAAAATCGCTAGTTTAACGGTGATTATAGCATAAAAAGGCGAGAATGGAGAATATATATAGGCAAATGACAAGGAAAAACTACGCATCATGCTTCCCGTATGACATGTACATATACATGAGACATGTGAAATTAGTCTCTTGCCCTAAGAGCTTTCATTATCTTCCTGTCATAGAATAACAATCAAAGAAAAACAGAAGAAACGAGAACAAAGATAACATAGAGAAGGATAGTAATTTAGTACACCATGGTTACGGGCAATGATAATCAGTATGATGAGGTGCCTTTCTTCTCACATTTCTACAATTAAAGATAACATCTGTTCGAAGTCAAAGAAAGTCAATGTGACATGAAAGCTCAACAAGACACCAGATCGCATCAAGAAAACCGTGGTGTTTATACACTTTAAATGTTACAGTATGTAATTTGTACGGTGAATTCTCAACTTATGGTCCAAATAGAGAAGATTTCCCAAAATATATATGTATCAAGCAGGAATCTCAATTACTCTACAGGAAAAGGTCAGAATTAACTGTTTACGTTGTGCAAGAGTAGAATGCAGAATGGCTAGAGTCCAAAGAACCAACAATAAAGCAGAACCAGAAAGAACCATATGGGTGTTGCGGCAAGGGGATATAGAATTCTTACACAAGTAGACTAAATGAAATGGTTGGCCAGATTTTATTGAAGAACAGATACTCGGCTCAACCCCTAAACCTAAAGGAACTTGTACAGCACACTTCACAAGCCCATCTCAATTGTTTGGCATGCAATTAACCATTTACAGCCCGACTAAGACCATTCCAGTGAACCATATAGAAACCACCAGTTTGCTGCATGCATTGGAACGATTTCACTCTTTTATAACTTCTACATAGACGATTACTTACTCCTAAAGGCTACAGGAAACCGAGTTCATCTATACTTCAACTAAGGAATTAATTTTAAATGAAAACATAGATCAAAATCTGAGTGATTCATATAAGATCACAGCTAATATATGCCACCATCTCTGAAATTTGCATGGAGAATGAAAACAAAGAGGTATATTCAAAATCACAACCAGGATCATTCATGAAGCAATGATATGATAAACTATGACGATTAACGAGAGAAAGGATAACTATGTGAGCATCATATACATAAGCTATTTAAAAGGATAGAACCAGAAGCATAAACAAAAACAGAACGCTATCACTTAGACCTCAAATACTTAATAGAGGTCACTGCAGTTAACTCTAATCAGGATTAGCTCTTTTCCACAACAAAAGCATCTGCAGTTAGAGATGCGCGACGAGAAGAGATGGGCTACATCATACTTCTAGCCAATAGAAAATTCTTAATCAAGAATAATATCAATTTTTGGAGCTGATGCACATTTCCATGCGCTTTAAATCCAATGCCATACGTTCATTTTCAAGCTTCATCCTATCATTTTCAATCTTAAGTTTTTCTAACTCTCGGTCTTTTCTCTTGCAGAACCGCTGCCATTTAAACCGCTGTTTCTCCAACTCCAATGTCTCCAATTCAATTTGTAGCTTTTGCTCTTCTAATTGATGTGATTGTGACGTCAACCATTGCTTCTGCAACAAAGCTGCTTTCTGATTTTCAGAAAAAGCTGAATGCATTTCAGCAGACAAGTTATGTGACTGCAATTGGAAACCCTTGCTGAGATCCTGAGTACATTGAGACCCAACACCCCAATTCTCCAGACCTAACCCTTGTTTCATCCTCTTTGATGGATCCGCAGAGAGAGCATATGCCCCCTTGCTACAACGCTCACCATATTCTTCATGATCATCACTTTCTACGGCATCGGCATCCTCAACAGTATCATCATGGGGATGCCTCTTATAATCACTATCATTATCATCTTTACTTCTCAACGCCAACTGCAAAGACTGCTGAAGTGCTGGGTCATGGGGTAAATGTAACCTATTATTATTGTGATATGAGCACAACTCTTCATAGAAGAGATGCTTCGAGCTCAGGATTTTCCTAACCTCATCTTTCGTTTTCTCAGACAAGCGATCCATCATGTCCAGAAGTGCTGGTTTCTCAACAACTTCACAAGTAGTACCCTTTCCAAGAATATCATTGAGTTTCTTATATCTCTTGTTGAGGTCATTGAACTTATCTTCACACTGCTGGGGTGAAACAAAAAACCCTCTTTCAGCCATGACTTTAGAAACTAACTTCCACTTACCCTTCTTATGCAAATTCAAATACTTTCTTCGACCTCGAGTGCAACCCTCAAAAACCCCATCTTCACCAAGGTAAGAAACAGCAGTAATCAAAAGCCTAACCATCGAATTAGTCCATTTTACACGCTGCCATTGCGTCAATTTCTTTCCTTTATGAGGATCACTATGTCCATCAATTCCCTCTCCATTAGAACTCACCTCATCTTCATCAGTTGGTGAATTTTTACCCCTTTCCACCTTATTATAATCAGCCGAAGAATTCGGATGGTCACACTTATGAGTTTGTCCCATTTTCAAAGGGAAAACTTCGTGAATCGACGGGTGGGTCATCAAGCCTTGCCCAGGTTGAGAATGGTGTGGTTGCTGGAGGCTACGGCCGGGGTTCTGATGGTGGTTTACCCTCATTGATCCTTGTAAATCAGAACCCCCATAAGCAGAACCACCAGGCATCATATTCATATTAGCTAATGACAAATTACTCTCCATCAATTCTACAAAAAACAGAACTTTATTCTATACTTCCAGCTATCACTCTCAAAACCTAAAAACCCCAATTGGGTAGTTTTGCGCACAGGAATCCAATTATCAAAGCTAATCATGCAAACATAAAACCACCCAGAAACCTTAATCCCTAAACCCTTCTTCTAAAATTAATTGATTACACACCCAGATATTAAATTCATCAAAACTATAGTTTAAGTTCGCAGGAATACTCAATAACCCATTAATTGAAAAATTAAAACTTGAACATTAAAATTTAGAAAAGTAACAGAATCATAGAAAAGAACAAAATAAAGGGAACAAGATTGATAATAGATAATTTTGATTAAGAAGAGAAACTTATTTGGACGTGAAAAGAATTCCAGGTAGTTTCTGAGGGAAGACACACGCTTTTCGTTTGCTCCTTGTGAGTGTCAGTGTGGTCTACAAATGCAGGCAATAGGAATTTGATGGGAAAGGCGGAGATCTAAAGGTTAATTGCAATCATGTCGAGTACGATTCTTATTTTAATAATTTGGGAAATGGGAATCAATTTGAGAGAGCCAATAGTAAGGTTTGCAGATACAATGTATTAGGAGGTGGGAGAGTCGTAACTCGTAAGTAGTAACCGCAATTTGGCTAAGGTGTTTGGCAATTGGCGGTGTAGTTGGCTGATGGCTTTTTGCCGTGGTTGTTGATAGATGGCTTTTTATAGTGTCTTATTTTTCTGAGTGTTTTTATTGGCTTATTTAACCGATCATGTAATTATTGGTTGATTATAAAAGTGTTTGGTTATATCGTTTGTTGTTATTGACTATTTAGTAGAAAATAGAGGTAAACATTAAAAGGTAGCACAAAAAATTATTAGGCATGTTTATTATTTGTTTTGGATTAAAAGTTGGTTTTTCAACCACTCAATAGTTGGGGTATCGAATTGGACCAATCTGGAACACGAAAAATTTTAATTGAATAGTGGAGACGGGATAGAATATAATATTTTATGAGTTAAGGGCTTTCAATAGAGGAAAAGTTTAAGAAAAAAATCATTTTCTACCCAACAAAATTGATTATTGGTCATTTTGCCTAATCATATACTTCATGCGTTCCTAAATAATAATTACACTTTACTTTGTCGGGATCGCTAATGCAAATTTTTGAACATTAATATAATTAGTTGTGTATTTGTAAAAAAAATAAAAAATGTATATTCAAAAGTTCATATCAAGAAGAATCAAACAAGATCACATATGAATATATATTTCCTTTACCCATAAATCACAACTGATAGTGACAATGAAATTTGGGAGAAGTGTCAAAAGTAACCATTAAAAAGAATCGCATGTAGTAGTAAGTATCTGAATATATTAAAGAAGAAAATAAGTTTTTTATAGCATTAAATACATAATTCATGAGTAATAAGCAAAAGAAGGTCTGACTCGGTCTACACTCCGCATATGAAACGGACATAAACGAAAACCAAAAAATATAAATTAGCCACCCAAAGACCAGACCTATTAGCGCATGTCCGATCTGAACCGGTAACAGTCTGATCCATTTTTTTTAGGTTTATACCCATTCGTAAATAGCCCTACTCAAAAAACCATTAACCAAACACATTTTTCATTATTTGAACAAATAAAAAAAGTCAAAAACTAAAAATTAATAAAGAAATAAAAAGTCACCCAAAAATTATTTAGTACACTCCTCATATGCATGGAAGGGTGAGAGATAGCTGTTGCAAATTGCCAATATTTGTTGTAGTCTTGCACAAATGTGGGATACAATCATGTCTCGACAAATTTTGACTTGTTTAGGTGCGTGAACCATTTACCTTAAAAGGCCATTGTCATTTGTTTCATTGTATGATACTTTTTTTATGGATTACTTAATTGTATAATATTATGGTGAAATTGTGATGGAATCAAAGTTCTAAAATTAGGGGAATGGTGTAGGGATGTTAGTAGGGTGGGGTTCATGGAGACCCGCCCTGCATATATCTCAGTTAGGCGGGGATGGAGGAAGATTTCATGGGAGATGGGGTGGAGATGGGATGGGAATGCAAATTATCCCTGCCATAGGTGATGGGGCGGGTGTGGAGTTTTGAATGTATCCGTCCTATCCCCGCCCGCCCCGCCCGCCCCGCCCGCCCCACTTCATCCCCGCCTCCTAAGTACTTATTAAATAATACTAGTATTTAGTAAAAACTAGTTATATTGAATGGATGTATTTTATTTTAACATATTTTGTTAAAAAAATAGCATACACTTTAATAAACATGTGACGTATACTAAGATGGGTATGGCGGATGTTGGGGCGGGTATGGTGGGTGTGAGAAGGGTAAAGAGACCATGTGGGTGATGGGATGGGGATGGTTTGTATTGCATACCCGTTGGGGCGGGGATGGGGATCAAAATTTTCCCTGCCATGTGGTGATGGGGCGGGGATGGGAATGGGATTTTTAGGCGGGGATGGGGTGTAGAGGGACCATCCTACGCACTCGCTCCGCCCATTAACATCCCTAGAGTGGTGACATTGTTCAATATCATATATTGTTGTTTATTTAATATTCTTTATAGGAAATACTTCATTCGTCTTATAATTAATAAATTTATTTCTTTTTAATGTTTATTCTAAATAAACTTTTTATTTCTCCAAGTGGTAAGGTCTTCATAATAAAAATAACATATTTTTACACATGAGACTATGCTTTATATCATCACAAACAAAAACAATACTCTTAAAGGTCAACAATGGTGAAAGTTTATTATAAACAAAACAATCACAAAGGAGTCACACACCAACTACTTTTTTAAATTATGTGCATTAGAGAAATGAGACGTTTATATGGAACGGAGGGAGTATGTTAGTAAGATTTAATGAAGGAGGTACATGATAAAGAAACACCAAATAAAAAAATTCTGTTTAGACAAACTTAATAAAGTTGATTCGGATTGTTACTTTAAATCAGTTGATTCTCTTTCCTTTAAAATACTTTAGAATGTGTAATAAAAAAAGAATGATAATTAGAAAACAAAATTATGAATTGCTTGAATGGTAATTTCAATAATTGAATTAAACCTATCACAAATAAACTTAAAGTGGCTACTAAATGAGTTATAGTGGATATTACTTAATGACTCTATTAGTGAAGTTTGATATGTAATCTTATTGATGTCCATATATTATAAAGGAGTCTCGGAAATGATAATTAATCAACAGTCAAATTATAGCGGCTACAAAATTAACTAAAGTGATCATCAATAGATAAAAACTAACTGTCAAAACTAATCACAATCAAGTTTGGGTCGAATGACTTAAAGTGATCCTCAAATGACTTAACCTGGTCACCAATAATCAAGTTATAGTAGCTACTATGGATGGCAATGGGTCTTGGACCCGGTCCAAATCCAGACCCATAGACCCATTTATAAGGGTCTGGGTCCAACTTTTTTAGACCAAATGGGTCTGGGAAGGGTCTGGGTCTAGAGGCTATCAGGCGGGTCTGATCCGGGTCAAAATATATCAGACTCAGACCCGGTCCGAACCCTACCCACAGACCCATTTACATAAAAAAAAATTAAGTTGTAAATTACGACTTTATGAGTAGTTGTGACTACAATTTAAGACATGTAATGATGTAAATTGAAATATTTTTAAGATTTTATGAGCTATAATTTGTTAATTTTTCGAAATAAACCTTAACCATGGTCACGCGAACCTATAAAATAGGCGAAATAAATTTATCAGATTAAAAAATGCTATTAAACTTGAAATTCAAAATGACCTACTAACGACCCTAGACCCATCAGACCCAAAGGGTCTGGGTCTGAAAATTTCAGACCCAATGGGTCTAGGTCGGGTTTGGATCTAGAATGGGTTTGGGTCTAGTCAGATCCGACTCAGACCCTACCCATTACCGTTCCTACTAGCTACTAAGGGCCTGTTTTGTTCAGCTTATTTTCAGTTCAGTTCAATTCAACTCTAATAAGTTCAGTTCAGTTCAGTTCAGCTCTAATAAGTTCAGTTCAGTTAAGCTCCAATAAGTTCAGTTCATCTCTAATAAGTTCAGTTCAGTTAAGCTCCAATCAATTCAGCTCCAATAAGTTCAGTTTAGTTCAGTTCAGCTCCAATAAATTAAGTTCAGTTCAGTTTAGCTAAAATTAGATGAAGAGAACAGGCCCTAAGTATCTAAATGATCCTCAAATGATTGAAATTAGTGAAATTAGATTTATAGTATTGTAATTTTGATATATTTAAAAACAATTCTTAAAATGTTACTAACTTACTATATAATGGCCAATGAAATTATTGTTTACAGTAAATTGGAATTTAAAGGTAAATGTCTTACCTATATTTATGAAATTTGTTTGGAGAATCTTCTTGGTGTGGCTCTTCATCGTGTTGTTCTGCCTCCTTTACATCTTGTTGTGACTCCTCATCATACTTGCTCGTGTGGCTCTTCAGCTGCATTCTATTCTTCATTAGTGACATCGCTTCTTGTTTAACGGTTTTGTGTACCATTTTCTTCCCCTAGACCATAATATATTTAGTTGAAAGCATTTATATATTATAAGCATATTTCATTTAAACTTTCCTCTCAAATTCTATATAAAACGTGTTTAGGGTAAACACAGACTTGTAAAACTAAATGAATATCACGGTTGAATAACGACTTATTACTTTCACCATTCTTTTATTATTATAACACTAGTAATTTTTGGTCAAACATAATGAACTATTATCATATCAACTCATTTGCATGTGGTGTCTTCATGCGTGGTTATAAATATTAATTTTTTCAGGCTAAATACAATGTTTTTTCGAAAATTGGACATTGTTATACACCCTCCATGGACATGAATTTCGAGAATCCCTAAACGCGTAGCAATAAGCCGAATTTTTGGGTATGCACTTTAAGATGACTTTTTCGGGCCAAAGACGAGCTTTCTTGATAAACGGACACCGCTATGCACCCTCAATGGACACGAATTCTGAGAATTCATACAAAAAGGGTATTAATAAGCTAGGTTTTAGTGCACGTACCTCGAGCTGAATTTATCGGACAGAAACGACGTTTTTTCGAAAAACGGACACAGCTATGCACCCTCTAAGACCACAAATTTTGAGAATCCCTACAAAACATGTACCAATAAGCCGATTTTTCAGGCATGCACTTCAAGGCGACTTTTTCAGGCCGCAGTTGACGTTTTTCCGAAAAATGGACATTGCTAACGATGTGCACTAATTTCGAAAATTCCTACAAAATGGGTACCAATAAGCCGAGTTTTCAGGCACGCACTTCAGTCCAAAAAAGCCAGAAAATAGCCTTAAAGTGCATTCTCGAAAACCCGACTTATTGGTACCTGTTTTCTAGGGATTCCCGATATTTATGGTCGTAAAAGGTGCACTACTTTGTCCGTTTTTTGGAAAACAACGTCTTTGGTACGAAAAAGCCGAAAATGTTGCATTGAACCGCGTGCTCATGAAGGGTGAATAGCGGTGTCTGTTTATTCGAAAAGCTTTTGTCTTCAACCGAAAATGCCGAAAAAGTCGCCTTGAAGTACATGCCCCAAAAACGAGGCTTATTGGTACCTGTTTTTGTAGGATTCTCAAAATGCTTGCCCGTGAAAGGTGAATAGCGGTGTCTGTCTATCCGAAAAACGTCATCTTCGAACCGAGAAAGTTGAAAAGCCGTCTTGAAGTACATGCCCGAAAATCATGTTTATTGGTACCTGTTTTGTAGGGATTATCGAAATTTGAGTCCATAATAGGTGCACAATGGTGTCCATTTTTCGAAAAAGCATTGTACCCGCCCGAAAGAGCTAAATTAGTTGTCTTAAAGTGCGTTCCCGAAAACCCTTAAAATAGTCACACGCAAAATCTCACGTTAACCAGTTGTTTTAGGTTAATAGGTCATAAGGACCTATAAAATCAAATATTATCGATAGTTTTTTTTGATTGAAAATATTATCGATAGTTAGTACTTAGTACCTAACAACAATCTCTATTATATAAGTGAAAAGGAGGGGTGGACACCAAAAAAGAAAAAAAAAGAAAAAAATGCTAATTGCTTTCCTTTTTTGACTATTAATTGTTTTAACAATTAAATTTTTAACCACTTTCACATGCATCACGTGCATTTTAGGCTACTATCTATCTCTATTATATAAAGGAACTCTAGGGGGACACCAAAAATAGAAAAAGAAAAAAAGTAACAAACCACAACTGATAAAGAGAAGAAAAAAAAGTGAAAAATTAAAATTTAAAACAGGTACCCTCAATCCCTCATCACGCCTAACAACAACAACTACCCACAATGCCCACAACTCCTACAAACAAGGAAGCTATCTGATTCTATTCGGCTAATTCATATAATTTTGAAAAACAAAATCTGTTTATAACTGATTGCATTTTTACTTCCTACTTCACGTCTTCTTTCTCTTGAGCCAAAAAAAAAATCACATACCTGTAAAATAGTGCAGCAACAGTCAATTACTTCATATCAAGATCAGGTAAATGAGATTTTAGTTTATGTTTTATTTATGTTCATAAAAAATATATTTCAGTTTATGTTTTTGATTGTATTTTATTTTCTTTCTAGTTTCTCAATTCATTGGAGTTTCAGTTTGTATTATTTGCTTAATTTCGATTTCAATGATATTAATATTACAGAATTGAGTGTTTTTTTTTATCAATTAGAGTTTGTAATTGCAAATTTCATGGATTAAATCTTTGGCTATTGATTATATTTTCTGAATAGTTCATGTATTTGCAAAACGTCATGAAGATCGCCATTCTCTTTTTCTCTTCATTTTTTGTTTCAATTTTGATTCTTATATAATTTATCCTAATTTTTGTATCGTTTTTTTAATGTTTTTGTCTAATTGTCTTGATTTTTTTATTCTACAATCATTTTGTTTGCTCTTGATTTGCACGGTCAAAAATATCTCTAATGAATCATTATGCTTTTCATCATCCTAAATTTTTTATTTGATTTTAACATTGTCTTGATTTTTTTTTCTAGAGTGATTTTGTTTGCTCTTGATTTGCAGTGTCGGCAAAACATCCCTCATGAATCAGTATGCTTTTCATCTCCTAATTTTTTTCATATATACTAAATATATTTTTTGGTCCAATATTTATATGATATGATTTCATGGCATTTAATTTCATCAGATTTTGCGAATCATACAGACAGGTTGTATTGATCTGTTCCTCGTATACTCGCCAACTGCGGTATAACCTCTGTAACTAAGGGCCATGGTGGAGAGCAGGTTAGAATTGTTCACAGAATGAATGCTCAAACAAGATCAATCTGCCGGACATGAATGAAGATCAATGTGTACTCTATCCTTTTGGAATTCAGATTGAAGTTGTATCTCTTACTATTTAAGACTTTTGGTTGCTGTAATCTATTTGATGGTAGCATTTGAATGTTTGATAATGTAATTGAGTAAATATGTTTTTTCATATCATTATTTATTTATGTATGTATACATGCAAGCGATTGCATGTATAAAATTCTAGTATACGGTAAGGGAAGAGGGGGAACAAAAAAAAAAGAAAACAAAATATAATAAATCAAGAAAGTTAAAACTGGTATAATCAACAAAGGTAAGTTTTTAATTTTTCTTTCTTCTTTTAAATATCAATTTTTTAGTTATATTTTTTCTATTTCTTCAAAATCATTATATATTACTATTTTCGCAATGCATAATGTGCACATAAATCTTAATAATCAATAGATAAACCCTTAAAAAAAGAAAAAAAGACCGACCATAATTTATACCTTTAATATCGATTTATTTTTGTTTTTCAAAGATCTTAATCCCATAGTTAGTCCCTGTCCCCCTCTTACTCCCAAGAGACCAGAGACCAGAGACCAGAGTCCAGACCTCCTCCCTCCCTCACTCCCTAATTGTCTTCCAGGCTGCTCAGTAAAGAAAAAGAAGAAGAAAGAAGAGGAAGAAGGAAGAAGGAAGAAGGAAGAAGGAAGATGTCGACGGCAGAAGAAGAGAGTGCAGTAAAGGAGCCACTGGATCTAATACGTCTAAGTCTTGATGAGCGTATCTATGTCAAGCTTCGTTCTGAACGTGAACTCCGCGGCAAACTCCATGTTTCTCTCTCCCTCTTTTTCTACTCTCTCTTTTATTCTTATGTCTTCTTACTCTTTACCTGCTTAGCTTATCACTTTTTTCAATTTCCCTTTTTTTAGCTATTGTCAATTACTCGAATTAGGGTTTATTGTCCTTTACCCTATTTTTGTGTTTACCTTTTCACTTTCATTTTTGGGTTTCTCATGTAGTCATGTTATATTAGTTCAAATTCTGCTTCAATTGGGTATTTGTTCCATTGCTGTTCTATCATTTTTGTTACTTTCTTAAACACATATCGAGTTTGAAACAATTTCTGTTCTTTTTGTGCTGTATTCGATTCAAATTACTCGATTCGTTGCTCTCTATGGTGCAAACTACAATGTTTTGAACTTGGATTTGGACTAAAATTGCAGTATGAATTAACTGTTACTCTACTGTTGCTCTTGCTCCCTTTCCAATTTTTTCGTCTCAAAAGAAGAAAAAAAAGGGTTAACTTTCTACTATATTAGAGCCTTAGACACACTCTTTTGTTTCTTGCAAAACAATTGGAGGGTTCTTCTATAAAAAAAATAGGAGGGTTCTATTCTGTTCGAGAATAGAACATGACAATTCGAATTTTCAAAATTGGCGTGAAAGAAACAAGGTTTAGCTTTGTAAATTATGTTGGGTGTATACTGCCTTGATGTCGTGTGCATAACGCATTGAAGCTGTGTTGGCTACCTTGGTGGTGCCATTGGGATGTGATGCTGAACAGGTTGGTGTTAAGCTCAATGTTACCTAATTCACTAATCCTCATGCGAATTGCAAACTGAGTCAAGTGAATTACGACCATTTTGGGGTTTTTAGGGCGAATTCCGAATTGGCAACGCTAATTAGAGAGCGGATTAGGTGACATTGGTTAAGCTACTTAACTACAAATATTGTGGGTACTTGCTTCTTTAGAGTTGTGTGGCTTGTTGTTTGAGTAGTTCTTATATGTATAACTTTTGTGCCACCTAGACGATGTTACAGAAACCTGTGTAGTGTCTATTAGAGCTATGAGACATTGAAGAGGCTGTTTCTTGTACTTTGTGTTCTTTCTTCTCACTTAAGTTGAAATGAGTTACAGCTTTGTCTAACCTGCCACTACAAATGATGTTTGCCCTCTCTCTCTCTCTCTCTCGCGTGTGTGCGCGCGCGGTGGGGGTGGGGGGTAAGAGCACCAGAGTGTGCCAATCTTAGTGGCTTTGGGGCATAGAAGCTCTATCTTTCATGTTTCTTTGATGTCTCTTCCCTTTATCGCCATATCTATTTTTGGTAATCTTGAGCGTCTCTCTGCCTTTTATTATGGGTCAACCATAGAGGAACTTTCTTGCTTTTTTGACCTACTCTATGAAGCTCCAATTTCAATAAATATATTGAAAAGCGAAGCTTGTTTATTGTAAACTATACGAGCACTAATATGTTTAGTAAATTTGAGAAATATCAATTATATCAGTTTCATGTTCCAATGTGTACCTTATTTTGTTTAGGAGCATTATAGTTTTTTTTGAGCTTTACCTATGTTGATATGCAGGCTTATGATCAACATCTAAACATGATTCTTGGAGATGTTGAGGAAATCGTGACAACTGTGGAAATTGATGATGAGACTTATGAGGAGATTGTTAGGGTATGCCAAATTCTTACTCCTCCATTTCTGTATAAGCTCTTCTAGGCTATGCACACAAATTAAAAGAGGAGTTGGTTATTGTATTGATAAACAAAGATGACAATACGTTGCAGTTTTATTTTAGAAAGATAAGTAATAGGACATTGATAATTAGAAACAAGTGACTTGGAATGAAATAGCTAATTAAGTGGTTAGATAATATGGAAGTGAGGAAGTAGTTATTATCATTTTTGTCGTAATGTGTTAAAAACATGTCAGACAGGCCAGCTATCTAGTCTTTAAACTTACTGGTTCGTAGCTAGCCAGGAATTTGAAAGCAACTGTCAAAGAATGTTTAGGTTAATAAGAATTTTGTGGGTATTTTTATGTGAAAGAAGCACAAAATGATGTTGTTGCTCTGCGTGAATGAGCAACTTGACATTTATAGATCTGTTTGAGTGTTCAGTGTAGTGACGAACACACATCATGGAAATGACATCCATACATTTCTTTAGTATGCTGTTACTTTTCTTTGTGATTTTAAGTGGCCAAGGCATTGAACACTCAAACAGACAGGCCAGCTATCTAGTCTTTAAACTTACTGGTTCGTAGCTAGCGAGGAATTTGAAAGCAACTGTCAAAGAATGTTTAGGTTAATAAGAATTTTGTGGGTATTTTTATGTGAAAGAAGCACAAAATGATGTTGTTGCTCTGCGTGAATGAGCAACTTGACATTTATAGATCTGTTTGAGTGTTCAGTGTAGTGACGAACACACATCATGGAAATGACATCCATACATTTCTTTAGTATGCTGTTACTTTTCTTTGTGATTTTAAGTGGCCAAGGCATTGAATACCAAAAGGCGCTAAACTGCTGTTCACAATTACATATTACATGGTGTTTGCCAAGCTTCTGCAGGAGTGTGGCAGAGACAATGTCGTAGGAATTGTAGAATGGGAAAATCACTCGCTTTAACCCTCGTTCTCTTTCTTAACATCTAGAATGCTCAAACTTCATGATTGCACTTCTTATCTCGAGTCTGAAAAGACGCAAGAAATATCTGCAGTCTTTATAAACCGCTATTGCCAAACAGAATGTACAAACTGCTAATTTGTGTGCCACTCTGAGAAACTGCTAAGTTGCCAGATTATTATTTAGAGAAATGGCTGTGGCCTGTTGGTTTTAATATCGGTGTTGGTAATATAATGTTGAGTCACTCAGTTAACTCACAATTTTGTTTCTTAAAATGACCAATACGCTGATAAACTGGTTTTGTTACAGAGGAGTGTTGCATATATATGCTCAATATTTTTCTCTTTTTGGTCAGTACTTACAAATTTCGCACATTCCTCATATCATTTTCTTTCTCTTTCAGACCACAAGACGCACTGTTCCCTTTCTTTTTGTTAGAGGAGATGGTGTAATACTGGTGTCACCACCTTTGAGGACAGCTTGAAGTAGGATATCACAAGGTTATTATCTTGACTTAGGGATCAAGCAAATTATTATTGCATCTGTTGTGACAGTTTTTTAAATGTAGCGTAGTCTGGACAGAAAACAGAATGTCATAAAATTGTGGATGAATGTAAGCCTTTTTTGTGCGCTTCCCAATTTTCTTTGCATCTTGACATTTGATGATCAGGGTTTTAAACTTGTGGTTCAAAATCTGCTGGAAAATTGACTGGCATCGACATTTTGTCTTCTCGACAGAGTATTGATAGTTCCAGCTTGGATTGTGATCCTTGGACAATGATATGTTGAAACAAGCCAAGTTGGAGTTTTGGCTGAAATTTTTCGTTGACTTGCGTTCTTATTTTTGAGGTGGATTCAGGGAGTTACTGCATTGGTACTTTGGAAGGACCTAAACTTTGCCTAAAGTTTGAGTTAAGGACCTCAATATTTTAAAAGTTTGAGTTAAGGAGAAGTTAGTTTGGCTGTTAGATGCAATATAAAAAAGGAAAATTTAACGCCAACAGGCTAAACTATTGCTCATCTTCTATAAAAGGGCTGAACTATTAATAATCCAGGAACAATCCAAACTATTACCCTGATCTTCCAAAAACAGTCCTAGTAACTTATTTACCTGTTATAACAGGTAAACTTAGGGTCACGTGACTAACTCGTGACCTTTTTAATGAATTTCAATTTTTTTCCCTTTTCTTCTTTTGTTTCACTCTCTCTCCCTGAAACCCCAACAGCCCACCTGTCAGTCTCTCTCCACCTCCCCCTCCCTAGTAACCACCACATCCACCACATCAGGTAAACAACAATATCTTGTTAGTATTATCCCAATGGAGTCCAATTTCATCTCCTATGCCAAGCATTCTTTAACAATTTCACTCATCCATCTTTTCGTGAATACCAAACTTAGCTTGACTCCCACTTCTTTAACTGCAACTTAACTTGATATTGTTCATCGCAATCAAACAAACTAATCTCAACTCCATCTTTATTATTGACAGCGTTTTCGATCTGGGTTTTATCGTTGTTGAATATGTATTCCTCCACTAATCCCCATTTTACCATAAGCCTCGATTGAACTGCATCAACGACACTTTTAGTAAGTGTTTTCTTGATTTCCCATACTTCATTTGCAGTAAATTGTTCGTAAAATTTCAAGCATCATAAACCAGATTAAATCAAAACTCACCCAATTAAGAATTCACAACATAAATTAAAAACCCAGTTCAAGCATCATAAACCAAATGAAACTAAAACTAAACCAATTAAGAATCACAACACAAATTACCAACCCAGTTCAAGCATCATATACTAAATGAAATTAAAGCTCACCCAATTAAGAATTCACAACTGGGAGTTTTATTGAAGATGGATTGAGTGTTGTTTTGTGATTAAATTGTAAGAAATGGGGGAGAAAAAAAATAGGTTTTTAGGAGAAACAGAGAAGGAAATTATGGAGAGTGAAGAATTATGTAAATGGTGTAGAATGTAGATACACGTGAGATTGGGCAAGCATCCACTAGTTGATGGGTAAAACGCTCGCGCAAAACACACTCACTGAGAAGGTGTAAATGAAGAAAGGATGATGTGGTGGATGTGGTGGTTGCTAGGGAGGGGGAGGTGGAGAGAGAATGAAGGGTGGCTGCTGGGGTTTCAGGGAGAGAGAGAGAGAGTGAAACAGAAGAAAAAAGGGGGAAATTTTAAAATTTATTAAAAGGTCTAGCACGTGACCCTAAGTTTACCTGTAATAACAGGTAAAAAGGTTACCGTGACTGTTTATGGAAGATTAGGGTGATAGTTTGGACTGTTCCTGAATTATCAATAGTTCAGTCCTTTTATAGAAGATGGGCAATAGTTTGGCCTGTTAGCGTCAAATTTTCCTATAAAAAAAAGTAAAATATAATTAAAAAACACTAAAAGACATAATAACATTTAGTATACTTCTTCCGTAACATAATAAACGCAATAAGTGGCCTTGACACAATCTTCTACACAATCTTCTAGGTAAAATTTCCTAACGAAAAATTAGGGAGATATTTAAGCTCTTAAGCAGTCAAAAGTGAGGTTAGTTATCTTTAACGTCAAGTCTCCAACCACCACCTTCAACACCAAAGCAACCACATTTAATACTGACGATCATGTCAACTGCTACCTTCAACACCGATCACCACGTCGACTTCCACCTTTACCACTTACCACCACACCGAACACCACCTTCCCCACCGACATCATCGCCAACCACCGCACCAGAAGCTAGCCAAATCGAGACCAACGAATGAACAACAACGACGAACGAATCCAGAAATCGTTAAACCCTGGAATTTTGAATTGGTTCCTACTCCGCCAAGTCTAGCTTGGGGAGGTCCTTATAGATGTCCAACTAGTATGCATTTCTAACACGACGGTTTGACATCTCCTTGTACCATGTATAACTTATTTCTTTAATTTTTGATAATATGCCTAGTAGTATAATGACATCTATTTATTTATATTGTAATATATTTTGCTGAGGTCTATAGATTTCTCTTCAATATCATTATGGTTTTCAGTTTTTTGGTTTTTTGTATTTGAAAGTCATATCATACTTATTAAAAACATAATGCTTTTGAAAACTAGCAACTACAAAGAGAAAAACCACTTTTTCTAGTTTCCTATTTGTTGTTTTTTATTTTCAAATAAAACTGAAAAGGATAACTAAAGACCCCTCAGGCCTCATGTTTTTATCTAATATACAAGGTATTCTCTACTCTAGGATGTATATGATATTCCAACCAAGTTAAGGGAAAAAGGTGGTGCATCAAGAAGTTGGATAAAATAATTTCACCCAAGTCAGAAACATTCTTTTTAGCTCTCAAGTCCAGGGCACAAGGAAGATCTTGTTTTAATTTGCTTATTGATGATATTTTGGACTTTGCTTCTAGTTTTCGTAGTGTTTCTTGGTTTTTTGTTAGGCTATTAGGCGTAACGGTAATCGGGTCGCTTATGCTCTTGCTCATTTCCATCCTTTGAAGTCGGGTAAAAGTATGTGGGAGGTCGATTTTCCTATTTGTGAAACGGATATTTGTTTGGATGATCTACCTATCTAGGCCTTTAAAGGCTTCTTTCAAAAAAAAAATATGAAACATACTTTTTGGGTGATTCAGTTGAATCATTTCTAATAGCCAGAGACACCCGAGACCGTTCTTCCTTTTTCGTGAGCCCTATCTAGTATGGTGATACGCAGATTGTTCTTCCTTTTTTGTGAGCCCTCTCTAGTATGGTGATAAACAGATTTACCATTGGTCGTATATTGGACGAAAACCGACATATGCCTTGAAGGTTGGACAAAATCAGGGCAGCCACGAAAGTAATAAGGGTGTAACTGATCTAAGCTGGCTCGTAGAATCAAACAGATGGCTCGGCCAAGGCAAGGCACTAGCTCGGTCAATTTCGAGGGCCCCAGCCGCACCTTAGATTTTGACAAAGCTCGGCTCGACTCTTTTTTTACGATAGATCTTTTCTATTCCTAAATTTGTTTGTTCCCCTTAAAAAAATTATTAATTATTTGTTTCCATGAAATTTTCGTTTATTGAATGTTAAGTGGTATTAGGATGTCAATGGGGCGGGGCGGGGCAGATGTTGGCATTCCTACCCTCATCCCCATCCCCGCCCAATAACCCATGGCGGGGGGAAAATCTTATCCCCATCCCCGCCCCAACAGGGACACACCAAAAACAATCTCCGACCCATCACCCGCGTGGATCCCATACCTGCCTCACCCTCGCTAGACCCGCCCCAACTCCCGTCTCATCCCTGTCCCAATGTCGGTTTACTAATTTTTTTGGGCCTAGAGAAACAAATGGTAAAAACTTTTTAAAAAAGATAAATTACATTAAAAATAAATTTCTTCAATACACGAGGATAAAGCGGGACGGGCGGGGTAGGGCGGGACGGGATGGGACGGGGCCAATCTAACATTCACACCCGCCCCATCACCCAAGGTAGGTACTGTTATCATCCCCGCCCCATCACCCGCGAAACCTTCCCTCATCCCTGCCAAACTAGGGCGAATGGGGGGCGGGTCTCCTCAAAGTCCGCCTCACTGACATCCCTAATGATATCAAGGACATTAGTTACATTAAGTTTATCTCTTTTGACTCTTACATATTTGACTTTTACTTTCCAGAGCATTAACCAATAGTTACGAGAAAAATACTCGAGCTGAGCTTGAGCAGGACTTGGCCAGCTCGTCGAGCTATGAGCCGAGTTCAAGCTCGATCAATATACGATCGAGCCAAGCCAAGCTTGGTCAAGCTCGAGATCAACTCGACTCGTTTACAACCCTAGAGGTTACCACTGTAATTAGGGGGCATGGTTGTGAACTCTAAACATTGGATCAAGATCCAATTTTAAGGGCAACTTCAAATGTGTAGTGTTTTCACCTCGTGCATTACACTCACTAAGTCACTATCTTGTTAAATGGTCAGAAAAGATAATAGTAATGAAATTATATGTAATTTACGAAAAAATCCCAACCCAAACATGTGATTTTCTTCACAATTCTTTGTGTATGGAATTCTGATCCATCTCCTCCATGTGCCCATGTTCAAATTTCGAACAACGGAAATCTCCAAGAAGAGGCAACAAATACAGAGAATCAATGAAACACAGAATCGAAAAGAGAATTGAAAAGGAAGATAGCTTTCACTTCATATCTATTTGATACATTATATATTACATCCACGGAAATGCTGTAATGAAGAAAGGAAATTATATATAGGTATAGTAATATCAACATAACGAGTAACAACTATGACAGAATCTAGCTCTTACGTCCGTAATAACTCAATCATCAACGTCCTGATGCTCCTTTCTTCCAACAACTTTTCCCAGCTCACTTGCTGTGTTGTCCTTCTCGGTCAACAAACGTACCTCACTTACCATCAATACGGGATCAAGGATATGTAAAGAATCACTAAAATACCCACAAGATAAGAGCGTTTGACAGCAAGGTTGATAAGAATAAGAAATTGATATTTTATTAACACACTATATTGTAAAAATAACATTGCATTTTTTCCACTAGATTTGCTAAATACAACAAATACACAAAAAATAAGAGCAAAAGTGAGCAAAAATGGAGATGAATTGAGGAACAGAATAGACACAAGTTCAAAAATACAACCTGACTCATCTACGTCGATGTTTGGAGTAACCAGGAGGACTAGCTAATTGCGTGCCTCTGTAATTCTTACTCGGAGAATCTACTGACCCCCTGAAGGAGGCATAAGCAGATTTAGCTGATTCTGGTACAGAGTCCACAGGAAGAGATTCTGCAAAGCATGCAGTGTTTATACGCGTTCTCTCGAGTTCTGCTTCAAGAAGCTCTGAGCTACACTGCTGTGCAAGCGCCTGCAGTAGAGGGGAGAGAAAAGAAAGAAAAAGCACACTTAGAAGATGTATAACAAGGACCAATATGCCGAAAAAATTCATCACAAAATATAATGATGGATTTCAAGGACCAATTGCCGAGAAATTCCATCACAAAATATAATGATGGATTTCAAGGACCAATATGCTCTGAGCTGCATACATTCTATTTTAAAATACCTATGCCTATGCGAAAGAAAAAGCAAAAGGGATCATCCTACATATTGACAGGGTCTGGAAAAGGCTCGATGACACAAACTAGACATAAACTTCGAACAGAGAAGTGCCATAAAACTTGAACGAATGCGGTTGGACCAAGTTTCCATACTGTTATTTTGTCCGATTGTTTTGAACTCTTTAGTAACTTTAATTTCTTCCCTTATTGTTGCAGCTACGATCAAAATGCAGATAGATTCTCTACACATGTACATTTAGAAAGATCCTATCTTCCATCCGAAAAGAAAAGGCAAAGGTAAAAGGGAGTAACATGCTGATTACTGAAGAAGACATAAGGGTCAAAAAAGGCTGAATTGTAATATGTACTAAACATAGCATTCAAACTCAGAGAAAAGACCATGAAACAAATACTTCTATGGTTAGATTGACTTCTATTCTCATCCTGCTGTATTTTGTATTTCGTCCAAATGACTAGATACAGTTTCTAGGTTTTCTTACTTCCAAGTATTATACTACTTCTGTTCCATATGTATTGCAACCTTTGACATTTTGCACTATTTATACACTACCCTTTGACCTTGTTTTGTGATTTATATACAAGGATAAATATAGTCATGTGGGATCTTGTTAGATTCGTCTCGATATATGCTTAATTAATATCAACTTTTTATAATTTTTACTAAAATAAAATTAGAGATATTAGTGTCTAAAGTAGTGCGTTGGAAGGCGTAAAACTCCCTATGTTGCAATACATATGGAACGGAGGTAGTATATTCACTGTTAATCATTCTTCTCTCATGTGTGTATGTGTAAGTTGAACTTCATATAACTCTGCAATCCAATTCACTTACTATGAGATCATCTGGTGATACACTTATTCCCTGCTGTCTTTCATCTACAAGAGTATCTTCCGTCCCTCGCGTTGGTCGGCGATGATGCCCAGGATTCTCAACAGCTTCAGTAACACTTTCGGTAGCCTTTTCCAGCAGCATCCCTTGTAGAGATTTTAAAGATTCTCTTGCATCATTTGTAAAGTAGGGATTTAGTACGGTCTCAAAATATTCAAGCTGCAACAGGACCAAAAACACATTGCCTGTGTTAATAGATGAGAATAGCCATGAAAATTTTACGCATAAAAAGGAACAAAAAGAACCAATTAAGCTAATGTCAAAGCAGTTTCTTCGTTTGCAGCTTTTAATCATATTTATCAAGCTAGTAAATAAGGTTATTGAATAACAGTGAATATCAGTACTAACAACCTCAATTTCAGATTTTATCGTGGTACTCTGAAATGAAGAATGGGTAGATCTGAAGTAAGATCTCTCCTGTCATATATAAAGGATCCCCTCACTTGAAAACCCAAAGTCCTATCTGGTGAATAACACTATTTGGATGCGGTGACGTCTATTATATCTACAAATATAGAGACCAAGGTTGTCCCCTGGAAAAAAAATTCAGCAATACAGCTCAAAGAGACTTTATAATGTTGGCAGAAACTGTTATATGCTTGAGGTAGGACCATTGTTATAGTCATTGGCATAATGATATAGTATGTCCGTTATCATTAAACTTAGATCAGGGAGGACGGAGGATATAAGTAAACTATGTGCCATAGCATACCAGGATGGAGATAGAAGACAAGGAAGACCGGCATCACACAAAAGATAATAAAAGAATACTCCCTCCGTCCCCCAAAGGATTTCCCATTTGCTTTTTGCACGGTCTCCAATGCACATCTTTGACCGCTTATATCTCCTATTATTTATTAATAAAAATGATAAAATGTTGATATTTTGAATGTACCTATTAATACAAATCTAACAAGATCACCTATGACAATTATTTATATTATATATTAGTTATAATTTATGGTCAAAGTTTACAAAGTTTGACTTTAGGAAAAGCAAATGGGAAATCCTTTGGGGGACGGAGGGAGTACTATTTTGTAACCCTTAATTAATATTTGTCAAACCCCCGAAATAATTATATTCTCATTGTGGAATTTCTTTGGAAGACAATCAGATTACCATGCTCAAGAGATAACTAATGTCTTTGAAGTAAGGTCTATATTCTTTATGTTTGGGAGAGATATGCTTACAAGAACGCCATCATTTTTATCATTTAATGCTCCTCGGTCAGTGAGAAAATCACAACAGCATGAGAAGCATCTTATCGCTGCACTCTTTTCTTGTTAATTTGTCAGTTTCTCTGGATTATCATTTTTACAATTTGGTAATTATCATTTGTACAATGTGGTAATTATCTTTCTTGCATATGAGATAATACTGCTAAATCACAGGGAGTTCACAAAGTACATTGCTGAAATATTAGAAGCAAAAAACCACATACTTCAAGCATAAGCTGACAGAAACCATTTGCGTCCAGTGACTTCAGTTCTTTGCTTTCATTTTCATGAAAGATACTCAAAAGAGTATCAATCAAACCTTCAACAAGAACACCAAGTGTCTTGTCAAGGAGGGGCTTAGCACCAGCAAAGACCTGCACCACAAGAACAATATCAGAGGCACGAAAGGTTACAGAATAAGATGACAAGTGAAACAAGAAGATGATCTAGAAATTGTAACAAGTAATAAGTTTAATTTGTAAAAAAAAAAAATGCTTTGGAGTAACCTATAAAAATATACTTCTTGCACTCGATATCTATTGCAAACTTTGGACATTTACACTTTTCACACTCCTCTTTCACCTTCTACAATGATTTATACACAAGGACAAACATAGTCATGCAGAATCTTGTTAGATACGTATTGATATACACTATCAAAACATCTTTTTAAAATTTTTAATTATTGAAGAAATAAATGGTTTAAGTTATGCGTTCTGAGACGTGAAACTCTACATGTTGCAATACAAATGGAACTGAGGAAGTATGTCCAAAAAAATTGCCCTTCCACTGAAAAGAGAAAAAGCATAGAAGCCTACAAAGATTCAAGATCCGGGAATTTTCCAAGTAGCAACATACACTGACAGTGTTAAGATTGTCCATTAACCATGAACACTTCGAATAATTTACAGATGATGATTTAGACAAAAACATTGATATCAGTGCCCCGTATGACAAATAAACCAGACAACTGAAGCAAAAGATTGGGAACTTCACAAACTGGTATCTGATGGAACCACTAGAGCTACTAAATTACCTCTGCATGCACAGCTACCAGAGTATGTAACAATTCCACAGCTGCATCACGAACACCCTGCATTTATATGTCATTAGATAGTTGATAACTTATTTGAGGATAATATTAACTAACGAGCTATCTAGCAGCTTACTTTGACCGCAGGGGCAGCACCCCATTGAACTCCAGCATCTAATAAGTAGCTCATTGCAGCTGTCCTGATCAAGTTTGCCTGAAAGAACAACCAGATTTTCAATAAGAATGGTAGATGCATAGGGGATTTGTCACAAGATTTTGGTAATGGAAGCTACAAAGTTTGGCAAGAAAAATAGAAAGATCTTCGTCAAATATCAGACTTTGCCTTTTTTTTTTCTTTTTACGAAAATAATGGTTTCTGGAACTCTATCGGAGAGGTATTAAGGAGATTCAAGTTTGTATTAAGCAGATACCGAATATATAACTCTATCGGATCCAGGAATTAACTCTTAAGAAATCTTTTTTCCTTTTGGAAGATAGAGCGAAACAATCAACCTATTGGTATTGGAAGACCCAAAGGATTTTTCCAATGTATGGAGAGTTGCGGTAGGTTTGGGGCGGCCAGCGTAAAACATAGCCCCATATCATGACATGAATCGACAAATGAAAAACGTGGGGGCGTTCCCTACTCAGCGACGCGCTGCACTTCATAGACCCGGGTGTAGTGATAAGTATGCAAGGGTTGCTAGGTCGTCGCCCGGAAGCGGCGCACCATCCCGGAGACTGGGGTGGTGTCAAATATGCAAGGGTTCCCGCATCAGGGACGGGTGCGGGTAAAGAAGCTAGTCCAGGGTAGTGGTAGGGGTAGTAGGATGCGCTTTGGAACATGGAACATGGAACATTGGCTCTTTGACGGGAATATCGGCGGAGGTGGTGGAGGTTATGAGGAGGCGAAAGATTCACATAATGTGCCTTCAAGAGACAAGGTGGGTTGGTGGAAAAGCAAGAGAACTAGCCCCATGGGGTTACAAGCTTTGGTACTCCGGAAAGGATAAGAGTAGGAATGGAGTAGGCATCATTATTGATAAGGAATATATTGATGATGTGGTGGAAGTTTCGAGGAAGAGCAACCGCATTATGAGTATCAGACTAGTATTAGGGAGGGAGGCGGTGACTATCATAAGCGCATATGCGCCGCAAGTGGGATTGAAAGCATCTATTAAACAACAATTTTGTGAGGATTTAGAGGAGGTTGTGCAACGAGTGGCTATTAGTGATAAGTTGATCATTGGTGGGGATCTTAATGGACATGTGGGCACTAGTCGAGTTGGCTTTGAGAGCATTCATGGAGGTTTTGGGTATGGGGAGAGAAATGAAGCTGGAAGTGGTATCTTGGATTTCGCATTAGCATATGGTCTTAGTATTATGAACACTTGGTTTGAGAAAAGAGAATCTCACCTTGTGACGTATAGGAGTGGAAGTAGCGCGAGTCAGATTGACCTCTTTTTAGTAAGGAATGCTTGGCGGAAGAGTTACACAAACTGCAAGGTGATACCGAGTGAGAGCACAGCCACCCAACATAGACTAGTCGTACTTGATTTCCGGGGTAGGGAGTCTTTAAGAAAGTGACGACCTAATGTGGAGCCGCGAATCAAGTGGTGGAAGCTCCAAGGGGAGCACAAAGAGAACTGCCTAGCTAAGATGGCTAGTAAAGATATTTGGTCTTGTAACACGAAAATGGACGTAGATTCGACATGGACAAAGATAGAAGTTAGTATAAAGGAAGTGGCGAAAGAGATCCTTGGAGAATCTAAAGGAACTGTACAATCGAGTAAGGACACATCTTGGTGGAACGAGGAGGTGAGACAAGCGATAAAAAACAAACGAGAAGGTTATAAACTTTTGGGAAAAGATAGAAGCGATGTGAACTATGAAAAGTACAAAGAGGCTCGAAGAGAAGCCAAGAAGGCAGTACGGGAAGCTAAAGCAAAGGTAAACCAAGAGCTTTATGCAAGATTAGATACGAAAGAATGGAAAAAAGAAATCTCCAGAATTGCGCGTATGAGGGACAGGAAGACAAGAGACATAAGAAAGGTAAATTGCGTAAAGGGTGTGGACCAAAGAGTGCTTGTGGAGGATGAGGAGATAAAGGATAGATGGAGGACGTATTTTGATACCTTGTTCAATGGTGATAACGCACAAGACATCGGGGATGTACACATCCCGCCAAATATGTTAAATCGAGAGTTTATGAGGAGGATTCAAAAGGGAGAAGTCGTTGCAGCATTAAAAAAGATGGGATTGAAGAAAGCTACGGGGACAGATGGCATACCTATCAAAGTTTGGAGGTGTTTAGGGGGGAGAGGAATCGAATGGATGACAACATTCTTCAACATGATTTGGAGACACAACAAAATGCCATTAGAGTGGAGGAAGAGTACTTTGATTCCCTTGTATAAGAACAAAGGCGATGTACAAGATTGTACCAACTACCGATGAATCAAACTAATGAGTCATACGATGAAACTTTAGGAACGAGTGATTGAGCAAAGACTTCGGAAACATGTGAAGATATCGGAGAACCAATTTGGATTTATGCCAGGAAGATCGACTATAGAGGTCATCCACCTCATGAGACAGACAATGGAACATTACCGTGATAGGAAGAAGGATCTACATATGGTTTTCATTAATTTGGAGAAGGCATATGATAGAGTACCAAGAGAAATACTTTGGTGGGCGTTGGCAAAGAAAGGTGTTCCACAAAAATATATAGATATCATCAAGGATATATATGAGGGGGCAACTACGAGTGTGCGGACTACGGTGGGGAGGACAGAAGAGTTTCCTATTACGATCGGAGTGCATGTCTGCACTTAGCCCCTTTCTCTTTGCTTTAGCGATGGACTAACTAACGAGGTTAATTCAAGATGATATACCGTGGTGTTATGATGTTTGCGGATAATATTGTGTTGATTGATGAGACAAAGGAAGGTGTTGAGGGTAAGTTGGAGTTGTGAAGGGATACATTAGAAGCCCGTGGTTTTAGATTGAGCAAAAGTAATACGGAGTATATGGAGTGCAAGTTCACTGGGGTTACAAGCAACGAGGCAGGGACGGCCACATTGGATAGCAAAGTGGTTCAAGGATCGAACATCTTCCGTTACCTTGGATCCATTCTCCAAAAGGATGGAGAACTGGATGGAGACGTGGCTCATCGAATTAACGCGGGTTGGTTAAAGTGGAAAAGCGCCACCGAGTTCCTTTGTGATTCTAGCATTTGCCAAAGATTGAAGGGAAAGTTCTACCGTACAGCAATTAGGACTGCTTTGTTATATGGCACCGAATGTTGGGCGGTGAAACAATGCCACGTTGGCGTGCGTATGTTGCGGTGGATGTGTGGCCACACAAGGAAGGACCGATTAAGAAATGAAGTGATTCGGGAAAAAGTTGGAGTTGCATCAATTGAAGAAAAGATGAGGGAGAATCGGTTAAGATGGTTTGGTCATGTGAAAAGGAGATCAGGTGATGCACCGGTGAGAAGAATTGAAGAGTGGAGGAGTAATCATATTGTAAAGGGTAGAGGAAGACCTAAGATGACTTGCATGAAGGTAATTGAAAGTGATATGAAGCTACTTGGAATTGAGGAGAGCATGACGTTGGATAGAAGTGGGTGGAGGGGCAGTATCCATGTAGAGGAAGGAGTGTGATTACTGCATTTATTTGTTTTTCTCAATTGTGTTGGTATTTAAAACCTTTTGAAAACCTCTTTTAAAACTTTTTGGTGTAAACCTTGATTTCAAAAAAATTTTAAAAATTCTTAAAACTTTAACCCTTTTAAAAACTTTTTTTCACTCTTGTCGATGTCATCTCCTTTGGCAACAGTTTCAGTTGACGATTCATGTTAGCCGACCCCAAATCACTTTGGGAATAAGGCTTAGATGTTGTTGTTGTATCATTTTTAAGTCCAATGGAATTCATAGGTACAGGAAACAGCAGAGATTTTTTCTTTCGACCATAAATTGATTGTTAAGACGACAAAAAGGACCAGTACCACAAAGAGTACTACACCCTTGATCGTGAAATATTGATTGCTTGTTGAACCTTGTGAATTGTGTGAAAGTAGTATACCCCAAATTCGGGGGTCAAAGAGGTTTAAAAACCGTTCTTGGTGGAAAAAAATGTGAATGAGAGATCCCACTAAATTGAATTGGGTCCATGAATTTAAGAACTACTGAGAGAATTCGAAAATCTAGGATCTTAATTAATGTCCTTTCATTGATTCCTCTAAATTGCGTTGATATATCCTAAAGATTTCATCTCAATTGGAATTTGGTTATTCACCATGTACGAGGATCCCCCCTAAGCATCCATGGCTGAATGGTTAAGGCGCCCAACTCATAATTGGTGAATTCATAGGTCCAATTCCTACACGAAAGTGAGCTAGCTTCATCCAGAATGGATTCTTTTAAGGAAAAATTGTCAGAAACCACCTTTTAAAAGCACGATGTTGCACGAAACCACCTTTTAAAAGCGTTTTTGCAAGAAGAAACCCAAAACAAAAAATAATTTGCGAAAAGAACCTTGAGGCAAAAATTCCGGTGTTGACCAACATTTTCCGGCAAAAATTCCATTTTGCATTTGCTCTAGTTTTTGTTTTTCTAATGTTCAAACGGTTTTTCTCTATCAACGGGCAATGGGTTTCTATATATTGTGGTTTTGTATTCATAGAAGCTTTAATTTTCATGCTTATCCTAATTGTTAGTTTAGTTTATGCATGGCGAAAAGACAGCAGAGCATGCAATGCAGGCCTTGGGACTTCAAGCAAGTAAATGTGAGCATAGAACATCATTTTATTTCTTCAAACAATTTGATTCCAGGTAAGGTATCTTGCACCCTTCGGAACCTAGCAAAATTATCTGGGAACAGGGAATAATAAAACTAAGCAATATGAGTCTACCATGAAGCTTCTACGAGTGTTTCCCGTTTTTTACAATGATTGAAGAGAACAAATAGCTTTCAGACACATAAATGCCATATAGAGGACGAAAATATGTTTCAAGAACAGAACGCAAGGCAGTTTATGTGGGTGATAAAGATGATAACAATTAATGAAAATGTAGTAAGCTACCTTGGCAAAAGTGTACTGTTCCAGGACCTTTTCTTCAAGAGCAGAGAAAGCCGTTACCAAATCAACTTTATCAGAATCCTCTTCATCTCTCTCCCTGCACAACAAAGTCAAGTATACATGATTGGGTTTCCAGAAAAGATCCAACGGAAAGAACTATACTCAAAAAAAGTTACCTATAACAGTTAAAAGTTAACTCCCTTGGTTGGGGTACTTCCAACAGAAAATTATGGTGCATTAGATATATAATTGGAGATATGTGTAATTGGTTGGTTCAGAAGAAAAACTACTTAAATTCATTGGCTTTGAGGGTCTGTAAAAAAATCAACAACTGAAAGGTGACGTATAGTTTGGACCTGCCTGACACAGACATAGCATTTTTCATTTCACCTATTGAACGTGGACCAAAGGCATCGTGAAAAAAATGCAAGGGTAAATGCAGGCTCACATGAGAATGGGCTCTCCCTAATCAGCTTTCCTGTAGTACCTATATCGCTAGTACAAATATATGTGAATACAATGATTTTTTAGCAAACAATGGTACTTGGCTCATAGAAAAAGACCAAACCACTTTCTATTCTCTCAGTTAGAAATTTATGTTTTTGGCCTTATGACGGCCCCCAACCAGCCCCCGCCCTTCGTTGCGAACATTTGGAACAAGGGGTAATGTTGGGTGTTGTTGTATTAGCAATATTGCTAGTTAGTTGAGATTAATTTTAGCTTAATTTCTATAAACTAATTTGAAAATCCCTTATTCTTAATTACTTGATTAGTATTCTAGATTAGAAATAGACCAGTTGATCAAACCTTGCCCTAAGTTGCCATACTACATTATTGGAATGCTAGTTGGGTTTATTTTAGGAAAAATTGGTAATAAATACCTAGGTTTAACCTCTTTTTTAGAAATAAATACCTAGGTTCTTTTTTATTATATATAAATACCACACTTGCTTCATTTTTTTTTGAAATCAATACTAACTAACGTATTAGCCCAAAAACTTAACGGAGATTGACCAAGTTTAACAGATAAATTGCACATGGTAGTTGGAGAAATGAATAAAATTAAGGGTAGTTACATATAGTTGATGTTGTGGGACCCTCAAACATGGAATCTCTATTAAAATTAGTCAAAATCCGTTAAAATTTTGGGTTAATCCGTTAGTTGGTATTGATTTCAAAAAAGATGAAGCAAATGTGGTATTTATATATAATAAAAAAGAACCTAGGTATTTATTTCAAAAAGAGGTTAAACCTAGGTATTTATTGCCAATTTTTCCTTTATTTTATGACGCGCTTATCACTAACAAGTAGATATTCAAAGTGACAAATAGTATGAAATTCAAAAAATTGAAGGATACATAATATGGAAATTAACTATTTTGTAGGCAAACTCAAAGAAGGTACAAGTAAAGACCACTAACCGAGAATTTGACCAGATATGTTTGTATTTATTGTACAGCTCATAACAAAGTTCATCTTTGCAATATCCGACATTGCTCAATACCATCAATAACTGTTGATGAGGATCAACAATGCTTCCAGGAGGAAGATCCAAAGACCTTTCCAAGGGTGAATCAGAATGCCCATTTGATAAATATGGACTTCCTCTGTTTGATTTGCTCTGTGTCAACTCAGTTCCAATACGTTCAAGATGTCCTACAGGATCCAGAAATATGCAAACCTCATTCTTTAAGCTAAGTGCGCTTGAAATATTATTGACGAAAATAAATTAGAGATCAGTCACACAACTAGTCCTCCGACAACTTTTTTCCTTTTTCCCTTTTTCTTAAAGAAACTTTTGGGGGAGTGGTGAAAGAAGGAGGGATCTCGTCGTAATACATTACCAGCAAAATCCAAGAAGCAATTCAAAGTGGACAGCCTAACAGATTCTTGAATTTCTTGGAAAGGAATAAAGACATCTTCTGTCTTTGCTGCCTCACTCTTTAATGTCTGAAGCATCCTGGAAATAATAGTATGAGATTTATTTACGAAAGGAAAGAGTATCTAAATAGCTATCTTTAATAAATAGATATATCACAACATGCAAGCTAAATGGAGCAGCCGATATCCTGGCAAACGGTAAATCAAGAGTATGTGATCTACTAAAATAAAGCCTCCCTCCCCAGTCAATGGTGAAGTAATGAGCGGGCCTATGCCAAGCAGGTTCACATAGGGACAAGATCAACCAAAACGCCTCTACATACTCGCTATCTTAACTTAAAGCTCTCAGTGAAGGGCGCAGCTATTTACTGGAGCTTGGTCAAATTAAACTGCCAAATTATAAACCTTTTAGTCTTTTACAGATGATATCCACATCAAGCTCTACCACAAAGTGCAGAAGACATTATCTACACACTAGAATGACACCTATCGACAAAAGGACATCATGACACCTATCGACAAGATATGAATGTTACCAACGAAAGCGGCAATATTAATGTCCATTCGACCATTGGTCTGGACTCTGGAGGTCCAGATGTACATAAGCACAATTTTGAGTATTCCAAGCCAATTGAAGCGAAACAAATTCTACCTCCCTACCGAGTCAAGTGAAGAGGATTTCACTGAGAACTTAAGAACAAACTGCTACCAGTTAAAGAGAATTGAAAGATCCCTTAGTCGAGCTTTATATAATAGGAGTATCAAGTAGAAACAAGAAAAATAGCAATCACCCCCCCCCCCAAACCCCCCAAAAGGCCTGTTCAAGGTTTGGATTTTTCTCAAAAGAAACCCTTGAGCCTACATACAGACAAACATATACTAAAGTATCATCTGTATAAATAGTTTTATGGTTGTAGTTGCAATTTCTTGAATTTCACGTTCATACTTCTGAAGAAAGAAAAAGTTGTAAAAAGTTGTACTTACTGGCTGACTTGATCTAACGCTGAAATTATAATTGACCGGAATGCTAGAGGCAAGTAAGAGATCCTGTACGGCGATCTATTTCTCTCAATAATTGACACTGCAACCCAGGTTTCATCTCTAGATAGTTCTTCGATGGTAGTTCTCATCCACGAACAAAGCCTCATTATATAAGTCTTTGAAACTTCTGCATGAACTGCTCTCAGTGCCATCACTGTGGACAGAAAAACCAAACTGTAAATCGCTTGATAAAAAAGATGCAACTGGCGACAAGCAAAAAGAAAAAGTGCGTAAGATACCAATAATAGCAGGGGCTGATTCTTTGACTTCTAAAGCCTGGCAAGCTTTAGATACTTCCTTTATGGAGTCACACATATATGGTTGAAGAATATTTGATTCTTCAAATTCACTAAATGTGTTGAGAACCTGCATCATGGAAACAATAAGGACTCCGCACAAAAGAGTCATCATTGCACAAAGCTTCAGCTTCAAGTGTACTAAAAGAGCAGCCAACAAAACTACATTTTTTTATATTGAAGTCTAGCCAATCAATTGATATTTGCAAGAGTAAGGTTCTCTAGACCTGCCATCATTCTATCATCGCACTATTTTCATAGTATGGCTTGGAAGAATTATGCCCTAAATGCAAAGCAAGTTACAAATACCCAAAAAATAAAGAAAAGGGCATACCAAAATGATAGCTCAAAATAGATCTTTAAATTATTTATAATTCCTACTTCCCTCAACCCTTTCGCTTTCTCTTTCTCTTTATGGTGTTAATTGAGCTTTTTTACTGGCAAGAAACTAAGTCGACTCATCAATGTTTGACTCGAATGTTTTACAAGTCGAGTCGAGCAATTTGCGCTCGACTCATTAGCGATGTGGAAATACCGAGCGTCCCAAATTTTAGGCCTTTCTGATCCAAGGTTTCAAGCACCAGATGATTTGTAGCTAAAGCCTTTAGTAAGTAGCTCACAAAGTCACAACTCACTTGCTCAACATTAAGCTTTCTTTCTCACTTCAGCAACAACTTTTATTTGAACTCTTCGTGTCAAGTGAGAAAACAAGGTTCGTGACATCTGCCACTTGCACCTGCCAGGTCTGTGATGTGTGAGGCTTGTATTTCTCTTTGCCATGCACCTCGGCCTGCTATCTACTTTTAGTTGGTTGACTCAATAATAGTACACAACAAGGTAATACCAGAGTGTGCTTGGTTTCCAATTGATGTATATTTGAAAAGGCTTGGGCTAAAGCCTTTAGTAAGTAGCTCACAAAGTCACAACTCACTTGCTCAACATTAAGCTTTCTTTCTCACTTCAGCAACAACTTTTATTTGAACTCTTCGTGTCAAGTGAGAAAACAAGGTTCGTGACATCTGCCACTTGCACCTGCCAGGTCTGTGATGTGTGAGGCTTGTATTTCTCTTTGCCATGCACCTCGGCCTGCTATCTACTTTTAGTTGGTTGACTCAATAATAGTACACAACAAGGTAATACCAGAGTGTGCTTGGTTTCCAATTGATGTATATTTGAAAAGGCTTGGGCTATTGTTAAGTGCTCATCAAGCATCAGAGGCTATAAGATAAAGGTTTTAACAGAAAAATCACTTTCACCGACAAAGGTGTTGCTCCTATGGGCTCAGGAACATCTATCTAAAATCTATCTACAGTAATTAATGTGGTAGCATTCAGTGAGTTGCAGGTAATCTGTAAGAAAAGCACTCAGTCATTAGGAGAGCAGAGTCTGGCTTTCAAATCTTCCTTCTTTGTGACTGTTGTAACTTGTTTTAGGGCAAGAACATTTTTGTTTGAAAAAGATGTCTGATCTCTGGATGCGTCCTTTTTTGTTGTGTCATACAAAGGTAAGGTGCTTACGTTTGAGGAAAGAACCAGCAAAGGTTCGTTTTGGGGTAAATGTTTATGGCAACAATTTGTTGAAAGCTTTGTTGGGTACTCTCTAGTGTGTTATTTCTTCTTAAATTTTTATTTACTTTTTCTAGCAAAAACGCTGGGTAAACAGGGCAGGAATAGTGCATTTTTCTGTTCTCCAGCAAATGATTACATTCTTCACTAGCTGATTACAAGATGTTGTACAGCTTTCACATAGTAAGCCGCTTCTGACTAGGAAAACGTCAATTGAGGCCACTTCACGACAATGATGATGCTTAACAGCTACAACTGCCACCCACAATTAATCTTGCTGATGGCTGAGCAACTGAGGAGCTCTAAATATATGCACCTTAACCAATCCAAGCAACCATGGACATCACAGTGTAGCAGAGCAACTGCTCCAAAGCTGTATCCTCAACTGAAAAAATATTGATGTCTAGAGAACAGTATCTCATTATCCCTCTGAAGACGTGGATTTTGCAGTGCTTCGCACATTCTCTGAGATTTTGGACAACCTTGAGTCTCTTCAGCAACATAACATCAGTTTTGCAATAAATGATTAACTACAATTTGATATAGTCAGACAGATACTGCTATAACCACAAAGACAGAGACTTCGATAACAGAACCACGCAATCTGAAGATCAGAAGAGAAGACATACCTTGATCTCATAAAGAGAAATTGTACTACGCATCATTCCCGAAACCTCATCAAGAGAATGAGTAGAGTACTTCACATCACCAATTTTTTCGTCAATCTTATTTGAGGCAGAGACATTGGAATCAGCAGCAACTTGGGACGACTGAAACCCGATCATAAGCATTTGTTCAGTTCGTGGTATAAATTTACCTTTCTTAGAACAAGGAGATAACTTGAAACTTGTAATGACCATTACTTGAAAGCTGTACCAGAAACTATACTTCTAATACCCCCATTAATAGATTACTAGAGGAGTAGAGGTACGTCAAGAGCTAAATTTTTCTTAAATTAATTTGAGTCAACAATATTTTAATGGCACTTGTTATCATCATGGCTTCAAATAATATTTGAGAAATTCTATTTCGTACCAATGATACATGGAACGGGATACAATTTGAGACGGGGAACGAAAACGGAGATGCGAAACGCTAATCTTAGTGAATCGGGAACGATGGATTAATTAATTAGTTATTATTAAAAATAATTCTTAATTAGATGTAAACTTCATGGCAACGTACTTACAATTTTCCAAGGCAAATTCTTTATACATTATTTAATTAAGGTAAAGTAATAGTGAAATCCTTTATAGAAGTATTTCTATATATATTTACAATTTTTTTAAGGTAAATTAGTAATAAAATCCTTGACTTTTAAATAAAACCAGAAGGGGTGGGGGCACATGAATTCATGGGAGAAAGAGAGAAAGGCGGCGACCACCTTGAGACTCCTGAGACTCTGCGGCCATCACCGGTGAGCACCTAAACCAGCTAATCAGACGTTTCTGTCTTAGATAGCAAGGCGCAACCACCAAAATCACCCGAGATCTGACTTCACGAAATTGGGGTTTTTCCCCAAATTGGGGATTTTATTTTAAGCTGCGGTTGTTTTCATGCAATTAAGTTACGGATTTTGCTCGAAATGTGTCTATTAAATCTCAGGTAACATTCAATTTGAAAATTTTGTAGTCTTCTTTAAATCTAAGTCAGATCTGGGACGCAAGCATTAGCGATCTGGTTCACGAACGTTTCGCGATGACGATCGAAACAAATCGCAATTCGACCCTACGTCCCGCATTCCTTGTTTAATATCCCTTATACTGTCACTAAGAGTCTTCGTGAGTTAAACTTAAAACAATACATTAGCTATCCTTTAGTGGGGGAATGGTGTAACCATTAAAGAGTCAGTGCCGCCTTTCCTTCATTAAAGCACCATCAACACTCTGTCTTCTTTTTTCCTTTCCTTCTATGACATCATCCTAAAATACTATCGTAATATACAGGAACCTCCTGATACATTTATATATTGCTTACTAATTATCCACCAAAGAAAACAACAGAATTCAAAACCGATATGCTTAAATCTTGGTCTTGGACACTTACACTATAGAGAGCCAACTTCATAGCTATATTGTTCCCTTTAGAAATATCAAATAATTGCTCATTGAGTTAAAAAGAAGGCAGAATGCCAGAAACAACAAAAAACCTAGGTATAATTGGCACTGAGAATAGCAGCTTGTATACAAATGTGCCTAAATTCCATCAGAGGGAAAATAAAATATGTACCTTGGCAAATTTTCCACTGAAAACGGAGAGTGCTATTTTCCAGAAGGCTGGTAAGTAATGAATGAGAACAGATGTTAGCTTCTGGATGTACTTCTTTTTCAAAGCATCAACTTCTTCTCCAGTCATTTCCGTTAACTGAGTGTCTCCAGAAAGGTCAAGGTTCCCATTCGTATCTGGCTGATACCAAGAAAGATAAAAGGGTTATACATCAAGTACATTTCCAATCCTCCTTTGCTATGCAATTTGACAGAATCACAATTCAACTAACAGATTGACTCGATCCCTGCAGTATCTGTTTCCACTTGGCATCAGAGACAGCTCGCTCACGTATCTCATGCTGCAATGCTTCAAGCCTTGCCTCATAGTCATACGTGCATTTTTCTAACAAGCCTCTGATTCTTTGATTCTGCAAAAGCAAACTTAATATTATCAGTTAAAGGACTTCAGCCCAAAAGTTACATATATATATATATATAAAAGCTCCACAACAACGATCATTCAATCTGAATCCCGACCTTCGGGTTCTGGGGAGATCAACATGCACACCATCTTACATCAAATCCATTACGACTAATAGAGAAGCTGATACTATAAGAGCCGCAGAAAAAGATATGTCGAAAACAGCAATAGATAAGAGGAAGCAATATCATAATAAGATGGAGTTGGCAAAGAATATGAAGTGATGCTGGTAAAAAAGCTATTCACACAATTTCAATATACCGCAGAACACAGCCACACTATAAGGCTCTAAGAGTTAAGGAAAAAGTGAAAGTTAATCTAATAAACTTCAACAGACCAGTAAGGTATCAGATAGCCATGTGGTTTACAACAAAGCACAAAAAGAACGGAAAATGGGATGGGAAGCAAACAAAATTGCATTGGGACGTTAGATACCATGAGATTCAAGTATATCTAACCTGAAGGTTGAGATAATGCCAAACAGGATCTGATTCAGGTTCCAGCTCCAAAAGCAGCCTCACGGTGTTTTCGAGCTATAAGAAGCAATTCATATTAGCCATTAGCAATATATCAGGCAAAAGTTACAGTGGAAGATAAAGATAATAGGAAGACTTAGTGAAACATACAGAGCACAATCAAATACTGCCGAAAAAAAGGCATGCAATATGTGCATTGCCGTTATGTCTTGTCACCATAACAGCCTAAGTAATGGGCTTAGAAACAAGTAGACAACGAAGGAAAACCTAAGACCAGATTAATCATTTAGTTCTATATGTTTGAAAGAGCCAGAATAGGTGTTACTACTCTGAGGACCTACGTATACAACTTGCAAGATATGGTTATGTTATCTTCAATTCTTCACCCTTATGAATGCTTACATGCAGGAGTATGAGGCATTTAGGTGATAACAAGTCACGCACCACAGCATACACTCAAAATGCTTTATGGGTTGGGCCTCAAGTGGCATTGCTCGTTCAGATAAGAAATCAACCTATCATAATCAGGACAGCAGGCACTGCTGACTTGACACCAAAGTCCACAAATCCCATCGCAACGTCTCCAAGTCCTGCTTATGCACTAGTCAACCACAACTAGATCTATCCAGAAAATAAAAACCCATTCCACTAAACCCAGAGATGGAAGACCCACAAGAAAACATGTAATTTTTTTCAGTGTGTATCATTTAAACGTCTTCCTCAGATTCATGAAAAAAGAAACAGAATTTTCCTGACTGCAACATTAAACCACATCCATGGAACGGAAGACCTTATAACTTGGCAACTTCTATAAAGATGATGAACGAAAATTAATATTAAAACAGTTTCAAATATCATATAACCTAAAACTATAAAAGAATGGGTGACCGTTCAAGAGGCTACTTTTAAAGCAATATCTGAAAAGGCCCCTAACAGACCTGCCAAACTTGAAACTATCCTGCCCATAAGTTCGTTGTGAAGCCAACTTTTTGAGCTTAAACATCCTCAAGCTCAAGGTTTTAAGCTTTTTATAGTAGTGTATTCATTGAAAATAGGTTAACTAGCCAGATGTGCGCAGCAAATAACTGCTGAAAGCACCCCTTCACCCTCCAATTTATCTTTACTGATAGATCCATTGTTTGCATCCACCTACGCTAAATGCTGGCAAGAATGAATTCAATGCACGTCTGGACAAACTTATCTATTCCCTTAGAAAATCACCAACTAAAACTAACTATAGGATATTTGATCGGAAAATGGTCCACAAACCAACTTAACACAACCCCGAAATCACCTTACCTATGAGCAACCTAGGGGGCCACTTTGACAAGTCTCATGCCAAATGCATGCAGCCTTTCCCCCCATCATTCTGTAACCTGTAGAGGACTAGAGGTTGTTTCTGAGACTGGAAAACAACGCATCCATAATTCCTATACTACAAAAATACTCAGAAGAAAGACCGGCAGTAATTTATGAAGGGGCGTGACTTAGTTTTCAAATCCATGCCATCCTGAAATTATGATGAACTTACATCTGTTAAATCTATCTGCGGATCCTCCATAGTTTTGTAAAGCGTTCCTTTGAACTCATGCATCACTTTTTCAACCTCCTCAAGCACACGTTTCAATATGCCAACCTGAAAGTAAACCGTAATCATATTCTTTAAGCGAACAAATGAATGTAATTGCATAAGAAAAGACCTCTGTCAGTAGGATTTTACTGTATAAAGCAACATGCAGAAGACATGTTGCAGAGTCAGTTATCTGCACTAAGTTCCCAGCAAAAGAAGCTGTTGAACTGCATATCCCAAAGGAGCATCGAACATGACAGGGAAGCATAGTGCATGGAGGTAAGCATAAAATCAAAGAACACAAAGAAGGAAATCATGAAATATTCATTATATCTACAAAGAGAGCTCTCGACATGAATTTCTATTAAACAACACGGTTGTCTTTAACCCAAGATAAAAATGACAACCCAGAGAGACACGAATAAAAAGACTGAAGTCAATTGTAACCTATTAGCACCGAGATAGATACCGCGACGGAAAATGGCAAAATCAAAATTCAAAGATACGGGTACGGCATGGATACGACAGATTAGATATTATCTACTTCCTCCGTTTTTTTTTTTAGTGATACACCTTCCATAAATGGATGTTTTTTTTTAAGTGATACACTTTACAAATTTTCTATAATTGGTAAACTTTTGCTTGTAATGTGACATATATACCCTTACTTAAATTTTTAACCACACTTTTACAACATTAAACAAAACTAATTAGCCCAATTTAAACTTACCCATCCTATTAATTAATCTCTCTCCTCAACCTATCACCTTCCCATCTCTCTCCTAATCTACCACCAGCTTTGAAACACAACCACCACCACCACCACCTGGAAACCCTAAAAACCACCGCTGCCGCAACAACCTACCACCCTAAAAACCACCGTTTCCGACACCTCACACCATCGCCGTCCTCGCTTCTCTCTCCACCACTCATTCCGACGCCATCATCTCTCCAACCACCGACCCAATCGCCGTCCTCGCTTCGCTCCTCTTTCTCTCTTTCTTCTCACCGTCTTCCTACTCCCTTTTCATCTCCATTTCGTTGAAATCTTTTGCCCCCAACTCGTCCATCAATACAATCGCATTCACAAACCTTCACTCTCCACAGAACTTCAACAATGTCAACCACAATGGAAGAAACATCCACCATTACTCGACCTTCGCAAACCTTCGTCCTTCGCCTTCAACGATACCTTGACTCCTGCTCAAAGGTCCTTCCTTATTCACATCTCTTTCATCTCTCTCCTAAGAGTTTATTGTTGAAATCAACAAATTTCCAATAAGAATTTGCAATTACAGCAGGTGTTTGGGGGCGGTGGTGAATAGGAAGAGAGAGAGAGAGCTGTTAGGAGAAATTTGGGAGATTTGTTGATTTTGGTGGTGGTTGTTGCGGCAACGGTGGTTTCGCGGTGGTGGTTGTGGTGGTAGATGTGGCAGTAGCTATGGTGAAGGATGTGGTAGATTTGAGGTTAGCGGGTTGAAGGTGGTTTTGGGTGAGAAGGAGGAGGGGGGGGGGCAGATTGGTGGTGGAAGGAGGAGAGAGAGTGGGGCATTGGTGGTGGAAGGAGGGGTGATTAATTTTTAATTATATGCATCAATTCCCACTTTCAATTATCTAATCAAGTTTAAGAAGTTTTGCCTCAAAATGCGTAAAAGCAAACATGTATCACTTAAAAAAAACGGAGGAAGTATTAGTATTTTTCTATTTTTGAGGCTATATATATTACTTTTTTTTCCGTTCTTCTATATTAGTGTATATGAATAGTGGAGTTTATTAACTTTCTCCTGTTTGTGCTGCTTTACTGAGTAACATGAAGAGAAAAAAGGAAATAAGGAAAGAAGAGAAAGTCAACACATAATGGTATAACCTCACAAAGTCACAATAGGAAAAAGAAAAGTTGCACAAACTGCCAAAAGGACCCACAGCAGTAAAGGGGAAAATGTCCTACTGAAGTTGCAAATTCACGTGACCTCATCTGCCCATAATTATTATGGTGCAGAGGAAAAAGCAGAAGTAGAAATGAAATGAAACAACTCGTTACAGAAAAGGAGAGAGGCAAAAAGAAATGCAGCCATACAGAAACAACAAAGCACTCGCCGGGGAAGGTTCCCGGCATACTGAAGGTGCTTGAAAAATATACCTGCTTTAGCTAAACAAGACGAAGAAAAGCCCCAGCGTTTCAAATCTTAATTCAGTAGATTAGACCTTCATTTCTTATATTAATTCTACCACTTGAAGCATAGATTAGACCTTCATGCCGTATATCTAGATTCTATGTCAGCTGATGTTCATTTCGTATATTTAGACTCTATGTCAGCTGACGTTCATTTCGTATATCTAGAGCTAAGCTCCTCGACCCATCCCAAGACGTTCCCACTAACTGCCCAAGACATCCCCAACTGAACCCGCTGTCCCCACTTTTCAAAAGACTTTCAGGGGATGTTTTCCCAGCATAGCTGTCCCATTTACGGGAAACGGCACTCCAGAGAAGTACCCATGCTCCATAGATCATAATATCCTTAATCAAAGCCCTTTGAGATAATTTTTCCATTTAGCTTGATTACTCTACATTCTACAAAACCTTATCATCTTCCATATCATTACTGACCTACCATATTCCTTATTTTTCTTCTTATAAGACCCTACAATCATTTAAGAGTGTGCTATATCGTAATACTGTACCAAAGCACAACTTTTGTGTATATGAAGGATTTCAAAAAAGAAGGATTTCTGGATGGATAATAGACTGATACAGATATAGATAAGTACAATACAAACAGTAATATCTTTCATTTACAGCCTTGTTCAGGGGTCAAAAGAAACTAGCACCTAATGGCCCACATCACAACTGGATAAAAGATGCCCACTAAAGAGAGACTAAACATAACAAGAAAATGCAAGAAGATTAAAACATTTTGACGATGTACCCCCTTTTCCCACTAAAAGTATTGTAAACATAAATAAAGTCACCAACAAAGAACTCATTATAAATCAAATTGTAATTTTAGCAGCAGAGAACAAGGTTTTTCTAAGTCAATAAGCGGGAAAAAAAATTGCAACTGCTGACATACATGCGACGGCAGCGCAATTGACTTTGCTTTCTTATATTCCCTAACCGCCAAATCATGTTCACCATTGCTGATACTAGCACGGATTGTACTAGGCAAGTTGAAAAGTGTGCGAAACCTCTGAAGCATTCCCTGAACTGACCTGATCTTCTCTGTTTGAGCCTGACGTAGAATTTATGCAGATACAAATCAACATGGCCCATGAAATGAATAAGAACTACTAAAACCAACAATAGTCATCTTACCGACCTGTCTTTCGAACAGAGGCTCAAAAGCACGGGTAGCCTGTGAACTCACTCCCTGAATGATATTATACAGGTGCATAGTCCCAGCACCCTCTGGATCTTCTTCAATCCGTTTCAACTTCGATTCAATATCTACACAAGAATTGCCATGGACAGTTAGGCATTTGCTGAGCTGAAACTGCTTAAGATTCAAACAAGAAAGCAAGTATAGATAGCAAACTATCAATAATGCTGCACCAACATACCATCAATGGTTGTCTTGCATGAGACAAAACAGTCGAAATTTTCCTTCACCAGAGTTTTCCTCTGCTGAGTTCGACCTTTAAGGTCTGTTTTTATAGCATTGGCACCAGCCTCCAGATCTGGTGCACTTGTATCATGGTGTATCCGAGACAGGAACAACTTTGCATCAAACTTCTCTGAAAAATACGCCAACTTCTCTGCAAAAATTCAATGTAAAGTTTAAAACATTTCCATATATTCACAAGAAGAAAAGGAAATAAGGCAAGATGAACCAATTTAACAAGCAGTCCATTGCACAAAAAAGCATAAAAAAGCATAACATAACCAAGAGAAAAGGTAATAATCTCAAAGTTCACTTAATAAACCCTTCAATGCAAATATGTAATGATTTCTCCATTTGGACTAATTTTCCAAGAATTGACTAGGTGGCAGAGATAGTTCCTTTTTCATCAAACAAACAAGCTCCAAGTTATCCATGAGAATTTCACCCGAAACAATCAATCTAGGCCTTTCTTCAATTATAAATTGCTTTTCGTGATACTTATTTCTGTAGTGGTGGACTGGTGGCCAAACAAAGCTAGTACTAGTTAGTGTCTCTTCTTTTCAACTTATTTTTGCTAATCTGAACTTATCTTAACTAATTCAACCTTATTCGACTTTATTCAACCTTATTAGACCTTATTGAACTTATTAAAGAAAACTTTATTAGACCTTATTAGACTTATTCGGCCTTATTAGACCTTATTAGACCTTATGCGACCTTTTTAGACCTTATTGGAGTTACTCTGAACTTATTTGAACTAATCTAAACTTATAAGGACCGAAAATAAGTTGAAAAGAACACCCTTAGTCCAGATTGGTTCGGCCCTAAAAACAACACTAAACAATATCATGACTAGAGCACGGGTAGCCCTAATAAGACTCTAGCATCTTGAACACAAGGCAAGGAAGAATCAGTAGAAGATGGGAAAACCTCAATCTCCCATTGCCAAAAACCTCCCTAAACACTTGGCCGTTGAGATTGCTCCCTAGGCATTGTCTCTATTGTCTAGCAACCAAGCCATATGAATCCTAAGGGCAGAAGATCTCCTTTTTCAACTCCCTCAACAATATTCAATTACCTAAGATCATCAAGCAATACAATACTGTGAATAGTCCTGCATAAAATTTCACCATCCCTTGAGCTAGTCTCACCATAACTACCATTATCGACCCCTTGCTTGCATAAACTCGAAACTAGGGGTGAAGATGAACAGGATCTCTCGATTACCAGATGTCCAGGTTTAGATCTAGCTCGCTCTTTTAGTTAACTTAATAAATGACCGAAGTTTATCGTTTAGTAAGAATTATAAACAAACTTAAAAATCTATGTTAGACATATTCAAATACTTATTACATAATTGCATTTTTTATAGTTTTTATTATAGTACATCCGTTTTTGGATGTTGATTACAGTTTGCACGTATATTCCCGCAATATGAGAGAGGTATTGTTTTGTGGGGTAAGTACGGAAAAGTAGATGAGGTAGGTAGAGTTGTGTAAGTGAAGTAAGAAAAAGTAGATAATGACATCTTTTTTAATGAAAAGAAAGGGAAAGGTAAGATAAAGTGGGGTGGGTAGGAGTGAATTATTGTTAAACATGACCATAAGTGGGTGTGAGAAAGAGCGTAGCCAATATCAAGGAATACACGAATGGGGAAAGTATAGCCAATGAAAAAGAATGGAAAGTGTAAATATTAGTAAAATAAAATGACGTCAAAGTGGTTCCAGTTTCAAAGTTTAGGGAAACGCTAACAAAAAGGAGTAATGTGGGTATGAAGTGCTATGAGCAACCATAAGAGGCCTGTGAATGCATTCTTTTATGGCTCTAGCCCATCATGTGCGCCATTGAGCACCCCCTCCCCAAATTTCTTCTTCAGCTTGCCCCTTAGATTGTTCTTCATATCATTATCCTAACTCAATGACCACACATGAGACAAACACAATACAAGCTCCTCTATTACTTTGGTAATGAAGGCTATCTACGAAATTTAACCAAAAGAACAAGAGTTTACCTCAAGCAAAATATATACCTTTAAAAAATACCCCAACCTTGAGTTTTATGAGTTTATCACCGTGTGGAGCAGTTCTAGTCCACCTTCATGTGTTCCTAGATCTCTCCAAGTGTTAAAAGACTAAAGGAAAAACAACATAAGCTATATCATCTTCTAAACCTATGTTTCTCTCACAAAAGATCTACTCATCTTGTATAAAGCACCCAACAAAATATTTGGCAATGATTGCCCACATCTCGCTGTGTTTCCTGACTCCAATCCTTTCATCGTACAGTATCCTCAAAATTTACTTGAAGGGTAAATCAGAGGTCTTCTTTTCCATTTGAAAAGGAACGAGGCATGAGGATCCCATGAATCATTAGAGATCCATTTGACCAATAATTGTGAACAACAACAAAAAGACATATAAGAATATGTCGATCATCAAGGAGGAGGAGACATTAGTTAGAGGTGGAGATATTAGAGGTCACTTGATAGTTGATACAGACTAAGAGAGAGGCCCTCTTGGGATTAAAACATTAGATTCACTTGTGTGCTATTTTATTCCTTCTACATTAAAGACTCAGGCGCGCATGGTGAGTAATATGCTATCTATGAGAATTTTTTGTTTTTCTCAATACAGCATTGAAGTTATAAGGCCACACCAAAACCAGCACATCTCCTCTATCTCTTATGCAAGTTTCAGCAAATCCCAGATAACTACATAAGTAACAAGACAAGAAGAAACAATTTATTTCAGATATCATACTACTAAAGTATAAACGAGAAAACCTGTGAAATTCTCTCAAGCTTAGAGCTTGTCATTTCAACCATGAAGCTATCTAGCTCTATATAAGACATGGTGATGGTGATGGTGATGGTGATGGTGATGGTGATGGTGATGGTGATGGTGATGGATGGCTCTTCTACTTCATTGTCCTAATTATAGACCAGTGAAACCCCTTGAAGTATAAGGAAGATAATTTTGCAAGTTTGCTGAACAAAGTAAGTCTGAATTAGTAGAACCGAAGGATAAAAATGAAAAATCGCATCCTATTGTTTATTGTACTATACAAATTTGGGATAAGAGGAGTAACACCTTTATGAGACTAGGAGTCCTTATTCTTAACTCTTAAGGGGAAGTCTCCTAAAACAAAGGAATGTATTCTATAGTAGGTTTATTGTAGTATTCATATATCCATAATTTGAGGTACATAGGAAATTTCTTCAACACAAAAAACCTATTATAGAATCACAGCAGATAAAAGAGGGAACTAGAACTTCAGACGACAAATTAGAAGCAATATAATAAGAAAAGTTTAAACAAGCTATAAAATTCAGCAAATCACATGGACACACATATCTCAAGGCAGTACGCTAAATCAATCTACAATTAAAAGTGTGCATCTCCAAAATTTTCTTCAATAAATAAAAGTAATACCGCGGAGATCATTGTCAATATTATCTCTTCCTTTTGATGGCGAGCTGTCAGAACTCTCTGTTATTAGTTTCAGAGTTCTGTTGTCTATTATCCTGCATTAATTAAGAAATTCAGGTTAGCATGGATGATGAAAATGAAGGCGCGACAAAAATTAGAACCTGGAAAAACCTCTGTAGAAAAAGAGCTTCTTACAAGATCCTAGGTCACAAAATTCTAAACAAGAAACAGAACAACAGCGGCGGATTCCTCTATATATTAATCATAAAACCAACGGATCAAGTAAAGCGGAAAATAGTACCTACCACATTAGGGAGCACTTTAACAGTATTCAGAAATGAACTACATCTTTTTTTTATTTAGAGTCCCTCCAAACAAAGCTTAGATTACCATTTCTATGTTTTAGTGTAAAAGCCAAGAACACCAATGCAAAGCAGCCTCAGCAAGTGTTCTCTCATTTATACCGACAAATTAAAGATATCTACCTAGACTGTCCTTGCCACTAGCAAAATTAAAATAAATAAAATCAAACATGCAGAAGGAAAAAAGATTATCTGCCCTGCCCACATGAAAAGAGTAACAAAAAGAAAACTAAAATATGCAAGTGTATGTCAAACGCACGAGAGAGGAAAATGTATCTGCATCTCACCTCCTCAAATCAATACAAGGGAGCAATCATCTTTAGTCATTGTTAATTTCAAATCTATTAACTATTAATGTTCTTATTAACCCAGCAGTTTACATCATCAGTAGACTGAGCAACCAGGAAAATAAATGAAGAATGAAATTCTTCTAAACATAACATTCAAATAAGGTTACCCCAATCCTAGTGGATCAATACACTCCATGCCTCGTGGAAACGATTGTAAATTAGCCAGCCCCTTTTTACCCAATGCTGAAGGTTTATTCTCAAACTTCGGAACCACAGGTACTGCTACTGGAACTGCTTTAGCCTCACGCATCTCTCGAACCCTACGAGCAAGCTGGCAAACAAAGATCATAATTAAGCTGATGGCTGTCAGCAGACATTTACAGAACAGAAGAGGCTATTCATAGCAAAATAGTTGTCAGAACAACAGCCATAAGCAGAAAAACGGAGCTTAATCATCCAAAGATAACAGAAGTGAGACATAAGGAACCCAAATGTATCAAGATAAGTGGCGGAACAGAAAACTTAGAAATTGGGAGACATACCGGCAAGTGTCATGTATTAGAAAACACAAATTCTTATATGTGGCCCGCCACACCATTAGTAATATAAGAAATTTAAAGGAGCAGTCAGTTTTCATTTTGCTCGCAGCTCAGTCCTTTCGGTGCCATTTTCATCTCGTTATTCATCCTCTCTTTGTTTGATTTGTGTAGTTGTTTCTTCTTCGTTTTCTCTTACATTGTCTACTCTTTTGAAAATTTCTCTTCGTTTATCTCCGATTTCTGTTTGTAATTGAGTGGGGGTTATTAGGTAGTTAAACGGGGGTTACTAGTTATAAAAGATTGGGGAGGGTTACTGGGTAGTTGAGTGAGGGTTACTAGCTATATTTGGTGGGGTTTACTAGCTATATTTGGTAGGGGTTACTATGTATTAAGTGCGGGTTACTTGCTATTTGAGTGGGGGTAACTATGTATTTTAGATGGGGGTTACTAGCTATATTTAGTGGGGGTTACGATGCATTTTAGATGGGGTTACTTGGGATTTATGGTGAGGTTACTAAGTACTTTAGATGGATTTACAAGTTATTTTAGATGGGGGTTACTAGATAGTTGAGTGCGGGTTGCTCAAGTATATAAGGTGGGGTTACTAGGTAATTAATTGGAGGGTTACTCAGTATTTTTGATGGGGTTACTAGATAGTTGAATGGGTTACGGAGTGTTTTATTATAGGGTTACCGGATATTGAGAAGTTTACTATATATTTTGGATGGGGTTACGAGTTATATATGGTGGGGTTACTATGTATTTTGGATGGGGGTTACTTAGGGATTTATGGTGAGGCTATTAAGTATGTCAGATGAGCTTACAAGTTATTTTAGATGGGGTTATGAGGTAGTTGAGTGGGGTTACTACACTATATTAGATAGAGTTGGTACGTAATTTATTGGGGGTTTACTAAGTGTTTTAAGTTAAGGTTAGTAGGTTACCGGATATTTTTGATGGGGTTACTAGACGGTTGAATGAGGGTTACCAAGTGTTCTATTTTAGGGTAACTGGGTAACTTTGAATGGGGGTTACCAAGTATTTTGATGAATGGGGGTTAATAAGTGTTGAATGGGGGTTATCAAGTGTTTTAATGGGGACTACTAGAGGGTTGATTGGGGATTAAAAGATTTCAAGGTTAATTTCACTAAAAGTGTTTTAGATTTCTCATTAAAAAGAAAAAATACTTGTTACTAAAAAGTTGTAGATAACTTCATGTTCTATATGAATTTACCTTCCAACATTTCTCTTTTAAGAGAACGGTTGCTTCCTTTCAAACATCATAAACTTGTGAATTACTTAATGGTGGAAGTTGTTTGAAAATCAAAATCCAACCAATTTTAAATTAGTTATTTGGACTAGAACCTTTTTAGAATTTACATTTTAGGCAAGTTAGATTCTTGGATTGAATTTTGATTTGAGCATCCTAGTCCAACATCCAATTAAAGTTAACAAAAAAAAAAAAACTTTTCCCGAGACTTCAGTAGTTCTATGTTACTCAGAATCTTCAATTTGCCTCTAAGTACCTATATTAGTTCCTCGACACTCTGACATGGTATGGATACTTCAACACTTCATTTCTGCCAAAATCATGGACTTATTTCATAAAACACCAAGGATACTTGGATACATACCTATGTCCGATATGAGTACCCTGAGTCTAACTACGTAGTAGTTCAGCAATTACATTAGAAAACGTGATGTGCTAGAGTGTTACAAAGATATACTTCCTATGTACACTTTGATTCTTGCACATTTTATATGCTTCTCTATTTTGTTTTAGTTGCAAGAGTTTCACTTCTGCACTACTCACAAATTATACTTTGGCCGTCTTTCGTGATTTATATGTCTTGAAAAATAAAACCATGTGTGAACATGTTAGTCGCCTTAATATACATTTTCAAATATGAACTTTTTATAATTTTTACTTATAGATAATTAAAGAGATTAATGGTCAAAGTGTAGCATTGGTGAATGTAAAAGTCAAATTGTTACAATTAAAAGAGAGCAGAGGAAGTATTAACTTTGACCATATCTTTAACTTGTATAGAGAAAAACAAATTTTATTATCTAAGATCTTGTTAGCTTAGTCTCATTGTATATTTCAAATATAGAGACTTTGTATTATTTACACAAACAAATAATTAAAGTTATTAATGATCAAAGTTGTATGAGGACAAGCGTAAAAGTAGCAGCAAATTGAGATATAGAGGAGGTATCTAAATTTCCTAAGCTCTTTGCTACTTTTTAAAGGATTGCACCTATGTCATACAGGTATCCAAATTTTTTCTAGGTTCTTTGCTATTTTTGAAGGATTGCATCTATGTCCAACAAGAGTATGACAAAGCAACTCACAACAAGAGTATGACAGAAGTGTGACAAAACAAGACAAAGTTTTGAAAGTCAAAGCAATAAAGCAGGTGAGAAAAGGCAGGTCAACAAACCAACTCGCTTAGTAACATAGGTGTATTGATGTTAAGGGTTTGATTTAACTTTATAGTGCATTGGAACTTCTTCTCATTTATGCTACTATGTCTATCATTTGGGTTTAGACCAATCCATGAAATTTTAAATATGTTTAATAGTGAATTTGTTCATCTATTTGATAATAAAAATAATATTGATTTGAGCACAGATGAACTACATTGTTATTGTTGTACAAAATAAACACACGGTAGCTTGAAACTAAACGGAGAACTTGCACAAAGCATTCAGTTTCAGCACTTAAGCTGATAATAACCATGAAAACATTGTTGTAGACAGTATCTTACTTATGCATTCATGAAGTTAAAGTGAAACACAGCCATTATTAACCAAAAAAAGGTTGATAATCCCACTTCATCAAACATAATTGAAGTTCTCAATTGCATTCAAAATACTTCCCATTGCCGCCTTCACTTCATTCCTTCCTCCACTCTTCCAGCTATACGCCAATTAAAACAACTCGAGGCAAAAGTTCCCTCGGAACGACAACGAGATCACATTTGATATTCAACAACTCAAAACATTCAAGATTCACCAAAACAACTACGTCGGACAAGTAACCTATAATCTCATTCTTGTTAGTATTAAAATTATTTTGTCTACTGTGCTCGTTTATACCATTAAATCTCTTCCTCTCATAATGCGTGCAAAATGACATGTTGCAATCTTTCTGATACGGAGAAAGTATAAAAAAAACGCAATCGAATCGAATTGAAGCAAACAATTACCTCAGACTCATCAACACGCTTCCAGCAATCAGGCTCACCACCAGTCCAAGAAGCATCACCATCATCCTTAGAAGCTCTAGCTCTACTCCTCCCTTTAGTACCGCTATAAGTAGAAGCTTTAGAAGATTCCTCATCACCAGAAGAAATACTCAACATCTCAACCTCAGAATCATCATCATCATCCATAGACTTCGTATGATTCCTATGTCTAGGGTTAGGGTTTTTGCTCGCCGGAGCTTTGTTTGCAGGCGGCTGAACGTAATTTGCTACCGGTTTCGACGATTTCGATGGAGGTTTTTGGTAATTGATATCGCGCTCAGCTTGCTCCTTCAATGCTCGCTGAAGGAGCTCATCTTCGTCGAGATCTTCGCTGTCGCTCGACATTGTTGGTTGCTCCTGATGCTTGTTTGCGTTAATGGAGTGATGATTTGGGGAATTTGGTAGATCTGATGCAGAGTATGTGAATGTGTGATTATTGATGAAGGTTGAAATGTAAAAATGGAGGACAATGTGGGAAAATAATGATGGGAAAAATGGAGGAAAGAGAGGGTGAGAAACAAGAAATTTGGAAATGATAGTGTCAAATTGAAGATGACACGTTGTTATTAACTTTCTTGCTGATGGAATGGAAAAAAGCCTTTGTTTTGTAGCTGACGAAGAACTTGACCATATGATCTGGCTTCGTTTACGCCAGGTCAGCAAAATTAAAAGTCGAATTATATAGGTCTTTATTGTTAATATTAAGGAAGAACATAAGAAAGATAAAAAGTACGTAAGAAAAAAGAATGTTTCTCATTGCAGCTCATCACAGCTCTGTATTTATAACACTATATTACTGTTTTCCAACAGTGATTTTAATGTTGTAATAGTTCTTTGTGAGTTATTCACCATTCATCCAAGATATGCAAAAATAAAATCACTTAGTTACCTGTTAAAAACTTTGTTAAGAAAAACTTCAAAAAAATCTTAGCTAAGGAAAAAAGAGTACAGCGATTATATGCTATGATGAACTGCTTCATTAAAAACCTTGTCAGGAAAAACCAAATGGGATAAAAACCTGAACGAAGGAAAAAAGAGTACAGCCGCATTCTACTCTCCCTGAATTCAACATATGTCGCGAAGACGACGCATTCCAATCTTGTGTACCAATTGTTCGAACTTCTTTGATGGAAGGGACTTGGTAAAAAGGTCAGCAGGATTTTTCACTTGACTGGATATGTTCGACATGTATCTTGCCTTCTTTCCGTAGATCATGTGTGAAGAATAGTTTTGGGGATAAGTGTTTGGTCTTGTCTTCTTTGATAATATCCTTCACTTACTTGGTTAATGCAAGCAATATTGTCTTCATATATTGTAGTTGGAGATCTTGTAATCGCATTCAACCCACAATCTTCCTGAATTTGACTGATCATTGACCTTAATCATACACATTCTCGATTGGCTTCATAGATGTAGCTGTCAATGTCGGTTTGTCGATCTCCAAAATATTGCAGTACCTCCATATGTATATAGATAACCATACGGTAACTTGGCTTTGTGTAGGTCTGACATATCCTACATCTGCATATCCAACGAGGATGGCTTCTTGTCTTGGTTGGTAGAACAGACCATAGTATGTCGTTCCCTTGAGATAGCGAAATAGATGTTTTATCCCTTTCCAATGCCTCTCAGTTGGTGCATTACTATATCTAGCTAGTAGGTTCACAGAAAAGGTTATATCAGGTCTTCTATTATTTGATAAGTACATTAAAGCGCCAAATGCACTCCTCTGGTCCGAGAATTTCCTCGTTGTCTTCACGGGGCCGAAAAGGGTCTTCTTTCACATTCAGACTTCGAATTACCGTTGGTGAACTTAGTGGATGAGCTTTGTCCATATAGAAATGCTTTAAAATCTTCTCAATATAGTCTGATTGGTGGACAAATATCCCATTTCTCAAATATTCGATTTGTAATCCAAGACAAAACTTGGTTTTTCCTAGATTTTTCATCTCAAATTCTGTCATTAAGTGTTTTGCAGTTACTTCAAGCTCCTTAGGTGTTCCAATTAAGTTCAAGTTGCCGACATAAACTATGATAATGACGAATCCTGAATGAGACCTTTTGATGAACACACATGGGCTTATTTGATTATTTTTGAACCAACCTTTTATAAGGTATTCACTTAGACAGCTATACCACATTCTCCCAATTGTTTCAATTCATAAAGTGATTTCTTCAATTTTATGGAAAACGCTTCTCTAGGAATATCTTTTATTGGTAAGTTTAGGCCTTCAGGGACTTTCATATAAGTATCTGTATCAAGTGACCCATATAAATATGCAGTCACAACATTCATTAATATCATCTTTAATCCCTCAATATAATAATTAAACTTACCAAAAACCTTAGTGTCGTTGCGTCGACCACTAGTGAATATGTCTCTTCGTAATCAATTCCTGGCATCTGAGAGAAGCCTTGCGCTACAAGCCTTGCCTTGTACCTAACCACCTCGTTTTTCTCATTTCTTTTCTTCACGAATACCCATTTGTACCCGACTGGTTTCACACCTTTTGGAGTTTGAGTAATCTGTCCAAAAACTTCTCGTTTCTCTAACGAATTTAATTCTGCTTGAATTGCTTCCTTCCATTTTGGCAAATCTTGTCTGTGTCGACATTCTTCTACTGCCCTTGGCTCAATATCATTTTCATCATTCATTGTATCAATAATAATTTTTTCTCTATTCCATTGTCTCTTGGTGTATGAATATATTATCGATATTTCATTGTTTTGATTTTGTTTTTTTTCTTCTAAAGACTTATCTATATTTTCAGCTTTATCATCATCTTTATTATTTTTTTTCTTGTTTTTCTGTTGCGGGGGAAATAGTAGTTATAGCTTTGTCTTGTTTCCTCATTTTTTTTGGTTTCGAGTCTTTAGAACCATGTGGCCTTCCACGTTTTCGTTGTGCGATTAATTCATTCTCTTTGGGCTTGTTATTAGTAGAGAAATCAATTCGTGCAAGGGCATTTATTGCTGGTATGTGTGATTATGTAACTTTCTTTTTATCTATAAATGCGTCAAGTAATTGGTTAGCAATGCTTTGTAGATGAACAATTTTCTGAACTTATTCACAAGAATTTGTTCTTGGATCTAGGAAATCTAGATGTGTTGCTCTCCACGTAAGTTCAATGTTCCTTTTATTTGGGTCCACTTTCTCTCCCGCTAAGGATGGGAATATTGTTTCATTAAAGTGACAATCAACAAATCTAGGTGTGAATAGATCTCCAGTCATTGGTTCCAGATATTTGATGATTGATGGTGATTTAAAACCCACTTATATTCCCATTCTTCTTTATAGACCCATTTTTGTACGCTGGGGTGGAGCGATGGGTTCGTATACAGCACATCCAAAAATTTTGAGGTGTGAGCTATTGGGTTCTCGACCAGAGACTAGTTGCATGGGTGAGTATTTGTGATAAGTTGTTGGTCTCAACCTGATTAATGACGCTGCATGTAGAATGACATGCCCCCATGCTGATGCGCGTAATTTTGATTTCATTAGTAGTGGTCTTGCAATTAATTGTAAGCTCTTGATTAGTGATTCAGCTAGACCATTTTGTGTGTGGACACGTGGTATTGGATGTTCTACGTCAATTCCAAGGGACATACAATAATCAAAAAATTGAGATGTGAATTCTCCAGCATTGTCCAATCTAATTCTCTTTTTTGTATGGTCCAGAAATTGGTTTCTTAGACGTATAATTTGAGCAAGTAGCTTAGCAAAAATTGTGTTTCTGCTTGACAAGAGGCTTAAATGCGACCATCATGTAGAGGCATTTATTAAGACCATAAAGTATCTAAATGGTCCACATGCTGGATTGTTTGGTCCCATATGTCCCCTTGAATTCTTTTAAGAAATGTTGGAGATTCAGTTGCAATCTTATTCGTCGATAGTCGAATTATCAATTTGCCAAGAGAACAATGAGTGCAAGATATTCTGTTCGATTGGGGGACTTTTGATATTTCTCAATGTCCAATCGCATTTTCTATAATCTTATGCATCATTCCTGTCCCAGGGTTAGGGGTGTTAATAAATATCCGATCCGCTATCCGGTCGATCCGATCCGAAATATATTGTGTCGGATAATTAGGATCACCCTTTTGGCCTTTTCAAATATCCGAAAATCCAAAATTTGTTTAAAAAATCGGATACTCTTTGGATATCCAGATAAATATCCGATCCGAAATATTTGTTATATTTTTTTACTTCCTCCGTTTTAAAATAAGTGATACACTTTATTTTTCACGCTTATCAAGGAAGCGATTTAAGGTTGTAAATTTTTCGATGAAATTTTAATACAAGCAAGAATGAGACTCTATATTACTTGGGTTAAAATTTCATCGAAAAATTTAATCGTTTACACCCTTAAATCACTTTCTTGATAAGCGTGAAAAAAAAGTGTATCACTTATTTTAAAACGGAGGAAGTATTAAATAAAATTGATTTTAAACTTTTTTCCCAAAAAATTCGGATCGGATAATCCGGGTATCCGATCCGAAATTTCGAATATCCGAAAATTTGGGTATCCGAAATTTTCTGATTGTATTCGGATAACAATTCTCCCGATCCGAAAAATTCGGATATCCGAAATTTCAAATCGGATAATCTGAAATGAACACCCCTTACCTAGGGTGAACAAGGCGATCATGCCATAAAATGAAAATTTTTCATCATCTAACTTTTGGTTAGATAACATGTTTATTTCAACATGACGTATATGAGTGAGGTACAGTCTTGAGGAATATGCCGACAATCTTTCATAAATGACTTTCTTGCCATTCTTTTATGCCGTAATGCGTAATTATTATTTTAGGTTTATTGTCATTGTTTCTATATGATAACTATTTTGTAGTATAGCTTTGAAACTAATAAGGTTTCTTCGAGATTTGCTCGAATATAGTGCATCATTTATCATTAATTTCGTACCAAGACTATGCACGCCTTTCCAAATCCTTCAATTAACTTGGATGCTCCAGATATGGTATTGACGTGTGCTTGAAGCATTTTCAAATCCGAAAAGAATTCTTGATCCTTTAAAATAGTGTTCCTTGTTCCACTATCCAATAGGCAATAGTATTTTGATTCATTTTCCGCATGTTCATATCTTCGTATACAGAATAAAATAGTTCAGAAAAACTCATAATATTAAAAATAAACATTACAACAAAAGATTAAATTTTGCTGAAAAGAGAAACTAATGAAAAACAATTCATGGAAAAAACAAACTAATGAAACTAATAAAGCAAAGATAACAATAATTAAAGTCTTGGATGTTTTAAGAATCACTTCGAAGGTCAAAATCATCCATGAAGAAATCAGATACGTCTAGGTTGGGCATATATGGCCTTTTTCCTTTATTTTTTTGGGAATCTTGGTACAGCTCTGCCAAGTGCTTGGCAGTACGCCATGTCCGCTCCCAATGCCCAGTCATACCACATCTATAACATGTGTTTTTCCCCTTTTGAGGCTTTGATACATTATCTTATTGCTGACCTTGTTGACTTGTGTTGTGGTTGTTTCTTGGAGTGAATTGACTCCGTCCATGGCCACGGCCGCGCCCACGATCACCTCCTTTGCCATGGTAACTTCCACGTCCTCTGCCTTGATAATTTCCACGACCTCTTTCATATCTGGTCTGACTTGGGTTTGAGCTCTCAACTACATTTGCTTCTTGGAATGCCATAGACCCTGTAGGCCTAAGATTATGGTTCTTGATTAGGAGCTCATTATTTTGATCAACAACAAGTAATGTCCTTAAGAGTTCGTAATATTTCTCAAATCTCCTTTCACGATATTGTTGTTGTAATAAAAATATTATTAGCGTGAAAGGTGGAGAGTGTTTTGTCAATCATATCTTTATTAGTTATTGTTTTTCACAATACACCAACTTTGATTTTATGAGGTGTAGTGTTGAATTATAGTCACCGATAGATTTGAAATCTTGAAATCTAAAATCTCTCCATTCATCTTGGGCCTTAGGGAGGAGGACACTTTTATTGTGTCCATATCTTTGATGTAGCTCTTCCCATTATGCTTTTGGATCTTCAATAATCATGTATTCTGTTTTGAGGCTATCATTTAGGTGATGTCTTAGAAATACTAATGCTTTGGCCTTGTCCTTAGACATTTTTGTGGCATCCTTTTCAGGGGGCTTTGGCTCAGTTGGATCATCTGTTATAGTATATAGTAGGCCATGTCCTTTTAATTGTAGTTTAGCATCTGCTACCCCTTGTAAAATTGTCTCTTGCCAAGTCAAGGATGTTGAAATACCTCTTTGCAAGTTCACCCATTCTCCTCTTTTATTTATCTATTTGATTATTTGACTACAATAAAATAAAAAGTGTTTAATTAATATTTGATATTAAATCACAATTAGTACTTTCTCCCCCTGACTTAATCGCGAAAAAAAGCTACATAATTCAATTAATAACAACAATAATAACAACCTGTAATGCTAAGACTCGGGTATGAGGATCCGACACGGGTATGGATCCGAGTGTCGGATCCTCCAAACCTCAAAATCAAGGACTCGGGGATACTTTTCAAAAGGATCCAAATCTTGGATACGGACTCGGGGACACGTTTATCAACATATAATCTTTTAATACCAATTTTGTTTTAAAATTAAGGAAAAATTGTTAGAAACCACCTAATAAAGACACTTTTTTTTTGAGAAAACCACTTAATAAACGTTTTATTACAAAAAACCACCTATTAAAACACTTTTTCTTTCAAAACACCACCATTTGAGACCAAATAAGTAACTCATTTAACCTTGTAATTAGTTTTCCTCATTTGCATTCAAGCCCAAGTGACTCTTCTGGAGTTACTAATCTGTCAATAAGTAGTTACAAGGCTAACAGAGTTATTAATTTGGTCTCAAGTGGTGGTGTTCTGAAAGAAAAGGTATTTTATTAGGCGGTTTTTTATAATAAAACGTTTATTAGGTGGTTTTCTCAAAAAAGTGTCTTTATTAGGTGGTTTCTGACAATTTTTCCTAAAATTAATTTGTTTTCCATCTAGGTAGGGAATATTTTTAGTACTTGTTTTTTTAGTAAGGACATTGTTCTAAACTTATAAAACATGATAAAATTCATGAAGACAAGATACTCATACATAAAAATAAATTAAAAAGATTAAAAACTAAAATTCATTACATGACTCATGCAAAAAAGCATCCCAAATGTTTCAAACTCAAACACAAAGGCATTAAAAAAAGCAGCAGTAGTAACTAAGTTGGAAATAAAATAAACAAAGGCACTAAAACCAACTTCACTAATAGCTCCATTATTTATCTTCAAATCACGGAATAAGTAGCTTCTTCTTTTAGCTTGAACCAGCGGCCTCCTCTTCCAACTAGAGCTGTCAAAAGCTGACCTGCTCTAGGATTTTGAACCAAACCCGACCCGGAACCGACCCGATCCGACCCGAGAAATGGTACACCTGAATCCGACCTGCACCCGACCCGAACTCAACCCGTAACCGAATGACACCCGCCAATCCTTGACCTACACCCGACCCGACCTAAACCTTTAACCGAATCGACCCGACAATTGTTGACCTGAACCCGACCTGCACCCGACCCGAACACAACCCATATCTGAATTTACCCGACTTAACCCGGTTTCAACCCGAACCGATTATGACCCGACCTGACCTCAACCCGACCTGATTATGACCCGACTTGACCTCAACCCGACCTGATTATGACCCGACCCGATCATGACCCGACCCGACCTCAACCCGACCTAATTATGACCCGACCCAATCATGACCCGATCTGACCTCAACCCGACCTGATTATGACCCGACCTGATTATGACCCGACCCGATCATGACCCAACCTGAATATGACCCGACCCGATCTGAAACCTATCTGATACCCGGTTGAACCCGACATTTAACCGAGTTGATCTGACCTGATTGTCACCGATCCAATCTTGATCCGACCTGATTCTATCTGATCCGATATTGACTCGACCTAGTACTATTAGAATATTTATAATACTCATTTAATTTATTGATTAAATAATTTTATTAAACTTTAAATTAAATCTTGTCATTAAGATACTCATCGAATCATCCTTAATTTATTTATTAATTTTATTAAAATCTTAAACTTATGATTTCAATAGTTATCTTTAGTTCTTTGTAATAAAATATTATCATTAAAATTACTACTCCCTCCGTCCCATAATATAGTGCTTGTATTCCATTTTGGGTGTCCCAAAATGTTCTTCTTGTTTCCATTTTTAAAAGGTATTAAATTCCTAATATACCCTCATAAAGTACTTGAAAAATGGTCCCCTTCAAAGTATTTTATTCTAAAATATTCCTTTTCTATGTACTTGTCATTATTATATTTGTCCTTTTCCCTACTTTACCTCTTTAAATTTGTTGTTTTGTTGTTACAAGTACTTCAATCATTGGTGTTTTGTCTATCCTTAATTTTTGTGAAAAATGAGAAACAAGCACTATATTATGGGACGGAGGGAGTATTATTCAACAACTTAGAATATACAACAAAATGAGTAAACCTTAAGTTAACTATTTGTAATAAACATTCATTTCATCAACGACTTATTTTTGTCAAACTCTTATTTAATTAGGTTTCTATTAATATTGGTATAATTCCTCCATTTTAAAATACTTAAACATTTAAAAAGATGAAATAAATCAAAAGAATTCATATCATACAATAATGGTAAGATTTAAGTGTTGACTACATGTGACAATAACTTAAGATAATTTTGATTGATTATTTGATCATATTAAATGAAAAATTCATTCTCATAACATTTACGACTCTTTTTGCGAAAACCATTATTTAGTAAATTAATTAAATACCAAATACCATTTAGTAAAATCATTGTTTATAAATTTGACCTAAACAAAAACAAGTGAATTCAAATAAATAAATTGTTCTCAAATCTGATTTAGAACATTTCAATTTCTCACCATAATTTCAAAGTTGGTAAATTTGTATCAACAAACCAATTTTAATTTTCAATATACTTCTCATTCTTCTCATCCTCATGAACCACATGAAAGAAAGAAAGTTAATGTCCTCTTTCTCATCCTCAATATCAGCAAGTGAATATCCCCTCATTCTTTTTCGAATAAACTCCATAAAGATTATTTATATGTTACTCTATGGTAAACTGATCCCCAACTTACATTTTTGCCCCAAAATCAAATCATGTTTCTTTATCTCATTTGATAGGTCAATATGAAACATCTCAATTCAATATGTTAGGCAATACCCATTCCAATAAGAGAGATAAATAGCTAGTAACTCATTAGCCAATTTGAACAATAAACCAAAGAGAATAAGCAAAAAGGCACAACATATAATACCTTCTATGCATTTCGATCAACAATGAAATCAAATAGAAGAGTTTAACAATGTAAAAAGCCCCAAAAGTTCCAAACTGGAACTTGTTCTTTAAAATCAGTTTCAAAGAACTCCTCTTCAAGGACAAAGGTGGACCACGAAGATAACAGAGCACCGGCTAGGCTATCGGAGCCTTGACCCTCGTCTTCACGACGGTCCCAACGGAACCCCAATTCTCAGCTATTAGAACTTGGGCAACGCCACCGGGTAGAAAACGGCGATAACGAGACTATGGAGAATAAGAAGAGAGGGGCTGATGATCTACAATGACCTTGGGGGTAGATTAAACTATAGATCTACCACAGGTAGGATGCTTAAGATATTAGCTATTAGCATAATTACTAAAATCTTGCAAGAATCATGGAACTACAAATCAGAAAATCATATCATCTTAAATTCGAATCATTGATGGATTCACAAACTCCATCGCCATTTGCATCTTATTTCGATGATAAATTTAGATGTAAATTTAAATGAAAAAAAGGAGTAAAATGTAAGCAATCATTAATTTTCAAGAAACATACATATACGCATAAAACATGAACAAAAAGATAGAAACGATGAGGGAAGCTTCAACCATATAAGCTTTCATGGTGTAATTCGACCATAAAAGCTCCAGATCTGGAACTTTTATAGTCGAATTTGACCAACTAAAGCCCTGATTAACAAGTCTTACACCATGGTTTGGGAAGAGAGGAATTAGAGCGTTTAAGGGAAGGGGATATGCTAGATTGGCTGAAATTGTGGAGACTGGGGAATGAGGGAAGGGAATTAGGGCTTGTTGGTTTTATATTGGGTGTGGGATTGGTGATGTCTGAAAATTGGGCGGTAGAAAATGGGAAAAGAGGAGGGAGTTGGGTTTCTTTTTTTATCTTTTAAATTTTTTGATATTTTCAAATATATTGATGATTGTCAAGTCTTATTTTGATTAAAATTATAAACATAAGTAAGTCACTATCATAGATCTTAACTATCATTCATCAATCTTAATATATTGGTGATTAATCTTAATTATCTTATAAATCATGTATTGATCTAATGTATTGATTAATTTGGTACATTTGTATTAACTATCTTATATAGGAAAAATTGCCTAGAATAATGCAACCTTTTGACAATTCGCAAATAATAATGCAACCTTTCGATTATTCTGGAATAATGCAACCTTTATATCCCATTTATTTTAAATGGGGTAAAACCGGATTTAACCTAGAGAAGAGGTTAAATTAGACACGTGTCAGTTAGTTATTGGTTATCATAAACTATATTTAAAATTAAAATAAATAAAAAAAATTTTTAAAAAAAAAAATCCCTCCCTCTTCACTGCTACTACCGGAAGGAACCACCCCACCCCTCCTCCCTTCCCCCAGCCACAACACCACCGCGCCGCTGACGAACCACCCCACACATACGACGCCGGCAACGAGCCACCCCACAAGACGCCGCCTACGACAACCAACAATCAATCACCCCCACACCGCCCTCTGTCTAGGCACAAAACCACCCATACATTGCCGACGACAAACCCCCCCACCCAGACGCCGCCGACAACGAGCCAAACGCGGGGTGGGGCTGATAGCAGCGGCCAGCGGTGGGGTTGAAGCAGCAGGGGGTAGGGTGGGGGTGGGGTGGGGGGGTTGACAGTAGCGGGTGGGGGGGTTGACAGTAGCGGGGGTGGGAGGGAGGGTTGGGGCTGGGGGGAGGGGGAAGTTTAATTTTTTTTAAAAGTTTATTTTAACATATTAATTAAAATTTAAAGTTTTAAATAATAATTACCAATTGTTCAGGTAACCGGTTATTTGTCCTATTTAAAATAAATGGGGTATAAAGGTTGCATTATTCCAGAATAATCGAAAGGTTGTATTATTATTTGCGAATCGTCAAAATGTTGCATTATTCTAGGCAATTTTTCCTCTTATATATCAATCTAATATATCGAGGTTGAACTAATACATAGATCTTGCTATTCGCTTGATCTAGAACATATCTAAACTAATACGATACATTAATGCTCATTGTCTTATTACTTGATCTAATACATTGATTTAAGTATCTTATAAGTTATACATTGATTTAACGTATTGATTGATCTCGTACGCTAGTATTAACTATCTTATATGTTGAGTTAATATATTGATCTAATAAATTGATTTTAACTATCACATATATTCACTTACGATAGCGATGATCGACGATTTAATACACTAATATATCGATGATTGAACTAATACATAGATTTTAACTATTGGCTCGATTTATGTTAACATAAGTAAATTGATATAATACATTGATCTTCACTATCATATTACTTGATCCAATATATTGATGGTTGATCTAATACATTGATCTTAAGTATCTTATAACTTATACCAAGTACATTTATTGAATGTATTGATTGATCTAATACATTGGTATTAACTATCTTATACGTTGATCTGATAATTTGATCTTAATTATCATAAATATATTGACCTACTATATCGATGATTGACGATTTAATACTCTAATATATCGATGATTAAACTAATACATAGATCTTAACTATTGGCTTGATCTATGTTAACATATGTAAATTGATATAATTCATTGATCTAAGTAACGGTTTAATATAAACAAATAGTTTTCGCATTTTAGGAAAGAGATTTAAGGATGTAAATGAATAAATTAATCAAAATATTATCAAGATTAGTAACCTCTAATCTCATTCTTAATTGTGTTAAAATCACTTTGATTAATTTGTTCGTTTACACCCTTAAATCATTTCCTTTAAATGCGTGCAAAATCACACATTTACATTAAACCGTTACGGAGGGAGTACAATTTATCTTATGAGTGTAAAAGCGACCGAAAATCTCGCAAAAAACTCAAGATTAACTCGAGTCAAACTTGGCTCGAGCTCATTCATATTGGTCAAAAATCGGTAAAAGCTTGACTATATTGATCTAATATATAGATGATTGATCTAATACACTAGTCTTAACTATATTGATGCCCGATCTTCTAATACCGCCTCTTTTAACTATCTTATACGTTGAACTAGCATATATTGCCAATTGATCTAATATATTGTTCTTAAATATCTTATATATTGATCTAATACGCCGATGATTGATCAAATACACTAATATTGAATGTCGTAAACATTTATCTAGTGTATTGATCTAATAAGCTGATGATTAATCTAATACACTAATCTTAATTATCGTATACATTGATATAATATATTGAAGACTGTTCTTAATGTATAACTCTAAACTATATATATATATATACACACATATATTGATTGATGAATGATCTGATACACTAGTATTAGCAATCTTAAATGTATTGATGATTGATTGGTCTAATACACTTACACATACACTTACACATACACTAATCGTAACTATCGATCATACTAAAACTAAATTGGAAACTTTATAAACTCATGCCACTCATATATATATAAATCAAATTCGAATTAATCCCCAATTGCGAAACCATAATCTCGATTTTAATGTTTAATGGTGTTATTGGTATAAGACTTAACAAGTAGTATCGTTATATTGGTTAACGATCGATCATACTAAAACTAAATTATAAAATTTATAAACTCATCGTCACTCACATATATCGATGAGTTATATATATATATATATATATATATATATATATATATATATATATATATATATATATATATTCGAAACCATAATCTCAATTTCAATGGACAATCTTCAATGGTGGTTATTAGTATAAGACTTAACAAGTAGTCTCGTTAGTCGTTATATTGGTTAACGATCGATCATACTAAAACTAAATTAGAAAAAACTCATACATACATATATATATATATATATATACATATATATAAATTCGAATTAATCCCCAATATCGAAACCATAATCTCAATTTCAATGTTCAATGTTCAATGGTGGTTATTGGTACAAGACTTAACAAGTAGTCTCGTTATATTGGTTAACGATCGATCATACTAAAACTAAATTAGAAAAAACTCATCGCCACTCAAATAAATAAATATATATATATCAAATTCGAATAATCCTCTGTTTCGAAATTTGATCGACTCGAACTAATCCGATATGATGTTAACTTGACTCGAACATAATTTGACCTATACATAGCTGGATCCGAGATCGACCCGACCTAGACCTGAAACGAAATCGACACAAAACAAAATCGACCCGACCTAGACCTGATCCCAGGCTAACCTGCCCCGATCATAACCCAATCCGAGGTTGACCCGACCGGATATAACCCGAACTGAGGTTGACCTGACCCGGGCATAACCCGATCTGAGGTTGACCCAACCCGGACATAACCCGACCCGAGGTTGATCCGACCGGGCATAACCCGAACGGAGGTTGACCCGGGCATAACCCGATCCGAGGTTGACCCGACCCGGGCATAACCCGATCCGAGGTTGATCCGACCGGGCATAACCCGAACCGAGGTTGACCCGACCCAGGCATAACCCGATCCGAGGTTGACCCGAATCGACATAGACCCGACCCTAACCTTACCCGAACCCGAAATTAACCTTCATAACCTGTTCCAAACCCGATCCGAACCAAACCGACCCAAACTTGACCCGACCCGAACCGAACCTGAAGGGATTCAGATCGAACCAACCCGACCCGAAGCCGACCCAAACCTGACCCGACCTATCTAGATGGATACCCGAACTTGACCCGACCCGAGCGACACCCGACATGACCCGACCCAAACCCGACCCACACACCCGAATTGATAGCTCTACTTCCAACTCACACATTCTCCCCATCTTGGTCATTAAAAATCGTCCCCTCAACCTCCGGATCATCAACAAATATATTAGCAAATGCATCTACATAGTCATCATCCACAAATAGTGCATCTCCACCTTTAAAACAAGAAAAAAAATCAGTTAGCCAAATATTTAAATAGTTTACAAAAAAAAATAATTAATGTTAAAAGACGTACCGACATCCCAATAAGAGCAATGTCCCCTTTTGTATTCTTCTTTCTTCCTTGATAGCAAGCGTAGATTATTATGGACAAACACAAGATTTTTGGTCCTTGATGACGCTAGTTTGTTTCTTTTAAGGATCTGAATTTGAGAAAATGAACTCCAATTTCGTTCACAACATGATGAAGATGAAGGTTGTTGAAGTAACTTAAAAGCTAAGGTTTGAAGCATGGGAGTAGATGACCCATAATTTTACCACCAACTTGGCGGCTCTTCATGTACCCTTGCCTCTAAAACATGTGGCTCACCAAAGAAACCTAAACCTCCAGAAGATAATCCATATTCAGTATAAATTTTTCTCAAATTATCTAAATTGGGATACATTTTCTTAAAACACTTGTCCATATTTTGAGAGACATCATTGTCTTCATTTGGTGCAACTCTTGGAGCAATTCCCTTCCACCATCTAACCAAGAGTCTGTATAATATTTTGGAACCAAAGATGGTTCCATGCAATGAAGATGAGTATTGCTTTTATTCCATCGAGCTTCTAAGATACGTTGAAGAGCATCAAAAAAGTCGGACTGACCAAAATTTGAATTCTTACCCTCATGCACAAATTTTTTTCTCTAACTTCCTCTATCATGGTATCTCACATATTTTAAGTGAGATGTAAACATGGAAGATCAGAATCAGTTTGCCTAATCATTTTATATATGGGAGTCGAGAAAACTAAAAAATATTCCAATTTATCCCACCAACGACCGGAGATAACACATTCCTTAACATGGTCCTCTTTGCTTTCTAAATTAGTTTTCCTAAAAGTCTTCCAATCAATATCTAAAACTGTTTTTTCAAGTGCACTTTTAACTAGTTACAAACGCTCAGCCATAATGACATGAGATGCAAAACGAGTCTCGGCTACTTTAACAAGCATGTGTTGTGCATATTTGTTGTAAATTGTGTGAGCTTTGCCATGATTTAACACAAAGATTAAAATTTCATCACAATCAGACATTAAATTTGTGATCCACTTACAATCATCATAATGGCTGGCGTTGCTAGGTGGTTCACAGATTGCTTTGAGTGCCAAGTTTAAAGAGTGAACCACACAAGGAGTCCATAAAATATGAGAATACTTGGCTTCGATGCTCACACCTGCTGCCTTGAAGTTTCCAGCATTGTCTGTGATTACTTGAACAAAATTTTCAGCCCTTTCTTCATTAATAACCTCCAAAAACAGGCTAGCCACATACTCCGCATCTTTGATGTTGCCACTAGTGTCAAATGATTTCAAGAACATGGATCCTCCCTCCGAAGCTGCCATTACATTAATCAAGGGTCGTTTTTGCCGGTCACTCCATCTATATAAACATAATGAAACACCTTTCTTCTTCCATGTTTCCTTAAAAGGCTGAAGCAGAGAGTTAACATGTGTCTTTTCTTGTGCAAGTAAAGTTGTCTTAAGCCTATTGTAAGTTGGAGGAACATACTATTGGCCACTTTTAGCACAAATTGGCGAAAATAAGGATTTTTCACAAGAGAAAAGGGTAGAGCAGATGCATAAAACATACATGTGATTTCTTTGTCAACTTCATCTCTATCTGCAACATTGAAGCATGACTCCGCTGTCCCCTTCTTTTTTTCTGTTACGTCTGAACCACTTGGTAAGGTTACATAATCAATTCTCCTTTTTGCTTCAAATGATTGTTTAGCTTTCCGAGTCTCGGCTTTCTCATTTTCCTTCCGAATTTCATCTTTTATTTGATCTGAAATGCCCCTGCATCCCCTTGATTTGGTAATTTTAAAAGATGGGATTTTACTTTAGAGTATGATCCTGTCACTTTTTTGTTGCAATAGTTGCAACTCCAAACTCTATTTCCACCACTACTTGGGAGTTGGTGAACAGTGACATGGTTCCACAGAGGTTTGTCATCATGTGGGGATGATTGGGTTGCATTTGGCCTTTGTGGTGGTGTTGTATTTCTTTGTACCATACGCATGGTGGAGTTTGGTGAAGACATTGGAATAAGTGAGATATGATTATGAGAAAAACTGGTTGAGGTGTGTATTTGAACAGAGGCATGAGCTATATTATATAGGGAATAATAAGACGAAGGGTGTGCTTCTGTTCTGGTTGTTTATGGAATGAATGAGGGTGATTGGGTAAGTAAATCAATTTGACAAGAACAGTCCAAACTATGGGCCATCTTCTATAAATAGCCCAAACTATTGATAATCCATGAACAGTCCAAACTATCACCACCATCTTCCATAAATAGGCCAAGTGACCTGTTAACCTGCTACAACAGGTTAAATGAAATCACGTGAGTTGCACGTGACTTTTTAAAACACCATATTTTTTTGACCATTCTCTTTAAATACTCTTCCCTTTTCCACTCCCTTTCTTCTCCATCTCCTCCATTTTTGATTCAGCTACCCATCCCCTTTCTTCTTCTCTTTCCTACAATGACAATCTCACGAGCAAATTCTGATGCTTCTTCAACTTGGATGGGGCACCAGATGAAGATCAACTTGTTATGTGATCCTTCTTGGCCTTCAGTTTGACCAGCTTCCCATTCATTGCATCAACTTGTTTATACGCCTCTTCAACCCTCCCTGTTATCTATTCACATCCAGTGTAGTTGCTAGTTCCATCCTTGCCACTCACCTATTCAGAAAATCCATAGTCCTGGGCCTGCAATTAAGAAAAATTACCGTTAAAAAACCCTAAATTGCAAACATCAACAATCCCCCAATAAAAACCATTAAGAAACCCTAAACATTGAACCCCATTAACAAACCCTAATTTGCAAACATCTAATTAAATTAAAATTAATTAAAGAACTAAACTTTGAGAAAATTTAAACCCTAATTACAAAAATTACAGAAAAAAACTCACTGGATATTTGCCACATCGTCTAAACTTATGGCCACGATTGTGGTTGTTCTTGGTAGCGCTGAAAATTTTGGTGGGGACCCAACACCCATAAATCTCTGTGTGCCCCATCCAAGTTGAAGAAGCATCAGAAATTGCTCGTGAGATTATCATTGTAGGAAAGAGAAGAAGAAAGGGGATGGGTAGCTGAATCGAAAATGGAGGAGATGGAGAAGAAAGGGAGTGGAAAAGGGAAGAGTATTTAAAGAGAAGGGAAGAAAGTTAAAGGGGTTACGAAAAAAAAGTCAAAAAAAATTCTGGTGTTTTAAATAGTCCCGTGCAGCTCACGTGATTTCATTTAACCTGTTGTAACAGGTTAACAGGTAACTTGGCCTGTTTATGGAAGATGGTGGTGATAGTTTGGACTCTTCATGGATTATCAATAGTTTGGACTGTTTATAAAAGATGGCCAATAGTTTAGACTGTTCTTGTAAATTTTTCCTAAAATCATTGATAACATATATCATGGGGAGGATATAAAGGAATTGAAGTATTGTAATCCTTCCTTTTTCCTTTTTTTTGATATCATTAAGCTAAGATGATACGTGCACAATGTATTACATGCCATGATGGTAACCTATTTTAAAACTTAAGTATTACTTATTTATTAGACATTATATATTTATCATATATTAAGATAATATTCAAATGATAGTTCGATCGATTAGTTAGCATACGATTGTAATACCCCGAATTTTGATAAATTAATAAATTATTTTATTTAAATTAAAAACTTATCAATATGAATTTTATTGAATTTTCTTTGATTTATTTCGATTTATTTTAAATTATTTGAAAAATATTTATTATTTTTATGATATAATATCATTTCTATTATTAATGTTATTATTTCATATTGAAATTATTTTAAAGAAATATTTTGAAATTTAATTCATTAGAATGTTATTTTATGAACATTTTATGTACTTAGCTAATTTGATGTACAACTTTTTAGGCTTGATTTAAACATTACTACTCACACCACTTATCATCCATTATCCATCACTTACCACTTATCACTTATCACCTATCACCCAACTCAAAGCTCTTATCACCCTCCATCATCACCTTCCTCCTTCACCCAACAACCATTAATGGCTTCTCCAAAACCTCGAGCAAACCATAACTTCCCACTTTCAAAATCAGATTTTCCCAACTTGCAAAATCAGATTTTCCACTCCAAAATCTGACCAAGACCAACTCCCTAGTCAAACAAGCAATCTCTCTTCAACCTCCATACTACCCTCATCAATGGTGCTTGACCATTCAAACTAAAAATCAGATTTTTCCCCTTCTATAAATACCCAACTCAACCCACTCAAATAATCAAGCAAACATCACACAAGTTTTGCTTCACTCTCTTCTTTCTCCCCTCTAAATTTTTGATTTTAGTTTTGAAAAATAAAATAATAAAACCTCCATTAACACCACCTCAAGCTCCACCACTTACACCAACACAACCCAAAACCCGAACCACCGCCACCACCGCGCGCAGCAGCAGCGACCACAATCTTTGCCAAGCAGCGGCAGCCACTGCCGCCACCACACGCAGCGGCAGCAGCCACAACCCCCCCTTTCTTTTACTCGCTGCTGCCACGTAGCTAGCCACCAAAACGCCGCCCCTCCTTGCGGCCGTCACACGCCCAGACCACCAGTGTAACGCCCCGAACTCGGGTGCCTTAATTAAACATCATTAACCATAATTAATCACAATTATCACTAATTAATCTCATGCTTTGCGGAAGCGTTTCCTTAAACCTGTGGGTTATGGCCCACTAATAATACAATATTCTTACAGAAGTCTCACCATTTCATAACTACAACTAATACCTTAAATACTTGCTTAATCTCACTTCTCGAAAGCCATTCCTAAGCACTTCCTTTCACGGACCCATTCCGATCCTCTTTCATCACCTGGGCTTCGTTCAGAAGAAAAATATAGAGAAATAAGAAAAGACAGAAAACATTCCAAAGTGAGTGGAAAAATCGTAACTTTACTCCAGCCCGTAAAAACGGTTTTGTTTCGAAAACACTTTTGTACACACAGGCATATATCACATCCTTAAATTTAATCATACTTCACATAAACTTTGGTAATTGGTCGAAATACGAATCGTAAGACATTAACTTTAACTTTAACTTGAACGGACGGTTGGGAAGGATTATTAACACGAGCTTAGACCATTGGCAAGCACAAGCTTTGGACCTTACATTACTTTCATCATACATTCATCATACTTGGCCAACTTGGCCCATTAAACATCGTAAACCTTTCCTCCACCTATAACTTGCCCATTTACCAATTCAGTTCATAAATCCAAGCCAACAGACTCATTCTCTTTTCACTTTTCATTATCGTATCTTAATTCATTAAACTCGTAGACTTGTATTCCGAGCAATACCCGTAACATACTTAAGAGCACCAGTAATGGGGCTTTTATTGGGTCTAAATTGTGAAATGGGAGCCAAATACCCTCCAATTCCATTGTAAGAATGTTCCAAATATAATTGGAGGCTATTTAAAATGGAAGCCTCAAATTAACCATCATTTGACATGTGTCCATGCAACTTGAAATAAATAATAAATTTTTGGTGCATTTGGAGAGAGAAAATAAGGTGGGGTACACATGAATTATGTAATTGGAGCCTTAGCATTGCAGGAAGGTGTCTCAAATATGGGGAGGTAAATGAAAAAAGTTAGTGGAATCTGATGTGGCAAAAGGAGAGAAGGAGAGAGAAGATTTTAAAGGGATTTGGACCCTAATGCATTGCTGATGCTCTAATAATACCATAAGCATTAACGTAATCATAACATAATCGTAAACTCATAACAAAATAAATCAAGGATCACGTTTCACACTTTACCATTCTCACATGAAATCATAAATATACTTGTAAACTCTTATAAACAGGATTCATGCATCATGGATCATATTTCGTCATTATTCACATACTTTCATGAAACAAAGCATAATTAGACTTAACACGTAAACATACTTTCTAAGTAAACTTGCGTTCATACCATACATACGAATACGTTAACGAGCATTGTCATGATTCATAAGAAACTCTTATAACATGGAAGCTAAACCACATAAGCATATAACATCATATAACTCGTAATCATACTTCATTCTTAATAAATCACAACGTGTCATGCGTAGGACCAATAACATGGAACAACATTCATAAATCCATATAGATCATCAATGTACTTTAAGACTTAATACTTTCGTGAGCGTTCACATATCAACTCAAAACATCACGTGTTTTCATTCATCATTCTTAATAACTTGAAACCACACAGGTTTCCATTAATACTCTTGAAACATCGTAGGTCTCTATCTTTATTGTCCTAAATTCATTCGAACTCACTTCATTAACAAAACAGGGATAGAGAAAACATCTCAACATTAACAGAACCCAGTAACAACTCATTAATACAATCCATCATTCCTTTTATCAATTTTTATACTGGTTGTTGCCAATCAGTCAGCTCTGGGACGTCTCCCAGCCTTTGTATGCACCACTGTGCAAGGGCCATGTGCCCCGGGCTTGGCCCTACAATATAACGGGCCATGTGCCCTAGTAGAAGTAACAGTAATAGTAACGGGCTATTGCCCCAACTCGGTACGTGCACGACCGCCAATCATTTTAACTCAGCTCAACAAACCAGTTCTTTCACTTTAACTTATCATGTTTCATATCTGTTAATATTCATGAGTGACAATCAGTATACTTTAGCTATTCAGCTCAGCTCTACCTTTGTATAAGTAGTAAACTCATATCGTAAACATCGTTCATCATTCATAAGCTTTCATAGAGCGTTTATTAAACCTTTGAAATAAATCATTCATAATGACCATGGTAAAAGCATTTTCTCTAACAGTCATTCATAAAACGTTTATAATAACGTCATCCCGCAACTTATAACACAACATACTTAATCCAGTCACGTAATCATACGACACTTAATAAGGCTGCGTAATTCACACTATTTCGCTTATCATGTTTCATAACTTTAATTTAACGTGTTCTTAGACACTTAACTTGCTTCACAGATTCTTAATCATTTCATAGTAACCGTTATTGCACAACAACACTTCATGCATCACATTGGACATGGACTCAGACTTAGACTTAAGATCACTTTTAATAAGTCACAGAGGTAGAAATCATAGGCCATGGAAACATCAATCATACGTATTCATAAATCATACTTCACTTAATTCACCATGGTCATGAGTCTCATACTAAAAGCGTTAATCATATATAGTCATGAAATCATAGAAACATGTGTCACGTAACTCAGAGTCGACATAAATAATCATGAGAACATTAATTAGATTACATAATATACGTTAACATTGAGTTTCATGTAAACAGGATAAAGCTGTAAAAATCATACTTGGCACATAATATCATACTTTCAGAAATAATTCATGATTCATAATTCATATCACATTTGAGAATCAATTATACTTTTCACATAAGCATGGATCGATCATAACTATACCCTTAACATAAACATAGTTTTACTCGAATAAATATATAACATGATCATATTTCATAAATTACTATTAATTGCTTAAACATATAATAATCATTTAACTTGCATAATTGACATTTGTCATAATAAAATAAATCCATACTTCGAACTTTCGTGTGTCACAATATATGTAGATAATTTCAGTAAACTTGACATATTATCATGCATATAATTTAAATAACGTAAAATAACTTAAATTCCACAATCATAATACGAAGTCCATATAGTCATATATTCACATACGGGATAAAGATCACTGTCATTTTCATACTTTCGTACTAATTCCTCCAATCAATAATTATTATTCATAAATAATTCATACTTCATAAACATACACATACGGGCATGTATAGTAATGCTGGACATAAACGAGACTGTTACTTTTATAATTCATGACTAGTTCTTCCCATTGATAATCATCACCCATAATTAGTCATACTTTTTATAAATATACACATACGGGCATACATACTATGCTGGACATGGAAGTTACCTTAACCACTTAATCCATAATACCGTCATAACTCCAAGAACGTGATCTATAGACCTTTCAAATTCCCACATTCCATTTATCATTCCCAAAACACATCAATAAGATAGTCAATTAGAATCCACTCAATGATCACGATATATCCTTAATGACCCGTTTTCGAAAATCTTTATTTAAAAACAATATTCTTAAAACTCATTATAAAATGCCATTAGTTAAATAATTAATAATAATTTTAGAAATGATTAATAACACTAATTGGGCTTTAAATAATCAAAGAGTAAAATGGGTTTTATACCTTATGAAAAGGCAAATAATTGACTTGGGCTTTATTATAATTTTCCCGTTAACTGGTTCTTTAAAGAACCAGTTTCATGGTTCATTTAGCAAAGCCAACGAAAGAGGAGAAACAGAGGAGGAACAAGGGAGGAGAGGAGGAGCGAGGGTGGTGCCGCGGCCATGCCTGGGTGGCCGGAATCTTCCGGTGAGGCTGGGTGCGTGGTGGCGCTGCGGTGCAGAAGCCAGCAGCGAAGCAAGGGGACGGGGGAAAAACAGGGGGACGGCGAGAAGAGGAGGGGAAGCAGGGTGTTTCTGTTTGTGTGGCTGCAACGTGGGAGGGAAGGTGGTCGGTGATTAATGGGCCACGTGAGCAGCCACGGCGGTGCTGTGATACAGCAACCGACAGCAGTAACGAAGAGGGAAAAAGGAGGGCATCAACGAATGAAAGGAAGAGAAGGGGGTGGGTGTGCAGTGGTGCTGCGTGGCTGTAATGCGAAGGGGGTGGTGGTTGGTGGTTCTGTGGTGGTGCGAAGAAGGTGGCGAGGTGGTGGAACGAGGTGGTGGTGGTTTCACGTGCTGGCAGTGATGGAATAAATGGAGGGAAGAGTGAAGCTATTTTAATGGAGGAAAACAGAGAAAGAGAATGGGAAAGAAGAAGACTGATTTGTTGGTGAGGAGAGTGATGAAACTGATGTTGTATTTATAAGAAGGTTGAGGGGACAAGATCAGATTAGGTGTCAATGGTGATTGGGTGTTGAGGTGCTTGGAGGCCAAGGTGTTGGGGAGTAGGGAGCAAGGCTGAAAGTCAGTCAAAGGGGGAGGGAAGGGAATGACGTGGGAGAGGAAGAGAGATGGGTTGAGTTTTATTTTGGGTAAAAATACTAGATGGGTGAAATGGGTACTAGTAATTGGGTTTTGGATTGATGGTTTAGCAAAACGAAATTAACCCAATTAATTAACAATAGAAAATATAAATCGAAAATAATAATAATAACATTAAACTCTTTTAAAATCATTTATAAACGTTTAACAATAAAATCGAAAATAATTATGATTAAATCGTAAAGATTCAAATTAGTACTCATTTAAACTAATAATATAATTAATTAAGTTATAGAAAGTCGGGGTGTTACAACCAGCCACCCTCCGGCCGCCCAAAGTCGCTGGAAACCGGCACCAAAATCCGGCAGCCCTTTCCCCTCTGTTTTTCCTTCCTTCCTCTTCTACTGTTTCTTTCTTTTATTTCCTTCCCATATTTTTGTTTTCACTTAAACTAACCCAAAGCCTACTCCTTTTATTTTAAATAGACCCAAGCCCAAACTTACTACCTCCCAAATCAGATTTTTAATTCTAAAGTTAGTCCAACACTTTAAAATGACCCATCATTCTTTGTTAGTTGTTTTGTTTAATTAAAATAAAACTTTCATTTTAATTTTATTATTACTATTAATGATTTTATTAACTTTTCATAACTTAAAAATATTTCTAAGTTTCTAAAATAAAATAATGAATATATTAAAGTTGATTTCCTATGTTTATTTAAATTATTTATAAACGTTTAAGTTAAATAAATATTAAAGTTGAAATAACGTTTAAGTACTTAAAATGATTTTTATAAATAAATTCGAGAAACTTAAACTTCGATTTATAAAATTCTTTAAACAATGAGTTTCTTCAAGTTATTTAAATTATTTAAGTTATTTATTTATGAAATCATAAGGGGTTATTTAGGAAACTAATTTTAGATTTCGCTTAATTGTAGACTCCGATTGCGTAGACGAGGATTTCCAAGAGTGTTGATTCGTTCGTGATTTAGTTTCAAGCACGCTTCAAGAGGTAATTTTCAATGTCCATCTAAACATAGGTCCCATTAGAAATAAAAAGATTTAATTACTTGACTATGTGATTTGAATTATTATTAGAAATGTGGATTATAATTATGAAAATTATTATGAATTGACACTATTGACTTAAATGCGGATTACGAATACAATTATTAAGATGACTAATGACTATGGATTATGGATATGGATCATGATCATGGACTATGGACGATATGATAATTATGCTAATGTTACCAACGATCTTGATAAGTAATCTTATATTTTATTCTCGACATTTGTTTAAATTAAAGATTAATTGTTAATGATGTTATTATTATTATTATTATTGTTATATTATTATTATTATTATTATTATTATATTATTATTATTATATTATTATTATTATATTATTATTAAATAATAATAATTATTATTGTTATCATTATTATTATTATTATTATTATTATTATTATTATTATTATTATTATTATTATTATTATTATTATCGTTATTATTTAACATGGTTATTATAATTGTTATTATTAATATGGAAGCTATAAACAGAAGTTAACGTTGTGAACGTATGGAAATGATTATGAGTTAATGTAACCAAGTGATGGTTGAGAATATGGATATGCTATCGGAATTAGCTATGTATGAAATGAGCTATGGAATTGATGAAGTAATGGTTTTAACACTCGATTAAATGAACGATGTATATGTGAATATGTGATATGTGATAACTTGAAGTAAAAACTATAAATCACGTAAAGTGAAATATCGGAGGGAAATGATGAACAGGTTTCCCTGTATGGGAGGTTCAGCGGCCACCTACAGGTTTCTTTTGTTACTATGCTGATTTTTCTGTTATTTGTCTTCCTTCTATCTTGATGTGTTTCCAAGTTAGAAGGGGTGTGCATACTATGGACTCTGTTTTGGCCATTATAATATTTGTAGGTAGTTACTGGGGATTGACCCCGACCTACACCCTTGAAGTAAGTAGTTACTGGGGATTGACCCCGGCTTACTGGCGTTCTCTTTCCTCTACTTAAATAATCGGATAATACTGAATTATTGAATTAATTGAAATTATGTGAATATTAACCTTATACATATATATGTATGCATTTATGTGATTATTAATTGTATACGTATATGTGCTATGCTTTCGACTCTATTAAACTACTATTTTCACAAAGTATTTTCAACTTAAGTATTTTACGGGATGGAGTTGGAATTACTCAGTTTATTTGATTTTTGGGACCTTGTCTCTCTTGTCTTTTTCCATGATTATTTGCAGGTGGGTGATCGAGGGGAATTATGAGAGATCAACTAGAAGTTGTCATCCACCTAGTTTAATATTTTGCTTCCACTGGAACTCTGAAACTCGTAGTATTTAGTATCTAATGAACTAGTTTAATTTGGTTGTAAGGATCTCTAATTTAATTTGGAATGAATATGTTTTAGTTACTTAGCCTTGCACTTAATTCCAAGGAGTTGAATGCGGTGGTAACGCTCCATCCGAATCGAACCATCGTTGATTTCCCCTCAAACAAGTTTTATTAATATAAAAAGGGTTCGGTTTGGGCGGGGTGTTACAACGATATTGTTAGATATATGATTATGATTCATGATCTAATATGGTTGTGATCATAGAGCTCTAAACATCACTATGTTACTATAGATAGTATTCAAATGATAGTTAGATCAAATAGTTATTGATAGGTGTGTGATTATAATATAATATGGTTATGATCATGGAGTCCTATGCATTATTACATTAATATAGATAATGTTTAAGTGATACTTAAATCGAATAGTTAACGTACAACACTGCTAGATATATGGTTATGATCTAATATGGTTATAATCGTAAAGCCTTATGCATTACTACTTTACGATATATAATGTTCAAATGATAGCTAGATCGAATAGTTAGCATACGATATTGTTAGATATGTGATTATGATTCATGATCTAGTATGGTTGTGATCATAAATCTCTATACATTACTACATTACTATATATATATAGTATGCAAATGATAGTTAGATCAAATAGTTATTGATCGGTGTGTGATTATATTATAATATGGTTATGATCATAAAGTCATATACATTATTACTTTACGATATATAATGTTTAAGTGATACTTAAATCGAATAGTTAACGTACGACACTGCTAGATATATGGTTATGATCGTAAAGCCCTATGCATTACTTCTTTACGATAAGCATACACTATTGTTAGATTTGTGATTATACTTCATGATCTAATATGGTTGTGATCATAAAGCCCTATACATTAATACATTACTATATATATAGTATTCAAATGATAGTTAGATCAAGTAGTCATTGATGGGTGTGTGATTATAATATAATATGGTTATGATCATTGTTAAACTGACTGTTTGCAATGGCGGATAAAAGAACGATTTCAAGGCTGTGCCGCGGTTGAAGACCACTGACTTGAAAGAAATTATGGCCCGACTATGGTGGTAAACGCAACTGGCCGGAAAGCTCCCCAAGGTTAACACAACAGCCTTTTTAAGTCACCACTAACAGAGAAAAGCTTTGGAGTTTGTATAGCACGTACCCGGGAGAAGACATAAGAGAAGAGAAGAAGAGAAGGAGTTTTTTTGTGTGTTTGAAACAACAGCAGAAGATCTGTTTATATAGAAAAATCAGACCACAAAAACGGAAGGTAATCAAGGGACGTAATCAATGGCCTAAAACACTGTAACGTAAAAAACGTTTCAGTGTAGTTACCGTTACACACACCCAAGCCCGGGTCCAAAAAGATAAGCTCTAGCTCAGCTCTTCCGAGTACCTAGAACCCAGGCCCAACCCGGTCCTGGCAGGCAGCGCACGCACGCGCGCGTGTGTATGGTAACAAGCCCAAGCCCAAGCATGACCTTCAACCATAAAAGCCAACCATGTAACCAACTCAATAGACAAGCAGAGGAAGGGAGTTAATAAACAAAGGAAAGCTCCCTCCATATTCGATGTGGGATCTTTGGGGAAAACCCAAAGAAGGCTTTACAAGCCTTAAGTCCAACAATCCCCCACAAAGGCTCTGGAAAGCAAAAGAAATTCCTGGGTAAAGAAAGGGTAGTACTTAAGCATCAATATCTTTCGATTTGAATTGATACATAGTGAAGTGAGGCAACAACTTACTTTCTAGTGAGTGAATTTTTCTTGAACTCGCCAGAGTTCCGTTAAGACCCCCACAACACATACTTACCTCAAGAACGTGCAGTCTCCGCGATACAACACAAGCGCTTTATAGCCATGCGTACACCTTGGGTCTCATAAGTGCTCTAGAAAGAAAGCCCAGTCTTTCATGGAAGGCGGCTTAACCTCTACACTTACGTAGGTAGTCCATCAAGTGTTCCTCAATAACACCACCCCGAAGGGATATGGAACTATTAAGAGCAAAATCTCAACCACACAATATAAATCCATCAAGTGCGTCTCAATAACACCACCAAATAGGCTATGGATTTAGAAAACACTACCAACACGCCATAGGGATGGGAAATGTAGTGCAAGTTAAGATTCTATGGCTTCGTTTGATCAACAAACGGGTATCCACCATAAACTCTCAACTAATGGGCCTTAGCTCCATCCCTCTCGACGACTCTAGGATAACTCTCCTTGATAATCCCTTAGTAAAGGGATCAGCATGATTTCTTTCAGACCTCACATAGTCAAAAGAAATCACCCCATTTTTCAGGAGTTGTTTCACGACTCCATGTCTGATCCGTATGTGTCTTTTCTTACCATTGTAGACACTGTTTTTAGCAACGCTAATGACTTCTTGAGAATCACAATGAAGGGAGACAGGAGCACCCTGCCCTCCCTATAACGGAACATCAGACAAAAGAACCAATCAGCATCTTGTCCTGCCAACTCGAGGGCAATAAACTCAGACTCCATGGTGAAGCGTGCTATACAAGTCTGCTTTGAAGACTTCCACGAAATAGCACCGCCACCAAGAGTAAACACGTAACCACTAGTTGAACTAATCTCATCATTACTTGAAACCCAGTTTGCATCACAAAATCCTTCAAGAACAGTAGGAAATTTAGAATAGTGCAGACATAGATCAGCAGTTCCTTTCAGGTATCTAAGAAGACTATGAAGAGCATTCCAATGTTCATTACTAGGGTTATGAGTATACCGACTCAGTCTACTCACTGCATAAGCTATGTCAGGTCGAGTACAGTACAATTCATGAGGTACATCAAACTACCTATGACTTTTGCATATTCACTTTGAGAAACACTTCTCTTAAATTCTTAGTCAAATGAATAATAGGGTCATAAGGTGTACTCACTGGAGCAACATCAAAGGAGTTAAACTTTTTAAGCACCTTTTCCACATAATGAGACTGACTAAGGGAAATGCGACGGAGGTTTTCTTAAGTCTTACTCCTAAAATCACATCAGCTTCTCCCAAATCCTTCATCTCAAATTTCGATGCCGAGAAAAGTTTAGTATCATTAACCACCTTTAAATTGTTACTAAAGATCAACATGTCATCCACAAAAAGACATATGATTACACAATCTGATCCTATCAGTTTTGAATAAATGCAAGAGCTAGAGTTGTTGACAATGAAGCCATTTTGACACAACATTACTGTCAAATTTTTCATAGCACTGTTTTGGTGCTTGTTTGAGACCATATAAAGACTTCCTTAACTTACACACTTTATCTTCTTGACCTTGTACCACAAAACCCTCAGATTGAGACATATAAATCTCCTCCTCTAAGTCACCATTCAGGAAAGCAATCTTCTCATTCATCTGATGTATGACTAAGTCAAGAATAGCAGCAAGAGCTAACATGGTCCTAATGGTGGCTATCTTAGTCACAGAAGAATAAGTGTCAAACTAATCTAGTCCTTTCCTTTGAATAAAGCCCCTAATCACAAGTCTGGCTTTAAACCTCTCAATAGTCCCATCAAGTCTCACCTTCTTTTTAAAGATCCATTTGCTATCAATGGTCTTTGATCCCTTAGGTAAGTCAGTTAACTCCCATGTGGAGTTAGACACTATGGAATCTAACTCGCTCTAAATGGCCTCTTTCCAAAAGCTAGCATCCCCATATCTCATTGCCTCCTCAAAAGTCTTAAGGTCCTCTTCTATCATAAAAGCATAGACTAGTTCATCACTCAACAGGTCAATGCAAGAACTCTTAGACAAAAAGCAGTAACAAAATCAGAACCAAAGTCTTTTGCTACTCTAAGTCTTTTACTTCTCCTATGTTCATCTACAGCACAAGAACTACTAGCATGCAATTCAACTGAAGTACTACTTAAAGTTAAATCAGCAAGAATATCACTAGTAGGTAAATCAACATCATGCGTAGAACAAGTAGGTAAAACAACAGCAGGAGAAGAACATGAAGGCATGGAAGCAGCATCGCCCTTTTTCAAGGGAAAAACATGTTCAAAGAACTCAGCGTCTCAGTATTCACAAATAGACTTATCACTCAAAGTCATGAATCTATAGGCAACATGAGCGTAACCAATAAATACTGCATCAAAGGTCTTGGGTCCAATGTTTGACATTTTATAGTCAGGTAACCCAACCTTAGCTAGACACCCCCACACACTCAAGAAGCTCAAGTTTGGAGGATAACCCTTCCACAATTCATAAGGAACCTTTTGTGAGGTACACGGTTGAGAACATGGCAGGCTGAAAGGGCTGCTTCCCCCACATTTCATCAGGCAACCCAGAACTTACAAGCATATCATTCATCATATTCTTCAAAGATCTATTTTTCCGTTCAGCTATACCATACTGTTGGGGTACATAGGGGTGCACTAAGTTCATGAATGATTCCCAATTTCTCACAATGGTCATTCAAAGAGTTATTCTCATACTCTCTACCTCTATCAGATCTAACCCTCTTGATTTTCCTATCAAGTTGGTTTTCTACTTCAGCCTTACATTTAATAAACGCTTCTACTGCCTCACTTTTGGCCTTGAGAAGGTAAATCTTATTGTACCTCGAAAAATCATCAACAAAGGAAATGTACCAAACTTTTCCTCCTCTACTTCTAGTTTTCTGGAAATCAGCTAAGTCCGTATGAATCAACTCTAGAAGTGTTGTGGTCCTTTGAGTAACAGTTTTGCAAGGTTTCTTAGTGAATTTTGCTTTAACACAAACTAGACACTTTGAAAACTCAGTAGTGGACAAATTAGGAATTAATGCTAAGGTCCTTAGTCTCTTAATAGAAGCAACATTCACATGCCCTAATCTACCATGCCACAAATTTAAAGACTCAGCAATATAAGCAGAGCCAGAAACAGTTTTATTAAAATCAGCAGAAACAGAAGAAGCAACATTCAGAATAAATAAACCCCCACTTAAATACCCCTTCCCAACAAATTCCCCACCACGAGTCATTACAACTTTGTCAGCCTCAAAAACAATTTTCAAACCAGCTTTATTTAACAAGGCACCAGACACTAAGTTGCGACGTATAGTAGGAACATACAACACATTTGAAAGGGAGAGAGTTTTTCCAAAGGTAAGTTTAAGAGTGACCTTTCCTCGCCCAGGTACTCCAGCAGTTGCTGCATTGCCCATGTAGACACACTAGCCTTCAGTAGCATCTTGGAAATTATGGAGCAGCTCCTTGTTTGAACAGAAATGCCTCGAAGCCCTAGTGTCCAAAATCCAATCAGTACTGTTCTCGATTTGATTTGCTTCAACAACCACAACAGCTACAATGTCATTAGATTCAGCAAGGTTGGCCTGAGGTCCTTGTTTTTGGACAGAATGGCGTTGAGGGCATTGGTAAGCCTTATGATCAGGCTTGCCACAGACATAACAAAGGACAGAGTTCTTCTGAATCTTGCTATCAGGTTTGTTGAATTTGCCTTGCTTCTTTCCCTTCTTATTACCCTTTTTCCCTTTACCCTTAAACTTATCAGAGCCTGATGGAGCAACAGATTCCACCAGGTTAGCTTTAGTAATATTAACAGTAACTGAGTCTTGATTGTCTTTGAGGCGATTTGCCTCTTCAATTCTCATATGACTAATCAGTTCTTGAAGTGAAAGGAACTCTTTCCTGTGTTCAGATTATTGCGAAACTCTCTCCAGGAAGGACGAAAATTTTCTAGCAGAACATTTTCTTGAAAAACTTCACAGATTTTCATATCCTTGACACAGTCGTTGCACGTGCCAAATTAATAACCTAACTTAGCCTAATATAGGGTAAGAAAGGGTCGAATCCACGAGGAAGCAATGATTAATCAAGGTTTGAATGAGATTTAGCGAGCTAAGTCTATTTTTGGGGTTTTTTTGAGATTAATAATCAACTAAGAAATTAGGAACTAAGTAACTAGAAAATAGACTAAGTGATTCGAATTAAACTATATAAAGAGGACACTAGGGGTAGGGGAGTCACGAGCTAACATTTAATTAACCAAATCGCCAAGCCAAGGGGATTCATTAGGGTCGATTAGGGGACTAAGTCACTCAAATGTTTCCTAATTACTCGCTCGAGCTAATCAGGAGGACCTAATCAATCAATTTTACCTATTCTCATGGTAACCAATTTTACCTATTCTCATGGTAAAATTAATCAACCAAGTATTTCCACAACTCATAGTGATTCGATTGAGGTCCTCGGAAGTCAACACCTATTCTCATGGTGAAGTCAACCTATTGACTAGTTTAAGGTCAATCTAGGCTTCATTTCTCAATCCTTCACCTAAGACACCCACATCTAGTTTAAAAGGTGATCAATCAATCAAACATAGCAATTAATTTAAACTAGACAACCTAATTTTACCTAGGTCTAACCCCCCTAGTTTTACTTTCAAGGTCAACTCATGATTAGCAAGATCATCCCCTTCCCCTAGCTAGTAAAGTACTCACTAGCCTTGAAAAACATGAAATAAAAAGGTTGAATCAACAATGGTGATCCAACAATGGTGGAAATCATATTAAATAAGCTAATCATTAACTAATTACTACTTATCAATACTAAATCAAGGTAGAACAAGTATAAAAGCAAATGAAGAGAAGAGATAGAAGAAATACTCAAAGATGGATGGAAATCAAATGCAAAATTCCACTAAAGTAGCTTCAATCTTCAACTTTAAACTTTTAGATCTAGTTTCTCTCTCATAACATTCAGCTTTTCTCTCTACTCTCTCTCTAATTAAAGCTAATTAAATTCTGGAATTAAAACTTAGTTCATTCATTATTACAAAATGGGTTTTTATACCCCAAGTAGTAAGGGCAAATAAGTAAAAACGACAAATACGAAGAAGCACGATGGCAAAGTGGAGCGACATGCTCCGGAACACATGGAGCGGGTGCTCTACATGTGGAGCCGGCGCTCCATGCTTGCTCCATCCCGGCTCCAAGCCGTTGCTTCCCTGCTTCAACTTCTGGGCTACGGAGCGGTCACTCCTTAGCAAATGGAGCTCCCCTGTTCTTGACCATTTCATCATGCCTAAGCAAGCAACACTTGAAACAAGGTTAGATAAGGGGAGGGGGGATGCAAATGCTCTAAAAACTAATGCAAAATAAGAAATTATGAAAAAGGACGCAAAAGGGAAAGAAAAGGGAGTTACATGGCCTAAAATGCAACTAAATGACCTCAAACTAATCCTAATTAATGAGTCTAAAACCCACTTATCAGTTCTCAATAAGAACATCACCACAAAGATTTTCGTTCTCATGAACTTGGTCCATGAGTAGCTTGTCATCAACCATATGGAAAGCCAACCACTTCCCAAGAACATACTTCTATTTTCCAGCATCATCAGCCCCACATTTTTTCTCAAGGGCCTCCCAAATCATTTTTGATCTGTTATGAACCATAAATAAATCATACAGATTATTGATCATCAGATTAAGGAGGTGAAAACGGGCAATCTTATTATCTTTTACATATTTTGCAATTTCGTCCTCATTCTTCTTAATTTTAGAGAAGGAGAAGAGGATGAATCACCTGTAGCAGTCAGCGCAGCAAGACAGTCCTTGAAAAGGACGTAGTCAATGTCCAATTGCTCAAAAAAATCAGCAGTTTGAAAGACCAACGTTTGTAGTTGTTTCCCTCAAGGGACTCGAGCTTGGACAGATGAGACATGGATTTGTTTGAACCGTCAGCCATTGGAAATAAAATAATTACTTTCAAATTTTTAGAAACTGACTGTTTGAAATGGCGTATAAAAGAACGATTTCAAGGATGTGCTGCGGTTGAAGACCACAGACTTGAAAGCAATTACGGCCCGACTATGGTGGTAATCACAACTGGCCGGAAAGCTCCCCAAGGTTAACACGTACCCAGGAGAAGACAAAAGAGAAGGAGTATTTTTGTGTGTTTGAAGCAACAATAGAAGATATGTTTATATAGAAAAATCAGGCCACAAAAACGGAAGGTAATCATGGGACGTAATCAATGGCCTTAAACACTGTAACGTAAAAAACGTTTCAGTGTAGTTACTGTTACACACACCCAAGCCCGGGTCCAAAAAGATAAGCTCCAGCTCTTCCCAGAACCCAGGCCCAAGCCCGGCCCGGTCTTGGCGGGCGGCGCGCGCGCTTGTGGGTGGTAGCAAGCTCAAGCGTGACCTCCAACCATAAAAGCCAACAATGTAACCAACTTAATAGACAAGTAGCGGAAGGGAGTTAATAAACAAAGGAAAACTCCCTTCCATAGGCGATATGGGATCTTTGGGAAAAAACCCAAAGAAGGCTAAGCCTTAACTCCAACAATCATAAAGTCCTATGCATTATTACTTTAATATAGATAATGTTTAAGTGATACTTAAATCGAATAGTTAAAGTATGACACTGCGAGATATATGGTTATGATCTAATATGGTTATGATCGTAAAGCCCTATGCATTACTACTTTACGATATATAATGTTCAAATTAAATGATAGCTAGATTGAATAGTTAGCATACGATATTGTTAGATATATGATTATGATTCATGATATAATATGGTTGTGATCATAAAGCCCTATACATTAATACATTACTATATATATAGTATTCAAATGATAGTTAGATTAGATCAACTAGTATCATATGTTACATCCGTTTGTTTTTTATTGTTACACTTTCCTTTTTTTGTTACACTTTTACTTTTACTACTTTTGGTAATTTTTCACATCTTTATATTCCAATTTCTCATACATTTAGGACCTACATGATTATACTTCCTCCGTTTTATTTTAGATGTTACACTTTTCATTTAAGGAAGTTTTTAATTAGATATTACACTTTCCTTTTTTGAAAAAAGTTTCTCTCTGTCTCTCTCTAATCACATGATCCCCACTTACTTTTCTCTACTTTTCTCCTACCCAAAAACTGCTTAAAAATACGTGAAAAAAAAGTATAACATCTAAACTAAAACGGAAGTAGTAATATATATGTATGAAATTTTGTAGATATCTCATGCTTCATGTTGTTTATATGTTTTATAATGTAATTATATGATACTTTAGAATTGGTCAATTTTATTAAAAAAAATACAATATTTGTTATGAAAATTATATGAAAAAATAATATAGTTAAATCCTATAGGGAATTTTATATATTATCTTATGCTTCGTTTTTGTAATCTATTAAAGATCTCGTTATGTGATAGTATTTAACTCTTTATCCTTTTTTTTACTCCTAAATAAAATATTTAATATAATATTTACTCCTATATCAAAAATAATATAGTTAAAACCTATAGACAATTTTATAGATACCATGATTCGTTTTGTTAATTTGTTGAAAATCTCATTATATCTTTTGTAAGGTAATTATGTTAGTACTTATGAAAAAAATTACTTAAAAGTACGATATTTGATATAATATTTTTAGATATCCTATGCCTCATTTTGTTTATTTATTTAATATCTTATTATATGTTTTATATGGTAATTATATATATACACACATTAATTTTTATATTACAAAAAATAATATAATTAAAAACACTTTTTTCATAAGTTGCTAGTTAAAATTTTAGAACCCCCCTCCCTCTGCCCACCTGGCTACTTAGATAAATTTTAATTAGATGTTACACTTTCTTTTTTGCAAAAAGTTTCCCTCTATCTCTCTTCAATCCATGGTCCCCACTTACTTTCTCTATTTCTCTCCTACCCACAAACTGTCTAGGAGTCCGTGAAGATGAAGTGTAACATCTAAACTAAAATGGAGGTAGTATAAATAAACTATGCACGTGTAAAATATGTCATATGTCAATGTATGTTAATACGTATAGTTATTGAGATGAATCTTATTGTGAAAAATGATAATATCTGTTTTGTTTAGCACATTTATCCTAAAATAAGTTTTTTTATCCATGTATAATTTATTTAACTTTGTGAAAATTTATTTTTAATATGTGGATTCTCATTTTATTTTTTCCTTATATATTTGATCTTAATTTATCTATTGTCAAATTTATTTAGACTATAAAAAGTTACTTTAAAGTAAAAGATATCAGATGATATATATTATGTTAAGTTGGTTAATAATAAATAATTTCAATTATAAATAATAGGTGAAAATTCTTCTACATACAATGAACATGGACAGCTTGAAGCCTTTGTTGGCTTGTCGAGTTGTTGTTACCCAAAAACAAAAGATTTTATGCATAGCTACAATTATTGAGTAATAGTATATATTGATGTAATTAAAAATATATAAAAAGTTGTAGTACAACAAACTTATCTAAATTAGCACAAAAAAGAGTAAGTATGATAAAAAAATAAAATAAATACAGACTATAATGACAATAAATATAAATATAAATTTATACTAAATAAAAAATTACAACTTACATATTTCGCAAAAAAATTACTACAACTTAAAAACATGAGTACTAGCACTGCTTAAGTCAACTTTCCAGTTTAGTGAACTAGGCTGAAAAGCCCAACAACTCCTTCCCCTACGAAAATAAATAATAACACACTTCATCTTCTTCATTTGATTTTTCTCATGGCATCCTCACTTGAGCCCGCAGTAAAGAAGCAGCTCTCGCCGGAGAAGATGGCCAGAGTATGGAAATTGCCTGAAAAGTGTATGAATCTGTTTGGCGTGTCAAACTAAAGAGAAGCCCTAATGTCTTTTGTGAAATTAAGGTAAATCAAAACTCCAATTTTTAGATCTAGGGTTCGAAAGAGCCGAGTCCGTCTTCTCCCTCCCAGGTCCGACTCGTATACCATGTCGGCACACGTGTCGTGTCGTGTCGACACTGGTACGACTAGGTCAACCGCCGAGTCCGAGCATCACAGATAACAACAATAATATAACAATAATAATGATAATGATGGAGAAGTATAAGCATGTGCTATTACAAACAACAACAAAACAAAATATACCTTAAGCTATAAGTACCGTATATTCCCTTATTTACAATCCGTGGTTAATTTATTTTTGGATTAATATGTAGATCATTAAAGCTACAAACAGGAAGAACAATGCCATTATTATCAAGAGGGCTTCATTAATTTTTCTTAGATTTTCCTCAATTGAGGAATGGTTGGATGAAGAAGAAGAGGGGGAGGTGGTGTCGGTCGCCATTGTTGGTTGAAGAAGAGTTAAAAAAATTTTATTTAGGGGATAAGGGATTAGTGGTGGTGGATTGTGGCCGGGTAAGTGGCCCCTTTTATAGAGGGTGATAAATACTGTTCTCGTAAAATATCCATTAATCGTAAAGATTATTACCGGAAAAGGAAAAAATGTAGCCCTTTATTTTAAATTTTTTTTCATTATACTCATTGTTTCGGTTTCGGATCGAACCCCTGACCTCTTATATGATTCGGTTTATTTCGGACCATTGCGGCTTACATTCCGTAGTGATAAAATTTAATATTGTTTGCCTAATACGTATAAATAATTGTTTACTTAGAGTAAAGTAACCCCTTAATATTATTATTATTATTATTATCATTATTGTTATACATATTTAAAGCTACTTTGAAATTTTTTGAAAAAAACACATCAATATACTATATGCTAAACAAAATTTGGATATTAACTTAGTAAATTAGAGGAACAAGAAAAATTAGGAGCATAGGAGTTGGATGTATGGGAATTTGGGAAATTTACATGCATTAGTATGCAATCAATTTTAATAAAAGCATTTAATATAAAACCCTAAAAACTAAGTGCAACGCGTCAATACTTAATATATAAGCATAACAACTTAGTCCAATGCAACAATTAAATTTATCGAGTAGTTGATTATGGAATCAAAAACTTAATTGCACGGCTCATATCACCATTGATTATTTTTTTTCTTTTGATATTCTCCTTTTCCAAAAGCTCTCCTTGGAAATACAAATGTTGTCTTGTAGTCATTGTATGTCATGTAAAAACCCCCACCTTTACTTATATATATTTTCTCCTTTTTGTAGTTAATAACGGTATAGTCATTTTATGCATGCAATTGTATTATCAATGCATGTGTCTCTTCACCATATACACACATAAGTAACTATATTCGTCCTCCTTCAACATCAGTTAGCACTCTACCCTTCCTCTTCTCCTCTATTATTCCTCTCCCCCCTTTTTATAAAATACATAAAAATAACTCAAAAATAGTGAAATTCATAATATTCTCAAAAACAAAAATTAGTACTTCATGCTACAAAAAAAAAAAAAAAATCAAAATAAAGTTTTGAAGAAAATTTGAGTTTATGATACAGAAGATCCGGATGTCCGGCGATTGTAGAGCATACTCCTCAAATATTTCTAGTAAGTTTAGTTCTTTTCCTATTTGGATGACATATTTGAGAGGCTTCAGTCATATCACCCGCTTTTCTCGTTGTTTGGCGGTCTAAACCGCTTGGTCTTGCTCCGTCATCCCTACTTCTTTTATTTGGTGGAAGGCAATTTTCATTTGTTTGTTATAGGGGAATATCATATAAGTTTAGGGATGGGCGTTGCGTATTATTGCCACCACGGGTATCAGCATCGACATAGGGGTTATCACGTTGGGGCTGAGTTACAGGCCCTTGTGCCAGATTGGTAGTAAATGGTACATTATTATTAGGAATGGCAATGGATCGGACTCGGATCGGACTTACCAAACTCCAAGTCCGCTCCATTTCAATCGGACTATGAAATTTACACTCCTATTAGGATTCGGACTATATATTCTCGGATTCGGACTCGTACTTTTTCCTTCGGATTGTTTCGGACTCGAATCGGATTCGGATAAAATTACCATATTAAATACCCAAAACACATCTTTAATATAAAAATTTTAATGTTTTACTTGATTTCTTATAATGTAAATCTATTATTTCTATTAAAATGTTTGATCTATTAGTTGACGAAGTAACAAGTAATAATCGGACTTTAATCGGATTCGGATCGGAACTTACCTAAGGTCCAACTCCTATCGGATTTCATTCGGACTTTTATGTTTTCGGATTCGGATCGGACTTTTCCTTCGGATCGAGTCGGACTCGGATCGGAGGCGGACTGAATTGCCATCCCTAATTATTATGCTCCAATATAAAATATATACTTGAAAAATATGAATTATTGACAACGATGTTTATACCATTACTTTGTTGATCCATTTGAATAGAAGGAAATGAGAGTTTGAGGGGATGAATATGAGTATTGAGAGAGAATAGAGGAAAATACTATCTCATAGGAAAAACTTTGAAAAAGGGAGCAATTGGTGCTGATAACGTGTTAAGACTAGGGAAGAAAATAAGAAAGATGAAGAGTATAAAAGAAGATAGAATGCTTCTCATTGCCCTTCATTGCTCATCACAACTCTGTATTTATAGCACTACATTACTGTTTTCTAACAGTGATTTTACTGTTGTAATAGTTCTTGGTGAGTTATTCACCATTCATCCAAGATATGCAAAGATATTACAACATTTATATTATTTTTTTGATAACAAGACAAACATACAAATTTACAAGAGGGTCCGTATCTAACTATCGACGCTAGAATAAGAATGGGTCGCTGACATGATTGGGACAAACATAACTGCTGAAACTTACACATGTCTTGCTAATGAACTTCTTTCTGGAATGATAGGAGATATCCGATGAAGGAGGTGCACCATTTTTCCGTTTCATACCTACATGGCGCCAAATTCCTTTGAAATGCCTTTTTCCTCTCGTGGGGTTGTGTCGAGTACCTAAACCTGCAATTCAACGTTGGGAACCTTGAAGAAATAAATCTTGCTCTTATGCCATGCTCTGTAGCACTCCTTCTTCTGCTACTAGTGAATTAGCTTTGCCACAAACTTGACTACACCTCCCTGTGACTATTGTTTTGTGCACTTTAGTGTTTAGTATCATTACTATATACTGTTCCACTTCAATTGGAACCGTTGTTTCATTCAAGAAAACAAGGTTTAAGACCGTTGTAACCCTCGAGTTAGCAACATTCGGGGGACCTCCTGCAAGATGAAAGTTTTTGGGGCCAAGCTGCGAACCTTCACCACTGATAGAAGATGGGGTTGACAACTGCAGTTCCTTCCCTTGATAACCTCTCTACATCTGCCAGGGAATGCCTTAGGCTCATTGCTGGTTGTTGTTTGTTGACAAAGGAACCCTTGGTTCCAGGACTTATAGTTCCAGCAGGGCGCGTCCTATGCAACTCCTGCATATTTTCCATTGGCATGTGATTACTATCCTCAATAGCTTGCTCGTGAACATGAGAAATATTGTTTGAATCTATATCACAATTGACCTTGTCGCGACCACCCATAACAGTAGAGCTTGATTGTTTCCTTCCATTGGTCTTTCTTTTTGAGCCCCTGAAGACTCGAGCACAAGTGCCTTGCACTGTTCACCGTTGGTCCTTGATATAATTAACCAATTTTCAAGCTTTCATGCTCCTTAACTATCTCATGATTATTTGGTTCCAACTCCATTGCCCTTTTCAAGTCCTCATATGCCTCATTCCAGTACATATACTTCCCAAAAGCAACACTTCTTCGAAATGACCCTTAACATTCATTTTATCAACCTGATACCAACGAACAAAAGACAAGTGGCTTTTTTGAATTTATTTATTTTAATGCAGAAGCGACAAGATTCAAATAAAGAGAAATAACTAACTCCCCAGGCAGAGGATTACCATCACAATCTGGAATGGCAAAACACAGACTTTTGACAACTTAACCATACTTGGCAAATGCATTATGAAAGTCTTTTTGGTTATACCACACATGGGATAATCTTATCAGGACCATCAAACTTCTGAAATAACTCCTTGATATCTCCATCATTTTCATCTAAATTATTCAAATGGTGAAATATTATGATAGCAAGACTACTAGTCTCCTCCTCCATATTTTAGACATAACTGGAAGAACAACAAACTAATACCAATGGCATACAACTGCAAACGAATCCACAACTAAAAATTAAGCAATCATCTCAAACCCGACAAGAACTTGATAAGATCTTAACAACACAAACAATTACCAACTTGGATTGGAGAATCACATCAAGCTAGGGACTCGTTTCCGCGTTGTGCACCGCCAAAACGTTCCAATTCACAACATAACAATTACCGACTTGAATATTATTTGTGTTGATAGCATATTTATAATTCCTCTTTTGTTTCACATTTTCAAATTTACTTTTATCAATGACTTACACAAAACTCAGTAAGGATAAACGTGATATCGATGTTCTATATGGATTTACTCAATCCTCATTTACGCTAGTAGTCTTGTTCAAGGGACTGTACTTAATGAAATTAAAGTGATTATGATATGCATATGCTTCTATGCTTTAGCTTCCAAGAGTTTATGTATGTTCTTATGAATTACAATACTCGTTAACATGATTTACATGTATGGTATGAACATGATTTTATACGGGGAAGTAGGATTGAATGGTAAAGTCTGGTCCTTGATCCATGATACTTGTTTATATGAGTTTGCGAGTATGCTTATGGTTTTGTTCATGCTTATGATGTTAAAATATGTTGTGGGGATTGCCAAGTATGTGTATCATGACTGAGTGCAAATATGTTTTTGAAACAAAACTGTTTTTACGGGATGGAGTAAAGTTACGGGTTCTCCACTCGTTTTGGAATGTTTTTCTGTCTATCCTTATTTCTCTTTTTCTTTTATGTACAGAATAAAGGTAAAGAAAGAGAGCTCAGGATCAACCCATGGAAAGGAAGTCTTTGAGATGGATTTCGTGAAGCACCGTTTAACTCTAGTAGGAGCTTCTATGTAACGTCATTGTGATATTGTATTAATAGTGGCCATCACCCACAGACTTAAGAAAACGCTTCTGATGATTGAAATTATTTATGCTTAATGATGTTAATTGAAGAACCCAAGTTCGGGGCATTACAGTGCCAAATTCAAGACCAAACTTGTCAAGTTTTCCATTAGGCATTTTTTTACATTTCTCCATATCTATAAACTTCCTTTTTTTTTTATTCGAAAGAAGGGTCTAACTCTAAAAACTCAACACAAAGTCACCAAAATGTTGAACATACTATTCCAGAAAGCTATGCCAAATCTACATCACTACAACCAACCCACCATGCTTGTCCAAACTCATGTTCCCGCTAGTATGGGTGTTTATTTGGGATTATCCGATCTGAAAGTTTGAATCGGGAGACATGCAATCCAAAAAAATTGAATGCCCATATTCTTTAGATATCCAAAAGTTGGATAACCGGAGATCTAATTTTTTGAGAAAATAAACTATATCAAGTTTTTTGAAGTTTGCACGTTTCGAATATTTGGCCGAAAAGTCTACATCATGATGTGAATCCGCTCCGAAATATCCAAAACTCTAAATTTTGGATCGGATAGCTATTTTCTCAGATCTCAGAACGGATATTGATGAACACGCTAACACGCCTACCCACCAGGCCACTTACGCAGATGAACAACTCCTTTTAAAAGGTAGGTGAGGCATGTACACCAGAATCTACCCATAGCAGTAAAGTAGAAGAATGAAACAAAGATAGTTTACAAGAACAGATCTACCATTGCATTGACATCAACTAAGAAATATAATTGTTTGAGAACTCATCGGTGCTCAGGCAAATGTAAATATTCCTATGTTATGCACATTTATGGAGCATATATACGAGCACGGAGTTCACTTGGTTGCCACTGTATGATGTAGAAAGTATTTGGATCTGGTTGGAGGAAATTTAGGTGGATCTAGCATCAGCCGAAGCTCAGACATTCTTCTCTTCAGCATCATAGAGTGCTTTGATGTCTTCAACATCGTCATAGCTGCCGAGGAATACTGGTGAACGCTCATGTATCTTCTCTGGGACCAAGTCAAGTGCCTGCCAAAGAAATTACAGTAGATTATCAACCAGAAAACTCAAATTTTATTATAATGAGCAGAGTACAACACATTCTTTTTTCCTGGTTATACTAGCTTATTTTAAGGGGATAAGAAGAGCACAATTTAACTATGTTAGTATTGTGTGATTATTGTATGTACTAATATTATTTAGTGTGGGCTGTTAGTAGGAGCATTGTACATTAAGCTATCAGCCAATCACTAATTGGGCTTAATATACAGGACTCCTACTGACAGCCCACGCGAAATAATGTTAGTACATACAATAATAACATAATCCCAACAAACTGGGCTTTTTGATAAGCATATCGTCAAGTTTTATCAGACTGAAAGAGAGTTTGAATGTAAAACTTGCTGAATACTTGAACACTAATGTGTTGCATAATGTGCCTAAAAGGAACAAGATAAATCCAGTCAGTACCCGTTGTTTGCCAGTAAAAGCTTGTCCACCAGCTTGTTCCATTAAGAATGACATGGGAAAGACCTCGTAGAGAACTCTGGCAAATATATAAAGCAATAAGATGTAAACGGTGCTTGGAGTAAAACAAGCATTGCTTATGTATGTATATATATGACCCTGAATATAGCACATACCGTAATTTTCCGCTAGGGCTCTTCTTATCACCAGGGTACATAAAGATGCCACCATAAAGTAAAGTGCGATGGACATCAGCTACCATGCTGCACAAAAGAGGGTGAAACTTAATGGACAATTCCTATTATAGTCAAATTACATACATGCATACATACATGCAGATATAGAGAAAGACCCATATGCAGTAATAGAATCCTATAGCTCAACCTCTTGCAGACAATAGCCACCACTATACATATTAGAGCATGGAAATGATAAGAAACAGATCATAAGAGACATCCAGAATGTCATCATCCCTGACACCGCAGCATATTCTAGGAGTTTCATCAAAATGCCTATAAAGGGGTAACATAGCAGCTGCAAAGAGCTTATTTTGCAAGCAATACTAGATGCATATATAACATGAGCACTGGCGAAAATCTCAAGCCTCTCGAGCTCTCCCGTCCAAAAGGAGGTATGCATTTAAGCAAGCATTTCATATTGATAATATCAGTTTGATTAATATAGGCAGCAAGTCCCTCATTTTCTCTTTTCCACATCTCCCATATAATTACGGATGACATCGTTATCTGTCCTTTCGACGACCTGCTACAGTCAACCTTTCTTTTTAAGGAAATGCTAGTTTAACATTTCATCAACTGAATTACAACAAATAATAAAGTTCAAATGATTTGTATAACTCATATATGTGACTGGAAGTATTTGACCAATTGAATTACTCGCATCCAGCAAGCAAACTGACGCACGGGGGTGCAACACCACTTATTTATTCAAACATATGAAAATTATTTCTTTTTATGATTAAGGCTTCAGTTACCTTCCAATGTATCTGAGAGACTTCGGTGATGAACCATCCTTAGGAAACTTACAGCTCTCCACATACCTGAATTCAATGAATATTCAATGTAGCAACACCAAAAAGAAAGACATGCGTGCTTTGAGAAAAGACGTACATACTTTGTAGTTGGGCCATCCCAATTCTTTGCATTGCCTTCATTCACAGAATAGATCTTACCCTTCTTTGGGATCTGCTCAAGAAATGGGCACCAGGTAATCACAATATACATATTATTTGAAGAAAAAACCTACAATCTTAATGCATCCCTTCATACAGCCTAAGAGACAATTTCATGCTTTCTAAGCAAAAGTATCAATTGCAGTTTTAGAGGCCCTACAGAAAACATGATGGTATTTGTTAGACAATATGAACTTTCTTTTGAAATCGAAAGAGACAATTGACATAAGTCACAATTATAGTCTGATTAATACCCTAGTTCTCAGCGTTAAGTTGGCTTCAATATGCTCATCTCCTGCAATTCTCTTCTCTCTTAATTATGCAAGGTTTATGCATGCACTTCCTAACACCAATCTTCCTAAAAAGGTTTATGCAAGCAACTCGGCAGGTCATGTCCATGAGTCATTTTTCTCTCTTGCTACATGTTTCAGGCTCAACCTACACAAGTAAAAAGTGAAACTGGCTAATTTGGGAAGAGACGTACTACGTAGTATGATATCGTGGGGAAGTGGATTGCTGAAATGTTTTCTGATCCGATAAAAGTACAAATTATTAAATCTTTATGCAAAGCAGCATCCAAGGAAGAGGTTTATGTGATTATATGAATGCTTTGCCCTTAGAAGGCAGAAACTCAAATTATCTTAGTGCAACACATTATCTTATTTAACCTTTTTGTTCCCATTTTTCTTTCTACTTTCTCAGCCAGCAAAAATCAACCTGATTGATACACAGAAGAGCTAGTTTCAGCAATGAAAGCACAGTAAGCATCTAATAGTAGCAGGTCATGCATGCACTTCCAGTACAGCTCCCGTGAGCATGGAAAGCAAGAACTGCATAAGTGCATCTAACGAACTATAGCCCCAAAACAAAACACTTGAAACAACAACTGAGCATCATGGTTAACAATTGAAAAAAAACTTCTCACCATCAAGATTCAAGGGTTAGTATCTTATCCATATAGTCTTACATAAACCAAGTTTTATAGCATATTACTCCTATTCGGTAAAGTCACATAGTGTTTCAGAACGTGTACCTTGATGTCAGGATGAGTTAGAATAAACTCTCCAAGGGATGGGTCGTGAGTGAAACCGTTGACACCGCTTCCTGTGCTCAAGACAAGCTGTAAAGCAAATAAAAAGTGCCAAATGAAACTACCACAACACTGTAAATACAGAAAAAAAATTGTGCAAGAATCAGATCAGTGACGGTAAGTTAGAAAATGAGAACAAGCTGCCATTTGTTTGATTTCCGACTCTCCAGCTCTATAATCAGGAAGGTATCACAGTGTCGACAGAAAGGTGAAACAGTACACAGAATTATAGAAATTAGAGTAATAACAAGTACCGTGCATGAGCTCCCATACATGCAATAACCAGCAGCAACCATATTCTTTCCAGGTTGCAGGACATCACCAAGAGTTGTATTATTAATATCTTTCACCATGTAAATCCCAAAGATCTAAGTGAAGGGAAATATGCCAGCTTGTTATTACAACAAGGCCCACCATAAGAGTTATCAAGAATTCAAAAGATAGCTCCAAAGATTAACAATATGAGAGAATGGGATGCCATACAGTGCCAATTGAAACACCACAGTCAATGTTGGAAGATCCATCCAGAGGGTCGAAAACAACACAATACCTGAAAAACAGTGGTAAATTTTAATCTAAAAAAATAATCAGTAAAAATGCAATAATCTAACAGAAAATGTCATATTGAAACAACCTTTGACATACAAACTATCTATTTATTTCCTCGGTCCGAAATTAATATTCACCAACTATTTTGAATGTTCAGATAATTGTCACGTTCTTAAAATATAATTAGATAATGATTAATCCAAACACACCCCACTTAAATGGAGGGGAGAACAGAGAATAGACAAGAGATTACTATTCAAAAGGATATTTTAGTGAAATCACGACAACCCCTAATTACGAGGGGTAGGAACAACATACAACTAATTTGAGACGGAGAGAGTAGTTTACGAAAAACAAGATTGAAATCGACAATGAGGAACATATAGGAGAGTGGCTATACACACTTTCCACGTAGAGATGGCTCAACAAATGTTGCCTCTTCATCCTCCTCAGACACAAGGATGCACTGAAAACATAATTCACACTTTCAGCAGATATTTCACACTTCCAAACTTAAGTGAATAAATCATGTTAGTGACTTACAGTTCGGCCACTACTTATTAAGGCCTTGATGAAAACTTCATTTGAAAGAACATCTAGCTTCTTTTGCTCTTCACCCTGAAGTAGGTTATCATCAAAGAACATAAAAGTAAATATAATATTCACAATGTGCTATGTCACTCGGACACTTCTAATTTCCTTACGTACCTATATCGGACTAATGTCTTGTTGGACACAACTAGACACTTAAATACTTCATTTTAAAACAAAAACTTGAGATTTTCTATGAAATGTCCGAGTTTGACACCTAGACATCCATATCCGAGTGGACGCTTGTAAGAGTTTGAGTAGAGACAATATGTCTCACAAGTATTGTTTTTAGAATGTAAATACCTGAATGTTGGTCTCCCCCGCAAGTCCAATGAGCTTGGCAAGACCAGCCTGTTAATTAACAATAAGATTGAGTACTTCGTTATAGATAATATAATAAACAATTCAATTACAGATAAAGGAATGATTTGTAGTTGAGTCACAATCGTCTTCTTCAGCTATATCCATCCAGATCCAAGAAAGTCAATGAAGTACAGATTAATCTATTGTTTATTGAAACAATTGCTTGTTGATATTGTTTAACACATCCGTCAAATTTCAAAAACTATATTTTAGAAATTCCTCCTTTCTCCAATAAATGTAATACATTCACATGGTTCACTTTGATCATTGATTCCAATTAAAAACATAGGGTTGAGGGATTCTATTAAATTTGTCTCAAATTACAATTCCTAACAATTTTGTTTATCGATAATTAGATATATTAAAACTTAATTAATTACATTAGCAACAAACATGGAAAGTCAATGCATATTAATTTTTTGCCTGATAGTGATATGATATCCCAGGTTTAACGGGACCATGGATCCATTAACTCAAACATTTTGATTAAACAAAGAAAAGAAAAAAATCCAGTGATATATTGTGACCCCACCAAAAGCTGTCCCAAAATTAACACGCAAAATGCAATTGACCCACATAAATTTGTATGAAATTTCTACTGCGGACTTGCAGAGTAATTAAAAGCAAAATGCCAAAAAAGGAAGAAATAACTTGAATAGTACAGTTGAGCTGACCACCATTGCCATCATCGAAACGCAAAATTGGCCACAACTCCACCAAGTATAGCTTGTAAGTTGGGTGCATAGTTTATTATAAATGATAATATAATTTATGCTAAACTATGCACCCATCTTACAAGTTCAGGTTGCTCTACGTATCCAAATAAGTTTTGGTTATTGCTTGCACCTAAACCATACTTAGTGTAGTTGCGACCAATTTTGACAAAAAAAAAAAGAAAGAAAGAAAGAAAGAAAGAAAGAAAGAAGAAGAAAAGAGACCTTGTTGACAGCAGAGCAAACGAATTTGCAGCCAAGAACAATGTGACTCATAAGAATAGTGAAGTCACCACGAGACTCTGGACGTTTAGACTGCTCATTCAATACGAATCGAGTTATTGTCATCAAGTCCGTCCTTGTTGCATCCGCTGCATGATCCATCTTTTTTTTCTTCTTCTTCTTTTTTCACAGTTTAATTTGTAGGTGATTGATAATGGAGTAACACTGATTAAAATATAAGAGGTAGAATGAGAGAAAGAGAGTGATTGTTGTGTGGGGTCTATTCAGTGTTTGCCTGCCTCAGCCTATCGATCACTCTGCAGATAACGGATTTCGTCGCTATTCTCAATACACTTCTTTGGGTTTTTGTTTGGTTGTTTGTGCAGTGCTTCAAAATTAAGCTTTTTGATTGGATTTTGCTTTTTAGCATTCCAAGGATAATTATGTTTTGTTTTGGGTGGTCTTATATGCGTCTCAATTGTCTATATATATATGGATTTATTCATCCTTATATGTCTCATTTGTGGTTGGTAATTTGCTAATTGATTCATTTTTTGATGAGGGTGGTGATGGCTCTGACATGTCATCTTGTTGGAAATGAGGATTGTCCATGTCATTAGATATATCATACAAATCTATTATAACGGAAATTATGGGAGATATGACAACCAATTTTCGGTACTTTTTAATTTTTATAAGTTTTTTCTTGTTTGCATGAGCTAAAGGATATATCAAAAGTTATTAAAGAGACTGTCTAACTTTATATTAAATTTAGATTAAATTTATCACCTTTTTTCAAAAGTCCATCACTTTATCTAAAAAGCTGCTTTATTTTCTTGTTTTTACTTTCTCCGTTTCAAAAAAAAATAGCTACACTTCTTTTTTTGCGGACTCCTAGACACTTTTTGTTTGTGAGAGATTGTGGGGTAAAGATATGTAGGAGAGAGATAGAGAGAAAAAGTTACCAAAAAAGAAAAAGGAGAAGTGTAGTCATTAATTTAAAACTTCTTTAAATGGAAAGTGTAGCTATTTTTTTGAAACGGATGAAGTATTAGACTTGGACTGTTGATTATCAAAATTAGTCGGTCTTTTATAAGACCAACTCATTTATATTTCTTCCATGTTTTTAAGTACAATATTTCTTTTCACGCATATCAGGGAGTATGAGAGAGAATGTGTTCAGACCACACTTTAATCCGTTTGATTAAATTTAAACAAGAACTATAAGAGAGAAACCTTTGTAGTTCCTCATCATTAAAATTGGTGTCAGTTGTGGAAAAAAGGGAAGGAAATTTGATTTTACTCCAATTTTATTTAACATTTCGAAATTTTGTCAATTTTTTGAAGACATTGTCTCCAAAAATTTTAAACATAAATAACCATACACCTAAGCCCTAGCTTGTAAAAAGACCAACAAAGGTCATTTACACCGCAACAAAGGTGAAATGGATGAAAGCCCTACTCTTTCTCTCTGCAATGAAATTAAATTAAGTTAAATTTAGTTTTACTTATTATTATTATATTGTATTAGTAATACAAGAACCCAAGCCCAGGCTGGTCTGAGCAGGAGGCACGCACGCATGTATGGTAGCAATCCCAAGCCCAAACATGATATCCAACTTTTTTTTTTTTTGAGAGATGATATCCAACTTAATAAACATAATAGAGGAGGAAATAAATAAATAAGGGAGTATTCCCTCCCATTAGAGATACGGGACCTTTGGCAAAAACTAAAGGGAGACTGATTAAGCTTGATTACAACTATAAATGCTTAAATCTCAACCGTTTAATTTGGTAGATTTACCTAGTCCATTGATTTTGTTGACATAAAAACATTTAAAATTTTGACTCTATAACAAAAAAAAGATTGGTTGTTATAAGCATGAAAATTAGAAATTTCAAAGAAATGCAAATTCCCACAAGACATAGTAAATAACTCACCAAGCTCCCTCCTGGTGAATTGAATTTCCTAGGAAATGCAATTTCTTACAGTATCAACCAAACAATTTAGCCCCAATTCCTAGGAAATTGAGAAGGGAAGTAATCCTGATTAGGGATAAGCAGTTTTGCAAGAGGTCCCTATGAGACAGGTCTGGATCAGAGTCGCTCGAATTAGTTTTGCTGGCCTTAAAATCTAACTTTCAGTCCATGAAATATGAATTTCTATGGGAAATTATTTCCCATGTGAACCAAACAAGCTCTAAGATGAAGGAGAACTCGAGAACGGTGAGGAAAAGTAGTATGAATTTCCGATCTTTGCAGAACAAGATGCAAATAAAAGGGAGGAAGAAGAAATTCTTACGAAAGAATTATTTTGAAAAAAATCTTCAACTTTCTTTAATTGAAAAGCCATCATTTTAGACATCAATTAATTTATCAGAAAAGATGAATATATTCAAATGGAGGGTGGAGATTTAAGGTAGCCATTGAAAAACCGTCCTTAGTTTAGTAGAAGAAAAGCAAATTTATTTTACTTAACTCTCAAGTTCTACCATTTTCAGGAGGAAAGGTCTTCTTCTACCAAATCCCAATTTTCTCCTATTAATTCCTCTCATATCTTATGAGTTCCCGTATAATTTTTAAAACCAGACATGATTCATTTCCCTTCTTTTCTTTCATCAATCAAATGCCTCTACCAAACAAACTCACATTGGGGCAGAAAGAGAAATTAGTAAAGGGACAATTAAACCTAGGCTATTGTCCAGCAATAGTCGGAGTTATTACTGGAAAAGCAGCAGGAAGAGCAATTATTAGCTAGCATGCCATTGCTGCTGGCTATAATGATTTCATATTGGGTATCAAGAACCAAGCCTAAGCTGTGAATCTCCCGGAATGTGAGCGAAATAAATCAAAGCAGTCTTTAGCAATTCAGAACACACAAGCTAGAAATTAAACCTAAAACTATCCTCTTCAACTTAGGAAAAAAAGAATCTTTCCTACTATAACGAAGGCATCCAGATCTGCACAATCTATTAACAAATTTGGGAACTAGTTCTTCCCAAAATACTCAAACAAATCGAATTTAATGTCACGTCTGACAGTTACAACAGGGCATGAAATTTTGGTGCCTATCTGTATCAAAAGCCAACACCACCAATGAAAGTACTGTTTGCTCAACCAAAGCTGTGCTCTGAGAATAACAGTCCCAAGTTCCCAACTCCCTCTGAGAAGAATAGTCCCAATTCCTCAACGCTCTTTGAGTCATTTAATCTAGATTTTGGACTGCCCACATACTGCCGAATTTTCAAAGAGATCAGATGAATGGTACCAACATATCAAATAGGAGTCAGACGATGCTTGGCGGATCACCAGTCCAATTGCAATTAGCACGAGCCCACCGCGTTCTAATGCAGTCTACAAGTGGAGCATGTTGCGCAGGCTCGGGAAGAAGAGCTTTAGCAGCATCTTTCCCACTAGCTTCATTGCCGCTAGAACTTGACGGGGCTGCTGCTTCTGCCATATACTCCTCAGGTGTCCACCTAGGTGGTACCGACACTCTCAGCTTTGTAAGCCGCGGTCTTTGCAAGGGAATCTCCCCTTGGTTTCCGTTGGAAACTGACTTTGCTATTCCATTAAAATGATAGAGATCAAACACCTTTCTGCCCATTAATCCCGAAGAGTCCTTGAACCCTCCCATGTTCTTGTCTAACTCCAAAAGAGCCTGCCAGAACTCACTCCAGACTATAAAGCCTGCACTGCAAAGGCGGTCAAGCTTATCAGAGGGAATGTTTATGCTGGTTTCCTTGAGGACTTGCTGCAAACCCTCAACACTAATAAAGCCTCCACCTCCACTCTGGTCTTGTGCATCAAATGCTCTTCTGATTCTAGATTCTCTCTCCTCCATTTCATTCTCATCCTGAACGGAAGGATGAAAAGCAAACAGATTAGTGTAATGCGACTCACTCCCAACAACCCATATCGGCCATTTTGGACATTTTAGATGTTGCCCAACTTTACAGAAGTTGAGGGACTCCAGCAGGGTAAGAAACCCAACTTCTACGTCAGAGGATACACCCTTCAAAAACATGCCACCACCTAAGTCCATTCTCTCATCAAACACATTTGCAACAGCCTGTCCACAAAGTAATAGGTTTACAATTTCCTGCCATGTTATTCACAAAATTAGCAACTTCACTCAAACTGCACACAGTCAGATGATATTTTTAAGAAACTTATCTTAGTAAAGACCAAGAGTTACCTGTGAGGCATGGCCAAATGGAGCAGTTACTAGTGGTAGGCTTGGATCATCCCTATCAGCTTGAATGGATTCCTGTAATTTTTTAATGCCAAATTATAGGAGGGGAAAGCAGCAAAATGTAGAAGCAAAATAGCATTCTTATAAAATTACAGCATAAATGCAACAAGTAGGTAAAACCATTGTCTACATTGTTTCACGAACCGACTTGACAAAATTGAGACATCCCCTCTAGCTCCACAAAAGAAAACGGGGAGGGCAAAAAGGTACAATGTCCATAGAGAATCATTTGTTCTTCCGCCGCGAATTGGCCAGGTTAATCAAGTAGTATGTTAGAGATTTAGAGGGTGTAGTCAGTGGGTCTGCCATCCATCTTGAGGCTTTTTGTGCACTGCCTACATCGATGTTGGAAGGACTAGAAAAAGTGTCTCTTAAAATTCCAACCATTGTGTTCAGGGGCCGGATGACATGATCGATTTCTGAAATCAGTTATCTAGCAATTAGCAAAGAATAATTTCTTCTTGGAGTCACCTTTGAAATAAAGATAACGGTGACCACAAATGTCATTATAGATAGTTTAGCTATCTTCAAAATATTGATAACTATCTTCAGTGTTTATAATTTTTCAATTTATTAATCACAATCATCATCTTCTTCTCTTAATTCCTCCTACCCGGCTTTTACTCATTTTAGCACATTACAAGTGGTGTTAGAGAAGCACCGTCTAAGAAGAGAATGGTAACCACGTATGAGTCGCAGTGAGTGTTAGAAAATAAACAATGGAACAAGAGGAAACCGGATAATCACCACTCCAAGGCACGGAAACTACGCTTTCCTATTAGTTTTATTTCGCCCCTCTAGGATCACCGGGTTACACGAAACAACTAATGAGATATAATGGAGTAACAATTCACTTCTATGATCTTAGAAGAGAATCCTTAAGAACTGGTGTTTGATGTGTTTAGGAAGAACACTTAAGAAAGTTAATCAGAAATTCTTAAGCAAGCAATGAAGGTTCTCTCAAGGATGGAGATCACCTCCTCCTTTTATAGTCACACATGCAAGGGCTCTCATTAAGGACCTTTAATAGGCTCCTTAATAAGGCCCTTAAATCAGAGAATAAATCAGCCATTTAACCATGCAATAAACCATGAAAAACTGACCAAAACGCTTCAACGGACATAAACGGATACATCGCAAACTGAAGGCCACGGGGCAGTGCCGGGCCGCGACCGCGACCATGGGTCGCGGGCCGGCCCCCCTTATTCTCTTTGATTTCCGGAATTAATTCTACAACTTCTATTAATTCCCCCATATGTGATTAATCCAAACTCATTACCCTTACAAATGTTCCAACAATCCTCCTCCCATTTGTAGGGTAATGTTGAACGGTTTACCTCATGCAAATCATAAACAAACATGCTCATGCATCATAGAAATATCTAACGATTGAATTTCCACTAGTATAAGTAAACTTAAGAACAATTAAGATTGAGATGATAGACTAAGCTTTGAATCATTCAACCACTACAAATTATTGAAGTTACAAATACACATAAGCACAAAACTAATGTTCTTTAAAACCTCTAACACCTTAGTAGCCATGGTGTCCATATCCATTCATGAGCGTTCCAAGTCAAGCCTAGACTTGTTAAGCGGCCAAACCCCCTAACTCATATAGGTAAATCTTTTCGCACATGCTCCTGCAATTGAGCACTTTAACAAAGATTCATTAAGAAATTACATTCAACCTCCTTTACATTGCAGTATCAAGCACTAACCTTGGGATGTATATCACACAAGTGCTTCCAACCTTTAAAGAAAAGTACTATCCTCATTGAATTTGAGATCTAACGTTGTATTAGGCATCAAATTGAGTTTTCCTTAGTTAAAGGTTGATCAATAGGCTTAAGACCCATCCCTTTGTTCATTTTGTTCACTAGTTCCCTTGACAATGGTTTTGTAAACGTATCCGCCAAGTTTACACTAGACCGAACAAAATCAATGGTTATACAACCATTCCTTATCATTTCACGTACATAGCTATGTCTAACCCCAATGTGCCTTGACTTGCCATTGTAGACTTCACTATACGCTTTGGCTATTGTGGATGCACTATCACAATGGATAGCTAGAGGAGACATTGGTTTGACCCATAAGTCAACCTCACTCAACACATTCCATAGCCATTCCGCTTCTTGACAACAAGAAGCTAACGCGATGAATTCCGATGCCATAGTGGAATCGATAATACATGTTTGCTTCTTAGATGCCCATGAGATGGCACCTCCTCCAAGAAGAAACACCCATCCACTAGTGGAAGAATAATCTTCCTTATTGGATATCCAACTAGCATCCGAGTACCCTTCAATGATGAAGGTTCTCCCAGATAAGTTAAACCATAATCTTTGGTTTTGTTCAAATACCTTAGTACTCTTCTCAAAGCTTGTCAATGTATCATACTAGGTTTACTAGTATATCGGCTAAGCTTGTCAATAGCAAATGCTATATCCGGCCGAGTGCTAGTCATAGCATACATCAAGCTTCCAACCAAGCTTGCATACTCCAATTGAGCAATAGAAGTACCACTACCCGGAACCAAGTGAATACTAGGATCCATAGGAGTAGCAAAACGAGACGAATTTGACTCATTGTACCTCTTTACCACTTTCTCAATGTAATGAGCTTGTGATAAAGAAATAGTACATTTACCTCTCATTATTCTAATACCAAGAATAACATCCGCTTGACCCAAGTCTTTCATTGAGAAGCTACTTGAGAGAAAAGCTTTATTTCTACTTGTTCTAAATCAGTCCCAAAGATGAGCATATCATCTACATATAAGCAAATTATAACCCTTTACCGTTATTATCAAATTCGCTATATACACATTTATCGGACTGATTTATTTTAAATCCATTAGCCAAGACTACATCATCAAATTTTTGATATCATTTTGGTGCTTGCTTAAGTCCATACAAAGATCTAATCAACTTGCAAACCTTAGACTCTCGACCTTTGACCACAAATCCTTCGGGTTGATTCATGTATACTTCCTCCTCCAATTCACCATTAAGGAATGCCGTTTTAACATCCATTTGGTGAATTACAAGACCATAATCGCCGATAAAGCTATCAATAGTCTAATGCTAGCAATTCTTTTGCTACCAGATAATAAGTGTCAAAGTAATCGATACCATATTTTTGCCTAAAACCTTGGACCACTAACCGAGCCTTGTGTTTTAATATGGTTCATCGATTTTCCGTTTTCTTACGAAAATCCATTTACAACCTAAGGGTTTGCAACTGAGGTAAAATTAGCTAAAACCCATGTGTTATTCCCCATTATTGAATCCATTTCATCATTCACAGCCTCTTTCAAAAAGGCGGAATCACGAGACTTTATAGCCTCATCAAAGGTCCTAGGATCCTCCTCCATATTGTAACAATATGAAATTGAGTCACAATTGACTCCCCTTGACCCTTCAACTAAATAAAGTTGAAAATCCGGTCCAAAAGATTTCTCTTTTCTAATTCTTTTACTTTTCCTAATTTCCGGTGTTGTGGTTTCATGATCATCATTGATGTCACCCACAACCTTGGAACTAGTACTAGGTACCATGTCCTTTAGTCTAGGAATCAGAGAAACGAGTCTCATCAAATATTGCATCTCTTGACTCTATCACGGGGTGAATAGAGACAAAATCATTATGTTCAATGACATAAAACCCATAGGCTTTGCTATTTTCCGCATAGCCTATAAAAATGCAATCAATTCCTCTTTCACCTAACGTTTTACGTTTAGGTTCCGTCAATTTGACAACCGCCCCTACATCCCCATACCTTAAGGTAATTGAGATTAGTGTTTCTTTGACCAAAGTTCATATGGGATAGTCTTGTTCCTTTTATGAACTCTATTTAAAATATAGCATGCCGTTAAAATAACATCACCCCAAAACCGTCACTAAGACCTGAATTAGAAAGCAAGGTATTAACCATTTCTTTTAAAGCCCTATTTCTCCTCTCCGCCACACCATTACTTTGAGGCGAGTATGGTGCGGTAGTTTCATGGATTATTCCAATGGAATTAAAATAACTAGGATTATAGTATTCACCACCCCTATCCGTTCGAAGCCTTTTAACTTTTTCACTAAGTTGAAGTTCCACTTCGGTCTTATAGATCTTAAACTTTTCATGTTCATCTTTTGAGAATAATAAATAAATGTAACAATACCTTGAAAAATCATCAATAAAAGTTACAACATATTTTTTATTTCCCAAAGATGGTGAACTATGAAAGTCACTATGCACCACCCTAGCAATACCGATTGTCTTGTCACACTAGGGAAAAGTATTCTTTGTAATTTTGTTTAACATACATGTCTTGCACTTCTCTAAATTTAAATCAAAGGAAGGTATTAAACCTAACCCACACATGTCATATAATTTACGATAGTTCACGACATAACCGATTGTGCCATAGAGAAGAAACATCAAACATGTAAATAGAACTAGCAATTTTATTATCAATGCTAAACTTAAACATTCCATTACAAAATAACCTTGACCAACATAAATACCACTCTTAGACACTATAAATTTATCGGATTCAAAAACAACCTTAAAACCAAACTTATTCAAAAGTCCTCCCGACGCAAGATTTTTCCTAACTTCCGGAACATAAACAACATCCCGAAGAGTTAGAGTCTTTCCCGAGGTTAACAACAATTCTACATGGCCAATTCCCCTAGCCTTTACCGTAGAATCATTCCCATGTACAAAATTGGACCATCATCCAATTCCTTCAAAGACTTGAAATGGTGCCTATTATTGCACACATGTCGAGAAGCTCCCGAATCAATCTACCAAGAATCATCAACCTGCACAACATTAATTTCAGAAATCATTGCAATAAAATTCAGTTCTTCAACTATGTTTTCATGTGCAACCATACCTTGGTTTTGACCAACACTAGGTTGATCTTTCTTTGTCGTCTTCTTTTTCTTCCAAGACGGACAATCCCTCTTCAAATGAGGACCATTGCATACCCAACAAGTAAGAGTTTTCCTCTTCTTGTTTGCAACATTGGTTTTAGATCGAGCATTGGATTTCTTGGTCCCATTAGACCACCAACCTCTACCATATTAACGGTAGACTTGGGAGCACTAGAAATTGTCCTTAACCCCATGTTGAGCCCGAATCCCTTCTTCAATACGAAGATGAGTTCCTAATTGCTCCATGGAAAGATCATCTTTCTTATGTTTCAAAGTATGTATAGTGTCTTTCCAAGAAGATGGTAGTTTATCAATAATGGATGCAACGGCAATTGCTTCATCCATTACCATACCATGTGACCTTATTTGATTTAAAATGTGATGAACTTCGTGAAATTGCTCCATTATAGGCCTTTCATTAGTCATTTTAAACATATTAAAATTACTAACAAGAAACTTCTTACTTGAAGCATCTTCCGAGATGTACTTGGCCTCTAGAGAATCCCAAAGCTCCTTTGCACTCTCCACATTTTGGTAAAGATCAAACAAGGCATCCGAAAGTGCATTGAGAATATGACCACGACGAAATGTAGTCATCATTCTCCCCACTTTGTACGCCTCCTCGTAGTCTCCAAAGGTTCTCAACCCCTTCTTCCGGATAAGCCGGAACTGGTGTAATAAGCACATACACCACATTGAGAGTCGTTAAGAGGAAATGAATCTTCTTTTGCCAACGACGAAAACCCACACCTTCGAACTTGTCCAACTTTTGAAGTTCAAAGTAAGGTCCTTGAGTGATGAAGCCATATCCGTAAACGAAATAAAACTAATAGATTGTTAGAAAATAAACAATGGAACAAGAGGAAACCGGATAATCACCACTCCAAGGCACGGAAACTACGCTTTCCCTATTAGTTTTATTTCGCCCCTCTAGGATCACCGGGTTACACGAAACAACTAATGGGATATAGGAGTAACATCACTTCTATGATCTTAGAAGAGAATCCTTAAAAACTGGTGTTTGATGTGTTTAGAAGAACACTTAAGAAAGTTAATCAGAAATTCTTAAGCAAGCAATGAAGGTTCTCTCAAGAATGGAGATCACCTCCTCCTTTTATAGTCACACATGCAGGGGCCCTCATTAAGGACCTTTAATAGGCTCCTTAATAAGGCCCTTAAATCAGAGAATAAATCAGCCATTTAACCATGCAATAAACCATGAAAAACTGACCAAAACGCTTCAACGGACATAAATGAATACATCGCAAACTGAAGCGCCACGGGGCGGTGCCCAGCCGCGACTCGCGACCATGGGTCGCGGGCCGGCCGCCCCCCCTTATTTTCTTTGATTTCGGAATTAATTCTACAACTTCTATTAATTCCCCCATATGTGATTAATCCAAACCCATTACCCTTACAAATGTTCCAACAGTGAGTTTGTTAAGCAGATAGGAAGCACAGTTTGCTCATCAACGAACAATAACTGAAGAAGATTGAGGAAGCATTTACTTTACTAGCCCATAGGCTCGAGGTTAAGATGGTAGCGACTGCGGAGAAGGCCATGCTATTTTGTGACAAGAACAAGACCACCAAATCCTTTGGTGGAAAAAGATTAACAATCACCGGAGGGCGAGGCTGAGCGAGTTGGCTGAGCCCAGATCATGGTCCAAATCAAGGGAAGTGGCCAAAAGTGATTTTGGTGGGTACTTGATGGCCTCGGGTGTTATGGTGAGTAGTAGAATTCAACAACCCACAACTGGAACAGTAAGAGAAAAGGGTGATGATGGCAGCTGCATGGAGGATCTGAATGTGGTTCAGGCTTTTCCGTGGGTAGTTACACCATGTGATGGTCAAGGTGACTTTGTTGACAGAGGTTCTGATGATGGTACACGCAGACGCAGCAATCGAGGTGGATTCGCATGTGATAGATCATAGATGTGTGGTGATGGATCTGGTATTACCGGCGAGGAACGTAATGGAGCAGCATTCTAAGAGGTGCGATAGGGGGAGGGGGCTGAGCAACGGTTCGAATATAGAGGAGACCTCAGCAAAGGTGTTCAGCAATAGATCTCTCATCATCTCACGGAACACCAGATCAACGCAGAAGATATATCTTATAAATAATGGAAAAAAGTAGCAAAATAAGAGAAGTGGTCTTGGGTCTTGAGGTATTGCTTCAATCAACGGAATTAATAATAAAGCCACCCACTTTGGCTGTCTCAAACTATGTTACTATCATTCTGAATGCGTTACTCTCTAACTTTTATTTATACTATTTCCTATAACTTTCACTTTGTCTCTTAACAGACTGAGATTACAACCCCTCTATCATTTTCTTGACAGTTGTAACAGACTTATATGTGCTCCTTTTCCCCCCCCTCCTTACACATGTGATAAGTGGATGTATCTTGGGTTTTAGATGTCAACGATGAACTCAACTAGTCAACTCTTATAGCTACCTACAGCTCCCACCCCCAATGAGCCACCATGTTGGAAAGAAGGACTAGTTTTATGGTGCATGGGTCCCAGCTCGGATACGCAACCTAGATCGAACATTCCAAAATGCATCCTTCATGCGGTGCGGCAAACTAGTTCGTGCATCAAAGCAACCCTTTTATTTTTGGGCTGGACTATGGAGCTTTCAACTGGTTCTAATTAATCCCCATAATAGCCTCCAATTGGGGAATCAAGGTATGCTTGTAGGAGTTTGTGTACTAGTGACCAACGAGGTTTGCCCTATGAATAATCCTCTGCTAGCTGAAGATTAGAAGAGTCTCCTCGATCTGAACGCCTCAAGTAGAAATCAAGGCTTCCAATTCCAGTATTGGTTCTCCTTGTCTGAAGTCTGAACAAGGCATCACATAATGTGAGTTTGTACTAATATCAAAGGGAACCCTGAACCCCTTACTATTTCAATCTCCTGGTCCATCTAACGCCTAAGACTGTTGGACAGCCTTGATGATAAGACTTCTTACCAAAGATGTAATGCCTCCATTTTAACAGAGCCAGCATAATAGCCATCTAACTCCTCATATATGAATTTTAGCCTTGCCCTAGGTCCCAAAAATGTGACTGTAATAAACAAGGAGACCCTCTTGCAATAAACACTTCCCCTGTCTCCGATGAAAGGTCTCGCTCAAGTAGGGATAGCCAAAGAAGGCACTGTAGTGTGGTTGTCTTAGTACTTCAAAGGCTGTGGAGGCTTCTCAGGATCAAAGTTGTCTTTCTTGAGCGGCTCTATCAATGAAGCTGGTAAATGGAGCTCCAATTTCGGCATACCAACCACAAGTCTCTTATAGTACAAGTCATCTCAATGAATTTCCTTAACTCAATCAACTTCCTTGGAGGGAGGCCACTAAACCACGGCCTTAATCTTGTTTTGGCCTACCCGTACACTTTTGTTGATATTACATAACACAAATAAGCAATCCTGCATTTCATCTTGCCGAACTCATTTTTCTGGGGAGTTGGCAAATAGATTATGAGCAACTAATTGTAGGAGGACCAGATCTAAATGAGGACAATGTTTTATGATTAACTCTAGATTAGGATACTAGCAAAAATTTGCGAAGGAAAGGTTTGAAAGCATTGGTCAAGCCAGAGGCATGATGATGAATCATATAGTGGTGAATCATATAGTGGTGTTGTGTATCCTGATTCCTGAAAGCACTTTTGTGCTCATAACCTACTCTACATTCATCCTAATCTAGTGATACCCTAAAATTCACAGATCTCAATGAATATAATCGGATTTATGGCTACGAAACCGTTGAGGGTAGTTCTAGATCTCGTCCAAACCTACTAGTCTACTACCGTAGGGGGCTTTTGGATCCACCTTGAAAAACATAACAGCCCCCTTCAATTCAAGGGCTAGAGAAAGGATTGTTGGTCACCCTAATGATGCTAACCTGCATCATACAATTCATCATACATAATGAGGGTTTCAAACTCAGTATATTTAGAAGTGTGAGTACCTAAAAGCTAAGTAGCATAAAGTGGAGGTACAGATATATAAATGTGTACGGGGACATAAAACGACAAATCAGAAAATTCTAAAAATAGTTACAGGGAAAGAACATTTAAATTAATTTATAAACCAGAAAAATTATATTAATAAAATATTTCAAATAAAAAGGAACATATGATGACTAAAAAGAAACCATAATTCCATAAATGAATTAAGTAGCAGGCCGAAAGAAGGAAAAGAAAGGAAGAGAAAGACCGAAGGCAAAAAGTAGCACTTGAAGGCATAAAGGAAAAAGATAAAAATCACAAACAATGAAAAGAAGATCATACGCACCAGAAAAAGAACAGAGTTTAGAGAGGCTAGGGAGCAAAGTAAGAGTTGCCCTAGGTGCAAGTCATCCACTAATTATGTTTTTTTTACCTAACTACTCCCTCAAAGATCCGAACACTTGTTGGAACAGGTGGTTTAAGGTGATAAGTCGTAATGTGGTTATCTAATGTTATTTTATTAGTGATATAGTTAAAAGTAGATGTGGTGGGAGTGGCATGAGTAGTTTTTATTGGAGGTGAGAGAAAGTTGGCTAACTTTTTAGTGATAAAGGTAAAGGGGGGCTCAAGGAGTGTAAAAAGAAATACTTCCACCAAACAGAATTATTGCAACAAGTGGGTATTATTTGTGAGGTATAAAATATTCAATTGTTGCAATAATTCTGTTATGGAGGAAGTAATATAGTAATGATAGAACCATGCCAAAAGTGTTCAAACTAATTTGGGACAAACATAAAGGAAAGTGTTCAGCTCCTCCTAGGGGTCCCTTCTAAGTGATTGTTTCTCAACCTAATTGAAAGTTAATGGCACCAATTGTCGAAGTTTGTGGTCATGGTCCCATTATCTCTCCATGGTTCATAGCCTATAGGTCTCACACTAGCCTCGACCAAACCCTTGCATGTTCATGTCCTCTTAAGGATCTCGTCTTTGGAGTGATTGTTTCTCCACCAAATTGAACGTTAATGGTACCAATTTCTATAAAAACGTGCCAAAATTACCAAGTTCCAAAAGTGAATAAGAGTATATGCCTTGTAAATGAAAAATGGATTTGCTCCCAAAATGCACTTCTCCTTGCCCAAAGGAGCCCAAATCCTTTGATTGGCATGATGTGAAGGCGAAAGGCCCACACTTTTTGAATTTTTTTTTAATGGTAGAGTAGGACATAAAGTTGTGGGTTGGCCCCTAAGTCCACCATCAGGACCACTGCTCGTTGTACCATTATTTTCATGGTGGAGGAGCAATACCCATTACCGTCCTTCATCTTCTCCGGTAAATACCCATTATGGTCACCTTTGTTGTCTTCCTAGAGAAGAGCATAAAATCCAAAAGTCCATTCTTTTAGAGCGCAACAATTGACATCGGCTACGAGCATTGGGTTGCATGATGAAGGTGAAGTTGAGCTAAGTTGAAAGGTTACCGAAGGCTACAAGTACGATTCATGTTGGGTTGCATGATGAAGGGTGTAGTTAGAGCTAAGCTGAAAAGGTTCGGATGGGTTATTAATTTATAGGTTGGACGAGCCCAAATCTCTTCATTTGGCCCAACCCGTGTTTATCCTTCACCTTTACGGGCAAGAGTAAGTCCATGGCAGGTCTAGGGTTCCCGCACTTAATAGTATGAGTTTGACTCTCCTTTAAACCTAAAATTTTCCTGTAGCTATAAAAGTGTTCTTTATGGTGAGCTCACCACCACTCATGGAGGCTTTATATAATAGTGGACCAAAATGGGGCAGCAGCTAACACTCCTTATTTCCTTCCACACGTGTCACTCCAGGTTCAAATTGAAACAGGCCCGCTCTGGCTGTTTTCTCCGCTAATTCGATATTTTTCCTTAGTATCCTACCATCGAGATTCTCGACATGGACTACTAGTTTAGTGTTTAATCTCTATGGCTTGCGACTTTGTAATAGCCCTCCTACCAAGGAAGAAATGCCTCCTACTTTAGCCTAGCCCTAGGCCCCAAAATATGTGTAGTGATAAGCAGAAAGATGTCCCCCTAGTAACGATAGTCTAAGCATTTGCTCCAACGTCAAGGCCTAGCTAGTGAGGTATATACCCAAAGAAGGCAAAACCTCCCATTATACAGACTTAGCTCTCCCAAGGTTGCGGTCTCAGGACCAAACTTTATCCCTCTTGAGTTGCTCAATCAATGAAGCGAGTAAATGCAAACCTCCCATTATACAAGTCCAAAAAAAGCATCCTAAAATTCCTAATACCACATCGGAAGCAATTGTTCTTGGAGATTGTCAAAAAGTAAGGTTCATTTATGTAACTTCATGTAGTGGTTTGTGTTTGGCACCTTTTTTCGTAAAATGATCCGAATGGTTTTGCAGAAGGAAATTGTCAGGGCCACAAAATCTAAATGTCTGAGGAAAGTGTTGTCCTACCTTTTCAGTTTCCGAAATGTTCTTGTAATGTTGAAAGGCACTAATCAACCAATTTCCATGCTTCATCAGTTCCAAAGCTAGTTAAGGCATTCATGTAAGGAGCTACTTAGGAGAAACTCAAGACTTCTAACAATCTCAAGACTGGAGGCTTTACAAAGAATTGTCTCCTCAAGTGTGAGTTCTTAAAGGCGAGCAGAAATTTAATGGTGGCTCTCTCTTTATTTGGTGGTTTCTGAGCTATTTGGCTAAAAGGAAGACAGGATCTTCAAAACTGGATCTCCAGTTACGTATCCACGATTGTTTACTTTTAAATTCTCTTTGGCCTCACGCTTATGTCAATACCCATGGTTTGAACCTTTTTGATATAAGTCATATTTGAAGTTTTCCCACTTTGTTATAAGTGGACATCCTCCTCAATTTATTTTCTTTTGTATTCTGTCACAAATTTATTCCATATCTAGAAAAAACAAACAATAACGATATATAGTAGTTATGTACTTAAGTTTTCAACTAGTGGGCCCTGTGCTTATGTTTAAGCTAGTTGCTGGTGACTCTAATTCTTTACCCATCACCTATTATTCCTACTCTCTTCCGGATGATATAAGACTACCAGATAATCACCAACTCGCATTGGTAACAAAAATTATTACCAAACACAGGATGCTATATACTGTATACATAGGTCTCAAATAAAAATTCCCAGCATTGTGACATCAAGCTCTCGAAGTATGCAGGATTGCAGGTGACAAACATGGACAGGGACGTAAAAACACAAATCAAAGCATTAAAGAGGCATAAAAAAGGTGACATAGACAGCTTCGAGGGTTCAGGCACTACATAAGTTTAGACAGAAATCACACAACTATAAAGCAAAATGCATACCAGTCCTCGAGAAAGCAATGCTGAGATAAGGAACAGCATTGCTCCCATACGACTTTCAAACACAGGAAGCATCATCTCAAGCCTCTGAATCGCATTGGCAGATGACGTATATGAAGTTACCCTTAGGGTTTTCTGCAAATCTAAAGCACACTCAATTGAAAAGCCTTCTAGGGCTTGTAGGATGATCTGTGAAATAGAATAAGATTTTGTGCATAAGATCAGTAGAACAGAGAGAGGTAGCTCTTTTCCCCTTGCACCGACAATACACATAACAATATAAGAACACACCTCATCCAGTGGTCCATCAATATTTCCTTCACCTTTATGGCTCAGTACATCAAGAGTTGCAACCACTGCCCTTTTATTACTTCCACAACGAAATAATATCTCCGCCATACTTCTGACAAGCGCCCTGTAATTTTTAAAAGGTTGAGTGTGAATATTCTCTACAGATAGTGGATACTAACACTCCAAACTGATCACATACAGAAAGCATCAACATATCTCAGTCACACGATTCTGACGTATATTCTTAGAATATACCCTCTCCACTAAACAAAAGTCAAAATAACAAAACCACAAAATAATCCAAAGAACAAGAATAGTCAAGTATGTTCCTCTCAGATGGTGCATTATCCTAATTTTTATACATTATTACTTATCCTAAAAAAACAACTGCAAATAACACTATTTATTTATCATGAAAATTTTTGAGTCTAAGAGCCTCTAACTGTCACCTTTTCTAGTATCTTCTGAGAGTGAAGCAAAATTTTCTGGCGTAACAGATTCACGTTTCCAACGCTGTGGGGTTCTTGAAGCATCATTACTTGACTCTTCTGGAACAAACAGAAGATATTTAAGGACGAACCCCTGCAAAATGCCCATGGGAAGAAAATCATAAAGCCAAGACAGCCTTAACAGGAGCTCATATTTTCAAGATACAACACAACTTCTGTCCATGAAATGCTGCACACAGCTAAGATACTCAGCCATCAGAACAGAAGTCACTACTCAGATAGCAATCAAGGAATATCCCTTGTAGAAACAAGACGTAGGACATATACTACATAGTGACGTATTTGGAAGCTAAATAGAACATTTGAGAATCCTTAGGCTAAAGATTTAGTGCATGTACAATAGTTTCTCCCTATATGCATCTTGTACCCACCAGCCTAACCATAATCAGAACTCTATATTTTATAAGCTTTTTAAAAAGGAAAACATCAGATATATGTTAAAAGAATGTGTAGTAAAGACAGCACATCCATTCAAGTCTTAGGTAATGCAAACAAGATATCAATCAATCAGAAACCAACATCAAACTATAATTATGTCATCCCTAAAGGACAAGAATGAAAACACGGTCGTTTGCGAGTACAAGAAAAGAGTTATACCTTATGAGCAACTATCTCATGACTAGAATCTAGATGATGCTAGCTTAGTCACTGGTATGAAATGAAGTTGAAAGATTAGCTCTTAAAAATCAAAATTCAAGATAAAATCAGTTTAGTACAGGAATCGCTCACAAAACTATACTAAGGGAGACTATTTGTTTAAGAGATTAGCTCTCAAAGACTCATAATCAGTTTGATTAACTTGTCCTAGTTAAAGTCCCAAGTTTAGTCAAAAACTAAACCACACAGTTTTGTAGTGAAACAAAAGCTTCAGTTTTTAATCAATTCAAGTACAAAATGAAAGTTCTGAGTACAACTGCTTATATACATTGGCATATGTCATGTCTACGTCACCGTGGTAAACATACAGCCCTAAATACAAAGGGAATACAAGGGAAAATACGAAAATATAAAAGCCAGTACAAAAACAGTTCCAGCACAATTGCTCGGTTTACTGCCTTTCTTGCTATTGAACGTCCTCCTTTGATGCAGGAACCAATGGGGATTGAATATAGACATAACAAGGATTCCTAAACAGGCAGGAAAGCTCCCATTGGCTAACAGAAGACGGCTTCCCAATTGAGCAACCTGCAGCCCTGCACACCACCAATTCCAGCGGACAGCTGTCCACTTGTGTAAGTTATAACATTTCCCCCTCACGGAAGAGACCTTTATATGGGCTGACTTTTGGCGGGTGAGTACTTTAAAATGTCCTCTCAACTGAAGGGTTGAAAGGGCAAAACTATCTTCATTTTGACTTAAAGAATTAAGCACACAAGCCGGACTGTTTTCAGTACAAAAACTAGATAAATCAGTTTTCCTCCTAAGCATGTTCAAAAGCTTTATTTAAGGACTCCCTCCATTTTCCAAGTTCTACCCACTTTCCGTTTATATCCGTTTTTTTTAAGTTCTACCCCTTTTACTTCATTTGTTTAGCTACTTTTTCCCTCATTTATCCTCCAATACCCCCATATTATGGGACCCATTTCTTCTTTTTGTCTTCAAAAGTAACTAAAAATCACTTATGGGGTGGCTCCCTTTTCCTATTCTCCTTGGTTTGTGGAGCTATAGTAAATGGCTAGGACTTAAGAAAGCAGAGGTTATATGAATGCTAATTAGGTATGATTATCACTAAATAATACTAAATAAATCTCCATAGCGAATTCATCCCTTCTACTTGGAGGATTAATCCAAGTCATCAGTTGGAAGAGACGTTCCATTTTGATGCAAAACTGAAAGCTCCAACTAATCCAAGGACCATGTAAACTTCTCTTATATTGGTTCGAATTTGTAGTCAAGAGAATATCTTGATTTTGATCTAGTTTTGCATCAGGTACTGTTCATTCGCATTCTGATATGTTTCCAGCACCACATGAAAGAATCCTTAAGTAATTGCCTGACGTATAAATAATGCTCTCTGTACTGCCACTCTTGAGGAAATTATGACGCATAATGGCGACTCGCTTGACCTTATAAAAAAAACATCTTGTTGACAACGACATTAAGTAGTAGTCTCACTACAAAGAAGCATGACCAACTTTGGGATTTCTTTACCGTCACAGGCCAGCTGATGCCATTAGCAAGATGACGCTGTTAGGCAAATACCTCTCATACACTAAACTTCACAAAAAAACCATAGTACTCAACAGAATTTTGAAGGTCATGGCTTCAGAAGCAGCTTATTGATTTCGAAGAGAAAGTAAAGCACTTCAGCAGAATGGAAACTTTAGCAATGGTCAATGTGATCAAAGCACAGATCTTCACTTGGGGCATATTGTGAAGATCTTCAATCAACATCATCGCATTTACTCTTTGTTAGAGGATGAACCAATTCACCATCTTAGTAAAAGAAATTAGATAGCCACAGTTCTGATTGAAGTCCAGAAAAAATAAAAATTTGAATGTAGCATCCAATAGATCTACCATGCAGTGCCAGAAATTCTTACGCATTTTCTTGCAATATCCCCTCCTCGACAACCCTCTAACAATTTACTTACTAATAGATCCACCAATGTTTTAAAGGATAAAAGAATCTCAAGCGCAACAGTTAGTTGGCAAATAAACGATCTCCTAAAACTAAAATTCATTCCCCATAAAAAGTAGTATAGTAATTTTTTGATATGTAAATTGTAATACACATGTCAGCCCAAAGAATCTAGCTCTTGACCAGGACACAAAATAAAGCTACACATATCATATCATAAGACACGTGTGGCTGTCGATATCATGCATAACATCAAAAGGACACCACAATAACATTTCCCTTGCAGTTTGATCTAAAGTCACTCTAACGGAAGATATGATTGTACTCCCCTTGTCTCAATGTAGCGTTGCCTGAAGATTTATGTTTACTTTCTAACGGCCAACTTATGGTTACTATTTAGTCAAAGTAGCCACACACACAGCATCCTACCAAGAACTAACTCGGTTCATGTGAGATAAGTGTCTCAGCTTGAGCTCTGAACTTGATAACATTAGTAACTAAGCCAAACTAGTCGTAATTGATGTAAAGCTCAATGAACTAACAAAATCATCCTATACATGAATCATGTTTAAACAGAAGACAGAAAAGTTATCTTAAAATTTGTCCACTAATTATTTAATATCGAGTTATTGACTCAGTTCAAGCCAGAATAGAAACTAGCTGGAGCTCTTAGCTAATCTGACAACTAAACGAGCTAAACCCGACTAGTTAAAATTGATGAAGCTCAATGAATTGCCAAAATTATTTATACATGAATAAGAACACGTGCAATAAGATCGAGATACAAAGGGCTACTCTTGCCTATACATCATTCCAAAAACAAATTATATGTCGTCTTTCCAAGTTTCTACAACAAACTACGACAGCACAGAATTGTCCAAAAGGTTTATATCATATCATAGATTTTATCAACCATTTTTTCTTGTCGCAGAAATATTAAACACTAAGCTGGCGTTCAATATGAACCTATGGGGTCTTCAAGAAGAGAAAGGCAGTCAAGTACTCTCTTTCACTTACATGATTTTTAATTGCTGTTTCGTTGATCATTCCCCTTTCTCCATTTCTCTGTTCGTGTTTACCCCATAGCCCTCCATCATAACACACCCCCCTCCCCACCCCACCCCCACCCCCACCCCCCAAAAAAAACGGTTTAAGAATTTCCCCAAACTCATCTATAAGTCGACCATCCTTGACTAGCACCATATATAACCACCACCATAACCATTAATAGCTATCACCCCTGACCACCGATAGGCACCACACCAGCGGGTCCAGCCCCCAGGCCCCCCACGGCCCCACCACGTCCCAACCTTACCCATTGTCCCTTCTCATGCCGACTTCAGTCACCAGCCACCAACCTCCAGCAGTCCCTGCCACCCATACCACCCACAAGAACCACTAACCTCCAGCAATACCTCAGACGACCACCCACTTAGAGCCAATCAGGCAACCACTGCTGATGCGCCCCACCACCTGCCACATATAGACCGCCTATAAACCAGGAATGTCAAGCCTGCCGCCGTCCTAACACCAGAGTAAATTAACACCAAGCAACCAACACCCCGCTAGAGTCACCATGCACCTACCACCATAACCTAAAGTCTCGTAGTAAGAGAGGTAGAGTCGTGGAGCAAACCTGCAGTGGTCGTCTCACATTGCGCTGGTTGGTGTGACGGTGTGACAAGTGGGGTGCGCCAGTGGAGTGGCTGATGCGGTGATTGGGGAAGAGAGATAGGAGGAGTAAAAACCCATGAATGGTAGTTTTGGTGATTGAGGGAGAATAGAAGGGCATACAACCCTTTCTCTTCCCAACCAGACAAATTTTGGGTTAGTGGGGATTTTATTCCTTTCTTTTCTCTTTTTTCATTCATTTTCTTCTCCTATGCCATAAACCAATCACCCCCCTACTGATCCATCATTTCGTCTATGCATGGATACCTTACAACAGTAATTACATATGGTCTTATGCAGAAATCTCTTCTCAAAAGATCCATAATGAAGTAGATTAGTAATGATGGTTTATAGAGTGAAGCTTCCTGTGCTGTCTAATTTCAAAGCGCATCCTTTTAGGTAATTCATTCAAGATATAGTGAAACAAGACAAGGGTTACATGTGACAATGGCCCAATAATATTAAAGCTACTTGATTTTGAGTTTCATTTTCCAATTGACGCTACTGTGATCCTTATATCGATTGAAAACTTTAAGAAAAAATTTGGTTTTATAAGTTTCAGAATTACAGCATCTGGATATAATATTTGTTTAGTCTAATTATGCAGAATTGACATAAAAGCATTTATAACAGATCACATAGAACCATAAAAGAAGCAAGAAACTAAGTGTCAAGACTCAAGACACTTAGAGCCTATTATAGCAATGAGCAACAGAAATCAACTCATACTTGTAGGGTTGCTGTACACCGCATGGACCTCCTTCATGCTGCACCAGGCCCATTGAAGTTTCTGGATCAGGGCTAAACCTACAATAAGAATTCCTATAAATACAGCTGACATAAGGAGCATCAACAACAAATCTTTTATACTATCATCCTTTCCAGAATATAGCAACCAAAGATAAACAAACCCAGAAGACGGTAGCAGCATAAGTATAAAGACAGCATTACTAGAAACCACAACAAAAAGGTTACTGTATTAAGCAAGATTTAGTTTTAAAGAACCAGGCAAGAACAATAATACTTTAACCCAATGGTGCGTTAATGGGAGGTAAAACGTAACAAAAAATACTTCAGTAACTAAAATACATCGTCTCTTATAGTACTAGTTGAATACCGCACAAATGTGGAAGGTAAAATGTAAGCAACCTCAATCGTCAGTTCATAATTATATAAAAGGATTATCCTAAATCCTAATCTTCTATGTTACTTAGGACCTGGACTCTTCAAAGGGTGTCGGATACGTTAGAGATCTATAGATCCAAAACTTGAGTTTTGAAATTGTGTGACACGAAATACGGTTAAACGAGTGACTTGACCTGTTTTTTAGACGTTGATACTATACGTCTTAGGTGTCTAGAAAGAATGTTTTCGAGTAATTATAAACCACATTCAAGAGAGGAAGCACATGTATGGTATTTTAGTAAATGGTTAACGACACCTAACGCGTGCAACAGCCAACGCAATACAAAAATATAAATAAAATGTTCAGCAACATATCATACTATTTTTATGAATTCCCACTTCAATTCGCACTCCAATCCCATCTTCCCATACTCAAACTCCTGCTCCCACATACCAAATGCCCCACTAGACCGAGTTGTTATTTTCTACCTCAAACTGGCATACTAATTCACTGAAAAAGGACAATTTACGGAGGCATTGATTATAGTAACTATAAAGTAGTCCACAAGCAGAAATTTGAGCAGAAACCATGCTCTTCATTCTTCAACATGCCTTAACACCACCCAAAAAAGACAATTACTTTTGCCTCCCATGTCAAAAGGCAATTTCTCACATGCAAAGCTCGAATACTACATAATTCAAATCAACAAAAGACAGATCAATTACTTTACCATGAGTTGCGACATCAAGATTATACTAAACTACGATCTTCTGTCATATAAAATCTCCCTAAATTTCTTTTCGGCGAGATAGCTAGGTTGCAAGACATATCCAAATTACTTTCAAATGAGTAGCTATATGCCGCAAACATTTTTATGAATTGAAAACTTCACAAAAGCATAATTGCATTTCACAGCTCAACAACACAAGCTCGAAAACTCGTAAATTCTAAGCAAGAGAGAGTAGCAATTAACAGAGAAATACCTAATACCCTGATTAGTCCACTGAGCAAGAACTTCCTTAGTAACAATTTCACCAAAAACCATAGAAAAACAGCTCATTCGCCTCCTCCACTGACAACTCCTCTCCTAAATTCTCTCTCTTCTTCACCTCACTCTCACCACCGTCCCTGCTCGCACTCGTGATAGGCGATCGGTTTACGGACACGGTCGTCGACATCATTCGCTTCTCGGCAGCGGCAGCCATAAGTCACGTTGAAGGCGACGAGTTTTCAGCTCCGGCGACTCCTCCCTCCTCAGACGAAGCGCCTTCAATGGCGATTGTAGTATTAGAATCTCTAGGTTTACTTCTTTTAGGTCTGGTGGAGAGGTGGTTGGTTGCATACTCATCCTCAATGCCATCTGCAACTCCTCCTCATCTTGATCCCCCAGTATTATTCTTCACTTCCTTTGATAAAGTATCAGATCCAGATCAAATTGATTGATTGATTGATTTTTTTGGAGGAGTTGAAATGTATTCCATTCAAATGTTTGGAATTGAATTGAGTGATTCGGAATCTGGTAGAAAAGGAATGAAATTTACTCTTCCTTAATTAATCAATTGAGGAAATTCCTGAAATGGAAACGTATAATATGAATCTCAATTTTTAGAAATAAATTACGAGTTTTTTTTGTTGGTTGCGAAAATGATACAAAGTTTGTTGTGAGAAGGAGAGAGTGTGGGAGGGGGATTTGTGTATTTCCGACCACCCGATCGCCGGCAGGGTGGGGTTTAGCGCTTATCACAAACGGCCTCATGTTGTACGACACTGCCAAAGGTTTTTCTTTTTCTTTTTGGTTGATTGATTGATTAATAGTTTGTCCATACTCTGAGACATTGAGATATGACATGAGCCGGAAGTTTAAAATGACGATTTTGTAGCTGAATCACTGTTCGCTTCGTTATCTTCTTTTGCATTTATTTCAAAACGGCAAGTGTGAATATTAGAAAAAGTGGTCTCAATTTTCTATCAGTCTTTAAAGTAAACAAGTTATAAGATACTAATTTCTGATTCGGATAATGTCCGAGTTGGGTTTTATTTGATTATAATTTTCGTTATATTTAAGCCCTTGTTTGGTATTAGTGGAAATGGAATGGAATGGAAACCTTTAAAAAGTGAAAAGGAAATGATAAGTGTTATTGTTATTGATTGTTTGGTATTGAAGGAAATATAAACATAAATTGAAATAACTACTTCCAACTTTGAGATCCCCACCATTTCTCTCTCCTCCTTCTCTTTATTTCACTACTTGGTAAACCCTGAAACACAAACGATTTCTGCATCCATCTTCTTCTTCTTAATTAATCAAACTTTAAATCTCCCCTTTTTCTTGAAAAAAGCCAAAAGAAAATTTCTTGTAAATATACAAATATCAAATAAGGAGGAAAATGGAGCAGAATTTGAGAGATAATTTCAAACTATCTATCCATGGATGGGGTGTGACTAAAGAATAATTTCTACAAACTTATTGAATTTTTCTACTAAAAACGAATGGAGGAAGAAAAGTAAAAGTCTATCAAGTGAAGAAAATAAAATAACGAAAATGGAGGAAAATAAAATCTTTTTTGCGAGGAATTAAAAAAATCAGTTTTATGCAATTGATTGACAAGAAAATTTGCAAATGAACTCAAAATTTCAAATTTGAGATGCTAAAGTTTAATTAAATTAGAAAAATTGAAAGTGAGTGGCAGTTTATGCTATAAGTTACAGAAGAATATTTCCGAGTTTGAAAAGAAAAATTTCTAAAGAAAAACTGAATCAAATTTCAAGTAGAATTTTTTTTAAATACACCATGGATCTTAACTGTCTGTAGCTATCTTACTTGTTGAACACATGCATTGAAGGGCTGCCTAGTACATATCAGATAGGTGGGAGAAGTGAGCACATATCAAACTATTTTTTTAAAAAATGTAGTACACTTATATATTTATATTTTTTCACGTAATATGACCAACACTTATATATAGTTTGGAGTAGTATAGTTTCTGAAAATTATAGTACAAGAAAAAAATTGTAGTATATTTTTTTAAAATGTAGTACAGACTTATCTGATGAATGTTACTATTCACATCTATCAGATAGGTCTTTGGCTTTTCCCCATGCATTGAAGGAGAATGAAGGCTGTAGTTGAGAAGAATTGCAAAGCTTCGGTAACGTAACTGTTACCCGCTGGTACTTGAGCAGTAACAAAACAGGGTATGGGTTTCCATTAAGAAACAGATTTTGTTAACCCATCACTATTACAACGCAAAGTAACGGATTAGGTTACTTATTACATTACCAGCCCTCAAATGGGCATACCAAACAAGGGCTAAATTTCAGTATTAGACACTTTAATATTAACAAAATATTATGAAATAATTAATAAATTAATAAATATTATATTTCGGTAGTTGTACACATATAATTCTAATCAAACTAACATCGAAATTATTTAATTTTTAAAGGATTCTTAATTTCTTATATTAAGAGATAATAATAATTTTCTTTATCTCTAACTAAAATTACTTTCTTTTATAGTTATAGTAGTGTCCTTCTAAAAATAATCATTATATGCTTGGTGGTTTGAAAAATAAAATAACTTGAAGTTAAAGTTGTCTAATACCAAATGTTAATTTGGTAAGTTAACTCTCAAAATAAAATGAAAAAAACAACAAACATATTTCCTCTAGACTTTTTTATTGATATTGGCGACATTATCGAGTCACATAATTACTCTTTTCACTTTCATTCCTCTTATGGGGGTATCCATTCACTTGAAGAACTTGTGTTACAATAATTATACTATGATTGATTATTCTCATCAGATCAACATGGGTTGAGACGTTCAAATGAGAAATGAGCAAAAATATGCTTTGGGTGTACCATGCTCATAATACACACGAGCGTATAATAAAACTTTGTCTGAAATGAGGTGTGTCTGAATGATTTCGAGCAATTTATATGAAGAAAAAAATCATGATTCATCTAGGTAAAAAATTGCTTCTCATCAATGGAGATTATTTAGTTTGAGATCATAATGCATAGTTTTCCTTTTGGATCTGATTTGCATACCAATTTCGAGATGTATAAATGCATATTCCCAACGTAAATTGCATGTTTAAATATATTTACATTATTTTTTGTGGTTTTGTATTCCAGCAATAATCTGCATTGGTTTGATATTACATGTATCATCAAGATTCATTACGTTGCACCGTTTACTGAAATTCTCTTATTGGGGACTATTTTTGAGTAGTACGTACTTGTGTCTCCTAGTTGATAGTTGACCAAATAGGAATATATTTTTTGAAAAAAGATGTAAGGTGTACTCCCTCCGTTTCTTTTTGTTTGTCCCATTTACTATAGTTCCAAATGCCAAGGAGAGTGATGTCATAGGCATGTGGGTGGGGATAACAATTAAAAAGTTCCTTATTGTATAATAAATTGGTGATTAAAGTAGGTGAGAGAAGATTATAAGGTACATGTGGTACCAAAAAGTGATAAAGTAGGGGGTAAATGGGTAATCTAATTTTTTCATATAAAGAAAGATGAAAAAGTAGGACAAACAAAAAGAAACGGACAAAAACGGAAAGTATGACAAGCAAAAAAACGGATGGAGTATATCGAAATACATTTTGAGAAACCAACTTAACTATTAAAACATTTTATTAATTAATGAGTGACTATTTTTGGGAAATTCGATATGGTGAACCTGTAGTATTGTAATTTCTACATGGGTGGAAACAAAATATTTTGACTTTCTAAAATGTCCCTATGATTTTATGTAATTATAGTGCCCCTATTGGTGAATTGTTTTTTCCATATGATAAAAAAACAAAATATCTAGATTTTATGAAATGACCTTATAATTTTGTATATTTTTGTGATGGGGTGCACCAACTATAATTTAACAACTGAAACAATATTTTAACTGACCCAACCCTAATTGATGCACCCAATAAATATCTGCTTTTACCCCCATGTTTTTCGTAGGATATGCAGGTTCTTGGATTCTAAAAAAGCAATTAACATTTCCTTCCTAGCAGGAAAGCCCTTGCCGCCTTTGTGCATGATTACCCGTCATAACCATTAATATGAGTGGTATTAATTATTCCGCAATTTGTATCAAAGACATACAAATTTAAGCATTTTTTTCTTATCTTTGAGATAATATTTATCTTTTATGACTACGTGTTTAATTTTTGAAAAACATTTTACTAATTAATGACTGATTCAGTTGACACCTTTAACAAAATATAAGTTTTTTTTGCAATTCTAGAAACATATCCTTAAGTGGATCTTGATCAAAGTATTTTTCGAGACGGATCTAATGGTGCAAAAATTAAAATTTTCTGAGATTTGAAAAGAAATATGTGGCTTATTTTATAATTTTATATCAATTTTTAGATAAGGATTAGTTGTAGCTTTAGATAAGAGATCTAAACATTTACACAATATAATTATTTTTTAAATTATTGTCTATTGCAAATTAAATTAATTAAGTAATTATGTATATAAAACATATCATAGTGGATCTTGATTCAAAGTATTTTCGAGGCAGACCTAACGGTGGAAAAATTAAAATTTTTGAGATTTAAAATGAAAGTTATGGCTTATTTAATACTTTTAAATCAGTTGTAGTTTTAGATAAGGATTAGTAGTAGCTTTAGATAAGGATTGTAATTTTTATTACGATATAATCATTTTTAAATTGTTGTCTATTGAAAATTAAATTGATTAATTAATTATGTATCATGAAGTGGAGCGATGTGGTAGCTCCTTTCGGGACAACTTTACAATATAATCATTTTTAATTATTGTCTATTGAAAATTAAATTAATTAAGTAATTATATATAATAAAACATAACATAAGTGGATCTTGATTCAAAGTATTTTTGAGACAAATCTAACGATTGCAAAACTTAAAATTTTCTGAGATTTGAAGGTAAGTTATGACTTATTTATAATTTTATATCAGTTGTAGTATTAGATAAGGTAGTATTAGTTTTAGATAAGGAATGTAATTTTTATTTACGATATAATCATTTTGAAAATGATTGTCTATAGAAAATTAAATTAATTAATAATTATGTATGATGACGTGGAGCGACGTGGTAGCTCCTTTC